>JAKLNL010000001.1:0-1200000 GCA_022814505.1 Talaromyces liani
CAGATAACCGGGTTACTGGGGGGGGCGGGTCTGTAACCCGCGGCCGTAACCCGGCGTAACTTGACCTTTGCTAACTAGTCATATACTCCATAGACTCTCGATGAAGTGCTTACAAAGTTACTACTCCTTAACTAGTACGTAGTACATATACTCGATGAAGTGCTTACTACTAGTTAGCCCTTAATATCGACTAAAACAATTACCACGAACACTAATTGGCTGTTTCGAAACAGACAATCAATTGTGGTTGCCACTGGTTGGCCGTCTACACCAGCACTAACACTTAGACTCTGTTAGCAGGTGGAGCGGGCGTGCTGCATGCGAACCCCCGGGCTCTGCCATCTAATTTCCCACTCAACTACAAAGACCCCAACTCTCCTCGCCTCGCTCTCCCTTCTTTCTTCTTCCTTCCTTCACTCACCCACACACTCTCAGACTTCTCTGTTGCCAACTTGACCTCGGTCACCCACACTCTTTTTTCAACCCAACTACCAACGCTCTTTCAGCAACCCACCAACCTCTTCAAAACCTCTTCTCAACTTCCTTGACGGAATTTTCTAAATACCCAACCAACCAACAAACCATCAAAATGCGTTTCTCCGTGGCTGCTCTTGCTCTCTTCGCTGGTGCCTCCGTTGCCCAGATCACCGTCACCAGCGTTGACGTCGAGACCATCACCTCCTGCGCGCCCACCGTGACCAACTGCCCTGCTCGCTCGTCCGCGACTGCGCCCGCCGCCGTCACCACCTCTGGTGTCTCTCCCGTCTCCGTCGCTCCTGTTCCCAGCAAGTCGTCTGTTCCTGTTGTGCCTGCTCCCGTCAGCACCAGCACCACTCTCAGCCCCGTTGCTCCTTACCCCGTCTCCTCGGCTTCTTTGAGCACCTCCGTCATCACCGTGACCACCTGCGTGCCCACCACCAGCCTCTCCACCATCACCTTCACCGCCACTCCCACTCCTGTGGTCCCCGTTGGCACTGGCTCTCCTAAGCCCGTCAGCTCCAGCGTCGCTGTTCCTGGAAAGTCCACCACCACGTAAGTCCATCCCCTTTCCTGCGTTGCAAGTATCAATGCTAAACCTGTCACAGTCCCAGCGCCCCCAAGTACACTGGTGCTGCCAACGCTGTCAGCGGTTCCATCATGATGGCCGGTGCCGCCGCCGTCGCCGCCGTCTTCTTGGCTTAAATCTCGTGACGACAATCCTTTCAGCCAGATGGTGGACCTTTATTGATCTGTCTGGGACCAGTTACGTGATGTCATATTCAAGCCTTTGAATTCAATTTTATTTCTTCTCACAGCGAGAGCCTTTTTCATTTTTTGACTTCTCGATATATCCTTTTTGGGAATTGACGGATAGAGAGTAATAATGTGGTGTTTCTTCCGTTTTTTATTGTACATTTTTGAAGAATCCAGTCAACACGAACCATTTTTTCTATCCGTTGATCTCCCTAACAATTTTATTACTTTTGACCTTATGTCGTGTATGAATATTGGATACTCTGAATAAGTAGTGTATTACCTGCATATGGCATATGCAGGTACAGTCTGAATTCTCCGTAGTGCTGTCCTAGAATCTGTTGTGGCTGAGAAGGGATTGTTTTAATTTAAACGTGAAACAACGGGCTTTTTAGCCTTTTTGCCTGATACCGAATCCTACATTAGACGGAGTATTCTTGGCACGTTTATACGTACATCATATTTATCAAAATTATTTTTTAACCTTACTGTTTACTCGGTGATATGGAGGGTATCCTGGATATAGACATTATTGATGCTTAGCTGTACGGAATAATACTTGATCGGAATGGCCACGTGCAGATGATGACATGGAGATTTCTCGTGGAATGTTGGATCTATAACTAAACATTTTCTACAGTGCACTTTGAAACCTAGATAGATTAGATATCTCGCATGAATCGATCAGGTTCACAGAATAATACAACAGATCACCACCTACCGTCTCACTGATGGTCGTCAGTACAACCTGCCAACAGTACATACGCCGACCTCGTCAGCGTTGTCAGTAAATAGTGATGATAACATCATAATACCCTTCATGTACGTACATTATACGTATACACCGCTAAAGTAAAAAACAAACTGTGGTGGTTCTTATCTGGAGGAAGAGAGCTAGCTCCATAAAATTGCGGTGGACCATGATACTTTTTATAGAAGCGTGAGATTTGGCTTGGGGCGGGATATTGGCACGCACTTATCTCTTTCGGGCTGTCTATACAACAGGAGTTGGGACCAACACGTACGAAGTTGGTCATGAATAGGAGACTCGTTCTCGTATGTCTGTCTATGCACTCCGTATTCAGCCGGATATACGGTGGTTCCTTCCTGCAGGATGGTAGTATTGTATAGCGCCCGTTGATTGTACTGTCGCCAGTCCCCTTACAACATGGCATTTACTTTTTGAGCAAATACTAAATACATCCACTAGAAAAGGTTAAATATTAAGCAGCAAAGACAAATACAGCTGATACTGCGGACTGGGCTGGTACTGGCGACTGACTAAGTCGACCCCGCCACATGATCCATGTCCCAATCCATCCATCCTACAACAACGTAACATTCTCTTCCAGCTTAATCCGTTAACAATAACACACTCCGTACGATATGGTAGTAGTACATGTAAGTCTACGCACAGATCAATTTGGTAACCTTGGCCATTGCTAATCTTAGATTCAGTTCCCAACTGCATTCCATTCCGTTTCTTCCAGGACCGAGACGTGTGATGAGATTTTGTCTTGCAGCTGCTTCAGTTCTCGCTCTTCCAGCGCTTGAACAGACTGTCTGGTTCCAAGAGATTTGTGATCTTTCCCACTTCTTGATAACTCAAGAATATATTTGAAGAACACGCTATATTGGTATCACATCTTAGTGATTCATCAAATATAAACAACATGGAGGATCTATCCTCCCTCGAAGGTCCGCCAATACAAGATGGTCGCTTCACTCCTATTTCCTTTCCAATGTCACCCGTCTCGCCAGAGAACACCTACATCGCCTATAATCCACTACGAGATGCCCCTCAAGGCTCCATATCGCCATTAACATCTGCCGCGCGATCTGTTTATGCCAGGAGCTCTATATCCAGCATTCCAGTACGCCCCCCTCTCTTCTAGGTATTGAATTCTGACTAACTAACTAACGTCCAGGGCTCAAATCAAGTCACACCCCTACGCAACTCACGAAGTCACTCCGCCCTCCGTGACACAACAGAGATCCCACCCCGCCCAGCAAGCACAGACAATACCACCAACAACACCAGCGCACCGTTCTGGCTCTTAGTAAACGGACGGCTCGTCTGGATCGAAGATCTGCAATTATGGGTCCTATGGGACGACGTCGTCGCCTCCCAAAGTCTAGGCGCTTATTACTCTCAACAACAGCAACGAAACCAGCAGCAGCAGCAACAACAACGCCAAAGTGGTCGAGGAATCAGAACGTGGAAGAGTCTACCGCCATTACCGCATGAGATTCATCATTTGTTACCCATGCCGATGGATATAGGGCCGAGCTTTGATCCGAATGATCGCATACAGCCACGAGATCAGTATTATTCGCAGACCAGTCCGGCGAATGCGCGGATTCAATTGCAGTGGGCCAGTTTGGCGGGTCAATTAGGCGTGTACTCTTTTTATAAAATAAACTGGAGGAGTGATTTAACTAACTGTATGCAGCTCCTCATATTTCGTCGGCAGATCGAGCGTCAACGCGTCGTCCTGTACCGCAGCATTCGCAGTCATATCCGCAGTCATTACAGCCGGCGCAACCATCGCGTTCACAAACGCAGCCAGTTCAGCAAGGCAGTTATCATTACTATTCCTAACCATTGCGCCATTCGCTTCAACAATACGAACCTGCGCGGCTTGATCGACTACATGCATTCGCTCTGTAATAACTAATGGACATACTGTATAATATGCATTCTACGGTCTAGGGGTTTCTTTTTTCTTTTTTTACAGCATTTCTCATTTCTCGTTCTGCTTTCCTGCATTTCTGCATTTACTAGCATGGTGTTCTGGGTAGGTTACAGACTCAGAGGCATCGCAGCATATTCAGTCGCTTCTTTCTTTTCTGTTCTTTCTATTGACATCGGACGGACCCTTGAAGGGGCTATCATCTGCGGCATCCCAATACTGCAATTACTTATGGTCCATCGACCTTGGCTTTCGAGTCAGGAATGCTACAACCAGTCAGTCAGCATTTCCCACCACTGATTCTGATACACAAGATCAGCAACTTATAAATAAATATATCATTCAATGATTGGCGTACTATGATCCTTCCAATTATTTCTAGAAAATGACATAATACTCAATATTTGATCAAGAACTCACGGACTGCCTAAATGGATTATCAGATAATAGACGATCTGATCAAGCCGCCCTTACCTAGGTATGGTATGGAAGGGGGAGGCCCAGTTTCAGCCTTGTAATCGCCCTGTCTCAGATTGTGCTTATTGTACTTCAACTCACTTACATGTATGTTTGAGAATATTCACTGGTGCGCGCTTCTCGTCTTTTTGTAAGCGACGAGATTCTGAAACCGGTGAGGGTGTTTTATATGTACCCCTGGCTAACCACCACAACCACAACCACAACATCGACGAGGGCGACAATGATCTCGCGTATATACCCGGGGAAATTCATGTGAGTGTCAATATATAGAATGAGCTGACTTGTAGAGTATCAGCCTCTTCTCATTCTATTTTTACTCAATTGAGCCATTTGATATCAAATTGTGTTGTGGTATTGTTGTTGTGTGCCACCCCGCTAGAGAGTAGAAAAGTGTTGCGGATATCGGAATGTGATACACTGGTGCAGATTAGCCCTAACTCCTGCCCACTACTTCAGTCCCCTACCACCAGTAAGTAGTAGTGCTATGTATGTATGTATGTATGTATGTAGGTAGGTAGGCAGGACTACTTTACGAGATATCATTGCCAATCAATTTTGTATTTACATACTGACTTGAGATTTTTATGAGAGGATGCGTGTTGATTCGTATAGATCGAGTCTTCGATCGATCCTATTCTTGGATCCGTGATGTTCAACAAGGCTCTGACGCGAATGAACTCCTCGTCCATCACTCGATACCCAGTGGATACAGATATAGTAAGTTTGACATTAACGTTCGTCCCAAATCGTACGTACTTAGAGTCTTAGGCCCAAGGTCAAAGAGCCGATTGTGGACACTGGATGATCACATCCAAAACAGTTACCTGGGTACAGTTCGT
Source organism: Talaromyces liani (assembly GCA_022814505.1). NCBI lineage: Eukaryota > Fungi > Ascomycota > Eurotiomycetes > Eurotiales > Trichocomaceae > Talaromyces > Talaromyces liani. The sequence goes on from JAKLNL010000001.1 coordinate 5,246, forward strand.
CCAAGTCGAACCCCCGTGGCTGGCGGAGTGGTTCGTGACATGTGCCTCACTAAACCGTAATCGAGCTTAGGATCCAGATTGATAATGGTGTTATATGTCTGATGTCTGGAGGGGTCAATGTACAGCACATGAGACGCATACACATATCCTCATTCACGGGGTACATCTTGTTGTCTGTCTACTCCGTAGAAAGATTAGATTAGATGGATATTTGTTCTGTCTTTTCTCTCTCGCTTTTTTTTTCTTTTCGATGTTACACAATCTTTTTCTGATTTTATAGATTTTTTTTCTGTTTGGTTATACAACCCTATATTCGATTCTCGGGAGCTGGCTCCATTCTTTTTTACTTGTTTCTTTATTGATATACCTTTACTAATCATAATACACTTCTTGCATGTGGCCACGGATACCTAGGTATGTTATGACAGTGAACTTGGCCGGCCATATTCAAGATGAATAACCATGTATACCGACGGTGCGTATGCCCTCGTATGATGATGGCAATGCTGATAATCTATCAACGCTTAGAGAACATTCGCATTCACCAGCGCAATTGGGACCGCCAGGAACCGTACCAAGACAACCTCACCAAAAACAGCACCTAGAGCAGCATCACCCACAACAACATCACACACAGCAGCATCACCTACAGCAACATCAAAATCCCCTGAATGCAGTCAGAAAAACAATGTCGACAATGGAAACACTCGGCATCCGGTTACCCCCTCCCGGCTTTCGCGCCCAAGACGCTCCTCAGCCGACGACAACAACATATCAGCAACCATGGCGACATGACGTGCCAAATGTACATATAACTCCTCCAAACCCCATCCATCAACCAACACCTCAAACATACGAACAAACATACGACTCTCTAAGTGCAACTTGCGCGCAATTCCAGCCGGATTCTGATCATTTCGAAGAATGTGGATTATCATATACTCCTTCGTTGAGTGGGCGTACGTATTCCTTCCCCATCATCTCGCTATCACATCAACTGAGCAGGACAAAGGTGACGATGATCTGTTAGACGACCTTCCCGAGGGCGAATCCCAACTACCCACCTATTCGTGCACCATGCCCTGTCAAGATGTGCATTATCCGGCCATGTCCGGTTACATGAGATACCCAGACATAGACCCGGAGACTTTTTATCCGTTCGATTACAGCAACATGATCCAACACTCTTCGTCGTTGTCTGACCCCAATCAAACAACGTTACGGCCGTTGACTGCTGAAGAGCTGAATTTGCCTGGATTCTCTGTGACATCGTTCTGCGATCCGCCTTATCAGGGTACTTTGAACAACTTTTTCATGCCAAACTCTGCTCCTTCGGTGTCGCCTATTCCTTCTTTGCATGTGCAGCGGCCGCCGTACAATATGGCCAAAGACTTTCGCCAATATCACGAGTCACATAATGCTCCCAGTAACAAGCGGGCGGCGACTGATAGTCCGTCAATAGACTCGCACGTACCAAAGAAGCCGAGAGTGACTTTGACACCCACGCTCAAGACTCCTTCAAGTCGTATCCAGAAACCATCGTCTGTTCAACAACCCGTACGCGCAGTCCAGCCACGAAACGAGATGTCGAAACTGATCATTCCACCAACCAACGCTCCTGGCAGACCATCAATATCACCACCATTACCGCTGCCACCACAATCAGCGCCACCACCGCTACCACCACAATACCAACAATATCAACAAAACCATCAACTTGCACCGCCCTTTTTATTACCATCAAACGCAGATAGCAGCGGCGTACTAATGAAACCAATCCACCCATCAATGCGCAGAACAGTCTCAACATCTTCAAGTGAGAGTCACAACAGGCATGCCGAAAACAGCAACAACAAAAAGCTTTACGCCAATGCTCTGAAACCTCCCGATCTACTAGGCCCGCTGTACGAAGAGCAAGAATCGCCGCCAATCAAGGACATGACCCCGGACGACCCAGAGATGATTCCGCACAGACAAAACCTACGTTTCGAAAACGATTTATACACACCTAGGTGGGTGCGCGGTCATGGCAACAAGCGTGAGGGATGGTGCGGAATCTGTAAGCCGGGGCGATGGCTTGTTTTGAAGAATTCTGCATTTTGGTATGACAAGAGCTTCTCGCATGGAGTTAGTGCTGTGACGGGAAAGGCTTTTGAAGGTCCCAAGGAGATTCGGAGGATCAAGAGGATGAAGAATGAAGACATTGGTAATAATTGGGGGGTTGGTGAAGGTGGTAGCGAGGGTAATCATGTCTTGACGCAAAGATTTGGAAGCAAGACGACTACCACCTGGGAGGGACTCTGTGGTAGTTGTAACGAGTGGATTCCGCTGGTCAGCAGCAAGAAGAAAGGGACCACATGGTTCCGGCATGCGTACAAGGTTTGTCTTTCTGATTTCTGGGAGATGAGGTTAGTTTGCTGATGTCGGTGACAGTGTCAAAGTCAGTTCAAAGCCAGGGAGAGAGAAGCAGGTAGAGACAATAGGAGTACTTTTTCGGCATCTCCTTTGCCATCTACGACTGTTTGATAGATGGACACGATGGGACGGATAGATTTGATGTAACTTCGTCTGTAATGATTTATGATATGAGTTTAATGAGACTTTCTTATTGATGATCCCAGGTGCCGTTAAAGGAAAATGGGAGGAGAAGTCGAGAGGAGAAGGTAAAATAGGAAGGAGGCATAGAAAACACGCAGTCAATTCATAATTTGTAGTTAGCTAGAACTGATTATTTTGTGCAAAGCATGCAACATGGCAAGTCAAGTTTGAACAAACATTACATGGGCATATCACCATGTACAGGACCACCACACTACTAAGAAATCAGACTTATTACTCCATAAAGTACTATTTGACAAACAGGTATGTACTAGTCACACAGCTTGTAACGAATATCGCATACTCAACCTGACAATTCCACCTTCTGCACCATCCACACTGCTCTAGGAGCAGGTACCGAGTACCCCGTCTTCCAACCCGGCACAGCCATAAGGCGCTGTATGTGTTCCGTGGCACATTCCATGGTTCATGGCTTTCTGGTATGGATAAAGTAGAGCAATACTCTCGGGGATACCTAGGTAGTTGAAGGAAGGTAAAGAAGGAAGGGTTGAGGTGAGGGAAGGTATGATATCGCCGACCCAATCAGGGATAGCGCGGATTCTGCCAGGCCGCGACTCCGATTGGTCGAGCAGCTTAACATTTTTATTTTTTATCAATGCCATATCATTGATGGATGAAGTTGTCTCGGGAGCATTCCTATGAATCCTAACATCGTCTTTGCTGCGAGGACTGAAATTTCTGCAATTCACCGAGATCATCATAAACATGGGTGGATAAATCATGATCAGCATGATTGTCAGTGATTGTCAGCCATGCCCTGGAAAAGAATGTCCACCTTCCAATGAGAGCACATCTCTCAATCTCTACATAACATACAGACTGCAGAGGACTATGCGATATCTCGATGTTCCGCCATTCGACAGTTTACATGACACACTTTGCAAATTGCCACAGGCATAGCTTCTGAGCAATATTAGGCCATCCGACTGCTCACAGGCCAAGTGGAGCCAAAAAAAAAGCAAAGACGTGACTCGAGTACGTATTCGAGTGGCCGGTGAAATCACAACAAACAAATTGAAGGATGCAGAACGGAGGATATAGGCATGCAAGAGGATTGTTTACTCAAAGATTACAATGTCCTCCGGAGCAGGAAGGTAGAAAACGTCTTATTCTCACCGTAGCGGAATTATAATAATATCAACGTTATATCCCCTGCCACCAAAACTTAGTTGAGCACTGATAGTTCTGTCAACGTACTTCTCCTTTTTAGCTGTAGCCTGGCCTGTCTGTCGGTATCGATTTGATTCCATCGAGCTCTGCAGAATTCCCCAGAGCTGTGACTCCTGTGAGTGGTGGCATTGCTGCAGACGCACGCTAAACCAACAGCTGCATCGTCGTTGCTCCATCTACTCCATCTACATCCACCGGCCAAACAAGATCTGGAATCACCTGCAGTCAACAGTGCTAAACAAGCGAGTTCGATTTAACTGGAAGTATATTCAAGCCGAGCCTGGGATTACCGAAGCAGCGAAGCTCTTGTCGTATATATGTCGGTTGGGGAACTTTGAAGCCAGCCCGCCCCGATACTCACCATATTTATCAATTCGAAGCCTCCCAACCAGTCCGGTCGGTTTATTCGCTAACCGCTGCGGCATTGATGCAACCATTTCCTCGGATTGGGCAGTTCGAAGATTCTGGAGTGCAAGCAAGCTGATTGATTGACTGAATAATCACCGTGGCTGGGGGGACAACGCTCGACAGACTGACTGGACATCGACTCCACAGTGCACACACCACAGGAAGTCCAACGCATTGTCTGGCCAATGCCATAAGGACAGAACTATTGGCTTTCTTTTCTTCCATCTGCTTATAGCCTTATTTTATTTTCCCTTTCCATGCCCCGCGTGATCGTGCTTTGCTAGTTTTTTGCTTTGCTTTGCTTTGCTTTGCTTTGCATTTGCAATTTATTGAGGCTGGTTCCTTCAGCGACATTGTTTTCTTTCTGTCTTCTTGTTTTCAGCGTCGATTCTTTCAGCAAGTGACTCAGTCGAGAGAGAAGAAAAGAAGAGGGAAGAAAAGTTCTACCGCTTTCGTCGTAGTTCGATCCCGCTTCCCGCCCGCGCGAGCCATACAAAATATTCTAACCGTCTTGCCCAATGGTGCTCCATCAATTCTTTTCCAAATCAGCGTCGCCCGACAAGGACAAGGACAAGGACAAGGAGAAGAAAAAAGACAAAGACCGAAAGGCCAAATCCAGAGAAGACTCTTCTTCGCCCAAACGAAAAGATACAAAATCAAAAGGCCGCCCCCGGAGCAGCGATCTCAGCTTGGACCTGGACGGCATCACCATTCCCGCTCCAGATTCTCCTCCGCCGACCTTTTCACCTTCTTCTCTCTCCAGTTCTCCACAGAAATCTGCTTCGTCCTCGCCTCGCAAATCCTCTCCTACGAAAACTACTCTTCCCTACCCAAACCTACGACCGCCGCACAGTCGTTCCTCCTCCACGACTACATCGAAGCCCGCATTTTTTTCTTCGAACCGCAACTCGCGCAGCGAAGACTCGCATCCGTTGAATCTTCCGCCAGACGAGCTCCGTCGACATCTTTCCGCCATGGCTGCTGCTAGGGACGACAGCATGCGGAGCTCCATGGATATTGACCGGGACACCACCGCATCTCCTCAACCAGAGGCCACTCCCATAAGCACAAATGGAACTCAAAACGGCGATACTGATCGCAGTCCGACCCCGCCTCCCCATCGCTCTCCTCCTCCCAACAGCGACGGTGGAGAGTCACACAAACTAGCCGGAAATAAGTTTTATAAGCAAGGAGACTACGAGCGAGCCATACAAGAATACAATAAAGGTTAGTATCCGGATTTGCCTTCAGGTAAAAAAAAATAGGCACGTGCTAAATTTTTTTGTTTGGTTTCCAGCTCTCGAAGTGAACCCAAACTCTTCAATCTTCCTTTCGAACCGTGCTGCAGCTTTCCTCTCTGCCAACCGATTCATTGAAGCCCTGGACGATGCACAGCGTGCATTGGAACTCGACCCGGAGAACTCTAAAATCATGCACCGGTTAGCCCGCATCTTGACAAGCTTAGGTCGCCCCGCAGACGCCCTCGATGTGCTGTCGAAAGTTCAGCCCCCTGCATCCGCTAAAGACCGTGCAAATGCCGAGACAATGCTACGACACATCACTCAAGCCGAGGATTCTTTGAACAATGGCAAGGGTGGTTCATTGGTCGTATTCGCTATTGAGCAAGCCCGACAGATGCTTGGCCCGGGTGTGAAGACCCCGCGCAAGTGGCAGCTCATGTCCGGTGAGGCCCAACTGAGGATTGGAAATGATAATGGCTTCGGTAAAGCACACGATGTGGCCATATCGCTGCTCCGGGAGAACAATCAAGACCCGGATGCACTCTTACTCCGTGCGAAAGCATACTACGGCCAGGGCGACAACGACCAAGCAGTGAAATATACCAGGATGAGTCTCCAACTTGATCCAGATAATAAGAAGGCCTTCACTCTGCTGCGAATGGTGCAGAAACTGGTCCGCACCAAGGAGGAAGGTAATGCGGCTTTCAAGGCCAAGGATTACAAACGTGCAGTAGAGCTGTACACCCAGGGTCTTGAAATCGACCCAACCAACAAGGACACCAACTCTAAACTACTTCAGAACCGTGCACAGGCTCACATAGCATTGAAGGACTACGAGAAGGCAGTAGAAGACTGCACGGAAGCCCTTCGTCTTGACCCCAGTTACACTAAAGCACAAAAGATCCGTGCCAAAGCTCACGGCGCTGCAGGAAACTGGCAAGAAGCTATCAAGGACTACAAGAATGTTGCCGAAGTCAACCCTAGCGAGAAGGGTATACAGGAAGATATTCGTCACGCCGAGTTTGAGCTCAAGAAGAGCCAGCGAAAGGATTATTACAAGATTCTCGGTGTTGAAAAGGATGCTTCAGAGGCTGAAATCAAAAAGGCATACAAGAAGATGGCTATCTTGCACCATCCTGACAAGAATCCGAACTCAAGCGACGAAAAGTTCAAGGAGCTTGGCGAGGCTTATGAGACTTTGATTGATCCTCAGTATGTTCCTCCCACACAATGATTATTGATGAATATGCTTGCTGACAACATCTAGGAAACGTGCTGCATATGACAATGGCGACGACCTGATTGATCCATCCGAGATGTTTGGACGCGGTGGTTCACCTTTCGGTGGCATGGGAGGCATGGGCGGTATGGGAGGAATGGGAGGCATGCACGGGGTCAACATCGATCCCAACATCCTCTTCAACATGATGAATGGCGGAGGAGGTGGTGGAGGATTCGCTCATGCTGGCGGCAACCCATTCGCTGGCGCTCAAGGTCGTGGCGGTGGCTTCCAAGGATTTCAGTTTTAGATGACTCGATAAAGTCTCCACCCTGCGGGTGTTCATGGACGAAACGCATTACGAAAATGTATAGACGTCAACCATCTGCTACAGACAATGTCTTAGCTATGATATTTTCTTTTTCAACCCATCGACAGAAGTCTCGCGATCTATTTCCTGGTCTGAGCGAGTCCCAAAACAGAACTTTGGATAACTCACCTTTCCCTTCAATTTCTCAGTACGAACTGATCGATAGTTTGTCATCTCGTGTCACCTTTTTGTGCTTGTATGTATGATGTGCTTTTTTCGGGATCTTCACTGGCATATTGTCCGGCATGTGGCGTAACTCTTCGCTTTTTGTTCTCATTTTGAAAAATTCTTGTTGTGCTATTCTGTTCTGTTGCATGAGGAACATAGATTGGCGTTTCTTTTCTTCATCATGAAATGTTAGTCTTTTATGGCCATGTCATGTGTCATATGTTCTTCTCATTGGTACATATTTGATTAGATTACATATAGCTTTTACAACTAGAACATGAGATCCTATGAATTGACGTTGAAAATGCAACAGCACTAAAGACTAATGTTTAAACAACGGCTCATAGTGATATTGTAGTCAAAAGCAACGCTCATCTATGTCGAGTCGTACTACAGTAGAACCTGGCTATAATGAATCGGGGCCTCCTTGTTATTATATTGCACATGTGATATTAGGTCATGTAGGTTAGAAATTATTTATATGAATATGAGGAGTGCTCCAAATCGTTATTGATCGAACAGTTCATTATACCCAAATGCAACCCTCCCCCCTTCTCCCCCAATTACCATATAAATTAAAATCTCTAGATACCAGATTTGGACGTTGGAAGGCCTTCTGTTCGTTATAGCCAGATTCTACTGTAATATCCACTAGTTTCTACCGGGCTTGACCAAGCTTGAACATCTCAAACTGACCACCATTAAACACCGCGCCGGTTTCTGGATGGTACACCCTCTCCAACCAGTCCGCAAACGCCTTGCAACGATAATTGAGACGACTTTTGTTACCGTGATATAACAGCCGAATCCAGGCGGAAGCAGGATAAGACGTCTTTGACGATGACGCATCTGCTAGAAAGCCAACATAGCGAGAGATATGGAGATCAATAAATCCATAAGGATTAATCTTTACAGAGAACCGCGTCGGACAGTCTTTGCAGTAGTACTTGGTATTCGGACTATGCATACCTCGGCGAGACGTGTTCCCAAGCGAACAGGTTGACCAGTGGAAGCATATCGGAAAGTCTAGTCTGTAACATAGTTTGTCAAAGTCATTATGGCCAAGGTCCCAGAGTCTGCCCAGGTAGAACCACGACAGCAAACGTCCGGTCTTGAGATTGAATTCCACGCGCTCTGAGAAGTTGCCACCAGTCGCGATTTTGATGGTAAATCCTTCAGCTCCGTTTTGGCAGAGCTGGAGGTCCCAGAGCTCAGCGAAGGACATTTCATAGCACATGCCAATCCGGATTTTTCTGCGTTTGTTTTTGCAATGGCGGTTGGTAGATGACCAGTTCGACCTCTGCTCTTCAATTGAGAGCTTCGGGTTGACCCGTGTCTTTGGTTTAGTGAATTCTGATTTGTTCTGAGTGCTCATACACGCCCAACAACACAGAGACTCGGTGCCTTTGCCATAAATCTTGCCATGTTCCATCAATCGGAGGATGTGGAACCGTGTCTCGACAAGATCATATCTATAAGGTTGTTGTAAACGTGGTGCATGAACAAGCTGTTGCACCTTGACAAAGACTGGGATTATGTTTCTGCGATTCCAGAGGCGACTGCAACTTATCATCAGATAGAAAATCTCGGCGATGGGGAGATAATCACAGATCTCGCAAATCAATTCGGCAGGGAGACGTTGAAGAGACGCTGGATTTTGAGTATGGACTTGTACTGACTTGGCAATGCTCATTAACGTCCTGTGCGGTCTCCTGCGATTAATCAGAAACATTTTGCTGGGCGGTTATAGTCATGGCTTGGAAGACAGATGTAGTCAAAAGAATCTGATTCCGATAGCCAGATATATTACGAACCGTGAAGTCATGCAGGCAGACATCTGTATAGGTAGCAACCCTAGCCCTGAGCCCTAACCTCGCATAAGAAAGCTCCTGACTTCAAATGTTGACGACTCTTTCGACTCTACAGGTGCAAATCTAGTCTGTTTTTTCATGCTACTCAGTTCTAGTCGGCAGAAGTGGCGATGGGTGAACACTAATTAGGTCTACCCCTATGTCCATAAATGGAAATATTATGGTCCACACATCCACACGTAAGTAAGACTATCTTAAAAGGACACATTTCAACATGGCCTCTGGACTAGTTCCACTCCTCAGTAACAAATCTCACAAGTGCCCATACCTCCGGTTATTGAGGCACTCCTGGTAATTCCAAGGCGGGACAATTGACATGGCCGAAAGCGAGAGTTCACAATGCGCCAAAGCAAGCGCACAGGATGAGAGATGATTGTGGTTTTACAAGAAGCCGCAGGAATATCTGCTATGGATGTTCCGAATGGGGAGGGCAAGACACCACTACAACTACAGGAGGGGACGAAGATCAAATGGCGCAGACGGAGGAGTGGAACAGAAGCCTGATAAGGGTACGGGGGCATGTTCGTGAGAATATTCTAGAATGGAATGAAGAGACAAATGTGTTATGAGTAGTTGAGATACTTCATAAGAAAGTGGTATTCATTCATCTATCATAAATACATGCTCTATCATCTAGAACATACTCTGACATGAAATGATAGAAGATCTACTTCTAACACCAACAAGCCTCGAGGCCAACTGCGTAATAGCTGGGAGTATGGCTCCCCAACTAACTTAGACATGTTCGTGATGATCAGTCTCCGAGTCCACAACCTGTGGTGTCTTCTCATTCCGATCATCGTTGTCCGACAATTTCTCATTGTTTGCTGTTGCTAAACGCTCAATCTCCTCGTCCATACGAATGTATTCCTCTGGTCTTTCGAGTTGAGTGGCAGCTGTTCAACACGTTAGCATTAACATTGAGACACTCATAGAAAGAAAAGGGAAGGCTGACTCTGATTCCATGCAACAATAATACCAGGCTTGGTCTCAAAGAACCGATCAATATCCTCCAACGTCCTATTCGCCGTCTCCGGATAGAATAGATAGGTAACAGGGATGAAGCTGAAGCAAATACAAGCCCAGATAATCCAGAATTTCCAGCCGAGATTCGCGATTCCGGGAGGCGTAACTTGGACGACCATGTAGTTCATAATCCAGTTTGTGGCCATTGCGAGGGAGGAGCCCTTTGTACGCATTTCGAGGGCGTTGATTTCGGTGGGATATAACCTTTTGTCAGATGTCAGTATATAAACTCTCAATTTGTATATCTGGATTAGGGAAACGAACCAAGGAACACCCAAAACACCCAATCCAAAACTAGCAAAGAAGACAAAAAAGAACGAAACAGCCACGATACCCAATTTGTATGAATCTCCTCGCCCAGTATCCGAAATTGCGAGCACAATGGCAATAACGACCCAGCACGTACAACACGCCGCGGCAGAGTACATCATGACCTTTCGACGACCGTATCGCTCAATGATAAAGTACGCCAGGCATGAGAAGAGGAGGTAATCGACACTTCCTGCGGCGGCTAGGATGCGGGAAAGCAATTCGCTAATGCCCAGGGCATTGATGAAGACGTAGGACATGTAGTAGCTTGTAATGTTGATGCCGGAGATTTGATTCATAGCTTGCATCCAGGCACCGAGGATCATGCGGCGGAGGACTCCGGAGGGGCCTATCAATTAGTATATTAGTGTCATTTTTTCCTTGAAGATTGAGAATAGTGGATATACCTCTTCCGGTAACCAATTGTCCCCATGTATAAGTCGTCATATGCTCGCGATCAAGAATATCCTTGATGATATTAAACTGCGACATGACCGAGGGAGACTCCGGTGTTGCGCCGCCACCCTGCAAAGCAGCAATGACTTCTTTGGCTTCATCGTACTTGCCCTTGCGGATTAGGAGACGAGGAGAATCAGGCAGGAAAGGGCAGAGGACGTAGATGATGAGAGTGAAGACGATTTGGAATGCGAGCGGAAATCGCCATGCGATGCTACCAGAGAGGAAAGAAAATCCCAATGTGAGCCAATTGGAGAGCGAGAAGCCGGAAATACAGTTTGCCTGTAGGCAGTTAGTTGAGCGTGTTACAAAAAAGGATGCAGGGTACCGAACCATTTGGATTATAATGAGCTTTCCTCTGCTGCGCATCTTGCTGGTTTCGGCCTGCCACACACCGGCTGTAGCTGTATTCATGCCTGCAATCGAGAAAATGTCAGCAAATCTTAACCCTGAATTCGATGTAGTAAGAGAAGAATGGAGAATACCCGTTCCAAGTCCAGCAACAACCCTTCCAACCATCATCTGCGCAACACTAAATGAAGCAGTCTGTATCACAGCGCCCACCGCAATCACCGTACTACCAATAATCACTTGACGCGGTCTACCGAAGATATCGCCAGTCCATATAGTAGACATGGCGCCCACGAAACAGCCGAGATTGTACACGGAGGTCATTGTCGCTTGCATGTTGGAGGATGGGTAGTCCATTGTCTTGAGGAAGTTTTCGCCTATGATGACGTTGCCAAAGACGCCCTGTTACGTATTAGCTTTGGTGAAGCCAATTCATAAAGAATGGAATACCTGATCATAGCCGTAGAAGATGATGACTGTAGATGCAGCGATGGAGATCCATACGGTGAGGGCGTCGCCAGAGCCGCCCCAGTATTTCCGAGCCATGTTGAATTATGCAGAACTTCAATTTGTTGTATAATCGAGTAGAAGAAAAGTAAACGGGACTCGGTCTTTATAATAAATAATCAAATATGCGACAGTCAACCACCGTCCTCAGTGGGATATGGGTGGATTGGAATGACGAGATAAGAGAATCGATCGAGTCGGGCCCATTCCTGACTTATCAATGCATCATACTTGGACAACGGACATGGGTATACCCTTTATATAGATAAGTAGCACATGTCAAACACGAAGCTATAAGAAAACATTCCAACGCACGGAAAGTATTCCGATTGAAGTCTAAACCTTCTTTACGGATGTACCCCGTAGAGCAACGTCCAGATTTGGAGTCAAAATGCGGAGAAGATCAGCCTCATCAGCCTTTGTTAATGCGTCTGATTGGAACGAGGTTAAATCAACCCCTCAATTTTAAGAGTTTCCACTCGGGCGAGAGGAATGTTTCTCGCTGTGTTCCCCGTGGGGAAGAGGAGCATACCCACCTTATGTCTTAAGGGAGTTAAGGTGGTTTGGGGAAAATCCGGGCAGCGATGTATGGGGTAAGTGAGCCGAGACAATCTGAGCCACTCATCCAGAACGATCGCCAACTTTGAACGGATTAGGAATGATGTGCAGCGTCAGGGCCTTGGTGTGAAAGAACAGGCAGGTTTGGCGAGTTAGGTTCATCTATTTAGGCTATGCAAGTACGAGATGCCTTCTCTATTCATACTGTATTGATTGGTCATTCATATCAATTTGCAGTAATCAACGTCATACTAACTAAGCCGCAAAGAATCAGTTGTCATCTAGGATATACACTTCAAAGTCTTCTGACTCTTCGACCGGGATCCGACCATCCTTGACATAAAATTGGACAGAACCAGAGCTCGTCGACTCAATAATAACATCCATGTCACCGCGACTTCCCCACCATCCGTGCCTCTTATTATCGCTGTCAGGGTTCTTGACGCCCACGGCATGTCCCTGAGTCTGTTCCGTGACTTCAAGACCATCGCCTCCAAGCGTGATCCAGCCTGACTGAGTGAATGCCTCGACATGACCGGCCCAGGAATGGGGGTACTTGACATGAAGACTTCCAGATTGACTGGTGTGTGATGATGAAGAGGTGGACATCTCACCAGTACCAGCTGGGTATGTCTTGTCCGAGGCCTCGATAATGAGAGGCTCACCCACGGAAATATCCTGACCCCCACTGACCGTTTCAGTTGTCAATGTGGCATGGACAACTTCATCGGGTGACACCACAGGCACGAATGAAGCAGAAATATATCCAGATTGCGTTTCCAGGCTAGCAGAAGTAGTGAAAACGAATCTTCCATTGATGGAACCAGTCTGAGTCTTAATCTCAACTTCATACGGACGATACGGGATCTTTCCCTTGACTTGCGAGATGCTCGTCGCACCGGAAGTCTTCAAGTAATCGAGATCAATAATATTGTTGACTTTCTTGGTATCGCCATTCTCAAAAGTGGCAATTGTATCTATACTATATTGCAAAAAGGCAGCCGAAACAGAACCAGCCTCGGTTTCTATGATGAGCCGGGCTGGTTCGTCGGGCTTCTTGGGGTCAGCTGGTTGAGGGTCGACGATGATGTTGACGCTGCCAGAGGTGGTTTTGATGTAGAGTAGGTCATAAAGAGGGTAACGACCGTAGACGGCGCTTGAGCCTGTGTCGAGGATGATCTCCCTGCCGGCTTGTAGGTCTTCTGGAGAGTGGTCTGAGAAGACGGGTGGTCTTGCTTCCTGTAAGATAAAGTCAGCTTTTATCTAGTGATATTCAGGTAAATATGGATGACATACCCTTCGATGCTTCAGACACATCCTCGTAGCAAAAAATGAGAACAACCCAAAAAGGAATATAAACTTTATAATCATCGCAAAACGTCTCCTCACACGACGCTTCTTATCACACTGACCCGATGCCCTCCGACACCGACGACCAACAACACATCCACGTCGTCTGCTGCACCTATTCTCTTCTCCATCACCTTGTGCCGGCTCTTCTTCTAGCAACGGACCCTTCTCAAGATGAGCAGTCTCATACTCCGTGTATTCAGGTAAACTTTTAGTATCCGCCTCCGTGTCTAGATCCGTGGCATCCTTGCCCTCAAGGACCGGTGGGTCATTATAAACGGTTGATCCAGACAGGGAACTCGAATCAGAGTCTGAGGAGGCAATGTGCTCGAAGGAGTCTGATCTTTCGAGATCGTCGTCGCTCAGGAGTGGAGTCTTTGCGGTTTCTGGGTTTGCCATTGTTATACTTTTACCCACTGAAGCAATATTATGGACAGGTCAACTGGTATGAATGAAGGTTAATTTTTCTCTTTAGTCAAGAGAGAGTCATGATCTTTATGTGAGGTGTTCATCAGGCAACCAGATTCTGTACGAAACCATGACGTACTATATAGTATGTATCAGCTGTGAGGCTGTGTCTGTTTTCGATTGGTAATACGGCAGTGTACCTGCGCTATACTGTGGTTATACCAGTAATTCGGCGTATGTAATTACAATTCACGTAATCCGAGCCATCCGCTGGTATCTGATTGATTGTTAGATTACAGTACATGTATTTCATTCATACACATACACATCAAATTGCATAACCATGAAGGTTCCAAGGTCATTCATAATGATACGTGATTGATCATATTATGTGCATGGACCCAATAAACTATCTACATCAGTCGCTGTAGTATGTGGTGCTAGTATTCAACGGTGCAAACTCAAAATGGCAAGGGGAATCGTAACAATATCGTTTGGGTAGGGGGGATGGTCTGTACAGGAAACTCCTCCAATGATGATGACAAAAGGCAACAAACTCATGATGATATAGCAGGAAACGATCATCGCTAATTACAGAGCAATGCGGGGAGGGAAATGAATTCGAAAGGCCATGCTTCAAATGCTCTCTTGGGGTAGATGTCGAAATTGATGACAGGAAAAAGAGAAATAAATAGATAGATCTTGCTAGTAGCCAAGATTCGTCAGGTATGTGTTGGCCTCGTTCTTGGACAACTCTGATTGACTCAGGTGTCGTGCTTGAGACCCAGATTTGAGTTTCTTGAACCCCTGGGTGACTTTCCACACCTCAGCTTCTGTGAGCACAAAGACATATCTTTTACCTTCTTGATCGCGAACACTGGCGCGAACAACCTGGAGACCTCGAAGTTTGATTGTCTGTACGTTCTGTTAGTGTCTGTCAATATTTAGATAATCATAGAAATGGACACACCTCGACCGACTTCAATGTCCACGCCTTCACATCCCATTCTCTTTGCGCAACACCCCGTACGTCGTCATCGACAAACAATCCTTCTGTCGTGATCCTCAGAACCAGCCCATCGGTGACGGATCCTTGCCCAGAGACCAATTGTGCAATTGGTGTCTTTTGGAAGGCATTGTTGAAAAGATACACACCGCGGATAATGACCTTGTCTGGATCCTTGGTCATGTACGGTCCACGATGAGACGGTGGAGGTGTTGTTCGGGCTGTCGACTGTGACGGAGCATATGAAGATTCAGAATAGACCGAGGGTGTCGATGTCCCATATGGTCGTCGTGGCCTATCATAAGGCCGAAAAGAGTAGGCATCGTCGTCGACGTCGGCGGTTCTTGCTGACGGTGGTGGTGGCTTTTTCGGAGATGGGGTTCGCGGAGGAGGAGCTGAAGCAGTCGAAGCAGCTGGAGCTGCACCTAAAGGGGGAGCTTTACTGGCCTCTTTGGCCTTTGCAGCTGCCTCTTTCGCGGCGGCAAACTTCTTAGCGGCGGCTTCTTTGGCCGCTGCAAACCGTGCTGCTGCTTCTTTCTTGGCGGCCTCCTTAGCAGCAGCCTCTTTTTCGGCCGCTTCTCTTCTCGCTTTCTCCTCCCTCTCTTCTGCCTCTTTTCTAGCCTTTTCCTCTCGTTCTGCTGCTTCTCTTCTCGCTCTCTCCGCCCGTTCTGCTTCTTCCCTTCTGATGCGCTCCTCTCTTTCGGCGGCTTCTCTTGCTGCCCTTTCCCTGATTTCCTTTTCTGCTGCTGCTTTAGCTGCAGCAGCTTCTCTTTCAAGCTCCTCCTTACGCTGTTTTAATTCCTTCTCCATGGCTTCGCGCTCCTGTTGCCGCCTTCTTTCAGCCTCTTCAGCTTCTCTTTTCTTTCTATAAGCTTCCATTTTCCGTCGAATCTCTTCCTTGCGCCTTGTCTCTTCACGAGCTCTCTCCCATTCTGCTTCTGCTTTCTTTGGATCTTCTTTTGGGGTACTGTTTTGGGCGTTGTTCTGCGTATTGTTTTGCGCACTGCTTTGAGTATTATCCTGGGCAGCACCAGTCGGTTGAGCGCCATGATTATTGAAGGGCGGTGGTTGTGATGCTCCTCCAGGGTTGTATTGACCGCCGGTATTGTTGTACTGAGCATTTGGAGGTGGTCCTCCACCAGGGTAAGACGCTCCTGGGTTTGGCTGCGCACCACCGTACTGGAAACCATTAGCAAACCCCGCACCAGGTCGCGGCCTGCCTGAAGAATTGCCATTCATGCCGCCTCCATCGTTCTGTAATGTGCCAAAGTACCAGCCAGCGAAACCAACCGCGACAACTAACAGTATAACGCCCATACCTCCAGGTGCATTTGATTTCGAAATTGCCGCAAGCCAAGTCTTCACCAACGGTTGTAATTGAATCCACAACACGACAACTGCCAAGGTAGATAGCGACCCTGCAATGAAGCTGTTGCGATGACAATTCAATGAGGGTAAATAAAGAAAGCCCCCGCCGGCAGAATGAGGCGGTATCACAAAAATGTCATAAGGACCGTCGGGCAAATCCGTCGATTTTCGATATCTCGGAGTCCCTTCAGTGGTATTTGGATTTGCTCCATGCGGCGGGGGAGGTGGCGGCGGTCCGTCCATGGCTACAGGCTGATGCTGTTATACTCTGACTCCGAGCTGGTTGTACGACCGTGCCTGCGTTTTATATATACTTCCTCCTCTTCCCCGTCTCTTTTTTGCGAAAGTTGAGAGATCACGCTCACAGACTCAGGGTCTCCTTTTCGTCCGACCTGGAAAGACAAATATACAGATTTTGGCGGCGAGAAAAGATTACTGTTGACTTCATATTCACTGCGACATGGGTGGGCACTGGGGCGGTTAGCCCTTCAGTGCATCTGGCGTTGTTGCCTCGTGCAGATGAATGCGATCTTTATGGGATGCGGTATCAACGGATAACAGCAATTATGTCGTTTGCCGAAAATATTTGTGAATCGTTGTACGTAGAACGGTGGAATTTACTTCCGACTCTGGAATGTGTCTGGAGTGACGGACGGATCGCAAGTGTAAACGGACTGGCTAGATTGTATGCGGAGATATTTGTGGCTTTCTTGGCGATATATTGACGATATGACTTTTCTTTGTCAAGAATTCGAGTCTGTAACGTTAGACGGTCGTTGAAGAGGAGAAGAGGAATGCAGATGAGAGTGCACAGGTGGATAGGAGACTTGAGAAGACGGGCGAGCAAGGCGTGGAAAGAGTGAGAGTCGGAAGGAACGAGACGCCACCCCTCTAACTTCTTAGGCTCTCTTTTTTTCTTCTTTGCTTTTTCTTTTTCCTTTTCTGGCTCTTTTAGCTGCCAACGCCGAGAGTGCGAACTGTTTCCTGAGAACTTGAGCAATCAGCTGCGGTGGGCCTTTACTCCAATTGTCGACTAACTTGCTTAGACTTAGAGACTAGTAGTTCGGGATAAATTACAGCACCAGCATTCGTCCCCAAGTCTTCTGACAATGTTTCCTGCATCAATTCTTTATTCAAGCTGATAATTATGTTTGTCAGACCCTCATCTCTTCCGTTTGCCCGTTGTTTAAAAATCAAAATGCAGAAAGCAGAGCAGAGTCGCACCAGGCGGCTTCTGTTTGTTTTGATTTTCCTGTTTGCGCCGCGGGTGGACCAACCACAGCCAGTCACGTTTCGCTTTAATCCTTTTTGAGACTGTTCAACGTTGGCAGTTCGCGTTGTGACGAGCTCTTATTTATTGACTTCCTTTTCTCTGGCCGGGATTTTGTTGAACAGCCGAAGAGGAGAAATGGAGACCAGATACGTGGCAGCTGCGTCTAATTCAATAATAACGAATAATCAGAGCTCTCATTGGACGGAGACTGCATAATCGCAGTTCTGTCACAGATGATGGTCCAATGAGTTGAAATCGTCGTATATGGTCACCCTGGCAACAACAGCGTATTGATACCATAGATACAGGCTAAGCCGGCCCGCTCCCGCCGAACCATTTAGTACTACATGGACTCCGTATTTGAACGTATTTGAGGCGTATGCAAATAACCCGTCGTCAACATCGTCATCGCCATGATCGTCAACTCTCCACTTCTTGCCGACTTGCCCCATGGTTCGCATCATAACCATGGATGCCAACGATTTACTTGCTGTACAGGCGTTCATGACCCGCTAAACATGGGCTGTTTAGCGATCTTAGAAGTGCGCTGATGGCTTGTATGTGCCAAGTCCTGCTTGGATTGTTGTACGACACTGCTGCCTGCTCTATCACCGGGGTACATCAAAGACTACGTATCCGTATATTGTAAAGGACAGTAACTATGCCTTCCCAAATCAAATGTTGTCTTAGATAGGATCAAGGCATCAATATTTCACGTGGCCTTAGACGAGAAGCAACGGTGACCTCAAGCCTCAAGCGTCACATGATTCAACATTCGTGACTGTGACATGTGTATGACTCGCAGTAGAACTGACAGCATGACTAGATAGTCATCATCATTCAGGCAAAACAGTTGGTTAAGTATTTCTATATACTTGACTCCACGTGGAGCACATAGATCAAGATATGGCAGCCTGACATTCCAGGCAGCAATGGGCGTTGAGGCGCCAAGACTGCGCTGATTGGACAGCCTCGGCGTGGTCAAGCCAACCGTCGGACGGCGCCCATCACGTCGCTGGTCATCGACATAGATCACAAGCATCCAACCAAGCGGAGCTGGAGCTGCTGCTACCTGCTCGCTCAACCTTTTATTTTCGTCTTGGTATTCTCTTCTGCCTTTTTTTCCTTCCTATTTTCTTAGTTTCAATATCTCCGAGCAGACACACCCTCCGCGTCAATTAGAATCTCGCATCTGCCTGTCCACGTAGCGGCCCCCTCTATGTTGTCACGATAATTGCCGGGACCTGCATTTCCTCCTCCTCCTTCCCTTTCTCCAGGGTCGAGGACCATCACTCGATCCAATATGACCTCGTACCACTCACAAGCGCAATCTCGCCCTGCACCGCAAGCATATCCCCATCAAGCAGTCAACGCCATCTCAATGGCTGCCTCCGCGCCAGCTGGCACCTTCGTGCCAGGCACCAAAGTACAAGTTGGCAACCACCGAGTGATAATTGAGAAATATCTCTCCGAAGGTGGATTCGCACATGTATACGTCGTCAAACTCCCGCACCCCGTCGACGGCGTGGAGACCGCGGTCTTAAAGCGAGTAGCCGTACCCGATAAGACAGCCCTGGCCGGCATGCGGACCGAAGTCGAGACAATGAAGAAGTTGAAGGGCCACCGACATATCGTTACTTATATTGACTCTCATGCGTCTCAGCTGAAGGGTGGTGGATATGAGGTCTTTCTTCTTATGGAGAATTGCCAAGGGGGTGGCCTGATTGATTTTATGAACACTCGTCTGCAACATCGTCTGACTGAGCCGGAGATTCTGAAGATATTCTCCGATGTATCTGAAGGTGTGGCTTGCATGCACTATCTCAAACCACCACTTTTGCATAGGGATCTCAAGGTCGAGAACGTTCTTATATCGCTTTCGTCGGGCAAGTCGCCGCTGTACAAATTATGTGATTTTGGCTCCGCTGCTCCCCCTCGACCGGCTGCGACGTCCGCAGCAGAAGGCAGACTGATTGAGGATGATATTCAACGGCATACCACGATGCAATACCGCAGCCCCGAAATGATTGATGTTTATCGAAAGCAGCCCATTGACGAAAAGAGTGATATCTGGGCACTCGGTGTTTTGCTATATAAGCTGTGCTATTACACAACCCCGTTTGAAGATGTGGGCCAGATGGCTATTCTCAATGCCAGCTACAAGTTTCCTTCATATCCTAACTTTTCTGATCGTCTCAAAAGGCTAATTGGTGAGTTATACATGTGATTTTTCTTATTCGTCATTGTGGCTAACAATGGTTCCTGTAGCATCAATGTTGCAAGAAGATCCTCGAAAACGGCCGACGATATATGGTGTTTTGAAGGAATCGTGCAGTATGCAAGGCAAAGAGGTTCCGATTCGTGACGTAAGTCAAATCTCCTATAAATTTGTGTCATACAAGCTGACTTTGGTTTTCTGCAGATCTACGCCGAACGTACTCAATCTGAAGCCCGCCGTAACCAAGAACTGCCTCTTCCTCCTTCTACCGAAGTACCACGTGTGGGCGCCGTCTTCTCGCCTCCAATGCAAGAGACTCAAATCATTCCCGAAATAGCTCCCATGCGAAGAGGTCGTCCGTCGAAGCCTTCGTCGCAACAAAACTCGGCGCATCCAAGTCCTTCTCCTTATCGCGCGCGATCTTCGAATGATCCATTTGCCGCTCTGGATGGCAACAAGAGAAACAGCCAAAATGCGGATGAGCTAGCAGCTCGGTTTCCAACCCTTGATCAGTTTTCATTACTCCATGAAAAGGGCGGGAAGTTTGAATTCGAACCCACGGCTGAGAAAAAACCTGAGGCAGATGATCTTTCTCAACGGGTAACCAATGCGCTGGCTGATGATGCATTCGTTAAACCGGCCTCTCCTTACTTGCCGGCAAAGGAAGAGGTTGAAAGCCATAGAGTCGTTTCAACGTCCGTTGCCGAGCAAGCACAGAAGCGCCAATCCCCCAGTCTCAAAGGGGAAGAACCGACATCACGAAAGCCTTCTTCTCAACGGCCAACGATGGTATCGACTGGTACAATGACAGAAAGTCCACCCCCAGCTATTTCAGAAAATCGAGCATCTATCAGTCGGCCTTCTTCAAGCCGCCCAATATATAAGTTTCCGCCCTCGTCGCAAGACCGCCAACAATCGGAGCGACCATGGACCAGTGAGACGGATAGGCCATCATCAGGCTTGGGAACTGTGCCTTCTCAGACAACGACAATACAGGTGGTGGAGCCTAAATCCCGGGTGTCATCCGAGGACATCTCACGGACTCAGAACTCTGCTCGACCGTCCATGGAGGCCTCGAGACCTTCGTTCCGAGAACTAGATGCTTTGAACCGTCCGAAGTCTGCAAACTCTCGTGTTCGACCTTCGAGCGTGCATCTTGGGGGAAGATTTGACCCTACGTCTTCGAGAGACTCACCTTTGCGTAGCCCTGCACTGGATGCGCGGCGCCCGGATTATGAAGGTGGAGAGCCACTGAAGCATGCTCGCACGGACGGAGACTATGACGCTGAACGAGGAAATATCACCTCCGACGTGGATTATCTACGTGCGCGTGAGGAGGAGGAAGCTGCTCGGAAGAAAGAGAAACGTTTGAGCAGCGGGTCAAAACATATCAAACGCTCGAGTTTGTCTTCTTTGGCGGCTTCAGGAAAGGGGCTTCTTGCGGGACGATTTGGCGATGCTTTCCGTCGGTTTGAACAAAACACCTCAGACAACAAGAGCCGGACTCCTTCTCCCAGTGAAATCGACAAACAATTGACTCCTATCGCCGGATCTGAGGCTACGGATGATCGAAGTGATGATGACGCTCTGGGTTCAGAGGCGACAGATATTTCTCCCGAAATGAGACGAGAGTTGGAACGTAGGCGACTTTCGCAAGAGGAGAAAAGGGTAGCCAACGCAGCTGCAGAGTATCGACTTCGAGTTGCGGGGCGAGGAACTGGCGGACGAGAAGGAACTAAATCACCGGCCATTCAAAATAGGGTTCAGTCACTTCTCCAGGACAACAGCCGACCTGCACCAAAAACGGCGTCCGGATATGGAAAATACACCAACTCAGATTCAGAAGCTGCGCAAGCATCAGAATCTGATAGAGAGTATGTGCCACGATTGCCTACTAGACCTAAGCCTCCACCAAAGGATATTAGAGGTACCCCGGCTTTGTCGAAGATTAATACTCTAGGTGGCTCGGCGCAACCTACAAAGGCAAGCCCCGTCGAGACAATACCATCACAACGCACAGCTCAACGGCCAGCAGCACCTCCAAAACCCAAGAAATTGCAGACTGGAGGAAGTCGTCCAGATGAACGTGTTCCTCCCTCGTCTTCCGCCGGCGTCGACCCCACAAGTCCTACAGAAGACTGGGAGCGAAACTTCAGTCGACGATATCCAAGCCTTTCGGGACTTGAAATGGTCGAGACTGAGATTGACGTTCCGAAACTGTCTTCGATTCGTACTAGAGAGGTATAGGTTTGAAATCTGTTTTTGGTTATTGTTCTTCTGTGAACTCATTTAGCGCATGGTTCTATGCATATGTACATACATGAGACCAATACTTATATATATGAGAAAACGTGCTTCGTATGTTGTGATACATATCTACATGCATCTTTGTGTACGGCTACTGGATAGCTGCTTTTGGGTGTCGGTGATCTGTTTGTCAGATGATCTTGGGTGAATAGAGTCATTAGATTTGAGTCTACAGCGAGATATAGCTCTGGTTATCTGTACAACTATAATGAACCGTTTGATTTGTTTATGAGCTCGTAAATCTAGTGGCAGAATAGAACTTTCAATTGACACAGTTCGATGATAGGCTTAGGGCTGTTCCTATCTGATAAGCTGATAAGATAATACTATACTAACCAGATGAGGCTAGCGCATATTGGTCTCCATGTTCCACGCTTTGAGCAAGCAATGAGCAAGCAATGATCAATCAACCAACTTTCTCGTGCAACGACAAGTCGCAAATGCGCTGTGACACGGGTAGCGAGATCGAGGCGAGGCGATTGCAGATTTCCTCCTGAGACAACATTACGATCCTTCAACCTGAACCATGGCGCCTGTGGCACTGAGCACGGTGGAAAGTGAGTTTTGTCCTGATGAAGGAACTCGATAGGGACATTTACTAATAAATTGTACAATAGATGAAGTCAAGGATGTAATTCAGCATCTCTTTGAGATTCAATCCGCTGTTCATGGCTACCTCGGCCCTGAGACTCAGATCGAGTTGGTCCGAAAGATGTACGTATACACATGCAGCCAAAAACACAATGGAGCTTTACTGATGCCTCCTATTACGATAGAAAAAACCTCACTATCGCCCTCAACACCCTCTCAACCGACACAAAACCAGACCCATCCATCAACCCCGATACCTACAATACCAACAACTCAACAGTAAATCGTGACGATCCGCCCGTCGCGAGCATTCAGCTCCCGCCCGAAATCATAGACTACGTCGACGCCGCCCGAAACCCAGACATTTACACGCGCGAATTCGTCGAGTTGGTGCAACGCGGGAATCAAGATCTGAAAGGCAAAAAGGAGGCATTTGCGAGTTTCAGGGACGTGTTGGCTACGGAGATGAGGAGTGCGATGCCCGAGTGTCGGCGTGAAGTTGATCGGGTTGTTGCGAACACGACTAGCCCGAACGGAGGGCCTTAGAGAGGCGATTTCATTTTTGCTGCACTTTGCGAGGCGTTTGGGATATATTACGACTTATTCTTTTTTTTGGGGGGGGGAGATACCTAGCAATGGGGCTATTTGAGGCGTATGAATACTGCATATCTACTTGTTTCGAAAGCATCGTCACTGGGGTGACGAATTATAGACCGAATGCAAGGTCATATAAAGTTCAGAATTGCCCCGTGGGGGTCGCTGAATGAACTCGTAAATTCAAAATTGTCGCTAATAATACTGAGACACTTCACTACATAGTACATGGTGCATATGGTCCCGGACGGCAAGAGTACCAAAACTTAAAGGATGATGTAACTCGTGATTGGCAACCGTCTTTGTCATTGCCTCACATGACCAGCCTGGTTCTTTCTGTTCCCGAATCCATCCTCTTTTAATATCAAATTGATCAATAAAATGACCGGATCGACGGGACAGCGTGGGCGCCACGAGAGAAAAGAAACTTGGAACAGCCTGTGGACTCCCTGGATTCAGGCGTGCCTTGGTCCCTGTCTAGCGCCTCTCCACACAACAGACACACCATAGGGACACGGACACACGAGTCGAAAGTTGGAACAGCCTAGCGACTCACAGTGGCTGGAATTGACTGATGGATCCCAACGAGAGTCTAAGCATTTGCCGCATTGGACTCTTCCTTTTAGTACCTACGTAGCTGTCTTTGACAAATTGACAGTCGCCCACGTCTCGCCGCAACCATGGATTCCTGCTACAGAGCAGCACTACTAACTAAACTAGTGTGAAGCTGTCGTCATATTCCTCAAAATCCCTCGACTAACACGGGCAAGCAAGGCTGGGAATGATCTCTCGCTAGTTGGTACTCCGTACTCACTATTCTGATCCTGGCCGCAGATGAGCCAGTGAGGCGTGGAACACTGACACTGCCTCTGTGCGCTTGCGAGGCACTGTCCATCGACACCTGTACTACTGTGGTTAAGTTAGTATTGGGATATTCTGGGGGCCAGTCTTTGTTCCTGTTTATTCCCAGACGTGAGAACTTCGACCGAATTGTCGAATGCAGCCATCGATGAGGCCTTTTTTGTCTTTCTCGTCTTCTGTCTTTGACCTCTACACATATCACATGTACATATCTATACTTTCAAGCATCGGATCGGTTCCTGTCCCACTTTTTTCTTCTTAGGTCCACATATTGACAATAATTGAGAATTTTCCTCCTCAACAGAGTCAACACATGGCAGGCATCCCCAAGTCTTGATCTCCTTGCCAACATGCATTAGAAATGGCTTCAACCGCCGACAGTGCTCCCAGCAATGGCATCACCGGGGGCTACACAGGCCAGGATCTAGGCCTGCAAATCGCCATGGGCACCTTCATAGGTATAGCCTGGTACAATGCCATCGAACTCATCGCTCTGATTTTCGTGACATTTCGACGATACCGTGGGCTGTACTTTTGGAGTCTACTGATATCGTCCGCGTTTGGCGTGTTGCCGTACTCAGTCGGGTTTCTGATGAAATTTTTCCAGCTTACGTCGGCGACGTGGTTGTCCGTTACGCTGCTGACTGTGGGCTGGTATACGATGGTTACTGGCCAGTCGATGGTGCTGTATTCCAGACTTCATCTGTTAAATAGGAACCCCAAGGTCTTGAGGCCGGTGCTGTGTATGATTGTTGTTGATGCCATTGTCCTGCACATTCCCACGACAGTGTTGACGTATGGCTCGAATTTTGCTAGTTCCAATCATCACTTTGTCGATGGGTATAATATTATGGAGAAGATTCAGATGACAGGTTTCTGTCTGCAGGAGTTTATCCTGTCCGGAGTTTATATTTACGAGACCATTGTCTTATTGAAAGCGAATCCGGAGCGTGGGAGGCGCAAGATCATGTATCAGCTCATCGCTATCAACATGATCATTATCATGATGGACATTGCTCTGCTCGTGGTCGAGTACAAAAACATCTATGTGATAGAAACCACACTCAAGGGAGCCATTTACAGCATCAAATTGAAGCTCGAATTTGCTGTGCTGGGACAACTGATCCGACTTGTGCGCACACATACTTGGAAACCACAATCAGCGATATCCGATGCTCGCAATGACCCTGTCGGTTTGAATATTTTCAACGAGGACGCTCTCCCTGATTTCGTCGACGCGACTCGCGTCACTTCTGATCTGACGCATGCCACTCCACCACCACGCAACAGTTCCCACCATCGCCCTTTTCATGACATGGACGATATCTCGATAGCCATGTTTGAGCATTCGACGCCATTACAGGATCAGCAGGAGATGCCCGAAATGCGGCAAATACGACCACAGTCTACGAATTCGACTGAAAAGTCATGGAGTGGAGAGACGAGGATGAATGGCAATGCGAATCGCCAGCCTCCTGATTCGGAGACGGTAGACTCTGCGGATGAGGCCCATACAACACATAACAATGCACATGACCAGGGACGATTTTTGTCGATACGGCTGTCTAATGATCACCAACCGGGTTGATTCGGTTTCTGTCCTATACAGCGATTCGCATAATATGACATGTCGAAAAAGACTCCGCATGCAGTCAGTACCGCGTTGTACAATGTCAACCATTTATAAAATGAGATGACAAATATCTCGACATGACCTTGAGGCCATGCACTGACAGACTCACTGTCAACGGTACATAAACACATTTCGTCGTTTCTCGAAAAGAGAAGCGAGACTCGGTGAGTTTCAGCACATGAATCATGAATGAATATCATGTACATAGATACCAACCGTCAACAATGATGTTACGAGAACATAGTTTCAATATCAGTATTAATAATTCCACATATTGACTGACGTATTGGCCCTATTAAATGCCGAAGTGACTTTCTTCTTCCGGTGAAGTCATGTAGATCTCTACAACTACGCTACTTTGTCAGCCCTGAGCGCATATTAAATACCACGTTATTGTCCGTTACGGTATCCTGTAGCGAGTGAGCCTTGATGGGGTGAAGATCGTCGTAATCCTGGACGCCCGACCACGTAACTGATGTACTATATAAAGAGATGGCCCTTGGCTTGTGGGGAAGACTGTACTTTAACAGCAGGTTACTCGCCACTAGAAACTTATCCTCCAATTATCTCAGGTCGATCAGTGACGCCGCGTGTACTTAAGCAAACATTGAAAGCTAAATTGTACCTTCCTATTTGGGAAGGTGTGAGGTGAGATACTACATTCCAAGAGTATAAAAAGCTCCGCTACTTCCTCTTTTCCAAACCTAAGGAGTATCATTGTGACTTTTACAAGCAAACCGCCTCACTCAATGAAGGGCTATAGCAACATGTGGTGGCATCTCCTGCCGCTGAGTATACTTGCAGCTCTCGGGGCAGCCGCTGCACCAACATGCTCTTCCGCTCCATCAACCCTACACCTTCCAGATGCGCCATACGACAATTTCTTCTACTCCGACTGCAATACAGCTGTTCAAGTCGTGGTGACCACCCCACAACCTGACAGTAATCTTTCACTAATGTCCCCTCGACTGGTCATTGCCTGGCCAGCGGGCAACAGCGGCGTATGCACTTATTTTGCGCCTCAAAATGGTGTTAATGGCAGTCTGAGCATTGAGGTTGTCAATTCCACTGTTGGCAATCCGTTGGCAGCGACGTATGATGATAGCAATACTACTTCTGGAAACAATACAACCCCTTTCTATGGCGTAACTGGAACTATTCGCTTCAACTCTTCTGCCATACTCACTGTACCAATTCTTGGAAGCATCCGGACTATCCGTGACTTTGTGGAAGGGCCTAGCCTGCTACGGCCACAGATTCAGGATGCTATCAATGCCTCCAGTCTCTCAAACGGTGGAGCACTCCTTGAGCGTCTCTGGCTCGATAATGTGACCTCAACACAACTCAATTTCACACCTGCTACGAACGGATCTGTCACTGTTGGCAAGAACAATACTCTGGCATTTGAAGTTGGCGATTACTTCTTCACAGCTCAATTCAATTACCCTCAGTTAAAGCAACTGTCTCCAGCACAAGTGTTGACCAACACCTCTACGGGTTTGATACAACAAGATCCAGAACGAACATCGGCTTTGTCTTTCCTGTCATATTCCACTAAGCTCTTGGCTGGTGCATGGCGTTTCTTGACATACTTTGGTCGTGACTCAATGATTTCTGCTCTTTTGCTGGAGCCTATTCTTAGTAAGGGAGAGAATGGTGCTATGGAGGCTGTCATTGCGTCGGTTTTGGAGCGGATCAATAGGATGGATGGTAGTGTGTGTCATGAGGAGACTATTGGGTATTATGTTTCTTCACTTTCTTAGGCTCGAGGCTAACGGAGTGATAGTGACTACGCTACATGGTTGAATGAGAATCAATATGGTCTATATAGCACCGAAGCACAATGTGACTACAAAATGGTGAGCTCCTTTCTATTGATTACGAAGGCATTGACTGATATTGGTTATAGGTCGACTCGGACTTTTATCTTCCCGTTTTGATGAACAAATACTTTGTCGAGAACTCTGTAGGCCGTACTAGAGCTGGTGTTTTCTTGAAGTATGTACCCATTTTCATCCGTCATAGAAGGTATTCGTTCTGACTTTCTAATAGTACTTCCGCCGGAGCTTTTAACGCAAGTAACGGTGATCTGACCTATCTACAAATGGCAGCCATCAATGCAGAACGCATCATGAACTTGGCTGCCCCTTTTGCAGGTCAAAATAACCAGACCAAAGACAACTTGATCCATCTCAAAGATGGACAAACTGTTGGAGAATGGAGAGATAGCGCTAATGGTAAGGTATCTTTCAAGGAGAGTAAATGAAAGAGATCTGACATGAGATAGGTATCGGTGGCGGCCGTATCCCTTACGATGTCAATACAGCTTTGATGCCCGCAGCTCTCCGGGCGATTGCATCTCTTGCCCGCAACAACTTCTTCGCGAACCAAACACAATGGGCCCAACTGGCCGATGAATACGCTCAATTCTGGGAGGATGAGACTCTGAGCTTTTTCAGAGTGACTGTCCCAGAGTCAGACGCAAAACAGCTCGTATCTTCTTATGCACAGACAATTGACTTCACCGGACCAAATCAGACTGACACTATCGACGGCGATGTCATTTACCATGCCCTTGCACTTGATGGGAACAACAACCAGAGCCGAGTCCTTGTAATGAATACCGACGACTGTTTCCGTCATTTCCTACTCAATACCACCGGAAATCAAGACCAACTCACGATGTTTATGAATCAAACAGCGAACAATATCCGACGTACATTTCCTGCCGGTCTGCTAACGGACGCCGGTATGATTGTCGCCAACCCAGCGTATGGCAAGGACCCGGAATATGCAGACAATTGGACAAGTGGAGCCTATCATGGAACAGTAATCTGGTCCTGGCCCTTGGCTATGATGGCCAAGGGTTTAGAGCAACAACTCGGTCGATGCGAGACAACTAACAGCTCAGCCGGTCATTCAGACCATGCACGTATCGAAATCCCCGAATTTTGTCAGGATGCTACAGTTTACGACAATGTGAAGACGGCATACAATGCTCTCTGGGACTCAATTGAGGCCAATCAATCTCAGTTGTCGCAAGAGGTTTGGTCTTGGACATATGATAGTAGCAATGATAAATTCATTCCTACGCCGCTGGGGGTTATGCCTCCTCCACCTGGGTCTTCAAGTCAGACTGGTATGTTAGCCTTCTCTCCTTACCTATTCATCTTAATATTAACTATTTTGCGTTAGAATCGGATATTAGACAGCTGTGGTCATTGACTTTTCTTGCTGTGACGAGGAATACATCTTTTCGATAGATTGATGTGTACATATGTACTTAACTATCTTCCAGAAAAATAGTAACGCTTCAAGATACAAATAACAAAAGCGAAATAAAGTCATTCAAATTATTGTGTCATCAGTCTGTACATCATTATAAGTCATCTACAACGTCAGTTCCTAGTGTCTCCGTTTAATTCCCACCCAGCACTCCAGCGGTTTTTTCGAGAAACCTTCGTGCGATTCCAACTTGGCCTGATACAGCTCAAAGTCATATCGATGAAACGCCGTACCAACAATAAGAGCCAATTCCATATGCGCAACATTCTGGCCCACGCAAGCTCTGGGCCCGTAAGAGAACGGATTGAAGCAAACCTTCTGCCGCGGCGTGAGATTTTCAGGCAACCAACGATCAGGGTTGAATACCTCCACATCATCACCCCAGACATCGGGATCGTGGTGAATAGTGAAGCTGGGGACTGATAACACTGTGCCGGTAGGGAAGTGATGCTCTGCATAACCAATACCATGCTCGGCCATCACGATACGCGGTAACCCTATAGATGAAGTTGAGTGTAGACGCATGGCCTCATCAATGCATCTACGAAGGTACTCCAGATTTCGCACTTGTGAAAACTGGGCAATCTCCTCCGAGGCGGGAATGGCACCGTCGAGCTCTTTGCGCAATCTGCGCAGAATAGTGCCAGGGGCCGCCCGTTCGCCAGCCAGGATATAGTAGATTATGGCACAGGCAGTGTTTGAGACCGTATCGCTACCAGCAATGAGTTGGGTGAGTGCTTCAGACACAAGCTCCTCGCGCGGCATGGGGTTTCCATCAGCGTCTTTGGCTCGAAGTAACATGTCGAGAATATCGTTTCGACTTTTGCTGCTTCCATCCGTCTGCTGAGCTGCGGCGAGGCGCTTCTCGACGGCTGCTACAGCCATACCGTGAAGATTTCTGACCGATTGCAATCCCTTGGAGAAGAATGGATCGGGGAGGTACTTTGCGTACGGTCTAAGATCTGGTAGTAAGCCGAGGGTGGAGCTGACTTCTCCGCGCCGATTCAACGTTTCTGCCCCTGGAACGTATGCGACAGGTTCTCCCGGTAGGCGCGATTCGCACAAGTCCTGGCCTCGCTCGACCATGCCGAAAGGGGCACCAAATGCAAGGTCGCCAATGATGTCAAATGCAATATAGGTGCACCACGGCATCATATTCATTCTCGAGTAAGTATCTTCGGGGGTTTGGGCAGCTAATTTGTCTAACTGGTGGGTCCATCGACGAAGGTTGCTCGACATGTGCGTCTCGAAAGCGTGCACCGAGGCTGGTGAGAAGGCGTGGGCGATGATCTTGCGCTTCCTAGTATGCTGAACACGGTCCCTGACATTGAATACACCAGGGACACCGGAGATGAAAGCTTCATAAAAGTGACTTTTTCATAGTCAGTCCATGTACAGCCAACTACATTCGAGTCAAGATGCATACTCTTTGAGAAAGCCATTCCCATGCGCATAGACAGTGTGCAGACCCTCCGGTGTAGCGATTGAGACATGGTTGAATCCAACCCGCACGACTTTGCCGTACTTCTTGTGTGCCCAGTCTACCCAGGCATATTTCTGGCCATTTCTTGCACCAAGCGCTATCCATATATTACTAAACTTGCAGATGAAGGGACCGGGAATGCCTCGAAGGTCCTTGTACGTTGTGAAATACGGTACAATCCAGTAAGTGATGATCTGGAGCGGCACAAGCAGGCCGAGAAGGAGGAGGTAGTATATCGGTTCCATTGCAATTGAGTTTGAGTTCAGGAAATTGCATATGGCCTACTTGGAGTTTAATAATAAGATGCTGATGTGCACATCAGCTATTTACTCCCACCCTCAATAAACCCCCACCCAACTTTCTTAACATTAGGGCACGTAGTGGATTGAAGGATTTATTTAAACTAGGGTATGCAGCGCCAGGCCAGCGTGTCTTGTACCTCCACATTGATCTACAACACCAATCGATTCCCACTTTTGATAGAGGGCAATAGTTAAGCAATAAAAGTGCCGTGATTACCGTACGGCGATAACCCCCACCTTTGGCTGACATATATGTTTCACAGATGGGAAAACTGGGATTCATAGTCATGCTCTTGGAACTTGAATCATCAATGGGAAAGTTGATATATTTTCCTAGATCTAGAATGCAGTACATGTTAACTGGTAGATCGGCGAGGTGAACTCGCATAATTTCGATGATTCTAATATATAAACCTCGTAGGCATGATCCACATGTAGTTTTTCTATAATCTAATCTTAAGCATACGTACCTAGGTAGTATGATTAATTTCCTAGTTCGGTGACATATTTACATATCCATTCAAGAGTGGGGGATATAGTGCATTTACAATCTCAATCTTCAAGTGAAAGTCTTCCATACAATCGCTGTTCAGCTCATCATAGCAACCCTAACCGTTCTCTACATAGGGCTATGAACTAAAGTCTGTAAAACCCGTGATAACATGACACCGAAGTCCTTCCCCGACCTCCATAACTCCATCCCAACAACGTCAGATCCATTCTTTCAAACATCAACCTTGACAATCTTCCCCGTCTCAACCTCATACACATACCCCGTAACCGGCACATCAAGCACCAACGGACTATTTCTCAGCGCCAGCACATCATCGACAACACTCTGCTTCAGGTCATTGAAAGGCAAGAATGCGATATGATCGACATTCTGTTTTAGGTCGTCTCTGATCTTGGTTCGGAGGTGGTCGTCGGTGAATGTTAACATGCCGCAGTCCGTCTTCTAAAAGTCAGCTTCATGTAGTTGAATAGGAAGGTGGAATGGGGCTTACATGATGGACAACGACGATTTCGCGCGTGCCGAGTAGTTGCTGCGAAATGATTACGCTGCGCAGAGCGTCGCTGACACGTCCACCTGCGTTGCGGATGACGTGCGCGTCACCTTCTTGAAGGCCGAGGGCTCGGAAGACATCTATTTCAATCAGTATTGCTTTCTGTCTTCCAAGAAAGTGCGTACGTACCAATACGAGCATCCATGCAGGCTACGACTGCAACCTTGCTATATACCAAGGATACATCAGTTATCAGAGCTGTTGGACGGCATGGTTAGGAGGGAGAGTATACATACCGGGCAGGTGGAAGTGGTAATGCTCCCTTGTCAAAGGTCGAGACGTAGTTTGCGTTCGCAGCTTCGAATTCTTGTGCTACTGACATTCTGGTGGTTGCCTACTTGGTATTGGGTCGAGTATAGGTATAAAAGAGTCACTATCTGTTTTCAGTGGGCGTCATATAAATTCAGCAAAATCGAAGACAGTGAGAATAGAGGACGATCAATCGATGATGGTATGAACTGGGGTCATGATCAGGCTATATAACATCCCAATTTCCAGCAATCTACCTGAGTAGCTACATCAATTGATATCTTCCCCTCATCTCCCAAATCTACGTGGCTTACACACAGCCGATCAGTTCGCAGCCAAAGAACCATAAAAGACAATAAGAGGGAAAGATATTCACGAATCAAAATCGTCCATTGGATCATTCATCTATCTTGGGTATTGAGAGTAATTTGTGCCACTCATTGCGTGCTTATCCCGCAATAATGGATGATTTCTAGACCAATCAGTTTTTTACCCCTAAAGTTCGAGCGAGATGCAATGGACGTTGTAGGAAAATCTCTCGCAAATTGGATGATTTTAATCGTGGATGTTGTAATATGTAGTGTTTCGTTAGGGTCACCTAAATTAATTCATGTGATTGCCTACTTACCTATCTCTTAACCCTAATTGTCCGAATTCAGTCAAGTACTGTACATACATACTGTACACAATCAATTGACGCATATAAACAATTCATATACCAAAAAGCCACCTAAAGATGAGCTCTTATATCACATGCAAACATACAGACAAGTACAATACAAACAATATATCACACCTCAAACGACCGGCTCCCCTTGACCAATCCAGCGTCAAGCTTCGTAATAGCAACCCAGTCCGGACTAAACTGAATAACTTCATCGAGCGCCGGGATAGCGCCTTGAGTGTTGGCGTCACTCCAAAGACATGTCGCCTTCCCAGTCAATGTATCTTTCTTGGTGATGGTCTCGTCTGCGGCCCATTCAACATCTACCGTCCATTGATTCCCCCAGGTACGACTCCACAGACGAATCTCCCGTACGCCATCCGTTCCATCTTCTAGTGACGGATTACTCGGGAATCGGCTGTCGACAGCAGAGCCAGCGACATGGAATTGAGTGATGGGTTTATCAAAGTGCAAAAGACAGCCTCGTGTATTCAATCCGCTAATCTTGATCTGTGCGCGATTGCTGTTTTGTCGCCCGGGCTCGAGCCGTACAGCTTTATATTTCACCCATTCGTCCAGCGGGGGTTCTTCCGTTCCAGATCCTGGATGAGTGATGACGTGTGGTACAAGACCACTCTCCCAAGAGCACTCCGTACGATCCACTTTTGGAACGCACGATACATTTTGTGTATCGGCACTGGGTATCGATGCAACAGCGTCACCGACAAAGGGCTGTATGCCTGTTAAGGCAACGCGGTTCGCACCAGTGTCGAGATCCACTTCCTGGAGAAAGAAGAGCTTCACTCGGTTGTTTCCAGAAAATGGGAATGCTACTAAATCGTAGACTAGGGTAGCGACGAATATCAAGAACAAAAACGTAGGAATGTGATATGTGTATCGATGAATAAATGGGAGAGTAGGCATGAAGATCAATGTAGTGAAGATGGCAATCATCAAATAGGGCACTAGCGCCGAACTTCCGTCCTGCATGGTCTGGTGAATGGCACTCGTGATGAAGAGCCCCAATTGTCCGACAAGAATAGTGATTATCGGAGCGATCAATAGGAATTGAAGAATCCATGTCCACTTGGGCAAATTGGCGCTCCATGGCTGCTCATACCCGTAAACATTGAAATCTCGTGCGTCGGACACGTCAGTGCCAACTCCTGCTGACAACAAATCACCATCAACATCGTCTTCGGCAGGTCGAGTGTAGTTTGCAAAGCTTGTTCGTTGACCACGCAGAAGAGATGTAGACTCTGTAGGTTCATCGTCCTCCTGGTGCTGGCCAACAACGGATTCCCCACTGGGAGTCAAAAGACGGCTACCGCCCAGGCTGGTGCGCCGTGATGATATCTGTCCACTAACCCTGTTGGCAAAGTCACCTTTCTTGGGTAGCGAGAACAGCTCTAGATAAGATATCCAGGTAGCCATGAAAGTACCAAAGGCATAGAAGATGACGAAGTAGCCGCTTGCTATACCGTCACGATTCTCATATACAGTAGTAATCACAAGTAGAACCCAGGTCAATATAAACATCCAGGTCAAAACATAGATACGGTGTAGTGCCGAGGGTCGAGCGAAATTTGCAATACGAGATAAGAACCATGCGACAAAGACCCATGCTGAGATCATCATGCTCCACACTGCATATTCACTGCTGTGAGCGATCATAGGGTTTATCTTGGCCATCAAGTAAGCCAAGCCTACAACGCTTGCAGTAGTGCTGCCGAAGATGAATGGGAACCGGAAAAAGCCTCTCCATCCGCGCAGAGGTACATTTCCAAAGCCATCGTCAACCGAGACTGAAATGCCAAACAGGTACATGCGATCATGGTTGGCTAGGATAATACTGGTGATAAGCAAGGTCAACGGACCGACGATAAGCAAGGTGACAGATAATGCAAAAAGAGTATGAATCTCAAACACAGCGAACGCAGTGCCAAAGAGATCAAACCATACGGCTCCGGAACCAGTGCCACTAGGCACCTTTCCTGGGCCTTGTGGACGACCTTCGAAATCATGACTCGTATCAGAAACCAGACCCTCAGTAGTCGCAACTGCGGCGGACAACATATGCCAGAGCGATTGCTGACTGGTGTGTTTTGCATCATCTTGGTTGGTATGATATCTGGCCCGAGGCTCCATGAAAGCGACATCCAGACCGCGCAGGCCCATATCTCCTTCAAAGACAATGTAATCCGTCTGGCTTCTAATCATACCAAGCTTGAAACCCGCATCAGAGAAGACGCTACCGAAGGGATAAGGCGACCGTTTATAAAACTTGGTGACTTCGGTATCCGAACTGCGGAACAGCGTAGCTCGTCCACCTGCACCAGCGCCTTCCAAATTCAGAAACGTATGCGGCAATTTCGAGATGGGATGTTGGCTATAGACACGTGCGCCATTCAAAAAATCTTCTTCGCCGTTGTTGAACAACACAACAAGTCCTCGCGTAGGTTCATGGCCCGGTGTAGTAAAGTATTTGATAAGTTGCAAGCACGATATAACGCCAACACCGTCATCGGTAGCTCCATAACCGGTCGACACACTATCGTAGTGCGCATTCACGAGCACACCACCTTTGCCCGAGGGACTGAGGCCCGGCTCTTTCCACCACTCCCTCTTATCATCTTCCTGACCACGGATGTATACAATTATATTCGTACCCTCGAAATATACACCGAGATTAGACTGCACGACTGTCAAGTTCGATTGGGTATCGTCAAAAATATATGTCTGCACGCCATCTTTCTGATTTGCATTTCCCACGTTCGCTGAGATTATCTCCTCGATGCGAGATAACAACCAACTCCGCACCTCATCGTTCTTTCGCGAATTGTAAGGATGAAATCCACTCGTCAAATGTTGAAGATCCTGCCATGCTTCGTGCAGATCCAGGCCTTCGAGGTCTGATTCCGGTACGGTAGGGAGAATATTTTGGACGACAATGAGCGGAGCGAGCAATGCGACGTAGATAAGCGTCACGAAGACCGTTACTGGAACGCGGTAGAAGGCGAAGGGATTCCAGCGGCCCGCTGTTCTTGAGCGAGCCATGGTGGCCCTCAGAATCGCAAATGTCGACTGAGGAATATACGACTGCTCCGAACAGACAAGCAGGCGAAGTTCAAGGGAGAACTTGGGAAGCGAAGTGATCCATGATGTTGTTGGAGGCGGAAACGAGCACGCGGGCGGGGACTCTCGTAATCTATTTCATACATTCCAGTGCGGAGAAGCCGGTGTGAGCCAATCATAGACTGGCACTGTGGGGATCATGTTACTTTTGCCGTATTGTATCGTAACGTTATCATCTAGGGCTCTATGAGTGTACGGTAGATTGGCCATAGTGAACAAAGGTCCCCCGTATTGATATCAGGTTAGATATTATTCCTATGAATATGGACAGTGCTCCGAATAGTTATGGATCAGACAGGTTAGTATATTAGAGTGTTCTCCAGTCCTATTTGAATCAAAATTTCCAAATCGGATCTAGATGTTAGAAGGCCTTCTGCTCGTTATGCAGGTTTTACTGTGTAATGGAAGTAATCAGATATGTGTCATGAATATGCTACTATACCATCTATCTGTCCAACGCAATTCATGCCCATTCCGTATCTTCAGGCATGTCGCAGCAACCAAACAAAAAGAGAGACAAGAAACACGCTTCCAGCTGTAGTCCAAACCATCATGTCGCTATGATTCTGATATGGGTATCGATTTGTAAACGCAAGAGAAAAGGTTGCTAGTGCCGTGCAATGATAATACTCGAGATAGGAAGCCCGCTGCAGCCAGCAAAATATCGTAACAGAGAATGGGCAGTTGGCATCCCATAATCACTAAACCGGAAAAGCGAGATCGGCTGTCCGAAAGCTTCTAATTCCCCAACTATGCAAGGCAGTTTGATCATCCATGATGATCATTCACTGCAGGGAGCCGATCGTCGGCCGTTACCTTGTATATGTGTGTGGATGGCACCACGGATTCAGATTCAGCCAGTGGGTGGACCAACTTCGATAACACTATCACCCATGTCGTCGTCATCATCACGAATGGCTGCCGCGCTCATCAATCCGGTAACATGGTTCTCTTCTTCATCTAGCTCGTCTTCATCATCGTACATCGTAGCCTCCGTTTCCGAAGGGAAAGGCCCGACATTTCTATTCAGATAGTCACGTAGTCTCATAACGCCCTCGCCGCTGAATACGCAAAAGACCTCGCGTTGTTGTTGAGTGAACTCCGGGGGAGCATCACGGCAGAATGCAGTGAGATCTTCGTGTAAGAAGGCTTGTACACCTGTCAAACTAAGATGAGTTAGGCGCGGGCAGAAGTTAAGCAGAGCATGAATTCCCTAGGAGTCCAAAGTTAGTTGTGATACTTTACATCAATCTGTCAGCATAAAGTGACGTACCTCCATAGTCAAATTCACACAATAACTCAGGTGCACCCTCTCTAAACAGCTAGGGCTGACTGAGTGTGGGAGAGCCCTCGAACGAGCAAGAGCCAGGATACTCCAGTCTGTAATCGCTTGACACTTGACCAACCCAATACGTTTCAACTTTGGTAGCGTCGCCAGTTGTTGAACACTAACATCTGTAAGTAGGTTACAACAGGCCAGATCGATGTAGCGGATCCGGTTGCAAGCCTTCACGAGGTGAGAGACTGCCGCGTCGCTGATGTTGGAACAGTGGCCGAGATGCACCAGATGCAGATTTTTGCCTAGTTTGCAAATAGCCAATACGGCACGGTCTGTGATGAATCTACATTTGTTAAGAACGAGATGTCGTAGCCGGGGAGCTGCATCAGTGATACGTTCAATAGCATCATCTCTAATCTGCTCACAAGCCGTGAGGTCCATGGCGCGGAGGCTCTCGAATAGAGAATGTGGAGGCAGTCGAAGGAAGGCGGAGTCGTCAATTTCAACACATTGAGCTAGGCGTAGTTCTCGCATATTACGCAAAGTAGCTAGCAGAGCTGTGACAGATCGACTGGTAACTTGTTTGCAATCATGCAAATCAATCTCCAATATTGACGGACAGTTTTCTGCGTAGGAAAGAATGGACCTGTCCGTAACTCGGTTGACGCCGTTCAATTTTAACTGCAAATGATATTAGTCATGATCTCGCAGAACCATTTGATGATTCTAGGAAAACTAACTCTCTTTAGATGTCTGCAGGCCTGCGAAATCACCACCAGTGACTCATCTGTTATTTGTGAGCAACCGGTGATGTTCAACCCTTGTAAACGTGGACAATTCCTAGCCACGGTGTATAGAAAATTATCCGTCAGCGAATGAAGCTCTGAAACATCTAGAGCTTGCAGGTGCCGATTTCCCTCTACCAGATCTGACACGCCCTTGTCCGTCAGCTTAGAACAATTCGTCAGGGTCAAACGTTCAATACGTTTGCACTGCGTAAATGCCGAAAGTTCGCTATCTGTAATTTTGGGAGCCAAGCTGGCCAGATTCAAGCGTCTGATAAGTTCGGAGTATGGAAAGAAACTCTCGCTTTTACCGACGGACGTCACGACACTTCGAAGGTTCTCGGTCCGATTGCATGACGGTCGATGCCACAAGATACCAACACAGTTTGCCGCCCATTTTCGAGAGACCAACATACAGTGTAGCATATCGGAAGGCGAGCTGAGTTTTGAGAATATCGATATAAGGATTTCTGGAGGTAGCCGCCCGATCGGGGGAATAATAATATCTGGCTCATGGCTTCCTATTTGTTCGCGAAACGTCCCTACTCCGATAGAAGACTGTGAGTCGTTTGCCTGGGCAAAGAAATCGGTATCATCGTCGGCGGCGCGTTCGGGGGAGCTCGATGTTGATGATTCCGAAGGCGCTTTGCTCGAAGACCGAGCAGCAGCCCGAGAGCGATGCATTTTTGACCGTTGGCCTCTATAACGCTTTATATTCTAGGGACCTCTCCCCGTCGAAAGGAAACCGAGTGACGATGGCTGCGAAGAAATAGACTAATATGTTTGTTGTGTATGGTTCGTCTAAGAATCGTTACGAATGTCGTGTCTCATGTGAATCATCAAATACCTCCTCCCTTGCCGCCGAGTTGTGTCAAGTGACGCAGCCTTGTAGTTAGTTACCGACGACGTGGCCAACGAACCAGTGCAAGAGTCGTAATGTCGATATCGGCGCTTTCACTGCCGTCTTCTTGGGACCACGGTATACGTAAATTTGTGGTTCGGGGGCGCGAGGGTAATTATAAGTCGATCAAAACAGGGGTGGTGGTGGGATCGATCGGACAAGCAGGAATGGCCGTATATATCTCCGGACGCTGGCGGCAGGCCCAGGAATGGTAGACGGGGGAAGAACTCAAAATGGAAAAGAAATATAGACACGGGCCGCCTGAAGAATGACTCTGCAGGCCGTGAAGTAAACAGGTAGGATGTAGAGGTAGTATAAGTGGTAGGTTGAATGCGGCAAAATGACAACGAGAGGGAGAGTCGTAAGTAAGGTGGGATGCGGGATACTTGCCCAAGGCACACGCTCGCTGGCCAACCAAGTCCGGAGCTTTACCACCACCGATCATATGTGTCAGCTGAAGCAGATAGTTAGTTACATCTCCTCATTTTGTTATTACAAATACAATATTCTTGGTTCTAGATCTATTTATTCTATATATTTATCATTTCTGATTCCTTCTCAACACTTATACACCGCCCAAGTGCTATGTTGCTAAATAGCAGCAGACAAACTGCCGACTCATATAGTTACCCAAAGGCCTGCGAGAGCATGGAATCAGTAACAGCCTTAAAGGGAAACAATGCACAAACAGGTTACCCTTGTATCACATGCAAGGACGGGGTTTCAGCCACACGAGGCGAGCAATTTATCTCATCTATCATTATCTCTCCCAGCTGTCAGATTTCTGAAACTTGTGAAACTATCGTCGAAAACAACAATGTACATATAGCAACAATGTGCTGATAGAGAGATGCTATAAATGATGCATTGCAAGAGTTCTGATAATGGACTTGATTTCTATATTCGGTTCATAATTCATGCGAGATGTCGAGCTCTCTTGATGAATTGCAGTGTATATTTTAGTGAATTTCGTGGTCTGGTTCCATCACATCTCTCGGGTCGCTCCCTTGGCCCATTCCCGAAGGACATTCTTCTTGACTTTGCCAGTACTAGTCTTTGGTAGTTCGGGAACAACTTCAACCTCACGAGGAACCATGAATTTGCTGATTCCACTCGCGGTCTTCGCCCATGCTATGATTTCAGATCCCTCAATTTGTTTGCCTGACTGTACTGTGACGAATGCTTTAGGTCTTTCTCCCCAATGCGAGTCTGGGACGGCGACCACACCAGCCTCAAGGATGTCCGGATGAGTAACCAACATGGACTCTAAAGCCACAGAAGAAATATTTTCTCCTCCTAAACAATCCGAGTCAGTCAGCTCCCACGGAAATACTAGAATATTATACGTACCACTGATGATGATGTCTTTGGCTCTGTCCATGATTTGAATGGCTCCATCCGCATGCCAAACCGCGAGGTCTCCCGAGTGAAGAACTCCACCTTCAAATAGCTTACTTGTGGCTACTGGATCTTTATAATAGCCCTTTGCGCAGATATTGCCCTCAAAGACAATCTCTCCTAACTCAAGGCCATTGCGTTGTACATCAACGATAGCGCCATCCGGTACATCCGTTTTGATGACACGAGCCGGGAGACTGGTAACAAAGCCGTGGCCCTGGCGAGCCATTTTCTGATATTTTTCTTTGTCCGGAAGAGTGTCCCACACAGGCATGTGGTAGCCTTTCGTAATCGGACCATAGGTTTCTGTCATACCATAAACATGCACTGGATGCAGGTTGAGGTTTGTCATTTGCTCAAACAAGTGTGCTGTTGGTGGACTAGCAGCGACAGTAACTCTGACTGGATTTGGAAGTCTTTCTGCTTCCTTTGCCGCACACAAGAGCGTATTGACCGTTGGGGCGGCGTTGAAATGTGTCACATGCTCGTTCTTCAGAAGATGCCAGATATAGGGGTAGTCAATCTTTCGTAAGCAGTAATGAGTGCCCCTTACGGCGGTAATCGCCCACGGGAACGTCCAACCTGGGTGTTACATTAGTATCAGCAATAATGTTGCTCAGGTACTGGTCAGATGGCATGTCCTACCCATTGCGTGAAACATCGGCAAGGTCCATAGGTATCGGCAACGGCCCTTATGATAATTCAACCCTGATTCAATGACATTTCCCATTGCAGCCAAATACGAACCCCGGTGACTAAACTCAACACCCTTAGGCCGGGCAGTGGTGCCGCTTGTGTAAGCAAGAGCAATGGTGGAATTCTCATCAGCGGCCTGGGTCTCAAGCCCATTCCATCCCTTGGCCCCTGTAGCTTTGTCATATTCCAAGCCTTCCAGAATGGCAGCGTCAAACGGGCCACTTAATTGCCCCTCTGTTGCGTCTGTATCTGTGTCGATCAGGAGCGGGATATTAGGGTGCTCGCTCCTGAATTGATCAAGAAGTGATACATACTCCTCGTCGACAATGATAAGCTCCGCATCAGAGTGCGCAAAGATATAAGTGATATCCTCGGGCTTCAACCGATAGTTCACCGCTGTAAAGAAAATACCCAAGTCAACAAACATTCTATTACTAGAAGAGCGAGAACAAACCAATGTTGACGCAGCCAGCAGCCGCAATGCCGAATATAGACTCTAGAAAAGCAGGCGTATTCGGTGCTAGAATTCCCACACGCTGTAACTTATGCTTTTTGAGATAATAAGCGAGACCTCTGGCGCGGTCTGCAGTTTCAATATAGCTTCTCCGCAGGACCTTGTTGTTCGCAGTCAAATGGTAGATAGCTTCGGCCTATATTGAGTTCAGTAGTTGAACGATCTATACACTCAAAGTTTGAGAGGGCCGTACATCAGGCTCAATCGACGCAGCACGCGGAAGGAAGAAGGTCGGCGAGAGGGTATGGTAGCTGTTGACTTTGTTCACATCATGATCGACAGGTGAAGACGATGGAAGAAGATGGCCAAGCAATCCAGACAGACGGGATTTAGGACCGGACATGATTTCAGATTGTCAGTCAGTCAAACAAGAATGAGGTGGTGATCATGGTTCGGGGTGGAGCAAAGGATGGAAAGAAGAGTTGGAGATTATTTAAGGCAATCCGGCCTGACCCCAGCCAGCCAGGCACGCCGGCGTAAAGGAAGGAAGCGTGCTGGTGTTATGCGGGGGAAAGAAGGCCCTCGGTAATTGCCTTATTCCTCAGGCACGATGCATTCCGTCTGGGGTAAGTACTAGCCGGCCGCGGCTGGACTCGGCTGTTGCTATGCCATTTTGGGCTTAGTTCCAGATGTAGCACGATCTTCTTGTGTTCTGGCAGATCCACTACTCCATAGTACTGCACCTGGCTATAACGAAACACTATATTGATCTCGGGTTACCTTCACACACAGGCGAGTCTCCATCCAGAGTCCATGGAATCTGCCTATTACCTTCAACAATGGTTGGGACGAATATCAGCGTCATCCAAACTGGTGCCTTGAGGGCTACAGGCCCGTAGGCTGCCTACGCATCCTATTCGAAAACACTTATTACTACCATTAGCTCCGCTATCGTTTCCAGGGAGAGTCATATTCCTTTCAAAAGAATCGATCTCTTCGCTGGTATCCTTGTCAGCAGAAACTACAGTCCTATGACTATTTAGGAGACAACGGTATTGATCTCAATATTGATTAATCGATTCGTTTCCCATCTGGTATTGGAAGAGACTAACAAAGAGGCATGAATGAGAAGTTATTTTATAATTTTTCGCCTCTTATAACAATTATTGTCGTTGTATTCTTGATCTATGCGTGGGTGATTCTACACAAGCTCTACGTGACGCCTCGATTGGAACGGCGCCAGCAGAAGACTTCACAGCGGTCAGTTTCAAGATCAGGATCAGGCTCAGACACTCGTGACATTGAGTTGGGAAACCCCAGTAATTCCAGTTCTGCTGGAACATCTCCGTCAAACCCGCCTAGCAACTTTCAAGTTTCCGCAGATACTGAACATCAACGACCCCAGCAAGAAGAAGGACTGATCAATACCGGTGATATCGGAACACCGCTACCCAAGTATCCCAATCAAGCTTAATCTTTTCTTGGTGCCCCAAAGGCATTCGGTTTTGGAGTCCAAGGGAGAAGCAAGCCTGTTGACAACTACTATATTATCAGTTTTTCCACCTCCTTGTCATCTTTACCAGGGACATCTTATCGCAATGGGGTTCCTGGAATCGGAATGGGGCTGGCTCGTGGTTCTCGCAATACTGCTTGGATTTATCATTGGACTCATACTACTCCTATTCGCGTTGGGTAGATGTACTAGACCAAGGCATTTGCAAAACCGACAACCCTCCTCACCTTCTCGAGATATTGGAGTAGGCCAGCTTGAAAGGAATGCGAACGTGCCTGCCAAACCACCTAAAATACTCAGGTACTTGACTCACTCCAAAGCCTTGAGTTGGTGTTCGATTATTCCTTGCTATTTCCTTGACTTTTGGATGTGTTTCTGTCCTTGCTTGGTTGCTATAACTAGGCGTGCAGCAGATGGAACTTGTGACTTCACTTTCTTGTCGTTACTGGAAATAATGCACTTGCTGTCTAGCCGTTGTGATATCTAGCTACTTCAAATGAACACATCTTGCTTAGAGACGAACCACTTACTAGATGAAGACCAAGGAGGATAGATTCTCAGATTTTCAAGACGTATCAACTTCAAGTTGTGGTTGGAAAGCTGAACAACGGGCATATAGATAAACGTCTCATTGCGGTATTCTACGAACAGCATAAACAATTTGGAACTTCAGAAATTCTTTCAATTATTCATTGCGCCACAGGAAAATAGAGTATTCAAGGCGGCACTGTGCCATACTGATATCATCATGTCTTTTTTTTGTCCAGGGGCGATTCCGTATAAGAATCTCCTCCCCCGAACTGTATCACCATGTCCATACCAGAATGTCTGACTCGTTTGAAAATGATGACGTTAATTT
The DNA here is from genome assembly GCA_022814505.1 of Talaromyces liani. Lineage (NCBI taxonomy): Eukaryota > Fungi > Ascomycota > Eurotiomycetes > Eurotiales > Trichocomaceae > Talaromyces > Talaromyces liani. The sequence continues at coordinate 49,195 of JAKLNL010000001.1, forward strand.
TTTAATTCATGATCAAATGAAAAAAATGCGAGGAACAATGTGACCCAGATTCGCCTGTATGGTCCCGCTGATTTTAACCATACTAGCAATTCCATTTGTTTTTTTTAATCACATCGTTCCAAACACTGCCTGCCCAACAACCACCGACACCATTGCAACCGACCGTCAACCGCTTAGTATCCCAACTCGGCCAACTGGCTCTTGACCTTGTCGTCAACCTTGGCGGTCTTTTGGGCCTGGGCGAGCTGTCGTCGGATGGCCTTCTTGCGCTCGTAGTATGCAGAACTCTTAACCTTGCGTCGCTCCTCGAGTCTGTGATAGATGTCAGTTAACACGTTCCGACTAATTTTGCAACAAAAAGATAGTCGAGCGATAAATCGTACCTGGAGACAACGTCCTGGTATTTCCAGCCGACTTCGTGGCTGAGACGGCCAACGGTGCAGTATTTGCGACCGGGCTTAAGGCGGAGCACACGGAGAGCCTGGGGAACAACAACACGCTTCTTCTTGTCGTATGGGGGAGGAACACCCTCGAAGACCTTGAGTCTCTCCAAGGCGGCGGCACCACGGGCGGTCTTGTGAGGAATCATGCCACGGACGGTCTTGTAGAAGATGCGGGAAGGAGCACGGAAGTGGAAGGGACCACCACGGGTAGGGTTGAAACGGGTGGCCTTGCGGAGGTAGGCATGGTACTTCACTGTACACAGAAAATCCATTAGTTCGTTGTTCTTGTTCCTCATAATGCGTCTCGTTGATTTCCCCTATCCATCACTGCAGAAGATTTTCCCCCTAGCCAGGTAGATCACTAACTGCAACCGCATGCAATTCCGCCAGGTTTGTTCTTCATGCAGACAAAAGATAGGAGAATCCGAGAATAGGAGTTTCAATTGACGTACGCTTAGCGCGGAAGAATTCGCCGGAGATGTTGAGGGCTTCACATCGAACGACGACAATCTTCTGACCGTTGAGCAACTGCTTAGCCACAATGCTGGCCAAGCGACCCAAGAGGTGTCCCTTGCCGTCGATAACGACCTATACACACAATAATCGTATTAGCCGGATGCGCTCAACTTCTTGATGTTTCCCCCATCCTGATCATCGTGTTCTTCAACATCACCCGCCACGACAAATCTCGGAAAAAATCGACAATGTAGAAAACTTCTTGAACGGTAGAATGCAACGTACAACTGGCTCGAATGTGGACATCCTGCTCTTGTCACCGGATTGGTACTCGAAAAATATCCAGCAAAGTCGAAGGGCTGGTTGTTGGCGCAATGGGTTGTCGGTCTGGAGTTTGAAGTCAACCTTTGGAGGACTCGCTTGATTGAGGTGTCTTAGCGGCAAAATTGGTGCGCTAGGGCTCGGTGCCCTAGATTCAAGTCCGTTTGTGGAAACCGCCTCGCGCTAAGCCTGTTTGGCTGTCACGTCACGTGCGGTCCATCATTTCTTGGCTTGGCTCTCTCACGAACTCTACGAAGTTCACGAACGCAGCAACTTAGTATGGTACAATATCGCAAGACTCGAATTGTGTGCGTATCAGATACTCATGGATACTCTCCAGCAGAATCAGGGTTTAGTCTGCCATCTGGTGATGTCCTGATACATGCAGGGGACCTTTCCAACAAAGGGACCAAGTCCGAATTGGCACGTACATTCAAATGGATTGAAGAAGCAGATTATGAAGTGAAAATAGTGGTTGCGGGTTAGTTGCATCAATGCAATTGGATGTATTAAGAGTGGACGGGTGAAGAATTATTGCTACTAAACATACATATTTTCAACAGGCAACCATGATGTATCTCTTGACCCAGAGTTCTATGCAGAACATGGATCGCATTTTCATGGGGATGCTACACCTCGAGAAGAAAATGCTACATCTATAGATGTTGTGAACAAATTCAAAGATACATCAACATCAACAATCTTCCTCAACCACGAATCTGCCGTGATCAAATTGAGACGACCGCATGGACCTCACACAACGTTCAAAGTCTTCGGGTCACCATACTCTCGGTTTTCCGGTCTTTGGGCTTTTGGATATTCCTCGTCCTCCGAAGATAGTCATAGATTATGGAGTCAAATACCTCCTGATACCGATATCTTGGTGACACATACACCTCCATTAGGGCTGTGTGATCGGCAACCAGGCGAAGCTACCTCAACTGACCCTCCAAAAAGTGGAGGTGGTACGTACGGCTGCAAACAATTACTTCATGCCATGGCCGATGTTCGACCTATGCTAGCTGTCTGCGGCCATGTCCATGAAGGCCGAGGATATCAACGAGTGATGTGGAACGAGGATGATGGTGGATCACCATCACCCATGACCACTAATGTTGAGCCGCTACCTCCCATCGGCAGTAAGAAACAGAATCTGATTGATCTGACTGGAAAGAAGCAGCGTGCGCTAGAGAGCATGAGTAGCTATGTAACTCAGCCAGACTCGGCAGGCAGCGATGTTCATGCGAACAGAAGGCTGAGAAAGGAGACTTGCATTGTTAACGCAGCTATTATGGCCAGGAGCTGGCCCTACACAGGCGGCAAGACTTTCAATCGACCTATTGTAGTTGACATTAATTTACCGGTTTGGGGTGATGCTTCCGTATGACAACACCATTACCCGGTTTAAGCTTGTTTGTACAGTGCATTATTATCCATGGATCAAATAAGCCAGTCATCGTCAATAGAAAGAATAGCTTGTCGGTTTGGAATAAGCGTCATGCAGTCATAAGAACATGTTTGGAATATATATCACATACTATAATCCTCTGAAAGTCCGGGTGACAAGTTATAATCCTTGATGGAGGGCATTGAAGCCACGCAAATGTGGTATGTAGGTCCTGCTCATGAGACACCCAGAAACGGAGATCCGTTTCAACAGTATGTACGCATACTCTAATTGAGTCTCAAAATTTATCTGTCCAATTAATTAGAGTATTTACTAACGTTTATTATACATACTCGATTACATAGATCAATAATCAGGTCAATCTTCTGACCTGTGGTGTAGAGAGTTAAATTCTCTGATTGGCACACTTAACCGCCCTGGTTTGTGACTCGTTCAAGGAAACGTGCAGCTTTGGAGTGCATGACCGGACTGCATGACCGCCTCATCTTACGGTATTAAACAATATTAAACTCGACTCATGAGATATCTAGTCGACATCTAGGTTTTAGTTGTGTCTTTGATTGTCTGATTATTGTGGCAGTTTCCGTATGGAGGGGTGAGTACGGAGTGGGGTGACAAGTTAAGCTAAATAGTTACGGGTCGTCCCGCCAATCGATAAGAACCGTCATTTCTTTTGAAGAATGGCTCATATTTGGGCTTGACTGATAGCCAAATTGCTATCTGATGACCTCTTGAGGAAAGGTTCTGGCCTGGGAGTGGCTTCGAATATTTTCTCCGATTGGACTTGGATAAGTGACCTCTAAAAGCAAGAAATCGCTCAGACTTTTTGTGTCACATCACTTGCTATGTACTAGTATGTAGGCAAAGTGATCAATTCCATTGCCCGGGTTGATCGCCCGTCACAAGTTACCGGTCGATCTTGATCGATGACAACTGGTGATGCTCTATGATCGTTTCTCTGGAATAGCCATGCTAAGTGAACGAGTCGACAAAGGATAAGGGTCCTGTGCTCGAAGCCAACAATGCGAGGCGCTTTAAAATACCGCAGGGTCCATCCTGAAAGTGACAACTCACTGCGCCAGATCCGCAGTGGTACCTGTACTGGCAGAAATACCGGTACGTTATTCGCATTCGACCACATTAGGAGTAGCAGGTAGTTACGTGTGTTGTAGCGTAACTCCTTCCGCATCGCATGGCAGAGCGTGCTGCATAAGCGTCCTGTGCCCATTCATTGTTAGTATTTGAGCAGTGCCTAGTGGTCGCCATGTAGCGGTTGGTCGCCTTCTAGAAAAGAGGTAGTATGTATTGGCTCAAGGTCGCCAATTAGACTTGCTTTGAGTTGGCTTTGCGCTCTGTTTGCCCTTTCGAGGCATGCTGTGGCGGAGTTTATGACATGAATAAGCAGGCTCGTAATTAATAGCGCACCGAAATATGACCGGAATGGCTCCAGAGTTCGTAGTTTGAGGAATTCAGCATAATCGCATCACCTGGCTTATTTCCACTTAAAAGCTGAGATGGATAATCGACTCTTAGTGGACCATAGATATTGTCACATTGTCGAACTTTGTAGCTATCCACTGGTACGAAATAATACAAAGACCACACTCTGTTCTCCGCTAAAGGGTGAAATACTGAGACTTGTGAGTGTCGAATGGTGATGGATGATTGTGGCTGCATCCACAGCTCCAAGCATGTCGCGGGGTGATGTTGTTGACAAGGAACAGCTGGCCAATTGATGTCGGCAACGAGGGACAAGTGGTGATACCTTCTCCGTTCGTGCTAGCATACAAGTCACAATACGCATGGAGACCGTGGTACTATGAGAATTCCCGATTTGGATAGTCGCAGGTCAGAGAGAGGCCCCGACTCTCTTGTTCTAGAATGACGATTGGTTGCATGCCATCGTGGCACAGTGGGTCCAGGCCCTGTTTCAATCTGATACGTGATCTCAAGTGGTCCACTGAAAATCGACTGATTGGCTGCAGCGTCTCAAGAATCTGCAATACGAATACCGTATGGTTACGTACAGCGTTTCGCAGTTGAGCAGACAAACAGAACAAACAGGAAAGACTACCCTGTTTTGGCTTGACTGCTTGGCAAGTGTACGTCAGTCTCTTCTCAACTCAACAACACCAAAGTCTCCTGTGAAGAACCATGACTGTGATTCATGAACATGATGGTCCTGACTAGCTGCCCGGTCAATCTAGACAAGCCTTCAACAGCCTCAACATGGATGACGAAACGAGAATTTCCCCCCCAGCTGCCGGACCCTGGATTCCCGGGGCTGGTACAGACAAGGCGACGTCTAGGTATCCAATCAAATAATCTTCCCCTTGAGGCTTTGTTGCTTTGGTTCTTCGATCTGATAAATCGCCCTTGGACCCTGGATGATTCCCCGGGTTCCCCCCAAAGGGCTGACTCGGGCTACTCGCTTCACTTCCCATAGCCTAGGAGTTTTCGAGTAGAAGCCTCGACTACAAATGCTATTGTAGCCGGACTCATAGATACATTACGATTCGCGGCTTAGTATTAGTCCATCATGAGTGGTAGCATTGTTTAAACGAAACAGCGTAAAAAGGGTGAACAGACCAAAAGATCTACTGGGCTAGAAGAACCGCAGGACTGTTGATCAGAGAGGATCACCGCATATAATATTCGATTGTAGCATCTCGCTCCTCTTCCTGGACTGCTGTTCAACGTCAGAACGTATTGAATGATCTCATATCTGCAACTGTACCTGTACCCAAGAGCTGGAGAACAACAAACTTGTCCATGTCACATCTTTAATTGATCATCCATCCATATCAGTCCATGTTATTTCTAGAGGACTACGCTTCTACAATCATCCGAAACAAATCTCTGACACTCACCAAGATCGGCCAAATCAGCGACCTCATTCATCATCAGAGAATCCCAAAAAATCGTTGCGTGGTCCCTACGAACCACTCTGTCGTATCGTCTGTCGTATCGTGTGAGAACCCCACGTCTCACAGCGGGGTCCATCGCAAGCCCCCCAACAGCGAAACATTCAGTTACACGCATACAGATCTGGAGCACACTATCCTCCAACTATCCATTGAACATCCAGCGATTGTGGTGCTTGAAACTTAGTATCAGCAACTGCCAACAACACTGCTAGTACGCCCCTACTAGTACTAACTCATCATAACTGACCGCCCATAGTGGGAAGAGGGACAACTCTGTTGCTTGGGTAGCGCTTCACCGCTGCTTTCTTTGTTAGTTGTCAGCAAGACAAGGCAAGACAAGGACCCTTATTTTGGAGTCTAAGCTACTGCGCCGCTGCGCTGCGGAAGTCTAATAATATCGCTGATCTACTATTGTTGTATGGTTTGAGGTGCAGTGAGTGTGGAAGTTAAAGTCGAAGTGTGAAGACTTTCGAAAGGGCTCCTCTCTAGAGGAACCATCCAGTTCTTTCCTCGCAAGCATTACTCCAAAAGACCTAAAGCCTCCTCAGTCTGTTTCACAAATAGTCATCCGGTAGCTACAGTCCGGCAAATCGGTCATCGGCGTGCCCGCTGCTGAATAAGAGGAAAATCAAGAAGAGACTGGACCGACCGGAGTGGCGCAGTCGCAACGAGATAATTCTAGTCGTTATCTGATTCAAGTGGCCAGTGCCGTAAAGCCGCGATTTGCTGGTAACCGTGCGTTATTCGATCTACAGGCTTGCCAACTGTAGTTACGCTTCCGTTTGTTGGCAGTTTCTGTTCGCTTCTTTTCGCCTCTTTGCCTCCGTCCAGAAGCAAGACTAAGCAAGACTAAAGTCAGAACGTCGTCCCTGACTGGCGTGGGTCTAGACTAAACTGGAGATCACGGGACTAATACGGTACATTACCGTCGATACATAACACGGCGTACGATAACTCTGCGGGAGTGGGTCGTATTTTGCACAAGTGGGCCAGTCAGCTGTCTGGTTCTGGTTGGATCGTCCCGTGCTCGTTACCAAGTTTCCCAGACAGGTACGTACCGTTACAGGTTACGTATCGCCCTCGTTCCTGTTCTGTTCTGTTCTGTTCCTCCTCTTCAAGAGGGCAAGAAGTGGTCCATCCCGCCGCCCGGATATACTGCCACCCCGGTTCATCCAGACTTTGCCTTCAGGGTGCTGCTCCTTCTCGGCCGTTCCTGGATTCTGCAATCTTGTCTTCAACTCATCTGTTCTCTTCATCTATTCCTTCTTTTCTTCATCTATCCTCTCCTCCCGACTTCCCGATCCTTTACCGTCCTGTGGGAGATTGAAGAGGCTGCGTGACTTAAGTTAATACATCCCATCTATTCATCTCCTCTACGTCCTTCCAATCGCTCTTGTCTCTATCTACATACGACTATTGTCCAACTACTTCACGACGACTCATCTGGCTGACTCCTGTTGACTAAGCATTATGCGTTGAATACAATCGACCACTCAATGCAAAAGTGACGTTCGCCTCGCAGTCATACGTTGATTCACTTCAAACCCTGACTGCCAGCTCGGACTACATCACTTATATTTACCACCTTCCTTTTCCATGAACCTTACCACAGTCCTACCCATGATCCCAGACTTACTTTACCACCACACGACCATCAACTCAATATGTCGACTAATATACCCGATTTCGATCCTTATACCGTGTTGGGAGTCGACAAAGACGCTCCCAACTCAGCAATCAAGACCGCTTACCGCAAGCTCGCGCTGAAGTGTCATCCAGATAAGATCCAAGATGAGAATCTGCGGGCCACGGCTGTTAATGAGTTCCAGAAGGTTCAAGCGTCCTATGAAATCCTGAGCGACGAAGGAAAGCGCCAGCTTTACGATCAGGAGATTTACCTCAACAAGTTAAGGAAGGAGACCGCAGCACAGAAAGCTTATGCAAGCAGAGAATACCGCGATGGACAAATGTACGAAGAGAGGGTTCCAGCCGGTGCATTTTTCAGCAGCAGTGACGAGCATCTGTACACCGACGAACCGATATCTTACTCTCAGAAGTACGCCGATAGTCCAAAGCGCCCGCACACCAAGGCTACTGAAGAGAGGAAAAAGTCAAAAGGCCCATCCGTGTACACGTATAGCACGGCACGACCAGCAAAGCAGAGCGACCGTGACCATGTCAAAGCCGCACATTACGATCGTGCAAGAACTCGCACCAAGGAACGCCGCCGAGATGCGTCGGACAAGTACGAGCGAACGGCAGCTGGTTATGATTCCGAGAGCGATGATGCCTATTCAGATATCGAACGCGAACATTTTAGTTACAGGACCAAAGTGGAGAGCGATGTAAGATACTCATCACCTCGAGAATCTGTTCCTCCACGTCGCAAAGCAGACACAGTACCAAGCTACTCCTCGAAGCATCATCGTAGCCATGGCTCATCTACCGGCTCGGAATCGGAAGATGATCACGATGACTATCCAACATACTCGACATCCAAACAAGACGGCCAAGAAGAATGGGCCAAGAAGTACATTGGCCGCACAACGGACCCCGTGATCCGACCACACACATCATCTCGACACTCAGGATATGAAGATCGGGAGCGACGTCACTCGGAAACTCCTCGATATTCAACTCGTTCTTCTCATAGTCACAAAGAGAGTGTGCACGTTGAAACTTCGTCCCCTCGGTCCACTCGCAAGTCTCATGAACGGCTGGATGCAAATGAGCGCGGTGAGCGTAGTTACGAATACGATCGTGAGTACGAGCGTGAGCGAATGCGAGATCGACGACGGGACCGTGAGTTTGATCTCGAGCAGCTTGACCGCGAGCTTCGTGGACGAACCGTTCCTAGTCTATCGACAGCCGCTTCTCAAAAGGTCCCATCGTCACCTCGGGCTCCTCCCACAATCACTCGCTCTACCACCGCACCGTATCCTCCTCGCAGTCGACGGGAGGGTTCGAGCCGGTCGGAGTCCAAGGGCCCTCTTGCGGGTCTAGTTAATGGTTTGGCCAGCATGGTAGTAGATGGTTTTGCGGGTGATGCCAAAGTTTCATCTCGGTCATCCACTGGACGGGGTGTCTCACGAGCAAGAGGTGTTTCCCGTCCACGTGGCACCGAAAGAAACGATTCGGGATATTCCAGTGGTCCAAGTACTCCGGAAATGCCTCAAAATGCGTCAGCAAAGATTAAACAATACAAGATTGTTGAAACAAGCGACAAATCTAGGGTGGAATCGGTAGAAGTCTATCCACCACCGTCGTCATCCCGATCTGAACGAGCAAGAGACCGGTCAGCAGCACCGAGACCCAAGACCACTACTCGAACCAAGACGTATGCCTTTGAACCAGAAATTATCACACGTCAGCCAGCTTCGGCATCTTCAAAGACTTCATCAGGCCGAGGGCACCTATATGGAGAGATCCCCCTCGACGGACACCGATACGCTACCAGGCCTACAGTTGCTTGAATATTGGATCTTTTCACCCCTACAAAGTATCAAAGCGACAGATATCTCGACACGAGAACAGCACCGCTTCTTGCGGTATTTGCATATATATATATATATATATTTTTTTTTTCTTTCACTTTCTTCACAATGGAGTTTGATCAGATCTGGAGAACTTGGCCCCCTTTTTGTCCATACAGCGGCTTTTGCATAACCTTTTCGAAAATCGAAACACGTCTTTGATGATATGAGGAGGTCCCCTCCCAATTCATATCGGTTCAGTGGAAGGTGGTTGTTATCGGAACTGCATAGGTGGTGGTGCATTAGGAACATCAGGGCAGGACAAGGCACATAGGAAGGGTGTTACCTAGGTAAATGGAGAGGGCGGTTCATATGGCGTTTTGCTTTTTTTCTGTGTTATTCCCTTAAATCATGTCCCCCATTTTCTTCGTTGACTCGAAGGAAGAAAAAGATATGAAGAGGACTTACAGTACCAGAAACGGTCTATACTTCCCTCCATCTAGACGTGACTCTACTTCACAAGGGTATCGGTGTTTTGGGATTTCTACGGTGTTGTTTCTGGTCTTGCTTGGTTTTGGTGTTTCGTTATTTGGACTGGCATGAACCTTTTTGATGATTGATGATGAACATTATATGATGAAACCAAGCACCCCCCCCAAATACTTTGCTTACTTATATACTTAGGTACACAAAGCTGCTATTTGATTTAGCTATACAAGTATAGGTGAATGCTAGATTGCTTTACTTCCTGCCTATATAAATTCGGACTTTTGACTACATTGACTAATTTGACAGTACAGGAAACACAATGAACCTGCGTTGTACAGATTGTAGAATATCTGATATCGACTAATGAATGAATCGAGGAAATGAATGCATAGCAGCCTCTAGAATATTGACAACGAATTTATATTAAATATGATTTTTATACGTACGTACTTGGTTATGTAACATCTCCATCTCTTCTCCGCTCTCTTCTCCGCTCTCTTCTCCGCTTCCACTCACCCGTATAACTCATGATAACCTATCTATAGAACCCCGCTTCCCTTTTTTCTTTTCCCAGAACGTAAATTCTGTGTGTCATCGATCATGGCTCCGTCCAGTCTACTTGTTCAGTAACCGGGGCCGCTCCATCCATACCATATGTAACACGGAGACGTAGTCGGAGTTTAGGTGGTAGTGCCTATGAGAGGTTGATTAGTACAAATGGCATGCGTTGATTGAATAGACAGTTGGGAAGGTTGAATAACTCACCCCACTAACAGCAGCAATCCTCATGCCCTGAGTTCCTTCCTCCCCTCCATTAAGATCTGCCTTGGTAATAGCACTCAACTGTAAGCGTTGGCTCTTGGGGACGGCAGCTTGAAGTCCCACACTCGTTATTCGTGTGAAATCGGACTGGTTACGGAATCGTGCGAGGATTTGAGCACCAGACCCGCTGGCGTTTCGTTGTACTTGTAGTGTGAGGACTAGGTCGTTCTTATTGAATGCTGTGTGGCCCCCAGCAGCAGCAGGAGGGGGAGTAGAGGTTGCCGGACCACCGAGTCCGCCAAGAAGATCCTGAGAGGCAGTTGTGAGCAGTGGTGACTGTGTTTGAGGGCGTGCTGGCGGCGGTGTGCCATTAGACCCGAAGAGGTCCATTATGGCGGCAGTGTTGGATGGTGCTGCTGGCGGAGCAGGTGATGTTGTACCGCTTCCACCAAGGATATCTGCCAGCAGATCTGCGGTGTTCGTTGACACACCGTTCGCACCAGTGGGACTTGAGACCGGCGGGACATCCGAACCACCAATAAGGTCCAGAAGCATATCCTCGGACTGCTTGACAGGCTTCTTGGATTTGTCCTTGAGCATCCGACTTTGTCGCTTGTTGGTTGGTTCTCCAAGCACTCTTTGTTCTTCTCGGATCTCTGGTGCTGGCATTCGCTCCAGCACTCCGCGGCGGATTTGGTCGTATCCGAACAAATTACTATATTCAACAGCTCGCTGCTGCACTTCCACGTTCAAATCGGACGTGCGACTGGCTAGGAATCGTCGGATCCGCTCCACTTGAGACGGCTCTGACATTCGAACAGAGAGCTTCATGAACGCCGTGGTTATATATTCAGTGACAATTTGGGTAGCGTAGGTGCTGTTGAGAATGTTGGTGAACAAGTCGATGATGTCGCTCTCACGAACTTCCTTGACCAGCTCCTCCTCTTCATATTGACCCCCTTGCAAAAGGCCATCTCCATATTCACCAATCACCCACGCAGCAGCAAGTGTCAGACCTTCTTGAGTTATATCGGATTTCAAAGACGAGTATAGCTTCTGCACAGCATACGTCTGCAAGTCAGGCGTCGTAGCGATAAGACGGACAAATGACGAAAGAATCTGTTCCTTGACATAACCACCAGCAAGCTTCAACACTCGAAGCATAGTATCAACATGCCATCGCTTATTAGGAGCAAACCGATCTGCGGCGATACCGATCTGAGTCGTCATTGCGGGCTTGAACTCGTTGTCGGCAACCTCGAGGAAAGCCAAGAGTTCACGAACGAGGACGCGAACATTGCCCTCGTTGATCAGTGTGAAGCTCAAGTCGAGCGCTCGTCGACGGATACTGATATCGGGATCGCGCAAGCAGTCAAGGATAGTGTTTCGATGTCTTTGCACTGCGTTCGGTTCGACCGCGACCACTTTGATGAGAGTATTAAGCGCCACATATCGGATATTGTTGTCTTTGTTTGCAAGGAATTTGCCCAGAATATTGACACCTAAAACTCGCAGTCCGGAGTCGGCTTCAATGTCCAGGATAGTAAGGACCGCTTCGTACAGGATGGCATTACCGACATTCTTCGACGATTCGGTGTTCGTAGCTACCTGAGCAAGGATATCGTTGATGAGCTCGCTGGTGGCTGCGTCTCCTCTTCCTAATACACGTAAGAAACGAAGTATCTTGACCTGCAAGAACGGATCAGTCACGCCAGAAACATCATGCTCGGGAGCATATCCTGATGTCGTCAAGCTCTTGAGGACCTTGACCAGGGGGCCTGCCAAGGGACGGAAACTTTCAACGACGTCTTCAGGGCCTTCATCGAATTCCTCAGCATGTTCACAAAGGTCGATAGCAAGTGTCAAGGCGCAAAGTAGGACTCCGTGGTTGCGGTCAGATAACAGTATCTTGGCTTTTTCCAAAAAGTGTTCTTGTAAGTCGGGGACTTTGCGGCAGATGCGCATGGCACACAAAGCCGCTTTGCGCCGAATATAGGGGTTGGCCGTGGTGATCAATGATTCGACTTCGGTGAACAAATCTCGAGACATTTCAACGGAGGCAATGTTTCCTAGGGTGCACAGGGCGAGGCCGACGATGTATTGGTTGGAATGGTTGAGATCACTTGTTGCTTGTAAGCAGAAGAACCCAGGGGTATTATATGAATGAGCTCACTTCTTCAGAGAATTGGTCACTAAAGTCAAGACTTCCTGGTTCTCATCCAACAGAAGCATAGTCCCCAAATAACCCAATCGCTTGTCGGCGAACCGCGGAGATGCGAGTAGTTTCAGACATTCGATCTGACCGAAATGTGTCCGTTCGCCTAATGTGAAAAGATATAGCAATTTGGCAACATTGTTTCTCCTATATAGCGACGATGCATTAGTCCCTGTAGGTTGTCGTCTGTAGTATTGGCCTTCACTAACCGGACGTTCGAGTCGTGGCTTTCTTCTCGAAAGGAGGCTCGGATTGCGGCACTCTCCTTTTGCACGACGGCTCGCTCATCTGCAATTGTCTTTGCGGACCGGACGTTACGGATGAATTGTTTGACTATAGCAGAGCGTTGTCAGGCCAGGTCGTTGTCTATACAAATGTGTGGGGACAACTCACGGGAGGTCATCGTGGCCGCTGAGACCCCGTACGGGGTGAGAATAAACACGGATTATTCACTGATTTGAGGTGCGGGATAGTAATTCCAGAGCGGAGATGAAAGGCGGCTGAAGGCGTCTCAAAATAGTAATGGAGGGCAACCTCCAGATCAATCAAAAGACTGATTTGATAGAGTACGTCGGAATTGGTTAATGTTGAACGTGGTGTAAGTTGCTGCCCGCCGCACGACGAGCCTTGTGGCTGACGGAACTGCAAGCTGTGGCGCCTCTGCTGTGGCTGATTGGGCAGCATGTTGATACCTTGATACCTTAACGCCTGGATGCCTTAGGGTTAGGTTTGTGCAGAAGTCTTGGCAGCCGCGGCTCATCGAACGGACTCCACTCGATTGCAGCCTTAGAGCCTCAGGAAGCAAAGGAAGACGTTCTTCGTGTTATTGATTCAATCATCTAGAACAGAATGGGCTATTTCTCTGTGACTGTGACATACTATGTAAGAACCGCAGAACGAACTAACTATAAGCCCGCTAGCCGGTTGCAGATTACAAATCCGTCTAATACAGTGTTCATCCAGCATTAACGAGCATCACCGAGGCTTCCGACGGAGAAATGGTGGCGTGATGAATGAGTGATCTTCAGATTTCGATTGATTAGGGCACATGCAGTCTCAGCGGCGAGTCAGCGCTGGATGATGGGGGCTACGGAGTATGGATCTTTCTAAGCTTCTAAGTCCTTGGCGTGGCTTCCCGGGGCTCCCGACTCCCGAGACCTAATCTGACGTAACTCCCCTGGATTGATTACCTAGGAAGGACTGTATGCAGCTGGGCTGAATGCCGAATGAACTCATCCCCATGACTAAACTACACATATCTACCGAACCCTCCGGCACTGTCGCATGCCACCTCATCCGTCTGCTTCCATAGCCATCCGTGAATGATTCATCTATATAACTGCGCTTCGTTGACTTGATCGCTTCGGTCTCGTCCTCTCCTCCCGCAAAAGTACAGCTTGTTATTATCACTACCCCTCCGACCATGTCAACAACAGCCACATCCAATGGGTCCATGACCTCGCAGGTCTTGAGAGCCCGAGCTATTAAATCACTGCAGGCTGCCGATGAGCACCTCGGGAATAGCAATTCTGTTTTGGAAAAAGAAAGTATAGATTCAAGGTACACCGTCAACTCTATCCCGCATTGTTCGGATTGACTGGGTGGTAGCTAACAGAGCTCATAGTGGTGCATCGACACCAATTCCAGATGACGCACCTCCTTCCGTACGATCCATATCAACTGCGCGCAAACAAGTACGAGCAAGACGTCGCCTGTTCCATACAATCGATTATATCCCGCGAGTGTCTCATTTCGACCCCCAAAGCGACTACCACAACTTCCGCGGCTTCTTTACGCTATTCTGGATTGGATTATTTATAATGGTGGTCACCACCGTGCTGCGCAATATAAAAGACACTGGACATCCATTGCGAGTGAAGGTCTGGAGTTTATTGACGGCCAATGTATGGCAATTGGCGATCAGCGACCTCGCAATGGTAGTCAGTTCGGGCTTCGCGTTGCCTCTACAAAAGTTGACCCGCAGGGGTGGGAATCTACTCCGTTGGTACCGGACTGGAATTTTGATTCAAAGTCTGTATCAGATTGGATGGCTCACATTATGGATCAAGTAAGTCAATCTTTGATCCGAACTTGGAAAGTCAGCACTAATATGTACAATAGGTGGCCATTCATGTTGCATTGGACCTGGACCGCCCAGGTCTTCTTCACTCTACACACTCTGACAATCCTGATGAAAATCCACTCGTATGCCTTCTACAATGGCCATTTAAGTGAGACCGAGCGTCGTCTCTCGGAACTCGACAAACCGGGCCAGGGCTCAATGGCGGCCGCTGTGCGATACCCAAGCTCTCCAGCACGAGCGGAAACCATGAATGGCACCTTTGATCTCAAACATGAAGAACCGCTGTCTAGATTGCGTGATGATCTGGCCACAGAATTAACTTCTCCTCTGGGCCAGGTGACCTATCCTCAGAATCTCACTCTCAGCAACTTTGTGGACTTTCTATTCTGTCCCACGCTCTGTTACGAGATTGAGTATCCCCGTACACCGACTATACGCTGGACGGAGGTGTTCTTCAAGTCACTGGCTGTGTTTGGGTGTATCTTTCTTTTGACGCTGACCAGCGAAGAGTTCATCGTTCCGGTCCTCAACGAGGCAAGCATCAGTCTCGCTAGCGTCAACACCTGGCTAGACCAAGCTCTTATTCTCGCCGAGACCACTAGCATGTTACTCTTCCCTTTCATGATTACATTCCTGCTAGTGTTCCTAGTCATTTTTGAATACCTCCTCGGCGCATTCGCAGAAATAACTCGCTTCGCCGACCGACGCTTCTACTCCGACTGGTGGAACTCATGCGACTGGCTAGAATTTTCCCGAGAATGGAATATCCCCGTCCATCACTTTTTGCGTCGACATGTCTATTTCTCGTCAAAGGCGTATTTCTCGGCTCCCGTAGCTATGTTTATTACTTTTCTCGTTAGTGCGCTTGCGCACGAGCTTGTCATGAGCTGTATCACTAAGAAGTTGAGAGGATATGGGTTTTTGCTGATGATGTTGCAATTACCTATCATTGCGATTCAGAGGACGCCGTTGATTCGACAGGCAAAGACTTGGAATGTATGTTTTACCTTCCCATATCTACTGAGTTTCTGGATGCTAATATGAATTCTACAGAACATTGTATTCTGGTTCTCCATGATCCTCGGTCTCTCAATGGTACGTTTTCCGTCTTTCTTATTTATATCAAGAATGTCTGACTGACTCATTCGAATTAGATGTGCGCTTTATACGTTCTCGTCTAGATCTTACCAATGACCAGAACCTCATTCTTTCCCTCGCCTTCTTCACAGCGAGCTGATGTATCGTTACTGCCTAATCTGTACAGTTTTGATTGATTCCGGAGGCCTCAGGCCTTTTGCATGGTCATGATCATTCCTATTAAAGTGATCAGTGTATTTATGTTATATATCCATTATACCCCAATGTACAAATATGTGTATATCGTTATGTTGAATGATATTCTTTGCATTCCCAGTAATGAGTTCCGTATAACAAGATGATACTGCACATGTGTAGAAACGTTGTATAGTAATGCGGTCAAAGTAAACCAACTCAAGACTCCTATATAACTCCCTATATAAGTGCGTAGATACCTATGCAACAGATAGTAGCAGGTAACAATGACTGAACCATGAGATGTAACAATAGAAACCAGACGGATGCGTAGACGATGCAAACAAACTCCATACCGAGGCGTCCTGCGCCTTTAAAGTCTTGGATAGATATGATAAAACGACACTCAGAATCGACCTCCCAAGCGATAGCAACCAAGCCTTAAATATGCTCAATCGGCTCCTCGGGAAGTAGCTCTTCACGGGCCTCTTCTGGAGAAGGCAAACACGCCTTGAGAGGGGGTCGAATGATATCATTGAACAAGAACGTGCCATAGACGAGGAGCGCAAAGCCCAACACCTGCAGCCACTTGAATGACTCCCAGCCTAGACCGAGCGAGACAAGCCAGATGAATAATGTCCGGGATGTGTCGATTGTGCTGCGAGAGGTTGCTGAGACGGTTCTTGTGACGGAGAGACCGAAGAAGTTGAAGCCACTGTGACTGATTAGTGTTTAATCTCGAGAATGAAATCGAAAGGGAAGCTCACCCAATGCTAATCATGATCAAGAGACTGGACACGGCGATAGCCCGGTTGTGAGTGACCTGTCTCCAACCCTCCTTCAAATCAAAGTATCCATATCGACCAGCCTCGGTCGATCCAATCGTCAAATGTAAGATGATCATACCAATCACCGTGACCAAAAGTCCAAAGAAGCCCTCCCATCCAACAACGTTCAAGGGGTCCATGGCGTAGTTTTCAAGGATCCATTCTTCCAGCACGAACTGTGTAGCCGTGAAGATCTGCGCAGCGGCAATAAGCAAAACACCGATAATGACTCGAACAGCTTCCGGGGTGCGAGCGGCGGTATCCACGTCTCTTGCGAATTGAAGCATGGCATCACCAATGCCGTTCTCGGGGTCGTGGCCCTGATCATGTCCAAAAAGAGCACCTGACAAACCGACAATTGCCACACCCAGCACAACAATCACCAACGCAAGCCATTGGTACAAATACAACTTGCGACGCAAGAACAAAACACTAAAGAGGCCCACAAACAGCACAAGCGCGCCTCGAGTCATTTGGTATATGCTAGCTGCCACAAACAGTAATCCGGCATTCATCATCGTTGTGCCCAGAATATCGCAGCATGCTGGAGCAGCAAGCATGAGGATTCTCCACCCGTTGAGTATACGACGGGTCTCGAGAGGTTTTGTGATCGTTGCATCGGAGGTATGGTTGTTACGGTTTGCTTCGGCCTCTGCTACGTCGTCCCCGTCTTCTTCGCCGTCATGATACTCTGGAAGATGATCGTCGTCACGGATGGGGCGATAGCCACCAGCGAATAGAGGCGCGGTCGATGATCTTCGCGACGCAACGAATCGAGTGTGAAGGTAGGATAGCAAAACGACGAGGAAACAACCTAGTTCGCCGACAAACATTTGTGCCCTGTAATACGTAGGGCACACAAGTTAGCGTCCTCTCTAAGTCATATAGCCGATGGACGATACATACGTCTGGATAACGGGCTGCTCGAATAGCTTGTGATCAGCCGGGTTGGGCGAGTCGCAGTTTCTAACACATTGCATATCCTAATCGCATTGCAGTTAGTTGACCTGTTCTGTAGATGAATAGAAAGACGTAGATGACGAACTTGGTATTTGTTCAATATAGTATTGCAGACCCCCGTCACCAACATCATGGTGACGAGGAAGGGAATGAAAGCTTCCCTCGCCATATTGATAGAATGATATATGAGGCACTCAAGTCAAAGAGAATTCTATAAGTTTGATGAGATAGAGAGTCTGTATATGAGTGTAGTTGAAGGAACAGGCAGGCGAGGCGTGTAGACGTCAGCAGGTACATGGTGGGTCGGCGTATCCGCATTCCCCAACTTTAGTTAGTGCTCTTATCAGTTGATAGATAACAACTACCGTAGATCCTGCTATAAGGAACAGGAGGCCTCCTTGTCATTATATTGATATCAGGTTAGACATAGTCATGAATATGGGGAGTGCTTCGAATCGTTATCAAACAAATGGGTGTATATTAGAGTGCTCTCCATCCCTATCTGGATGAAAATCTCTAGATAGCAGATGCAGACTTTGGAAGGCCTTCTATTCGTTATAGCCAGGTTCTACTGTATACAAACTACGCATCATTAACTATCTTTACTCTAGAATAGGCTCATAGATAATCATTGATTATTATCGACGCTGTAGAAATGTAATAGGTAACAGCAAAGTACCCCAGCAGTTCGCCATCCATATCAACGCAAATGGTATCCCGCGAATCTGATCCCGTTCTCGCCAAAAAAAAAATTCATGATACATGCTCAAACGAGATAAAAGAAAACAGAAAGATAAGAACAAGAAAATCACAACCGTAGAAAGACTCCATACCCGAGCAGCTCCTTGGGGAGGACTCGGCAACCTAGACTTTTGTCTGTCCTTCGACGCCTGAACCCGATTGAAGTAAGAAAAAAAGATCAATACACACGAAGGTAGAAGAGAAGAAGAGAAATGCCACATGGATAAAGCCTAACAAGGCCAAAGCATGAAACCATTAAATCCTAGACACCATGATGCATGATTGTCCGGCAATCTATTATGTTCTCCTCAACAAAGGTCTGGGCACAGCAGAAGGGTATTAGGATACGGAAAATGAGAGGCCCTTGTTGAGAGGTGCTGTTTCCAGCTCTTTGTTCACCGTATCCCAATCCATCCATGGGTCGTCATTCGCATTTCCAGAGAACATTGGTCCTGGGTGAGAGAACCAATCGGCAGGCCAAGAGCCGTCTTCTTCAACATCTTTGATCTGGATTGCCGAGTCATCCTTAGCCAAATCGCCATCATTAGGTGTCTGTGTGACAAATGCATTGCTATCGACAGAGTCCGGTGTATCTTCGTTTTGAGTTGAGAACATGTCTGAGTTGAGGAACATCTCGAAGAATTCCCCTCCTCCCATACCCGGGAAACTGTCAGTCATCGGTATGTCAAATGTCTCTTGGATAGCATCGAGAGACACCTTGCTACTAGTCCATCCGTCTTTAGCAACTATACTATCTCCAACAGGTGGCTGTTCAAGAACAGCTTTCGCCACCTCCGGCTTAGCACCAGCTTTGGCTTGTTTGGCGGCTGCTGCTTTAGTCGTCTTTGTAGCCTGTAGGCGTGGCGTCGTCGTGCTGGTAGATGCTGGTGAGATAATCTTGGCTTCTGTCTGACTGACCAAACGACTCATTGGTGTGGCAGTAGCAGGGGTAATGCCTTCGGCTTTAACTTCCTGCTTCACCACTGAAACTTCGCTGGGCATTGGCTTCTTATCAACCTCGCCATCCAAGACTCCTTTGTCTGTTTCTGGCACGCCAAGTGCGACATCCAAACTGTCCACCATGTACTTCAATGGATCAGTGATCTCCTCTTTGACTCTATGCTCATCTTCCACGTGCTTGCTCAAAGCAGCTTGCGTTGGAAAGCCCTTGACGTGGTATTCACAGTCAGCAACAGCACACTTGAACAATGAGGCTTTCGAAGCATCCGTTTTTGACACAGCCTTGGCGGCAGCAGTACCCTGTGCCGCTGAAACTGATGCGTGACTCTGCTTTCGACGCTTTGTAGGAGGAATTTTCAACTTGTCGGGAGAGAATCCGCCGGGTCCGTAGGCTTGAGGTACGCCTTGAGGAGACGGGTCTCCCAATGGGAATGGCGGCTGCGTGGCAGTAGGAGCTGCAGGGACATTTTGATTCTGTGTTCGTCGAGCCCGTTTCGCCTCCTCTTCCAGTTGCTGGAGATTAGAAGCGTTGAGAGGCGGTTGACCACCAGAAGGCGGCATTGGAGGTCTCAGCTTCTGTCCTTGCTGCAGTTGTTGACTCTGGACTTTGGTAATCATCGAAGTGAACATGTTCTTGATGATCGCAATGGACCTCTTCAGATAGTCTGGAGCGATAGTGAACTCGTCATTTACGGCCCATTCCGTCGATTTGAATTGTTTCATAAGTTGGATCCGCTAGTGTATTTATGTTAGCACAAGTCGACTTCACTAGATAGTGGTGCCTCTTACCATAGAAAGAAGGGCTTTGACATTCTTCTCTTGTTGTGGGAGTTTAATAAGCCACTGAACGAGCGTGTCCAACCTTGATAACATGTCGGTGGATTCCCGTAGCTGCTGAGCCATTATTGTCTTATCTTCGGCGGAAATATCCATGGGCCCTGAGTTGGGAATGACGGCTTTGGCCATTTCATTATACCAATGTTTGAGTTGGTCAGGTAGGGTAGTATTCCAATTCTCTTCCGCCGCAATTCTAGATAACTGAGGACGGGGTTGTCGTTGTTGTTTCATGTGAGCTTCGAGCTGGGACCGTTGGGTAGGAGATAGAGCAGCAAGCTGCTCCCTAGTGAGATTGAGTGGTGGGCGTGCAGGGGCAGATGTTGTGGCTGCTTGACCAGGCGCTTGCGAGGGTGGCTGAGTTTTGGGATTTTGAATTTCAACGACATCATCACTGTGAGGTCGCTTCTTGGAGGCTGCTTTGCCAGCAGCTCCACCTTTCGCTCCTTTACCACCTGATGACGTTGGCTGGACTTTGGCGTTGGTTGTTTGTGGGGTCTGCGCTAGCTGAGGAGGAGCTTGTGATGCTGCGGGGACTGTCTGTTTGGCTGGTGTGGGAGTGGGCACCGCTGTCACTTGCGGAGGTTGAGTCTGATTTAGGTTTTGGATATTTTGGGCTGGATTCATTTGCTGCATGGCCAGCCCTCTAGCTTGGAGCTGTTGCATCCACATCTTCTGTTTGTTCTTCAGAAGAAACGCTTTGAGTTGCTCATCAGGCATATTCTGAGCCTGAGGGCCGAGTCTCTTCCGAGCATTCATGATCTCTTCGGGAGTAATAGTAGGCCCAGGAAGGTTTTGTGGTTGCCGTCCCGTAACATTCTGGCCAGGCATGAGCGGTTGATTGTTCCCGGGCCAATTTGGCTGTCCAGCTTGTTCGTTATTACGCCCAGCTTCGCGTTGTTGTGACACAGTATGCGCAAAATGAAGGCGCTGAAGATCAAGTAATTTGGCCGAATCGACGTGGGTAAGGACCTGAGGATTTTGTACAACCCATGCCTTCAATTGACCCCAAGTTTTCACAGTCTTTGGAACTGGAGGATTCATGTTTGCGTTGGAGTTTATCATTGAAGGGGGGAAGGCCATGCGATCCATTTCTCGAGTTTGTTCAGCATTCATGTCGATATTCTGACTCTGAGACCGCATCAGGGCTTGTTGATGTCTTAGCAGGGCCTGTTGTTGTTGCTGCTGCTGTTGTTGCTGCAGCGATAGTTGTTGTCCCTGGAGCATTGCATTGTTCTGCGTCCCCCCAGCCAGTCCATTGAGTGACTGTTGCATAGGCATTGATGTGCTAATGTTCGGGCCATTGAATTGTCCACCTTGAGGTAGCTGCGGCATATTCGGCTGCATTGACATCGGCTGGCCGTTTGCTGCCCGGGCTGCTTGCGCCGCTTGAGCAGCCTGACTGTTTGCTAGAGCACGACGTTGCTGCGCAATCAAAAAGGCATTCAACTGCTCCGGTGTCATCTGCCCCAATCGCTCTTTAAGGGCTGGGGGAAGGTTAGGGGGTATCTGCGGTCGCATTGCCTGTTGTTGATTGCCGGGTTGCTGCCCGTTCACGCCAGGTTGTCGTGATGGTGGTCGTACTTGTCCCGCTGCCTGCGCTGGAGACATGTTGGGGCCGACTGGACGATTGAGCATTGACATAGCTGGGCTCTGGTGCGGCATGTTCTGGTTCATCTGATTAGTAGTCTGTCCTCCAGCTTGTGATGACATTGCCATTTTTGCATTATGCGCCGCTTGAGCTCTTGCTTGAGCCTGTGCTTGATTCTGAGCTTGGAACTGTGATGACTGTTGCATGCCAATTTGCTGAGCATTCTGGGCGTTATGGAGTTGCTGTTGCGCCAGGAACTGTTGTGGATTAATTGGACGGTTGAGATTTGGCTGTGTGTTCTGCTGTGGTGTCCCCTGTTGGAACAGGCCAGTGGGGTCTGCGAAGGACGGCTGGCTGGACATCGGTGCAGTACTTGCAGGAACGACCAGCTGACCAGCTTCCTGGGAACGGAGCCCATCTGCTTGCTGCCCTTGAAGGTTCTCGACATTTATGAAAGAGGAAGGATCCAAACCCTGCTGATTGTTCATCGGCAAAGCGGAGTTCCGCTGCAAGCCCATCATATTTGAAGTCATCTGGCGTTGAGCTGGGTTCATCATGGTATCTCCTCCGACCATAGAAGCATTGGGATCAAGGCCTTGGGCGCGAGCAATCTGTTGGCTTCGTCGGGCTTTCATATTCTTCAAGATCTGAAGCCGCATCATCCAAGTGAGGGGGTCTCCATATTTTTGGGAGATCATTTGCTTCTGCTCGGCGCTCATTTTGGCCGTCGCAGCCGCTCTCCGCTTTTCGAGATCTTCGGGGGACATTTTCGACATCATCTGTGCCGCAAGCCGACCGATCTGTTCAAAATCAGGTTGGCTGAGCATGCTCAATTCATCTATCACTGGCATCCCTGATGCGAGTCGTTGTTGCCCCATCTGATTCTGCGCAAAAGCTTGCTGCTGTTGTTGCTGTTGTTGAATCATGGTGGGATCGTTCATGCCCATGTGCATAGGTATCTGGCCAGGAATAGGCGAAGTCTGCATGGGGCGGTTCATCTGAGGTGTGAACTGCGGGGGCATTTGGTTCGGATGGACTACACCCGGCATGCCCCCATTGGCACCGCCGTGCTGCATTAAGCCGCCTTGGTTGTACACGGCTTGTTGTCGCAATCTCGTTTCTTTAATAGCGTGGAGTTTACTGGCACACTCCTTCTCGTACTCGTCCTATCGAGTTCGGGCCAGTTAGCATCCTGAATACGTCTAAACCAAAGAAAAAGTCTCTAATGAAACAAGAAGGTTGTTATATGGAGTCTTACTCGCTGGTTAGCTTCGCGAAAAGCCTTTTCCTCAAACTGCAAAGCGGCCTGGAGTGCGTTTTGTATTTCGATCCGAGGTTGTATCAGTCGAAGGGATGTAATCCTAAAACCAAAGCGGTCAGTCTTAGTGTGCTAGTGTACGCAATAAATCGCACAAAGAAGAGACAGCACGAGCTGACGTACATCTGCAGGACTTTCCCAGCTCGGTCTGGGATAGTGACTTCTGCACGCCATCCGGTAAACGGCCCTTGATTTTGTAGGGCTACAGCGATGTGACGTTGAACCTGGGCATTTTGAGGTGGTTGCATGGGCCCTTGAGGATTGGCGCCGGTGAGCATGGCTCCAGTGCCCACGTTGGAAAAGTTGACTGGATTCATCTCAGAAGCCCTCCCTCACGACGGGCGACTGTTGGGAAAATCCACCACGCTGTCTAATGGCTGACGTCAGCACCATTCGCTAGGATATCGTCGAAAAAAATAAGGATAGGAAGTCGTTCAAGTCGTCAAAGGAAGCGTTGTGCAGGCGGCAAAGTGATTATCAGGTCCGTCAGTGGTGGTGAGCACGGTCGGCGTTGAGGCTTTGGGAGGTGGACGATCGGGTTTGACAGGAGAAAAACAATCGGACTGATCGTCGTCTGGGATCCGGGGGGCCGTGGTGGAGTTAGCGTCAGAGTCAAGTCGACCAGAAACAACTCTCGCACAGTCGAGATCGCATTGTAGACGGAAAGGCAAATGCGAGAGCGGAGAAGACAATGGGTAGGTGTGGGAAGCGGACGAGGGAGAGGGTAAGTAGGAGGAGGGATGAGGATGAATGAATGAATGATTGATTGATTGATTGAATTTGCTGGCAAACGGGCTGGTGGTGTTTGCTGTTGGACTAAGTCTTTTTGGGGCCCGAGTCAGGCTTAGTGAGAGGGAAGGAGCGTAAGGTTGGGCAAGGGCAATCAGACAGTGAGTGAATAGGAAGGCGCGAGAGGGCTGTGGCAGCGTGTGTGATAGGCTGCCAACAGGGGGGGGAGGGTGGGTCCGGTAACTAGTGCCTTAGGGCGCTTACCTGTAAGTAACAGCTCTGTAAATTACAGCTTCCTCTGTGCCCATCCACCTGTGACAAACAGTATACTTATGGTAAGGGCAAACAGTGCAGAACAATTTAGGAAATACTCAGTACTCAGTGTTTGTCAGTGACTGTATTGTTTGCTGTACAATCCTTATTCATTATACCAACAACAGCACGTGAGGTGTAGGAAAATACAGCATGTCACGAGGTTCCCTGAGCAAGAAGACAAACCGGTCTGCTGTTTTCGTATACGGGCTATGTAGGTATGTAGGCAAGAACAGCAAAAGTGCCTTGGTTCGAACCGTATTTCTTTGACAGCTAAGAAGTTAAACCTAGTCCTCCATTTCACACGAAGCGCAATCCCTACTCTTTCGTACATACGTAGTACTACAAGATCGGCCTCGGCCCGTAAGCTCGGTCGGCTTGGTCAGTGAGGAACGACTTGAAAGTATATCTATCTCAGTCTTCACTTGGACAGGGAAAGCAATTTTGAAGGGGAGATGTGAGAAATCGCGACCAGAGGGAGATAAACAGCGACGTCGTGTAACCCGACCCATGGCTGCGATGATCAACAACTACTACGTAGCTACGTACCGACATCTGTCAGTCTCAGACCATCCCGTGCCGGTCTGGCTGTTCAATTAATGCGACATTTTCTGACAGTCTATGAGATAGGTATATCGCACTGCCAAATCCATTGCGCATAATACAAATTACAAAAGCAGCCCATCCAACATGTAGTTGAGAATCGGGGTGGATTCATAGGATGGAAACTGATTAAACTCGGCCCACGGATTGTGCAAGCGCCAGTGCTAAGTTAGCCAGGTTAGAGTGATTGGCGGTCCCATTCCAGACCGTTTGGAACCACTCAGCCCACACTAGCTAACTAGCCTCTGCCCACTTTCTTCTGAGGGAGCTCGACAGAGTACGTACATACGTATGTCGTTCCACCATGCTTCTGGGATAACAGAGGCTTCTTATTCAGTATGATGACAATTGAAAGAGTCGAATGCAGGATTAATTAACTCCTTGACGAATGAGCAAATAAAGTGAATCAAGCACGGAGTAAGTGTAAAGCAGTTGTAATTATTACTCCGTCCGGACTGACCCACAGCCATCGCTAGGCTGACTCTTAGCCATTCCTAGTGCGGAGCTAGCGTCCATGGTCCATTGGCTCCTAGCTTCCTCTCCCTCTTGTTCAAATTCACTCGAAAGCATTACGATGCCTTTACTATGTAATATGCGCAGACGTTGAAACGCCCGGCCTGTTCGTCTGTTGGATCCATGGTTTTGCGCTACGTATGGCAGTATCCATCGAGAGCTCAACAAGAAAGGAATTGAGTCAATTAAGGTCGGCAACAAACACCTGCAACAACAAGAGGCTGTGGAGGGTATTTGTTTGCAGTAGATAACGATCCACAAGCTTACCCGTTCCTGGATATTGATTCTTCTACAAAAAGGGACCAGTCGACGTGAGACTAGCTAGATGCAGCGGCAGCATTTACAAGGATGTATATATGAGGACGAAGATGATGTATGTAAATTAAAATATTTACATACAGTAGAACCTGGCTATAACGAACAGAGGGCCTCCCGACATCTGGCTCTGACAGAAAATTTACACTCTCATGGGAATGGGGAGCACTCCATTATATCAATCTGTCTGATCAATAACGATTCAGAGCACACCCCATGGTCATATGAATAAATGATATCTAAACTGATATCAATTTAGCGATTAGGGGGCCTTCGGTTCGTTAGAGCCACGTTCTATTGTACAATAATCGAAAGTTGATTACAGCAGCCAATTAGAAACAAGCATATGCGGACAGTTTAAGATGCAAAGTTCACAAAAGCTTCCAGTTACCCGCACTGGTCAGTATCCACTCTGTAGTGTATTGCTTGTATAGGATCTGAGTTTTGGAGTACATAGTCATATTGTTGAAATAGTATCCGTATAGTAGAACACTTCCGAGGGAAGTCAAGACATCTCTCATGCTGTAATCGGGGTCCTTTTCCACAAGGCGATCATTCATCTGAAACACGCATCTTACGGAGTATTTTAGGACAAAACATGCCGCCCGGTTTGATTGGTATGATGGCTGCCGAAGTTGGGTCATCACGTGATGATTGCAGATCGATATCCGTCGCTTCCTTACTTCAGGTTCTCCATCAACAACTGATCTCCTCGATCTCGGTTTTCAGCCATTTGCCGCTTTCTAGTCCTTCGAATTGTCGCTCGATCATTTTCAACATGATTACAAATTGCGCTGCCACTTGCCCATCGAATATATAGACATGGTATCTCTCGAGTCCGCGTATGCCTCCATGGCAACGTCATCCGCGACCCCTATCGGCTCAACAGTCTTTCTCTCTCTTTCCTTCGTCACTATCTGTTTGCTCGCGCTATTACTGTTACGACGATTCTTGACTCTTCGCGCAACTCCCGCATATATAACTGTCCCCGTCTTCCTGGCTCTGGTCCTTCCCGCCAGCGTCGTCCTTCTCGTTCCGGTGGATTTGACATCAAGCTCACGAGAGAAGGGAAAAGGCACAAATGGGGTCTGGCTACCGAGCCATGCGGTTTTGGTACTATGGCGTATAACATACTGGTTGATATTCTGCTTGACTTGGTTTGTCTCCTTCTGTCACTCTCTGCAGAAGAGAATACTGACGAGTTCCGTCTTTTCCGAGTAGGGTTATTCTACCTCTATTAGCTGATTTCGTCGATTCGGGATACCGTGACCCAAAAAGCCGTCTGATGTACTCCTTGCGCTCCAATGCTCGATATCAGCTCACCGTCGTCTGCTGCGGCATCGTCGGCCTGATCTATATTTCCATACAGAATGGATTCGATTTCACTTCCATCAAATCGCTGGTCATGGCACTCGCTTACGTGTGGGGTTTGATCCTGGCTATTTACCTAATGGGTCATGGTCTTGTCTCCATTCCTCGGTCGTTCTTCCGAAAGGCCAATACTGCCGATGCTCTTCGAAGGATCCAGGCACACGCCCCAAAAATCCACGACCGTCTGACTGATGCCGTTACCGAACTGGAGGAAGTCGAGGCCCAAGTGGCCCAACTACAAAAGAGAAAGACCGGCACAGCACGCATGTTCGAGGACTGGATTGAAGAACTTGCCGACTATACAAACATACCAGACTCGCGTCCTGCAGCTCTACATTCGCTTGCGGAACCTACAGCGGTTCCTGCAGTAATCACAGAACGATACCTGGCAGGTTTGTCGCGACGACTACAGCGTGCACGGCACCAGAAGGCACGGTTCGTCGACGAATGGGACCGCCTCGTTCGCTCAGCCGCCGATTATCAGACAATCCTGAACTCCGCTGCGTCAAAGAAGCTTGATTTCGGTCCAGTGGGTGGCTCTGAGGCTGGGTCCTCCTCGCGTAGAGCTGGGCTTATCACCCCGTATATGCGATATGTTATATATGTGCATGTGCTCCCAGGCCTGAGGCTTGTCCTGGGAGCGGTCTTTGCTGCCGCGTCTTTCTGCGTTGTCTGGTCTGAGGTTGTCAAAGCACTGGCCCCGAAGCTGTGCCTTATCAGCCTGAGCTTGGTACCTAATCCAGAAAAAGCCCAGATTGGATTGGGAGGTCAGTTGATCGCCTCCATGTGGCTATTGTACATGTGTACTGCTGCCCTCAAAGGCGTCAATGATGCTCAGGTCTGGGGTAACCGAGCCTTGGTACGTCGCAACACGTATGGTGAGAGTGCCTGCTGGTATGCGGGACAGGTTGCGAAATTGACCGTGCCCCTGGCATACAATTTCCTTACATTTCTACCTAGCGAACTACGCCACGATACGACGTTCTACCAATTTCTTGGGAAATATATCAATCTTACGCCTTTGGGGAAAGGGTTTGACTACTTTCCAGTCTTCGTTCTTCTTCCAGTCTGTGCCACAATGTTTAACTTGTATGGTCGAATCAAAAAGGTCTTTGGATTTGGTTTTGTGGATGACGAAGAAGATCCCGAGGCGGACCCTGGCGGTTTTGGGACGGGAGGCTGGCGTGAAGGGCGTGCTCTCATCGAGCGGGAACTGGTTGGTTTAGGTTCTCTTGGGTTGACTTCAAGATCTGTTGACGCTGGGCGCACTGCCGGTCTCGCTTCTTCCTCCTCTTCCACCTCACTCAACATCTCGCGCGCAGCTTCTCCGCAACCCGGATGGTCTTCGTCATCAACGGTACCAAGAACCTCGTCTCGGGCCCCATTAATTGGGCCATCATCGTCAGCAAATGCGATCACAACTGCTACTGTCATTGACGATGGCGTCGCCGAAGAAGAGAACTTCTTCCAATCCTTTGCGCACCGTGTCCGAAATACCATCGACACGGCATCCACTCCACGATGGTTACAAGGCGGTTTCTCAAATATTAGCACGCCGAGATGGCTGAATTCGGACCGGGAAGACTCGGGCGCCAATAATGGCTCTACTCAGGGAGGCAACAAGATATTTGGAGGTTTATTCGGACAACGGTCCTCAGATGGACATGTGCGACTGTGAGTCGCTCGACATCGGTCTGATTTATGAATTGGCATGGCGAAAGGCGTTGTCGCTTTCTTTTTCTTCGTCGGTTTTTGTATATATCTTAATATGTGGTGTTTACACGGCTGTAGAGGCTATTAGAGTACATAATTTCTCAGCGCAAGTCAGACTTGCTGAAGATAATGTTTATTCAATTTCAGCGTGTCTGCCTGGTCTCAAGGCATAACTATGCTATTGCTGGCATTTCAAATGTTCAGATGCCCCACTTGACCATGTGGACACAGATCACGATAGCATAGTTAGCTAGTAGTTGAGAATGTACCGGAGCCTATCAAAATATTATGTTGTACGTACGTACCTAGGTACACAAGAAGAGAGTCAAGCTGGAGAGTTCTCGTTCTGACCATCGAGTTCCATACTCTTGTAAGTATACCAGTGGGCCCAGGCTGCCATTAACAATCCGCGCTTAACTTTCCGCCCCTTTGAGCTTGCCGCGAGACGCCACCGGGCCAGAACTTCTGACTGTCATGTCATCCGCTTTCTGAACAGGCGGCTCCTTCAGCTTAAGATTCCGCTCCCCACCTCTCCTGTTCTCTTCTCATACCACCCCGCTTCCCTTTTTTTTTTCCTATTTCACTTCCTCCTCACCCTGTACGACAACGGCGCAGAGGCTTCCATGACTCTGCTGCCGGACTGGCCCATGACTCTGTCCTCCTTGGGTGAGGCTTCCATCTCGTACCCGCAACAGGTCATTCGTCGACTATCGTCTTTAACTCAGGGATCTCCTTCATTATTCGGAACAACAAGCAAAGGGAAAGATAATTTGTCCTTGTTTGTCGGCAATTTACTCGCAAATCCTACCTCTCCCCTCAGTATCGCCGCACTTTCCCTGACAGCCATCCTTGGAATTCTCACTATCATCGTAATGAGTTGGCGGGACACCTTTGGATTCTTCCGGCGCGCGCCGTCTTACGGTCATAATGCGCCAGCCGCACCGCCGCAAGTGAGCGACAGTGATTACTCGTACCTCACAAATGACGATATCGTCGAACCTCCTCGATCTTATCAACAATCCCATCACGACGGACGACGAGTAGTACGAAGAGAGATCAATCATTTAGAAGACGAGTCGCCGGATATTCTGCTACTCAAACACCGCGGGGTGACTTATCCTTTACATTTCACACCGTATGCCATTGACGATGGCGATCTTACCATTGGAGACGTTCGACGTCTCGCAGCCGAGAAGACAGGAACGGCCGACGTGAAAAGAATTAGAATACTCTACAAGGGTAAATTGTTACGGGATGATGCAAAACCATGTAAGGATGAAGGTCTCAGACAAAACTCGGAAGTCATGTGTGTCGTGTCCGAGGTACGACCCGGCGAAAGCACCAGCAGTCTTTCCGGTAGCGAAGGAGGCAGTCGAAGCGAAGCTTTGAGTCTGGATAGCCGCAGCAATCAAAGCCCGCCGTCAGGTGGTGGCGGTGGAAAGAAGAAGGGCAACAAAAAGAAAAAGAAGAAGCAGCAGCATCTCTCACCCGAACCGACAATTGCTGAGACGAGACCGACGCCCTCCAAAGATAACCTCGCTCCCCCGTCCGATGTACGTCCTACTTCAGCTGGGCGTTCATCAGCGGCACCCGCACCGGCACCAAGTCTACAGCAGTTTGCCACCCCAATTGAACGAGTAGATGCACTACTTCGGTATCTTCGTACAGAGTTGACGCCATTGTGCGAAAAACATTTTTCACATCCACCTACGGATCCCAAGGCGCGCAGCTATGAACATAAACTTCTCAACGAAACGATCTTGTCGCAGGTTATTCTCAAAGCGGACAGCATCGATTCCGAGGATGCTCGACCGGCTCGTAGAGCGTTGATCAAAGAGGCGCAGGGATTGTTAAATAAGCTGGATGCACTTGGACCTCAGAGTCCATAATTTCATTTCTTTCTTTTTCGTCTTCGATATTATGGTTGCATGCGAGCAGGGAAGCTAGACACTTTTGATGGAACAGTCGGGTTCATTGCATTGGTCTCTTGACGTGGGAAGGGTTATGCCATTTTTGTTGTGACAATCTCGGGTTCCCTCTAGATATATTATGCTCTCATCGTATATTCTTTGGCATAGAAAAGGCGATTCATATCTTTATTTGGGAGGAAATCAAAAGGAACATTGAACATTCTCGTCAAACTGCTTATCCATTGTCTTATCTACCTGACTGGCCCACGACTTGCATATGCCATACACACAATGCTGAACGCTTGTACTGATCTGGACAGCCCACTGAGTCCTCACCGTTACAGACTAAGCCTGTCGCGAATTAAAGTACCCCGTAATACGGACTATTACCTACTAAGTCACTAGTTAGGGGGCATTAGTCCATATTGGAACAAAGCTAAGCTCCAGCCACGAGTAGCCGGCCAGTCAAATGTGATTAATCTACAAGCTGCTTTAGTCACCTGTTCTGGCCTCGGTCCAGTAAAATCTTGCAAGTCGCTGGAACAGAAAAAGAAACGAAAATCAACAGAAACTGGAAGGAGAAAGAGGAAGGTGAGAGTGTAAGTGTAAGTGTAATATGATTACCATACGTGTAGTTGACAGCACAGACATGGTGAAGGAAGAAAAGAAAGTCTGTCTGTCTGATAGAGCCAGGTACCGTACCGTATCGTATTGTACGGTACGTCGCTCCTTCTCCTTATCCCGCAGCAATTTGGACCGGCTCTTTCTAAGCTTCTCAGTCAATCTCGACCATCTTCCTCCCCAAAGCTTTTAACCTGCGCGTGCAACTGCAACAACAGGTCGCTGCTTTTCAATTCTAATAATAAAAGCATTCTCTTCTCTTCTTGCCCACCACGCCCGCTTACTCATTCCATCTTTTTGTCTTTTGATATGTTCATCTCGTCAATCTGCGGGTATTGGGTCTAACGCAATAACGTTCCAACTAACCACCTCCTGACCTGTCTCATTGTCTTGCAGTTCTACTCTGCGCCTTGCATCTCTTGTCTTTGTTGCTGTCGCCTCACGACTAATACCGCACGTTATTTATTATTTACATACTCCTCTTCGACTCAAGCGCGAAAGTCCCCTCATTCTATTTCCATTTTCTTCTCTAGTCACCTCTTACAGCCATACCTCTCCTTTGTGTCGACTATTCTTTCCCCCCGACTTTACCCAGCGAATTGTCCAAGCAATTGCGAGTTGCAACAATCTCAATCTCGAGTAAATCATCTCTTTGATCCAACCGAACATTTTTACGAGATATACTTCTGGTTCGAAATTATGTCACTGTGACCCAGTTCAACAAATCGACTGCGGCTTCTGGTCACAACTGTCACTTCTGCTCCCAACCGTCGACTCGACTTGGTCGACCACAATTGCCATTCACTCCGCGAAGATTTCAAAACGACACAATCGAATGATATAAACGATCAACAAATAAACAGTTGAAGAGATCAACAACTACCCCTTCCCGAACCAGAACCGAGAAAAGGCTTGGTCCGGTTGTCTCCACCTCCCGCGGGCCTATTTCTTTTGCAAAACACGAGGACGATTGTACCTGTATTCAATCCGTGGAGTATATCTCGCTGCGTCTAAACATTCAGGCAGCGGCGCGATACACGATATTCAGGGTACTAGAAACATTGCTTTGCCTAATGTCTTTGTGCCCTGACCGGAAGTCGTCGCCTTGGAACTTGTTCTCAGGGTACTTGAATAGTGTTTAGGGGTTGGTGGGGCAAGACCAACTACTGTCCAGGTCTTTTACCAACCACCGGATTACTGGGTGCTATGTGTTGATGAGAAGGCCGACAGCTTGGAATTAGACGAGGAATAAATCCCAATTTTGCACTTGCAGTCTTTCATCAGAAAGCGGGTGCAACTTGCCGGATTTCAGGGGACGTATCACAGAAAATCATCTAAGTTGTTGGGATGGCTGGTACCGCCACTGCTATATCTTCTACAGATGCTTTGACATCTCCGCCAAATCTTACCACGGCATGGGACTTAGCTGTTCCCTTGGGACCAGAGGTGAGTGATCCTCTGCCAGAACTCTTGATTTCGGTCTTGAAACTATTGTTTGAAGGCTCTTCTAAAGCACGTTTCAATTAAGACAAGCACTAACCATTGCGTCTTATAGGCCGATACTATAACGCCGAAACGCACATCTAATGAATCCAGTTCCCTCTACAATAAATCCAGCTACCGTCACCGGACGCCAAATGGCAATCCTCGTTCGCGCACCTCATCACAAACCGGCTCAAGGCGGGGAAGTACCGCACATGACACTTACGGGCGTGAAATCGGACCCATGACCAAAGAAATGGCGGATTCTTACAGCAATGGCCACGTTTGGAAAGGCGACCAGTCTGGTAAGGCATCCGTGGAAACCGAGGGCCCGCCAAATGACGACAATTGGATCCATCGAGACAAGTTGGCACGAATAGAGAGCGAGGAGCTACAACAAGCGGCCATGCGCATTCAACGGCAGGTGCGTACGGGCAGTAAATCGAGCAGCATGCGTGGTCGTAGCCATGACACACAGAGTCTGAACGGAACCGTTACCACACCTCCAGAGCAGACAGAATCCTGGCCTGGCTCACAGAGACAACAACTAGAATCACCAATACCCTTCGAAGACTCAGATGAACAAGAAATCGAAAGTGAAAGGATGAATTGGGATTTGCGACGACCCGAGGAAATTGCCGCGTCGTCCTTTGAAGGGAATGACGATACGTCATCAAAGTTCTACAAAAGCCCGGCCCTAAAGAAAAGTTCTTCACGAATCCCCGTCTTAGCTTCCAGTCCTCATCAGGCCTCGGATTCAAATGATCGTGAGTTCTCCATTCAGCGCATTCGCACTCGCACCGTAGGCAGTGGAGACGAAGATGGTGTATCCCATACCCCGAGTCGCAGAGCCAGTGAATCAGCAGTAATTGACACCCCTGAAGCCTCTCCGGAGCCTGCTGATAGTACGACGCCCCCATTATCCACTAGCCGGCCTAATAGTCGCGGCGGTATGCTTGCGCAAGCACAGTCGTCTCCTACGAAGAAAGCGCCTACCAAAGGCGCCTCTACCGCTCGAAAGTCATCCGCTCCGCCCAATAATCGCAAGCCCTCAGCCTCAGTCAAACCGCGAGCCACATCTGGAAGCAGTACAAAAGACCGACCTGTTACACGATCTGGAGATAATCGTCCGTCGACATCCGCAAACCGTCCCGAAGGTGATCCACCTTGGTTGGCTACTATGTATAAACCGGATCCTCGACTACCGCCCGATCAGCAAATGCTACCGACGCATGCAAAGAAAATGCAACAAGAGCAATGGGAGAAAGAGGGCAAGACCCCGACGGCCTATGACCGTGAGTTTGCGCCATTGGCTGTTCGACCTGACGAGCCGGTGCAAGTGCCTGCCCCCGAGGTGAAGGATGAAGCTGCGACTACTGAAGGTGACAATCTTGCTGCAGAATCTACGTCTCCATGGCCACTTCAACCGCCAAGGAGCCCTGAACCTGCCCGACCGGGAACAAGCGGAACCAATTATAGTACTATGCCAAAAGTACAAACTGCGCCACAGATTGCGTTGCCAACGCCTCAGAGAGTGCAACAAAACTTACCGCCTTCGCCTCAAGAAGATGAGAAGGTGGAAAAGGGTTGCGGATGTTGTATTGTGATGTGAGACCATCCTTTTTCAGCCATTGCTTTTTATTTTTGATATCTTCTTTCCTTCCTTTGAGTTTCAAATACCCAGGATTCTGTGAGAATCCACTCTGAATTACTATTATATTGTTATTTTGTTGGGCTAAGGCGGGCTCTCTGCACAGATGTTATTTATTCGAGGCCGTTTTCTTTTCTTTCTCAATTGATCACTCTCTCTTTCTAGCGATTTTGTTATTTCAAGCACAAATATTGTCACAGTTATGTTCTATCGGATGTCTTTCCGGCGTCAACAGTGTTTTCCTCACTTCGTTGTCTTGCTCCCTTCCGTCTCCGATACGTCTTCCATCTTGTCCGAGTGAGGTCAGGTCTGCATTGATTCTAGATTATATGGCCTGCTCACTTGTGCACTTACATAAGTTACCATTCTGCTTTTCTCCGTCGCTCTAGGTAGTGTTGATTACACATACATAGACAGCATACTGTAGAACATAGAGCTTATCAGATCGGCCAATCAGATAGTCGGCCCGCATCTGATTACTCATCATGGCCTCGGCCAAATCGGAAAAAAGTGACGCAAGTTGACAGTCCAGCCTCATCATCTTCGTCTGACTAATTCTCACCCTGACTAATTGTTGTCATCATTCCTTCCGCTCGTTATCTGTCGCGACTCTCGTCGATTTCTTCTTTCTTCCTTCTTCACATTAGCAAGCAATTATACAAACAACGAAGAAGGTACGAGAATGACTTCCCCCGTCCTCCCCTATCGCAAAGTGCCGACATATTTAAAGCATGCGCAAACACCACCCCTCCCTCGACTTCCCCTCACTACTACAGACCAGCCTTCCTCAAGAAACGCAGTCGCATTACGACTAACATAACAACCGTGATACAGGACGCCGCATTAGTCCTTCATTCCAATATCTTTTAGCCCACCATTTCAGCCCTTTTCTCCAGACTTTTCGGCAGCTTAGCGGCTCGCCCAATATCTCCCGGCACCATGTCCGCTGCTACGATCAAGGCTCAGAGCATCATTGACGAGAACAAAGTTGGTATGTTTCTCCCTTTTCCCTATAGATCGCTGCATTGAGTGTGTCGCTGACTAAGGTTGTTGTAAAGTTGTGTTCTCGAAATCCTACTGCCCATACTGCAAGTCGACAAAGTCGCTTTTGACTGGTCTCGGTGCGCCTTACTACGTTCTTGAGTTGGATCAAGTTGGTACGTCATCCCAAGACACCCTTCTCTCTTCGAAGGAGTGATGGCTAATTTTCGTTTCTATTGCAGACGACGGCGCCGCTATTCAAGACGCTCTCGAAGAAATCACCAGCCAGCGCTCCGTCCCCAATATCTTCATTAACAAGCAGCACATCGGCGGAAACTCTGACCTCCAGGCTCGCAAGAACGAGTTGCCTCAGTTATTGAAGGATGCTGGTGCTTTGTAAATAGATGTTTATACCAAGGAATTGATCTTTCCTATTGTGTCATTTCGCAAGTGTCTGATGCTTGATTCCGTAATGAGATCGAATGTGATTACGATCTAGTTGATGTTGGTGATTAATTGTTAAACAGAGATCACATATATACATAATTTTGCATCCTATCTTACAACATTGTAACCATAGCTAAAGTAGGCGAAGTGGAGAGATTCGTCGCAACAGGTACGAATTAGATAACCTTCTGCGTAACAGTCCCAACAGGTCTCTCCACAATACCCATTGTACCTTCCACAATACTCTGTCTCGCAGGCTCGCTCGCAACTTGCTTGCCAGCAAGATAATTCAACCATACGCAACGACTAACCCGTTCGTCAGCTACCCGACCAAGCCACTGAATAGGTTCCTTGGGATCTCGCTGGAATAGAGCATCGAGAGCACCCTGTTGATCACGCAAAAGTAAGAGGACCTGGCCCTTAGGGATATTCTTGCGAGATCCGCCGCCGAGCAATGTTTTGAACTCGTTGACTGACTGTCCAAAGGCCTCGTCATCGAATTCACTGCGTAAAGGCACGGTCTGGTCACCACTAGATTTTGCGAGCTCTTTGATTCTGGCTGACTCCTTCTGTGCTCGGTTCGTCATGTGTCGTACCCAAGCATCTCGCAAATGCATGAAATCCGTATTACGTGTTGGCACAATTCGGATCGCAGTGCGAATGTTACCCTCCTTCAGTATCGAGGTCCATGCTGCTTCACCAAGTTCGGGGTCGAGTAGTAACTTCTTCAATGCATCTCGTTCGGTGGATACGAGCGACGTTGCTGCTGCCGCCGCACCCACGGTCCCAGTCTGACCAGCCCCAACAGCGGGAGCCTGCACTCCAGTATGCACCAATCGTCGCTGAAGGGTCCCAATATCTGATTTGGCCACATACACACCGACAACATATACTTGAATCGACAGGAACGAGACACTCCTTATTCCGAGTCCGAGCAATTGGTATTCCTCCTCAGCTTCAGGCGCAATAGGCAAGTCCTGACCGGGGGTTAGTGGCGTATCACTCATCGACTTGGGAAGTTTGATTGTCGTCGGAAATAGTGGTACGGAGCTATTTCCCGTCTCGACCTGTTCGGCGCCGTCTTGACCTTGAATGCGGATTACAGAAGGGCTGCTGGGGAATTCCGAGGGTCCATCAAGCTTGATATTGCCATTATTCAGATTTTTACTTTTATTTTTTGCTTCATCGTCTTCTTTCTTTGATGTGTCCTCCGGTAATCCGAACGCGTTGCTTTTGACCATCCCGTACATCGTAGCACCGCATAGCACGATACCGGCCGCGGAGAGCGCCATGCGGCGTCTGTAGTGCGCAATAGCAGCTTCATGTTGTGCTTGATTGGGCTTTCGTGCGGACGATCGAAGGGGGTTGACTACTCCGACTGGTTTGCTTGAGGCGCGCAAGTTGGGACCGGTGGACAGTTGACGAGACGATCGATTTGCTGTCTGTTGAATCAGACGCGGACGTACCTGCACCTGACGTAGGCATTGTCGACAGGCAGTTGGTGGCAGCATTCTGGCGTCTTTTCAGAGCTAGCTCTTATGCTCACTTTTGTCAATTGTGCTGTTCCTCCAACTTGCGGTTTCACTCGGAAGATGACGACACACCAAACATCAGATGGCATCACGTGACTCATCGGAAGATTTACTGAAATTTAAGAGTATCAGAAGCCAATGTTACTCGAAAGGAAATTGAATTGATAAGTGGCATTCGTTCTGAATGTTCTCACAATTCATGCAGTAGTTCAGCAGCAACATACTCATTGGGGTATCATATACACTGTCTAGCCAGTCCTAAATCTTCTATCCTCGATAATCTCCATCGTCATCCTCACCTCGACCCCTTGTGCTCCTTCGATTCCGCCTGTTATTCTGACCACTTTCCCCAGCAACGGTCGTATTAGCTGTTTCAGCCGCTTGAGTTGTGCGCTTAGAGCCCACGCTGCGAGCCAATCTCGCCTCAAACTCATCGGTCGCTTCTCCTTCAGCAGGAGCAGTCCGTCCATAGACCTTTCGGACTAGCCCAGACACTCCACTTTCACCAACTTCAATCTTCCCCCTAGGCCCAACCATGTACTCAATGACCTCTTCTCCGCCATCCATCTCTCTATTCCGAACTAGATAGCCTTCCTTGCAGAGCCGCTGTAACAGACGATCTGTACGGTCGATGGGTGTATATTGTTCGATATTGGTTCTTTTCAAGTACCTATCCAGTCTTTGTTCGAGTATAGAGCCACCTGATAGAGTGATGACGGATATAATGAACGTGTAGAGCGCTGTATAGGTACTATCAAGGAAGGATGTCGGCGCTTTGGATGGAGGTAAAATCTCTGGTGTCCGGAACGGGGGAGGTAGGGTGCTCATCACCATCCACGACTTGGTAGCTGTAGATGGCTTTTCGACACGTTGCGCAGCTGAAGAACACATTCAGTTATCAAACCCGCCATCTTTACTCCGAGTAGATGTGTGCTTACCCCTACGCTGAGTAATGGTCACTTTCTCCTTCGCCGGTAATTCTATCATTTGCATGCCAAATCGGTGTCGCAAAACCTTTTGTGCCTCATCAAACACCAACTTAAATTGTCTTGCGCCCTGCTCGCCTAGAACCTTTGCACTGATCTCTGTTCTTCGAATCGGTAACCGTGCGTACTCGCTGGATAATGCCAGTCGCACCATCTTTTTTACCATGACATCCGTACTACTCGGCGCGCGGTGGCCCTCATCTTCGCTGGCGTCGGATGCAGACGCATTATCTTGGGATTGTCGTCGTCGTTGTGTAGGGCGTCTTTGATCGTCTGAGTTTGCGTTGTTCTGTTGCTCGGCGTCCTATGTTCATGTTAGATACAAGTGCGGCGCAGATTATGTCGCGACAGAGTTCTGTCAAGAGTACGTACAGCACGGCGTTTGCGTCCAGGAGGCATGGCTGCGATATATAGCGTTGGCGGCAAAGTACTTTTGACGTGTGTTTTGGTAATGTCTTTGCTGCAAAACGTCCAGAACATAGATTTGAGGAACAGACAGGAAGAAAGTCGATATTGAAGACGCGAAGGACGCGTAAATTGGAAGCTTGAACCGAGTGGGGCCAGCCGCTTTTCTCCTTAAATTATCTGATCTACGTACAAATATAACCACAATGCAACAACTGTCTCTGCTACATCGCCCTTTCGTCAGACTTGCTCGTCCCATGAGGAAACTGAGAAAATTGACTGTTTATTAAATGTATCTACGTCGCTATCTATACACATTAACATCCAGCAAGGCCATGGACGCCCCCCGACTCGGTGTATGAGCAGGTACCATTGCCGTACGCCGTCGCGTTCTGTGAGGGGAGCAGTTCCACATTCTGGAAGTCGATATTATAGCATGGATGAACATTCGAGCAAGAAACCGAAGCGACGTGCGAGGCTGCATGCAAATATCCTGTGAAGTTGACAAATGCAACATTCGAGACGGCCATGAGACTGGTTCCTTTGAAAGTGCCGTTATCTCCACTGTCTTGAGTAATGGCAGGACCGGCGTTGGCTCCTTGGATGTTGAAATTTGAAAAGAGGATATTCTCAACTGAACCCCAACCGCCACCATTTAGCAAGCCGGCACTCTCGTACGAGCTTTGTAGCACTCGGCCGCCCATGTATGTCTTGATGTATGCCGCGTTGTGCATGTCTTCGTTGTAACGTATGATCTGTTTACCGGTTAGTATCGATTATAATAACCACAGTTTAGGCTCAACATACATCGACATTGTCTATCACCACGTTCTTGACGGAGGCATCTTCGAGGTACTGGCCAAGGCTACCAATGGCAATGCCGTTACCACCATGGCACGCTACATTCGAAACACGGACATTGTAAGAGCGGGGTTTGATGGCAATGCAGTCATCTCCACCCTGATACGTGAAACCATTCAGTTCGATGTTGTTTGCATCCATGGTATCTACTTTCATTAGCCCAGTCATTCATAGTACCCTAGAGATGGGTCGTTCATACCGAAACCATCCGTGTTCTGCACCCAATTGGTGCCCCACGGAGCATTCACGGCAGTTGCATTGCAAGTAATGTTGTTGAAGACCATATTTGTTCCGTTCATAATGTTCAAGGACCACAAAGGAGGATCTTTGACAGTGAAATCCTCTACAAGGACTTCAGACACATTCCAGAAAACGAAAGGCATCGGTCTTCCAGGCTGCGTGACATTTTTTTCGACATTATACCAAGCGTTGCCATTGCCGTAGATTTGGCCCGTTCCGTGTCCCTCGATGGTAATATGATCCCCAGTCAGAACAAAGCCCGCATGGTGGTTTTGGAAGGTGATGGGATAGGAGTGATTGCGCCAGTAGTCGAGGTCATCAGAAAACTGTCGTCATATTAGTACAGGAGGCTTTTCATAGACCGGATGCTATCACATACTGTCCACACGCCGCGCCAGTCAATTACAACATTGCTCACAATAGGATTGAGCCGGGTTGCAATCCAGTAATTTTGGTCTTCGGGGAAGACGATGATACCATCTTTTCCACAGCGCGAGAACGCCTCTAGGATGTTCGGGACATCGTCTCGCTTTTCTCCTAGAGCTGTTACTGTACAGACATTGCCCTTGTGCGATACTCCTCCTTTCGAGGCAGCTGCTGCAAGAGCTGTAGAACAGATGGTGAGAGGTACAAGGTTCCTAAGCCAGTACATTTTGTCTGCTGAGGCAAGGACTCAATTGGTATGAGAGTTGTATCTGACTTGCAACAACAGCAGATTTCATCATCTACGTCCCATTTATTGATATTTTCTTCTGGACTACAGACGCTACCGACGTAATTGAACGTCGAGTTGACCCGACCAATAATTTCTCCGTCTGAAAGTACCATGAGAGCTTTTCATTTATTTCGGTCTGTATTGACCCGACAAGTTTCTGCGGGTCAATAGGCACCTCATTAGGAAGCTGAGATTAGTGATTGATCATGATTCCAATGAATTCAATTGCGGGGGAAAAGAATGGGGTTAGTCCGGGGTTGATCGTCTTCCTTACTTTCCTAATAGATGTAGAAACAATTTCGAATCGAAACATGGCATCCTATGAGAATCGTTCTGGATGTACTGGCTGCATTAGGGTTTGGGGAAACACATGTCCCCAGTGCGGGATGCTTCAATATTTCCACCAATGACTTGACACTATAGCTTCATAGTTATCCCGCTGGATAATATAGCGAATATATTGCCAGCGAATCAAAGACTGACATGCTTAACAGGCATCATTAGCTTGTTTTTAGTGAATGCTGCTCGGGTTATTACTTTGGATACTAGACGGCATGAATTGTGGCGAGATCAATTGGAAGCCCTAACAGGCTATGATATTAAGAGCGATGATTCCATGCATGGTATCTCTGAATTTGGGATATCCGGATTGTAGGTAATTGGAGTCGGAACTGGCTATCACTTATCTTTGAATAGTGAATTGACCTATCGGCTCGTTATGGTCTTGTTAAGCAAGATTAGCCTCGTCCACTTCTGGACGCTGGCTCTCTCTGCTGTTACAGAGGCCGGCAGCTGCTGGAGGAGTACGACTTGCACAGGTCCCACTGATACCTCCTTTCCCGGTGCGTGGGAGAAGAATATCTATGCTCCTGCTTCACGTCAAGTCCGTCCGCAGAGTATACTCGAAGCATCCGATTCACGAACGGACTTCAAAGTAGGCTCTGGCCACAACGTCCTGAAAGGAAATGGGTCTCAGATTGTCTTTGATTTTGGTATCGAAGTCGGTGGTATTGTCTCAGTGGATTATACAGCGTCAGCTGCAGGCTCAGTTTTGAATCTAGCATTCAGCGAGGCCAAGAACTGGATTGGAGAGTTCTCGGACTCTTCGAATGGTGCTTTCAAGCAGGGAGATGGCTACCTCACTTATAACATTACTGCAGCTGGAAAGGGTGTGTATACCATCCCTGACAACAAGCTGCGTGGTGGATTCAGATATCTGACCGTGTTCCTTACTACCAACGACACAAGCAATGCTACTCTAGACGTGAACGATATCACTCTAGAGATAGGGTTCCTTCCGACATGGTCCAATCTACGCGCCTACCAGGGTTACTTTCACAGTAACGACGAACTGCTCAACCGTATCTGGTACGCAGGCGCCTATACCATCCAGACCAATATGGTACCTGTAAATACTGGCCGTCAGATCCCTGCAGTGGCCTATGGATGGTATAACAATGCCACCCTCGGACCTGGAGATACCATCATCGTGGATGGTGCGAAGAGAGATCGCGCTGTTTGGCCGGGAGACATGGGCATTGCAGTTCCTGCAACTTTCGTCAGTATCGGTGATTTGGAAAGTGTGAAGAATGGATTGCAGGTTATGTACGACACTCAGGTATGATTCTTTATGGACAATCCCCGATTTTATTCATTAATACTCATGATTGCCTAGGCCTCAACTGGGGCGTTTGCGGAATCAGGTCCACCCCTGAGTCAGAAAGGATCTGACACTTATCATATGTGGTCCATGATTGGAACATACAACTATGTCCTGTTTACCAACGACACAGACTTTCTTCAGCTGAACTGGGCGAAATACCAGATGGCTATGAACTATGTCTATGGAAAGGTTGGTCCTAGTGGCTTGCTTAATGTTACTGGAACCAGAGACTGGGCCCGATGGCAGCAGGGATTCAACAACTCCGAGGCGCAGATGATGTAAGTCATTCCATCTCATACCGTGTCTATAATATCGTAGCATCACTGACATTATACATAGTCTATACCATACCCTCAACACAGGAGCACAACTTGCCGATTGGGCTGGTGACAACACCGGTCTGTCCAGCAACTGGACCGCGCGAGCCAAGGATCTGGCAGCAGCTGTCAATGCCAATTGCTTCGACGATGCGTATGGTGCATTCAAGGATAACGCAACTGCAACAACCTTACATCCCCAGGATGCCAACAGCATGTCCATTCTATTCGGCCTTGTCGATGAGGACCGCGTACAGGGCATCTCTCGGCGATTGACTGAGAATTGGACGCCCATTGGAGCCGTTGCCCCAGAGTTGCCAGAAAATATCTCCCCCTTCATTTCCTCCTTTGAGATCCAAGCCCACTTTGTCGCTGGACAGCCAAATAGAGCACTGGATTTGATCCGACGTTCCTGGGGCTGGTACATCAACAACCCTAACGGAACAGAGAGTACGGTGATCGAAGGCTACCTCCAGAACGCAACTTTCGGATACCGCAGCAGCCGTGGATATGGCTACGATGCCTCCTACATCTCCCACGCCCATGGCTGGTCAGCCGGACCTACGTCAGCATTGATCAACTATGTTCTTGGTTTGTCTCTTACCGGTCGGGCCGGTTCAACATGGCAGTTGGCACCGCAATTTGGTGATTTGACCTCTGTCGAAGGAGGGTTTACTTCTTCTCTGGGTCAGTTTCAGGCTTCGTGGTGTCGAGAGTCTACAAAGTCATCGTCGTCGTATGAATTGTCGTTCAAAGTTCCAACGGACACACAGGGTACTGTTGTACTTCCGCCAGTCACTGGGAAAAAGCCGAAAGTGACGCTGAATGGAAAGAATGTGCCATGGGGAAGCGAGGACACAAAGGAGATCTCTATCAAGAAGGGCGGCTCTTACAAGATTACTGTTCGAGACTAGCAAGTAGTGCCAAGTACAAGCCTGTTTGCTATTAGGGCTTTAAAATTGGCGGTAGTTTAGAGAAATAACGTCCGATTATCTAAATACGACAATGTAACACTGTCTAACTAAAGTTAATCAATTGAGATTTAATATGTAATAATATGTCAGATTGGCCAATCATGTCCTCCCAACAAAAAGTTGTAGATTGACTCATCCAATCAGAAATCAGCGTGCACGAAAAAGTACATGTCAAAAGGCGCAAATCATGTCAAAAGGCGCCGCAGAGGGAAACCACGATATATAAAGAGCCCGCTTCCTTCCACTCTTTTGAAACCAAAAGGGTTTACTTTCAAGAAAATATATATGCGAAGCTATGGACACGATACCACCCAGTCAATCACAAAGAAGAAGACCATGGATCGAGACGCCGTTGATTGAATCAGCGGCGCTCTCAAAGGCCGCAGGATGGTAAGGATGATTTTCAAATTATTTCATTAAGAAATTTGTTAACCGAAACGATGTTGCTAATATTATAGTCGGATTTTCTTGAAATTGGAGTGTTTACAGCCTTCCGGTAGTTTCAAGTCGAGGTCAGTCAAACATCCACCATCTACAACCTTCATCCGACATAAAATACTGACGATTACAGAGGAATCGGCGATCTGATTCTTGCTCATCTCTCTGATCCATCAAACAAAGGCAAAAAACTACACTTTTACATCTCCTCAGGCGGAAACGCCGGCCTCGCTGCCGTAGTCGCTGCACGCGATTTGGGCTGTGCTTGCACTGTCGTCGTACCCGATAGCACGAAGCAGCACACAATCGATATACTGCGAGCCGCTGGCGCAAGCGACGTGCTACAACATGGCGCTGGCTGGTTTGAAGCCGATACATTTCTTCGGGAGATGTTCATCGATGTGCCGAAGCAGCAGGAGACTGATGATGTCAAGAATGTATACGTGCATCCTTTTGATAATCCGATTATCTGGGAAGGGCA
Source organism: Talaromyces liani (assembly GCA_022814505.1). Classification (NCBI taxonomy): domain Eukaryota; kingdom Fungi; phylum Ascomycota; class Eurotiomycetes; order Eurotiales; family Trichocomaceae; genus Talaromyces; species Talaromyces liani. The sequence continues at coordinate 93,535 of JAKLNL010000001.1, forward strand.
TTCGAGTATTATATCCGAGATAGCTGATCAACTGCCGGCTCGTGAGGATGGGGACAAAACTCAGTTCCCTGCCGATGTTATTATATGCAGCGTCGGTGGAGGAGGGCTATTCAATGGTATCATTCGCGGGCTGACTAAATATTATGTATCTCATCCGGAGAGAGGGCACCGAGAGAAGAAAGTGGATGTTCTGGCCGCCGAAACGAAAGGAGCAGACTCCCTGGCCTTCTCTCTGCAAAGTGGAGAACTGAAATCCCTCGACGCGATTACATCCATAGCAACTACTTTAGGTGCACTGCGTGTGGCGCCTATGACCTTTCAGAATGCGCGCGAGCCTCCGGAGGGTGTCAGAGTTACAAGTGTGGTGGTTCCTGATGCTGAAGCTGCCCGGGGAGTGGTTACATTGGCGGATGAGATGCGTATACTTGTTGAGCCGGCTTGTGGTGTGTCGATAGATGTTGCTCTAGGTGCGAGGTTGAGAGAGGCCGTGGCAGACAGAGAGTTAGGGCCGGATAGTCGTGTTGTGGTTGTTGTTTGTGGTGGCGCAGCTGTGACGCCTGAGATCGTAGCTGAGTATCGCACGAGACTTGCACAGGGCTGGCTTTAATACTATTGACACATTGAAAATAACTTGGTGTAAATAAATGTCGGGGAAAGTTTCAATAAGATGCATGATACCCTGCTTGTTTATGTACAATCGTAGACTGAGAATGACACGAATCGCAGCTAATACAAGACCCTTCTCAAGTTTAGCACTAATTCATGATAAGAATGTTGCTTCATAACGACAACCGCCCTATGTCCGTGAGCGCCCTTCTCTATCTCATTTGCGCAATCCGTGCGAATTCTAGTCGCTATCACTAGCACTGCCGGCATCACCCTCTGCCTCCTCCTCGTTAACCTGTATATTCTCACTCAAAATATATTCAGCCTTCTGAAGAGCAGCTTTGATATCCTTATGATCGCCATAGACAAGATCCACCGGTTTCTGACCGTGCTTGTTTCGCACTCGTGGGTCGCAGCCTGCTTCGCACATCATTTCAATCATCTCTAAGCCGAGGTAGGGGTCTTTCTCGTTGGCATAGCGGACTGCTAGGTGTAAAGGAGTATCTTGATCGAGGCGGGTTAGAGGGTCGCATTCGAAGTACTGGATATCGAAGAGGGCGTCCATGACATCGTCTGGGTGAGACACGGTATACTTAGTAGACTGGTCGGAGTTTGAGCGCAATGACTTCTGTATACTTACAGCTGCCGTACATGGCACAGATATGGAGGGCATGATTGCCCATTCCATCTTTGACATTATTGAAGAACTCCGCTACCTCCTCGTTCGATTTTTCGGACATGCTATCGAGAACTTGTTCTATGAGATGCTGTTGGTCTCGTCGACAGGCCTCGACGACCAATTCGCGAGGAGAAGCGCCCTAACGGATTCATTATGTTAGCGGAATGTATAGAATTCAATCAAGCGTTTGGGCGTGTATACCTCATCGTCTGCCATTGCTCTGCTGCCTGGGATAGGCAAATCTATTACAAGCCGGAACGCAAGGGAGTGTACACTTTGCTGAGATCAAAGATTCGTTCTCTTGCTGGTCTCACTACCAATCTGTAGAATATAGGTTTAATAACAATGATCCGAACTTGATGCTTTCCGAGAAGAATGTCGATCGAAGCGAGGACGTCAATCGCGGAGGAGGGGTTGGCGGTTATATTGCGGTCGAATCGGAAGCTCGATTGGAGGACAGTAAGCGGAAAGGAAGCAGCTTCGTACCCAGTCCAATTTCAGTATGTATTCAATGAAAGGATATCTGGATTTGCAGTATATCAGGTATATGAAATATTACTTTTCATTTACAGCCATCTCAGGCAGTAAACAATATGTCGTCCATCGGAAAAACTGATTATCCGGTCTTATCACAACTTTCCCCGCGCGTAAAAATACCGCAGCTTAAATCAGCGGCTACCGCTAACCCGATACGGACTGCACGAGTGCTTTTTTTATGCGCATGATTTGACGCGCGGCAAGAACCTCATCGACAGATTTCAAGTTTTGGCAGATAGAACGATACATACACATCGAGATGCCTCTGACATGTATGTTCTTTGCGCTGCTTGCGCACATCTTTTATACCTTGCGAGTACAAAGAAGCTGACTGTTTATTGCTAGTTTGTCCCCACTGCAGCAATGCGCTGACCGTCTCTCGAGCCGACCCTTCAACGGCCTACCCAATGGGTGTGAACCGCTTCCAATGCCGCACTTGCCCGTATCAGTTCGTGATCGATCGTCTAGTAAGCGAAGCTATATTCGTCGGATTTACGCCAGGAACACAGTTTGCTGATAGCTGGATAGTATGTCGAAGAAAAAGTGTTGAAGCAGAAGGAGGTGGAAGTCGTCTTCAATGATGAGGAGATGTTCAAGAACGCCGATAAACTTCCAGGTATGAGCCTCTCATCATCGTCCTTGCTCATTGTCGACAATGCGCAGACAGGAAATGGGGTACTGATATTTTTTTCTACTGTATAGTCCAATGTCCATCGGATACTTGCAACGGCGAGTATGCTTATTTCTACCAACTACAAATCCGCAGTGCTGATGAACCGATGACTACGTTCTTGAGGGTGAGTTTCGAGTCTGCTGTTATTGAGCTACCTGCCTCGACTTGCATGCTGACTTGATTATAGTGCACCACCTGCGCCAAGACATGGAGAGATTAATGGAGGAACCAAACGAGTTGATTTTACGATATATACGCATTGGACACGGTTTCATTCGAAAAGGGTTAAGAGATTGATCATCCGAATCCTCTTTACCACAGTTGACTAGCGCGCGGCGTTGAAAAGGTTTTTTTTATATACCCCGCATGAGCTATTGGCGTTGAGATTTTACGACACACAGCATACATCTACTACATTGACAAATCAATTGGATTACTAGACTCTATTAAGCAACACACCTTATACCCTACAATCATCGTCCCTACCTAATAATTCGTAGCAAACGAGAGGTAATCTGTCAGTATCAAACGGTGACAAACCATCAAACTCTGGACCATTTGTGGCAATTTGCAAACAGTGCCAAACACCAAAATTTTGCTCAGATAGTCATATCAGAGGACAGATCCCTCCAATCATCGTCGGATTGACAAAGATGTGCTCTGTACCGGTTCGAGTTAATCATCATAAGCGGAGCTCAGGCTGAGCAAGTGGAACTGCAACCGCCACTAGGAAGGCACGACCCTCTGAGAGACCTTGACAACAGTGCCGCAGAATTTTCCCCCTTAGCAACGTATATCATAATACGTAGCTACATTTTCTGCAGTCATTACGATAGTGGGTAAGCATTAATGGATCAATTTTTTGAGCCCGAACGACACGGTGGATTTGCGTTTGACGTTGCTGCCCAGTTTGTCTGCAGCACGACCCGACCAAAGAGGAAAACTTCCAGTTATAGTTGTGAGAGCATGTAGCTTACTAGCTTGGACGTAGCTATGGTCGTATGTTGGTTAAAGCCACTGACACGCTACGTGTTTTAAAATTTGCTGCTGCATATAGAAGCAGAGGCGAAAATTTGTTGTTCAGGATAGTGGGTCTACCGAGGGGTCGACGGAGGGGTATTTTCCCTAACATGTTCAATATACAGCTTCTTCTGTGTGTGCGTACTACATACAACTACATGGCAAAGTAAAGGCTTTCATCGAGCAAGAGGCAAGAAGTATTCATAGAGAAGGGAATGGCCGGTCAAGAGTTGCTCGAATAGGAGGCCGGTTAAAAACTTTTCGGGGCATATCGACGCATCATTGGGCGGGCGCAATCAAGGCAAGGCAGCAGCAAGCAGCCCCTCCAAGAAAAGAAAGAGCGAAAAAATTTATCAAAGGAAGGTGGGGCGCACAGCCCGTCGTTTGTCGCAGTTGCAGTTGCGGTTGCCTCTCGCTCGCTTGCCCCTCCATATAAGACTTTCCCCTCCCCCACCCACAGAATTTTTTCTTCTCTCTTTTCTCTCCTTGTCAGCTTCAGTACGTATAAACCTTCCCCCCATCAACTCTCTCTCTCCTTCTTCCATCCTCCATCTTCCTCTTTTCCATCTCTCCATCTACTGACTCTTCTCTGCTCAGCACCTCTACGCATTCCGGCCGTAGTATCTGAGCAATTCCTAGAACTCATCTAGTCGTCTCCAAGAAACTACATTAGTTCAAAAAACACACTCAACCTTCACCATGGGGTGCGTTCTTCCATCAGCCTCATCGTTTCCAAGACTGTTCTCATCATACTGACTTGCTCTGCTCTCTCCTACAGTAAGGACGAGCGCACTCACATCAACATCGTCGTCATCGGACACGTCGACTCCGGCAAGTCCACCACCACCGGTCACTTGATCTACAAGTGCGGTGGTATTGACGCTCGTACCATTGAAAAGTTCGAGAAGGTTAGTCACAATCATCACACTGCAACAGAAGAACACGTTACTGACGCTTCGACTACAGGAAGCCAACGAACTCGGAAAGGGTTCCTTCAAGTATGCCTGGGTTTTGGACAAGCTCAAGGCTGAGCGTGAGCGTGGTATCACCATCGACATTGCTCTCTGGAAGTTCCAGACTGCTAAGTACGAGGTTACCGTCATTGACGCCCCCGGTCACCGTGATTTCATCAAGAACATGATCACTGGTACTTCCCAGGCCGATTGCGCTATTCTCATCATTGCCTCTGGTACTGGTGAATTCGAGGCTGGTATCTCCAAGGATGGCCAGACTCGTGAGCACGCTCTTTTGGCTTTCACCCTCGGTGTCCGTCAGCTCATTGTTGCCCTCAACAAGATGGACACCTGCAAGTGGTCTCAGGGTGAGTCTTTATCTACTTTTGTCATGACTACCTTACTAATCTATCATAGATCGTTACAACGAAATCGTCAAGGAGACTTCCAACTTCATCAAGAAGGTCGGATACAACCCCAAGAGCGTTCCTTTCGTTCCTATCTCCGGTTTCAACGGCGACAACATGCTTGAGCCCTCCCCCAACTGCCCCTGGTACAAGGGTTGGGAGAAGGAGACCAAGGCCGGTAAGGTCACTGGTAAGACCCTCCTCGAGGCCATCGACGCCATTGAGCCCCCTACCCGTCCCGCCAACAAGGTCAGTACCTCCTCGCTTCAACATTCTTCATACGTTCCGATTACTGACTGCCTCACAGCCCCTCCGTCTTCCCCTCCAGGATGTTTACAAGATCGGTGGTATTGGAACGGTGCCCGTCGGTCGTGTCGAGACCGGTACCATCTCCCCTGGTATGGTCGTCACCTTGTATGTATCCTGACCGTCCCACCTGATCATCATCACACGTACTAACCCAATACTCAGCGCTCCCGCCAACGTCACCACTGAAGTCAAGAGTGTTGAAATGCACCACCAGCAGCTCGCTGCCGGTCAGCCCGGTGACAACGTTGGTTTCAACGTGAAGAACGTCTCCGTCAAGGAAATCCGTCGTGGTAACGTTGCTGGTGACAGCAAGAACGACCCCCCTGCCGGTGCTGCTTCCTTCAACGCCCAGGTCATCGTCCTCAACCACCCCGGTCAGGTCGGTGCTGGTTACGCCCCAGTCCTTGACTGCCACACTGCCCACATTGCTTGCAAGTTCTCTGAGCTCCTTGAGAAGATTGACCGTCGTACCGGAAAGTCTGTTGAGGACCACCCCAAGTTCATCAAGTCCGGTGACGCTGCCATTGTCAAGATGATTCCTTCCAAGCCCATGTGTGTTGAGGCTTTCACCGAGTACCCTCCTCTCGGTCGTTTCGCCGTTCGCGAGTAAGTTTTTCTCCCTGTTTTGACTACTTTTCTGCCCGTTTTCATCCCTCACCTACTCCTTCCTCGTCTTCCATTTACCTATATATTTTTTAATCACGTGACTAACCACAAACCACGTGACCAGCATGAGACAAACTGTTGCGGTCGGTGTCATTAAGAGCGTTGAGAAGTCCGTTGGTGGTACTGGAAAGGTCACCAAGGCTGCCCAGAAGGCCACTGGCAAGAAGTAAAAATGTGCACGATTTTGGATGAAAATCTCATGCGTGGACGAATTATTCTTTACGATCAGGGCTGGTTTAGCTAGAAAATGGACATATTTTAGACTTGTCTGAAAAATGACTCAATGAGAATTATGATTTCCTTTGTTTCTCAACTTCTGCTCCTATCTTGAATCCATTCGTAGCTTGTAAACGAAGAAAATCTACGGTTCTTTTCGTGTTCTGGAGGTATTGAGCACTATTCCAAAATTAGGTTAGTTCTATCCGTAATCGCCGAATACTGCCACCGCCTTCTGCCCTTTCAGGACCGCCAAGAATCACCACATCAAAATCGAAACATCAACCCTAAACCAAATTACAAAACCGATAAGCTTATGACGGCGGTCCTGAAGGAACTCAGCTGTCGATTGTGCCTATCTGCTCGAGGAGTTCTGATGTCATGAGGGGCAATCGCTTGTTGTCAGGTCTAGACGCTCTAGTTGTACAGCGCTTTGAGGAGCTCCTTGAGTCTGTTGCAAGCAATAACAATGTCGATTACATATCTCAGTAACTAGCCAATCTATTGCTGCTGTCACAATGAGCTTTATTCTTCTTACAATGACTGCTTGAATTCATGTACAGTGATAGTACTCCTCAATCGCTCCAACAGCGGCACTACCCTTCCTTTCCAGACTCTGAGCCTATACATTCAATTTCTGTAAGTGTGGAGTCATTGATGTTTTATGCCTACCATGCAGTGGCTAACTACCTGACAGGTCTTAAATTGAGAAGACAGCTCTTCCTTTGTCTCAATAAACTAATATCTGGTGCCCAGCTCCGCCAGTCGCCGGCATAGTGCCGACATGAGGAACAATGTTTGTGATGTCAGCATGTTTCATTGGCCTTTACAGGGCAACTGTTTGTCTTTATTTACGATCGAATTTACCGACTTCTCATTGCCGCCTTGATGGATTCCGCCTATATAAGGAGGGCCCCCGACCCTTCTCGACGAGAGGTGCTACAACTTATTGATCTATGTACAAGTTCCATCAAGTTGACGTCCCTCGATGTCGAGGTCTCTTCAGACCAAAGCGAACCCAACTTCAAGTGAGCTTATGGATTGTGCAAAATTGATTTTCGATCCCAAAGCAGAAAAATATTGGGTCTTCTAGATGGGAGGCGAGGCACGAGGCCATCAACAAGGGAGTATGTACATCTCAGTTTCATCAGTCCCGTCTTTGCGTCTACTAATCTTGTATGAAATCTAGGGCCTTCATACTTTAAGGCCATACGCAAGTCTAACAGCGATGAGACTTCAAAATCGCTTTCTCACGAGCCCCCCCGGTACATATATTACCTATGACGTGGCTTTCAACACAGATATGCCTGAACGGAAGTCTCCTTTGGGAATTTTTGGTGTACTCAACAATCACTAACATACCATTTCAATCTCTAGAAAACAAGGTCGTTGATATACATCCCGCACCCACAGAAACATATCAACAGTACAGGCCTTTCCAAGGCAAATCGATGGCACGGCTCTTGCAGTGATCTTTCTTACGAAGATGGAGACTTAAAAACCAAGAAAGAGATCAAATTGGGGAGTTTAAGGAGGCAAAGGAAAAATATTTCGATGACGAATCGTTGATGGATCCACCCATCAAAACAGCAACGAAGTGCGAGAGTCCTGCGCAACGCCAAGCCGGACTCGAGTATCTCAAAAAGTGTTATCGCGACAGAAAAGACAGATGAAGAACTCGAGGCAAGTCGTCAGAAGGCTCGCTTGGCCACGCAGCTCTAACCTGGAAAGATGCTTGCACCGAGGAAGAACGGCAAGCTCGGCGGAACAAGAAGGCTGCACAAGCTAAGGCCCGACGAAAGAAGGAGCGTCTGGAAAATCGCAGACAGAAGCACGTTGTCTCAAAAAGAAACAAGCACCGGAACGAAAAAGTCCGACAGAGAAAGGCTCAAAGCTCGACCTTTAATGAGAGGGCCAAGCTTCAGCAGCGTATGCAAAGAGTATAATAAGCTTTCGATGCTGCTGTTGCTGCCCAAGCTAATACATCGAAGGTTGAGGCTCTGGAATTCAAATACGCAACTGCCATGGTTGAGCGATTTGAGCTGAACCAGGAGTACGGATGCAATTACTTGGCATTTGTACCACTAATATCACAATGTTGGGGTGTGACAGAGTCAGGGCTATGGTCTAGTTGGGAAGGTCCTATCGTTTCATGTATCTATCGAAAGATTCTCAGTTCGACAAGGGCAGACATACCGCCGAAATGTCAGATTTATCCGTCGACAGGTTCAGCATAGAGCTACTACATGCAAGGTTGTTCGTTCGTCCAGTTCTTTACACGCGGCAGCTCGAAGATTGACGCTTTGCACTTTCGAAGGTCTCCACACAATTGATAATTGGATTGATGGAAAACTCACGTTTAGGGTTTGGGAGGCCGCCAGTATTAACGGTGTTGATTGTAAACCTAAATATAATAAATATTGATAAGTACAAGAAGGAAAGGTCAAAAGAGTGAAGGCAATAAAGAATGATGCTATGTACAATTGCGAAGCGATAGGTAGGGGTGACCCCAAAGAACAAAAAAAAGGGAATAATATGATGAATCAGTATGGGGGTCGTCCGATACCGCCGCTTATCCTCCTGTGGCCACCGGTCTGATCGAGAACGCTCAAAGTGGCGCTGTTGTTTTGCGGTAGGACACCGTCGAGGAGTTTCTCAATATCGAGCCTGATGTTGTTCTCTGCGCCGGTGGAGCCCTCTTGCTGTTGTTGTCTCAGACTGGCTGCTTTGTGAAGACTGGTGGTCGATCGAGTTCGTTTGCCGCTTAGTGATCGATTGAGTGAGGTTCCGTTACTCTTGCCCTTGATAGAGCTGCCGGATTTGATGTGGTTTGGCGACGAGACAGAAGAACGGCCATCCGAGCGCGAGGAATTCTGTCGGGATAGGTTGGCGGAACTGGTATCGGGGAATCCACCGGGGATAATGAGTCCTGAAGGGAGAGGCGGTACTGGTGGGATGTTGTCATTGTCGTAGTTGTTAATGCTCGTACTTGACTGTGAGTATGAACTCGTGGTGGCTTTCGGTGTCTCCGACCCTTCTCGGACGGATTGCGGTCTACTTTCTGTATCGAAGTCTGACGCAGAAAACGTTCCACTCACGAAGCTTTCGCTACTTGAAGTATCGACGCTGCTATTGCTTGCATCTAGACGACCTCGTAGTGGACTAGATCGACGGACATTAGAGTTTCCGGTCACCGTCAACATTCTCTTTAAGTCATTGACTCGAATAGTCGAGTCTCTGCTTGATATTCCAGAAGCGCCATCTGCTGCTCGGCTGTTGGAGTAACGTTGATAGCCCTGAGAGCTAGACGAGCTGCCGGGTGCCGCTCCTGTGACGGCCTGATTGTTTCGATTGAGACTAATAGGTGACCCTCCATCATTGGGTGTACTATTTCCGTAGCCGTTCGGGTAATGGCTTCCATAACTTCGCCTAGAGTTGCCGTTCCTAGACCCAGCCACAGACGATGCCCTTGCCTTCTCCTGCTCCAAGACTGCTATGGAGGCTTCTTTAGACCAGGTCGAAAGCATGTCTTCTTTGACATCAATGGGTAGCGTTGGCGAAGTTTGAGCACTGTCCAAATATCCATATCCACTGGTCTGAGAAGCAACATGCTTGCCAGGCGAGCCAGGAGGGCTTTGAGGGGCAGCAAGAAGTGTATTGTAGGCTTCTTCGACTTGCTTGACGAGATCTCCTACAGCAGTAAAAGCTCGCAAAGGCTCCTGGGGATCTGGTCTGTCCGGGCTTCCGTTGGCCGATGATGGAATTTGATTCACAGAAAGCGGCGGGAGCTGAACCATCTCAAGCCATGTACCGTTCTTCTGTCGCTTGGATATCTCACCGGAAATCGCAGACCCAAGTCGAGAAGAGCCAAACTCAAATTTGTCAGTCAATGCAGTTAAGTAGCCATACACCAAACTTCCAATGTTAATCTGAGAAGTAGCCGTAGTGAGAGTTTCACTCTGCAGCTTCAAGACCATAGGAAGCCCAAAACGCACAGCATTAACACCTAGTTTATCAACCATTTGGACGAGGAGTATATAAGTCACTAGTATGTCTTCCTGGTTGTCCGCATATTCGACAGCCGTCTCATAAAGTGATAGATGCAAAAGTTGAAGGAAAACGAAAGAGGTCCGAGTGTGCGTTTTGTCGACCGCCGCCGTCGATGCATTCCGTTTGTAGTCATCGCTTCCACGTTTGGACTTAGCCCTAGAGAGTCTATTCGACGAGTCTGGTACTTTAAGGTCGGTCTTGGTAGTTTCCAGTTGAAGCCAAGATACGAATGCGTCAGCGTATGCGTTACGAACATGACGATCAGGGTCACGTAGAAGCCACTGAGTGCCTTCCCAAACTTGTAAACCGACTTTGTTTCGCGACTCAATCTCTGGGCCAGTTGTGGTCTTTCCCTGATTCGCAACCACCAGAATATCCTTGACAGCTTCAAGCGCCACGACTCGCGAAGCTGCGGAGTAGAAGTAATTTTCGGCCTGTCGTTCGCCAGTCAAGCTTGAAATATTGTTTGTTGATGCATTGGGCTCAGTGATTATCTTTGACAGTGTGGCTGTTGAGATATCAGGAGGAGCTAGAGGTCGGATACGCTTCAATAGGGTCCGGACCATGTCGGAAATTTGATCAGCGTAGTAAGTATGCGTGGCGAGATCAGCAATGCATTTTTTCAGTAGAGATGCTAGTTTCACATGTTCAGCGGTAAGCATAGATTCCTGCTGGATTACACCGTTTGTATTCGAATCCATGGGCGCCGTCGAATCGATCTGAGAGGGCTGACTCGACTGCAGCGGAGCTTGGAGCAAACGGAGTATATGCTGGACAAATCCAACTAGTACATCAATCACGCTCAGTCCAATCATATTCACTGGAGACTTCAACAGCGAATCAATCAGAGAGGCCATGACTATCTGTTGGCTAATGGGCTGTCCGTCGGCCGATATCCCTCGTAGTATCTCAACGGCAGTGAATAAGATAATAAAGCGATCTTGTACCGGGCACCATTTGGTGATAATGTCCATCAAGGAGCTGGCCCATCTGCCTAGGTCATGTAGCGCCGTCTCATGCTCGTTGTTTCCATCCCTGCTGACGATGAAGTGTAGCACAAGGCCTGCCGCTGTTCGTATCTGTGGACGATTGCTGCTCACAACAAAAATGCGTTCCAGACATTTGATTGCAAGCAACCGGACTTCCAATTCCGCTGCTTTGTCCGCATCAGCTGTAGTACCGGAAGCTTCGGCTACGTTTCCATCGGCAGCATCCACGGTTTGAACGGTCACTGTACTCGCGCGACGACGTCTAGCTTGCTCCGTTGTGGTTTTGTCGTTAGGTTGTGCTGTTCGATGCAGCGAATCCAAAAGTTCTTCACCGCCGTCGTACACATTCTCCAGAATGACTGGCACGATACAGGCGAGCTGCTTTCCGCCATCGGCGTTGAGACCTTCCGAACTGACCATGCTCTTTATAGCCTTCAATCCTATATTCCTCCAGCGCATTCTGATCGGAAGACTGGTCGCGCCGGATTTGGCAGAAATACTCGATTTGGACGAGGCAAATGCGGCATAACTTCGGACTATACTTTCATACTGTGTCGCATACCGTTGTTCGGCAGCTAGGACCGCTAGATCTTGGTGGCTGCAAAATGTTTCAAAGGTTTGGAGAGTCTCTTCTACCATAGCAATGTCAAGAGAATGAAGAACCGTTTCGAGAATGTTCAACACCGAGTGTCCGTAGAGAGGTAGTTCGCGGGGCAGCTTCTCAATGAGCGCCGAAAGGATTTGAAGAGTCACTTGAACATTCCTACGATTGTCGAAGCTGTTAAATCGAGTTCACACGACATAAATTGTAACAGACAATGCACGAATGATTCTTACCCAATACGTCCTCGGTACACGTCCCGCGCAGCTTTCTTCTCCAGAAAAGCGCCCACCTTTTGCAATTTGCTTCGACGCGTACTAGCGTAGTATAGTAGATAGGACAGCTCGCTCCCATTCGGTTTTACCTCGAGGACGCCTTTCTGATAACGAGGAAAGCACTTGAGAACAAGCACTTGGTGCTTTGGGCGGCATTTTTGACGCACAGCTTCCATGATGGTGATGCTGTTGGTGCCGTATGACGATACGCGAGGCTGTAGCGACGTCGCCGCAATTGACTCCGGAGAGCTGGGAATGCGTCGGTATGGAGGTTCTTCCTAAGGACCGAGAAGAAGGATGAGATTTTTATATATCGTAGAAACCGGACAGTTCCAAGTTCGTATGAGAGACGTAAGGGCTCCCAGGTATCGGAACAGGTGGGAAAGGGAAGGAAAGGAGCAATGCCCAAGAGTTTCCCTTTTCGGTGTTCAGCCGCTCCGATTGACTTTGGCAGGCGGATGTGGCAGCAGGAAGCCTAGAGTTTCAGTATGACAGTATAGAGTGGCCCAAGAAGACATTCATGATGGAGAAGATCAGACTGGATGAGGGTGTAGAACAGTAGGAGCCGAGTCTCCTGGCTGGTTTGCAAGAAGTCGAAAGCGGCGCTGCACCACTTGGGCGGGAATGACGGCGTGCTTTGACTCGTGCCGTCTGTGATTGGCTGCAGCTTCGATCCACGCTGTTCACTCTTCTTTCATCTATTCGAGTACCAGCAGGTTTTTTGATGTGTTGCGTATGTATCTACATTATCAGGACTTATTATACGCAGGTCTCATCTACGAACAAGGGTGTTGAAATGAACGATATCGATGATCTTATCGTGGAATATTCTCCTGCTGATAGGTGTCCTTTCTTTCAAGTAGTCTAGATATGTCATTGTGCATAAGCGAGTCAGCGAAATCGTTGAGAATCTCAATTACAGGCAAATGCTATTCCCATGACTGTAATATTCAAGTTCCCCTTTTCTCTCGATAGTGTAGCATAGTTCCTGGATTCAACCTCGTAAACTCTGCATTCCGCCTGTCCATGAGACAAGCAGTTACGCAGAGACAGCTGAATCAGAATACGGATATTGCTTCGACGTTGTCGGTTGGGGTCCCTCGGTTACACGTGCTGCCAGTAGTCAGCGCTGGTTGCGCCAAACAAAATCCAGAAAAGTTGTTGGGGAGGAAGTCAAGCACGAAATCGTCCGAGGATGTTGCTGCTCATAGCGTAACAGAGGGGGACTTCTGAACTGGTCACTAGGACGTATGTACTTGCGATCGATCCGAGAAACTAATGAAGTAATTGGTGTGAATCTGACCGCCTCCTCAGATGCACAATTGCAGACGCATAAGAGCCTCTAGTCTTAGCATCGATGTTGTTCTTGGCGGAATGTCGTTTCTGTCAACTGCGGGACTATGAAATGCCCCTCAGTTACCCCAGACCTGTTGCTCATGGTGCTTGTATCCCGTTGTGATGTTCGACCGAATCCCCATTCTCCGGGCCGGTGGTAGCTCCCTGTCCCTCATCTCCTCCAGCCAGCAAGCTCTCAATTACCTGTGGCCGTATAATATCTCGCCGAAACGAATCTTCCTGCAACAGTCGAAGCGCTCGCAGTGTCGCACCTGGATGTGTTAGGAACTGAGCGTACTCGGGCGTCTTCCAGTAAGAGTAGAGGTAGGCGAGGTATGCTTGGAAAGCGCGTGCTTCTTTCCCCGAGGCAGATGAGGTGGTTTCGTCGTTGGCATTGTCGTCGCCTTTCTCGTCCACTGTCGATGTACCAAGGAGATTCGGGAAGCTGATTGCAAGGTGAGAGAGGTAGTATGGATTCGCAAGTGATAAGACGAATTCTAGTTCCAAGGTGAAGCGAGGGTTCGTAAGGGACGGCGGAGGTGGTTGACTTTCCATGCTGATTCAGAAAGATTCGTGGATGAGAGCTTGTTCTTATAGTTCACGGTAAGAACAAGAGGAACTTGGTCCGCGAAAGGTGTTGGTGAAGCCGCCCCAGCTGTGGTCGCGTCAAGTGAGAAACCTATAGGATACTCTCGATGTCTGTAGATCAGTCCAACGGCTGTAAAATGAATTTTTGCATTTCGACTTTGTCAAAAGACAGGTTGATCGCGAAGACAAAGGTCATATTGTGGCTTGTGCTGTTTTGAGTTCGGAACATTGATTTAGCGCTCCGTGCATAGAAACCGAATCTTAATTCTACGGAGTACATTCAACGATATGGGTCTAATAGTCTAATACCAATAAACTCGCGGTTTGAAAGCATTGATGTCTCAGATGTAGAGGCATCTCAGTATTGGTCGAATGCTCACTTCCCCTTCGTTTACTATTCATCTATTTTGCCGTCACGCAGGCTGACGTCAAGTTCTCAACCAATTCACCCAGTTCTCGAATGAGATTGTTAGGCAAATTGAACCTGGATGCATTCATAGCCATTCAATCCGCATTAACTATGTTGCGAAGCCGACACGTAATAGTGTCCAGTATGTTACTTGGCAGTTTGAAATGGTCTCACAGGTCTGCAAGGGGCTGTTTCTGCGTGAAAACCCATTCGCGTTCCAGAATGTCGAGTATGCAGCCGACTCTTAACAACTGGATGAAGAAAGCAGTAACGCTCATCGTTTTCAAAAAAACAAGGATCATACGTAGTGCGAGCTATGTACTACGACCAACGTACGGAACACTTGACATCCAGACTGTCTCAGCCAAGCAGGTCCTACGGGGCTCCCAGGATTTGACGTCACGAACATTCCTCACTCCAGCCACGGTCTGTCTTGTCTGAGATACGTAGATAAGTGGTCACTATGCAGTAAGGTAACAACATCACCATGCAAACGAGTATCACAACTTTGTCGACCCTCGACAACTCGCAGGCTTAGCCGGGCCGACATACTACAGAGCAGGATCACATATTTAATGGCGTAATACTCAAGGAACCAAACGGCTATCAGTCCGGTGCCTGCACCAGATGTTTTGCGTGAGAGAAGGAATGGGATCATCGGTCGACCCAGATCTAGTTCTGCCACGAGGACGGCCGTGGCGTCCCAGGTAACGCATGACAGGAATGTGATTGCTATGCAATGTCCGGCTAAATAAATCGGTGATTCAACCTAGACATGTCTGTCATCAAGCATATGCGGATAGATGTCGTCACTGTTGCGAGATAAGAAACGCTGTATGCATCTGCAAAGGATCCTATTCCTTGCCGAATTTGATCTCAAGTCTTGAATCGCATAGTCGGCGGATATACGTAGGACAGTTTAGTGAATTTAGGCAAAGGGCTCCGACGGTCCGGAATCGATGGAAACAAACTGTTCATAACATCATTGTACCACAAGTAGTTTGTCAGTGAGGGCTCAGTCCCTTTTAAATACTAACAATACGATTTAGCTCACGAAGAGGCTGTCGATATGCAGAAGAAAAAAGTACCGGTCTCGCTGACGGTTTCCCCACGGCGCCACGTCGCCCCTCTTTCTTTCTGCGGTTCACTGGCTGTAGACTTTCAGGGGCTTCGCACTAGCCTTGAACAGACAAAGCGAGTCCATTTGGCATTTGATGATTTGACCCGCATTTTGAGGGGAAGAACTCAGAAATTGGCGTGGAAATTTAGCAGAGCGCGCAGCCTCGGCGAAATCGGCGTGCAATCCGAAGCATTTCAATGCGGATTCACGAGGCAGACAGTGGACACAGCTAATTGACAA
Organism: Talaromyces liani; assembly: GCA_022814505.1. NCBI lineage: Eukaryota > Fungi > Ascomycota > Eurotiomycetes > Eurotiales > Trichocomaceae > Talaromyces > Talaromyces liani. The sequence goes on from JAKLNL010000001.1 coordinate 109,208, forward strand.
GGGACCGTCTTATCAAGACTTAATAAAGGCGATATTAGCTGCGAACGCCATGTCTCTGGTCAATCGTCACCTTGCAGCAACCCAGGTTGGCTGAACCGAAACGTGTAAGTGTCCGTCAAAGGCTCGAGGATGCCAAGATGCCGGACAGTTTAGTTTGAATTGGCTCGTGATGTCCACCAGATTCTAATTCAGGACAGTCTGCGCTGTGGCTGAAGGACGGTCACTGTGTAGTGTGTTGAGTGTGTTCAGAGTCAGACAGAGAGACAGACAGAAGAGAGGAAAGAGAACACGGGACTGTCTCTCGGATCTCTCCTTCCCCACCGCGATCCGAACCTGCCCTTTTGTACTCCGTTCCTGTCGTGCCTTCCGTAGGCTAAATTTACTCCTTATTTTCCTCTGCTCGAACAATCCCTTTGCCTCTTGGACTCTTTCTTTCACTGGCACTCTGTTTGAGTTCATATCCTATTTCTTAGCCTGAGTTAGGGGGCGACTGCCGAAGTCTGTGTGCACTGGCTTACTCATCTACGAGACCACTAAAAAGACCCTCTCTCGTTCCTCGCTGTTCTACAGTTTTATCTTCCCGACCACTCCCAACCACGCGCATTCATACCTACCATCAGCTCGTGTGCCAACTACTTTGAATAGCAGCATATCGTCGATTGGCAACTTGCTACATGCCGTACTAGCAACCCTCCGGCGATCGTCTGATTGCGAATCCACTTTGTCTCTCCGCTCAATAGACCGCCAGCCAACAGGGGTCGGCGAATGCCAGAAGGATATCTGTGCCTTGTCTGCCTTTAATCTTCCCTCTGCTGCTACAATAATCAAACTCAACGCTCTCTGTACAACAACAGGAGTCTCTTTCGCCAGGAATTTCTGCGGTCAGACAATCCCTCGCTGTTTATCGTCCATATACCAGCTTGGCCCACCGGCTACAGCGATAACTAGTCTGTCCACTCGACATTTCTGAAACCTCCTGAGCACGTCAGGAGCGGCAATCGTTCCTGGCACATTTCAGAAAGTGTCCACTTCAAGCCTAAATAATATCTGTTTCATTTACGCTGTTTTGCCGCCGGTACCTCTGCGTCAAAACATCCGTCGTCGCGCCCCTTATCATTCCAATTTTGCTTGCGACGACTTTTCCGACATCCGCAAATTATTTTTGTTTTCGCACTTGTAGTCCAATCGTACAATCAGACTGCAATCTAGGCACCTACGGTCTATATCTGACACAAAAAGGTTGACGCTATTGTACAAATCTCAAACAAAGCGCGCCCGCCATGTCGCTCGCTCCTCTCTCCGCGCCCGGTAAGTCGTGAAATCTTGTTTTTTACCATCCGTTTGCTTGGTATCTGGGTTCTGGGCGAATCGCCGTTTGATTTATTGTTTGCAATGCTTGGGTTCTGGCCTATCGGCCTGTCTCACCAGGCATTCATTCATTCAATCAAACAATCACTGTTGCCTCCTCCACTTTCCAATCTTCATACCCACTGCAGTCAAACAAGTGACGAATAGTGTTTGGCGCATAAATTTGCTAACGAGTCGCCTTGAATCTATTTACAGAGCACAAGCCTGCGCAGCTCAGTATTAATCTGGGCTCCAACAACCCTTTTCGCAACCGTGCCGTTTCTCCTTCCAGCACTTCTCCTATCTCGCCAGGCCCGCGACCCGAACGACCTCGCTCGACAAATCCTTTCTTGGATAATACTGAGATTATGTCGCCTCAATCTGCCCCAACTGGAGCTATTCTGTCACCTTCGAGTGAGAAGCATCCCTTCATGGGCAATACCGCTGAGCTATTTGTGAGTTCGATCTTCAAAACACCGGCCATATTGAGAATGAAAGTAGCTGATAGTCGAAATCAATAGGAAAATCTCTCGCTCAATTCTGGTTCAAAGGAACGTCGACCTGCACCCCCTCCTCCAGATAAGCCATCTTCATCCCGACCTCCCGCTGCCCGTCCGCCTACTTCTCGACCGCGACCAGAGACTCGAGATCGCGAGAGGAACCGAGATCAATCGAACAAGAAGCGCGAAGAAGATCCATTTGACATCTTTGCCGACCCCCCGAAGAAAGAATCTTCTCGTCCCCCACGACCTCGTGAAGGTCGTCCTCGCCCTCGTCGAAACTCTGAATCGTCCATCATGGAAAGACCAAAGGCAATGGATCCAGAAGATGAAAGACGTCGGCGCGAGAGACGACATCGTGAACGTGAGCGTGAACGTGACGGAAAGCCTCGCTCTAAGCGCGCACCCGGTTATCGGCTGGATGTAATCGACAAGCTGGATGTCACCTCTATCTTTGGCACAGGATGTAAGGTTCCCCCAAGCAAGTTACTTGATATTTTCATTCAACGGAAGCTGATGTACGGCCATCTAGTGTTTCACCACGATGGTCCTTTTGACGCATGCAATCCTAATCGCAACCGCAAGGGCTCAAAACAAGCTCCGATGCAAGCCTTCCCCAAAGATTCCAAGAACATGGCTCTCGGTGGCGCCGGTCCGAATAACTCACGCCTTAATCTGGAACTGATTCATGGCCATACTGCTGAAGGATATTTGGACTACTCTTCTACTGGCATAAAGAAAGAAGAAGCGTTTGATTCAGCTCGTGCCGAGATTATTCATGGCACCGAGAGCATGGGTCTTGGTACAAGCACTTTCTTGGAGGGCACACCTGCTAGCCGTGCAGCGATTCAACGACGCCAAAGCGAAAGTGATCAACAACCACCAGCCGGCGGTCTTCAGCGCACCAAGAGTTTGGCACAGAAATTCAAGGGTATCAACCGAACGGGGACCGTCAGGGTCACATCTCCAGATAGCACTCAGAGGAGCCCAGCTAGTGCAGGTGCACCCAGCGGCTCCAGCCGAGCCCAGGAGAGGAATCCATTCTTCCAAGATTATGATGAGGCCTACGATGCGAAGACAAGCAAAATCGATGAGGCCAGAAATGGTGGCCGAAATCGAGCGTCTAGCAGTCCGAGAAGGGCAGCCGGACTGGAGAGAAAGACCACGAACGGATCGATCGGTGCAGAAGAGAACAGGCAGAATGGGGGCGGTTTCATGAACAGGATGAAGAGTCTGAGACGACCACGACCGGAAAGAAGGGTGCCTTCTGAGTAAAGAGCTACTCTCTCGTATTGTCTTTGTGTTATTGCCATTGGTTTTTTGACACGTTGGGGCGGCAACACATGCATTGATCACGGCCCGGTTTTTCATTACCAACTATTTTCATTCAAATTGGAAGCATTTCTTGGAGATACCTTGACGGGATCGTTGTTTTTGCGCAGATTTTGTAATGTCGCTTGGTTGATTTATGTAATGTCGCTTGGTTGATTTATGTCTTTATACAGGCGCATAGTCAGGATATGTTATCTGCGCGATCGTATTTCTCTCGTCGTATTAGATGTTTTAGCGAGCCATTATTCGTTCTATATCGATATAGTTTAGGCAGTTACAGTTAATGGAGTTGATCTGCTAGCAATATATTGTGTTTAAGCAATAAATAGCAGGTTAGAAATCAAACTCAGGTTTTTAGACATCAGTAATAAAATCCTTCCCAGTCATCATCTGGTCACTCAGATACGCCCTGACAGATTTAATACTTCATGTGGTGATGTCTCCGTTCGGACAACCTTCCCTCAAACATCTTCACCAAACAACTCATGAGTTCGACATCGCCTGTTCATGTCTTCGACAGCCATGTTTATGAAACTCGAGTAGAAAATGGCCACCGAGCAACAAGACGTTTATAGCAGTCACCCCGCTTTCTCCGTTCTAGCATCTGCATTACTCCCTCCTCGACAGGAACCCTCACAACATAAGATATCGAACCATACATCAACATGGAATCTGGAAAGAGATATCAACGGATTCTCCAATTTATCGAGATACAGGAATGATAGACGGAAATTACTTCGATGCGGAGTTACGATTGGACTGTCATATTTGAGAGAATGGGGAGATGTGAATCTACAAAGCAGAGATTTGCTTGGTGATGTATTTTCCCTCCACTCCCCATAGTGAGATTGAACGTTGTTGCTGACTGAATTTTTACAGGTAACGAGGAGGCTTTTGAACTTGTTTCTGGCCAGTCTGCCACTGCAAAATGAAGAGTCAGAGCAACAACAGCAAAGTGAGAAGAAGACACAGACGACAAGAGTTTTCATTATCCATCCTATCCAGTCAACAATGTTTGCGCCAGAGATATTATTCAAAGGTCTCCTGGGTTATCAATTTCCCGACGACAGTAGGAGGGCAATATCGGAAACCGAAGCATTGAGTCTCCTGGATCGAGTGGAACTGTTACCTGTCCACGACTTTTCCTCTGCCACCCAGGCTATAAGTCAGGTCTCTGATGCGATATCGAATATCCGCGAACAACATCGTCGCGCATCAACTGGAAAAGAAGACGAAAATGATAATGAAGAAAGTCGCCAACCACCAACAATACTACTCATGATCGAAGGCCTCGACACAATGGCTGAAGAGGTCATACACAACTCTAATGCTATGCGAGGAAGTGCCATTTTGACGCCTGTCTTGAGGACTTTGACTCATCTGTCGAGGATGCATACTTCTTTTCTGTCTGTCTTACTCCTTAATACGACCGCCTTGGGGTCTTTACAACAGCAAACACAGCCACTGCAGATTTCTGCAACCCAAACTTCACCCGGCGATGTAGGTGCTCGAACGACGACGATGGGGACAGCAGGCGGTTTACATTCTGCTTTTGCGCGAGATTATACGCAAGGAAAGTCACAGAACGAAGGACAAGCACAAGCGCTTCTGAATACCCTTCTGTCAAGGACGCTGGATCAGGGTATTGATGCCCATCTACTGCTGCAGGTGAGGAAAGGTCAGACTCTTGTTGAGGTTATCAAGGACCGGACGGGGGATGAATTAGGGAAGTGGTGCCTATGGAGATAATAGCCTCTAGGAAAGGTTGATGGAGTACATTGTAATACATAGATAACATGCATTTCGTGCCTTGATCAGGCAAGTGCCTGATCACATATACCTAGGTAGTCATAAAGTGATACCATATCCCAAAAAACAAAGAACAAAGTGTATATAAGTACATGTATATCTATCCGCCATCGAGAGATCCGATTCCCATTCCCAAATATCCTTCGAATGACAGATCAATAGAAGATAGAACTTAACCGGCATGAATCCTCAAGACCGCTCCCTCAGCAATCGCATTAGCTTCCTTCTCGCATGCCTCAAATTCATTTTTCAGCATAGCCTCCTCGAATGCAATGTCTTGCTGTACGATTTTGACCCATTGTTTATGTCGGTCACACCGTTTCTTCATGCATACGCCTCGAGAAAATTCGGCGAATTCGGCGTCTTTGGTGGTATTATTATTATGATTATTCTTGTTTTTCTTCTTGTTCTTCCCGTCGTCATCATCGTCGTCATCCTCATCGTCACTGATAGCGACGCCATTGCTCGCAAGGTTCTCGATCGGCTCGGCTTCGAGTTTGCCCTCTTCAAAGGCCTTTCGACCGGTTTCCGTATTCTGACGCCAGTCATCGAGTTCTTCCTCATTCCAAGACATGCGTGCGTCCCAGCCGCAGATATCTTTCCAACCGCCCTTTGGCTCTTTGGCTTTGAGACGATCGAGTACCGCTTTTGCTTTTGCCCTCACTAGGCCTAGGAATTCATTGCGCAGTGCTATCATTCGTCGCTGATGTCGATACTGCTCGCGTCGTGCACGTAGTTCTTGTAATTTGGCTTCCTCTGCGGCTGAGTAGTTGACACCCGGTGGATTGACGTCTAAGCCCAATTTGTTTGATTTGAACAATTCTTCTTGTTCAAAATCATCCCCGTCTTGGGCTGCAACAATTCCTTTATTTTCTTTGTTTCTCTTTGGCTTCTTTCCCACAATTTCATCTTCATTGTCATCTTCCATCTTCGCTTTCGTCTCTATTTGTCTCGCTGGCGGTGAGGTTGAGGGTGGAGGCGTTATCAATGTATTACCCAGTCGTCGGAATTCGACAGAAGATGATACCCCCATGATCACAGCCTTAAGATCACTGACCGTCAGGATACCACCTCTACTGCCTAGTTCTTCCGGCACGGGTCGACCACGATGATCGTGCTCGTCATCTTCGTCATTGGTATCCATGACGGAGTCGCCGTCGCCGTCGACACTGCGGCTATCGCGATTCCGACTAATTTCCCGAACACGATCAAGAGCCGACGGAGTAAGCATAGAAGAAGAACCAGCATGCGTCGATTTGAGTTGTCCTGTCATCTGGCGCATGAATTCGCGACCGTGCTCATCTGAACAATATTTGCTGATTCTCGGTTTGGTTACTCGGGCTGGTTTCCTGCATCCTTTTAAGCGACACATTGGTTTCCATGTGGTTTGACCCTTTCCGGCCTCACTGCAGTTGGGACCTATAATTGGGTTAGCCAGAATGTTTTTTCAATCGAGAATTGTCTACTCACAAATATATCGCTCAATCAGTTCTTCATCTTCCTGTTTGATATTGACACACTTCCCATGAAACCAGTCATCGCACCCACCATCACAGCCAATCATCCACGTATGGTTATCAGGTCGGCGGCAGATACAGAACACTTCATTAGGGTTTTCAACGTCGCTACCGCCCTCATCGTCCTCCTCTTCCTGCTGTTGTCCATTCGTAGAGGGAGCGGCCGTCGAATTTTGTTTTGACGAGGGTTTCTTCTTTGTAGGCTTGCTCTTCTTCTTGCTTTCTGGGGCTGGTGATCCGTTTACCGAGGACGATGCTCGCTTTTTAGCAGTTGGCCCTTTGACCGAAGACGCAGGGCTATTGGACCGCCGGTCACCAACACTTTCTGTATCCAAGGCATCAATCTTTCGTTTCTTCGACGGAATCTTGGTCGCTATAGATGCTTTCTTCGTAGATACGGATGAGGACTTTCGCGCGTTTGGTCCGAGTTTCGATGGAATCAATGGAGCCGATGGCGAGGATCTGTCTATAGATGATGCTCTTGATGTTGATCCGCGTTTTAGATCATGAATCTTCTTTGGTGTCGGGTGTTCGTCTGCACCGTCGTATTGCGGAGTGCGAGCGCCAGACTGCGCCGCAGGGACTTTCTCTATACTTGCCGCCGGGATTTCGGTTTTGACTCTGGGCTCGCTGCCGTTACCATTGCTGTCCTGTATGGGTTCTCCGCTAGTGTCCAAGTCGTATAGATCAGCCCACGCCTGATCCTGTGTAGACCTTTCGCCCGACGAAAAGATGTGTGAACGTTCGGGTATACGGAGTAAACGATGGATCTTCTTCGCTCGTTCGTGCCCGAAATAGCCGCTTTGTCGCCAATTAGTTATTGCGACCACCTGACCGTTGTCAACTATAATGTTCGATCGCACCATGTCGTTATGCGTCAGGCACAGAACCTCGTCCTCTTCTCTCGGCGCAAATAAAATATCGTGTTCGACATCGGCTACATCCGGTTGTGATACACCATTCAAACCTTCACATACATATGACGGGGTCGCGGCATGGTCGTCGACGGCTGTGAGACGTTGTAGAATGCGCTGACATTGTGCCTTGAAACTTTCCTTTTCACTCGTCGATAGATAAATCCACGCGACTTCCAGTGATACTCCAGGTATACGGGTTTCGACTACGACATTCTTTTCGTCGATTGTTCCGCAGAAGAGTATTGTGGGGACGGCGACATTCAAATCTTTCAAGTGTTCTTCGGCTTTCCTGGAGGCGATTAATTCATTCGCGTTTAGGCACGAGTATCGCCTGGCCGCAGTGCCTTCAGCGCGATCGCCATCCACATGTATCAAGACTTTACCGACTGCGAACGCAGCGCGAGACCCGACAATGTTCAGCGAGTTTTTGGGTGTACAGTGTTCACGCACGATCTTCGTCCAATACTCCCACTGCGTTTCGCTATCGGAACTGTGCCACTCACTGAATTTGGGTTTAAAGTCGTCAGTCTGAGGAGCATAGCGCCCGTAGTGAGGACTCCGACTGAGGTACGGATCCTTCTTCGACACCCTCTTGGGGTCTGCCTCGTAGGGGTTCACCCCCATTGTACACAATGCGCGACTTTTTGTATAGTGCCCAGCATCAGGATTATTGACCGGTAAACCTCATCATAGGCTTCTAGAAGGACATGAGATATCGATACGGACGAGTTTCCCTTGTCTGGCAGGTTAGTTCCGCGGACCGCAGAATTGAAAAGTTGCGCAAACTCTCTGCGCAACGTCGGCGGTAAACCAATAGATGCACCCTCAGCAAAATCTTTGAGGACAGTCTGTGAGAATTAATATAGACTCAAGTATTTCGTGCTGCTCAAGAGAGTAGAGGTGCCGGCCGGATTTATTTCATTGCGTTCTCGTACGGCGAAGAATGGTGAAGAAACAAGAAAATGGCGGAGAAATCAGGGATTCCGAGGCGGAGTCGTAGCGACACGCAGAACACGGTAATGACGATAAGTTGGCTACGGAAAAGGAGGTCAACAGTAGAGAAAAATGTAAAACCCTTTGTCCTTGTGAGCAACACGTTTTTTTGCGGCTATATTGGCGATGCCAGAGAAATAAATGTATGGTTATGCCGTGGGAAGGGACCGGCGATCAAGCTTCAACTTTCAGCAAGCACGCACGGAACAATAAAACTCCGGCCCGATGAAGTCAGGTCGCGCGACCAAACCATCCGATCAACGCGTCGCCGAGAATGCCGACAGACTCAATTTTACTCTTTTAGGAACACTAGATCAGCTACTTTATGTTCGGTTCTTGTTTAAACTCTACGTAATATATAGTCAATGACTATACTTTATTCGCACCATTGCTCCATCATACAATCGTCCCACATGATACAGATTTCAAGATATGTAATTGCAGATGGTTGCGTATATATATGACCTCGTGCGCCTCCTGGTATCGATGCAACAAAACGCCTCAAAAACAGTCATCCCACGTGTCAAGTCATAAAAAATTTACAGGTATAGAACCAATCAAGAAGATCGGGCATTGGGCGTTTATGTCCCCAAAAAAATAGCCTCCTGTAGTGCTGGCATAACGTAGCTCATCGATGGGGCTTGTAGTATTTCGCGTCGTAAGTCGTTCTCCCAGGAGCGCATGGTATGCTCCCGGACCTGAAGGGTCAGGCATTCGAACAAAAAGTTGTTGAGTCGAAGCCACGACTGGAGTCCTAAACGCTTTGCAACTTTGAGCATACGACCGACAAACCACGGCCTGTCAAAGGGAGATGTCGCTGTGTCGGAATATTGTGAGAAATCGCCGTTTGGTCGAGAAGCCGGTGGTAGTGATAATGAGTGCATTGCAAACGGCGCAGACTCATTGACAGGAAAGTCCTTGCATGCCAAAAGTATTTGCAAGAGAGCCTCTATCGAGGCGTCTACGTTGACCTCACTATCCCGAAGCTGAAGTATGACATGCTCTATGAAAGCCTCTGTCCTGGGGACTGAATATCGGTAATCCCAAAGAGCTGCATTTAGCATCATGAGAGCAGCTAGTCGGGCGATAAACTGCTTCCTGTCACCAGTGAGCGTTCTTCGCTTCTCTGCTGGGGATGCTAAAATGCGATGGAGAGTTGATCCAGGCCCAAAGGCAGAGTATCGGACAGGGGCATCTTTTGACGATAGTGTCATCCGTTGGCTCAATGCCAGATGTTCGCATCGAGTAAGAAAGTCTAGGAAGTCCTCGCATTGCAAGGCAATTTCTTCTTTGACTGTGTTCGCGAAAGGGTGATTCGTAGGTGAAGGAGTGCGATCCAAGGTAGTCGGTGATGCTGAATTTGGCGGTGATGGAAAGAAGGTTGTAGATGAGGCGATCGGAGATGATTTAATGGCATAGGAATAATGGTTTTCGTCCTCAAAGTTGAACGCGTCCGCGTCCGAGACGTACCCAGCTAGAATATAGTCTTGCCAGTTAATGAGTCTTGCGAGCTTGGTGTTTTGAAAGGCGATAGGACCACCACGCCGTCGTATCAATTTCTGCGCTTGACGCATGTGGATCCAACTAATCTCTTTGTGTCCTGGCCGAGGATCAAAATCTTCAAGAGCGGCGGCGCTCATACAGGCAGTGATAACATTGTCCGTTGTGTCATAAGGATACTTTTGCATGTGGTCGCGAAGCATGGAGATGGCTAATTGCCGATAACGCAACGTACTATCCGTCTCGGTTTCATTGCGAACCCAGGCCCAGGTATTAGCGGCGTGGACAAGGATGGTATTGACAAAGGTCAAAGCACCTTTCATGGCCTCCGGGACGAAGATTTCAGTGTACCAATTATGGGCTCGTTTCGTACGAAAGTGGTGTCCGTATGAGACTGCAGGCATTTCGTTCACATAGAAATCGAACAGACGCTGGTCTTCCTTTGACGTATTCCATGGAAGGGTATCAAATGGGTCGGTTCTTGCGGCGCTCAAGACAGTTCGAGGAGGTGACAACATTGTTGACCGAGTCAGTTGAGGTGGAGTACTTTGGAATGAAGCTCCAAAGTCAATGCCATAGTTCTCACCGTCAATTGTTGTATCAGGATATCGTACGGACGAAGAGGAAGAAGAGGGAGATGAAAAAGAAAACTCGCTGTAGTCGGAAGGGTGATATCGATGGCTGTTGCTGCGCGGGACGGGTACTATCCTGAGGCCTGCCCCTTCCTCTTTCTTTGCAGTATCACGTGTAGCCGTTCGTCTCTGAGGTTTTCCTCCAATATTCGGTTCCTTCGTCGCCTTGGTCGTCTTCGCTCGCGATCGCTTGGCGGTCTTTTTTATCGAGTCTGTCTGGTCGTCATCCTTGTCATCGTCCGGACGTTCTTGCTGCTGGGTTTCTATGCGTTTTTGTCGCATATACTCCTGCATCACATGGCGTTTGACTTGTGTAAGGTTATCGGCGCTGTCTTTCGATAAGTCGATGAATTGCCACCGACTCGGCGGCATGGCTGTCGCTCGGCTTCGCGACTGCGAGCGCGAATCGACAGGTTTGAGTACGATAATCTGCGATTTGCGAAAAAGACGATTGGAATCGATACGCATGGATGGCAGGGGGGGGGAAGATCGCACAACCCGCAAACCGACAACTAAGACTGGGGAAGTTGAAAGCCCGAACAACGGAACTTTGACTGCCTCGTATGGAGTGATTGGAGTCCCTAGAAATTCACAGTCCACTTGGGAGTTGAGAGCCCCACGCTAGGTTTTAGTTCTCTGTGCAGAGTACAGCCCGTGCAGGTGCATGTAGAAAATGCATGACTTATGTATTTGCTGCTTTTTGTTGACCCAGAACGTCGTCTTACATACAGCGAGCAGACCAATCTCTGCTATTTTGGTTGCTCGATGCTTGCGATAGGGAAAAATTGCCGGGTGTGCTCCCAGCCGGATTGGTGGAGATACCTACTACGCATGATCGGGGGGCCGCCGGTGCCATTGGGTGCTGAGAGGTTGATGAACAGTGCTGAGTGTGGAGATTGTCTGGACTAAGTTCTGACATTTAACTAGCCTAACTGCAATCCCGATTCCCTAGCTGATGCTACATTCAGCTTGCGTTTAGAACTATCATGACTTGATTCTGATTGAACAGTGTACACACTCTTTTCGACATGGTGTAGGAATCTGGAAATCTTAATAGATGGGACTAAACCGAATTCGTCAGGCAATCATCGTTGGTAACATTGAAGATGTCTTAAAGATGTATTTTAGCAAGTACGATAACTAGTTAACTGGCATCTAGGGCTTGATTCTTCTCGTGCCTGCAGATCGTCGGGATTTAATCTATGGCATGCAACTGTGGGTTTGTCTAACATGGAAGATCAACCATATCCAGCAATGGTGCCGGGAGCCCTACAGTCGCATTCAATCCTACACTAGATAACCGATCATTTATTTCTGCAAAATAAAAGAGCAATACATCTCGTTTTATTTTTCTTCTCTCAAGGTGGGACGCCACGTCAGGGCAAACGGGATGCACAGAAGCCTTCTCGAATGTTTCTAGCCCAGTAGGTACGTGTCTCAATGCGCGCTATGTGGTCAGCGTTTGACTGCGTCACAATCTACTCAGCCATTGCGGTCACTGCTGAGTGACCAGGTGGTCAATTGAGACATTCCCAAGCTAAGGCCAGGCTAGTTACTAGTAGCATATGGTTGAATTATTAGCTGAGAAGCTAAATAATTTAAGCATGATCCGTTCATACATGGACAATCTTTTTGAGACATGGCTGAACCTCGTGATTGGACCGCCCTCCGATATGGCCGGCCTGTTGTAACCTCTCGCTGTTGTCTCGTCCGACTATTCGATTTACAGGAGTTGACATTGCAAATGTATCTTACTTGATCAGGTACTCCGTACTCGAATTCTCGTCTGAGTCGGCTGAGTCGCCTCTCCATCGAATGGAAGGGGCCATTTCAGTCACACGCTACCGTCGATGTGGCTTTACGTACATTATTCAGCTCCGTGCCTCGCTTGCGAAACTTCAGTAATCAACTCTACGCACGTACAACATCGGTCCTGCATCACAAGATTTCACAACTGTATCTGTTAGGGTTACTCCGTCTTGGCTCTCCTGTCAACGTCGCATCGACACAAGTGTTTAACTTTACTCTAGTTAGTGCTTGTTTTGTAGATCTCGTCAGTCTAGCATCGCTAAGTTGGCGCTATCGACTCTCGATCATTCCATGCCCATGATTTTTGCAACTCTGCATACGTATGTATACTTGAGTACTTCCCCTTATTTATCCCCACGACGGAGCAGTGAATGCTCATATCACTTCACGCGTCCAAAGTTTGTTTGTCTTCGGCTTCTCACCTAATCAGGGTACATAAGCTGGCGATATCTCGGCAGACGAATTAAATCTTTCTAATGCATTTTCCCACTCTTCCTAGCCGAAGAAGTACATATGGAGATGACGCTGACATGAGCTGCATACAGTAGACCCTGTTTATAACGAACAGAAGGCCTTCCAACGTTCGAATCTGATATCTAGAGACTCTAATTCATATGGCAATGGAAGCACTCTGATATTAGAACCTGTCTGATCAATAAACGATTTGGGTACCCTCCATATTCATATGAACCATATCTAAACTGATACCAATATCACTAGTGATAAAGGGAGGAAGAGAAGCCCCGGGCGGGGGGGGGGGGAAGGAGGAGCTTTTCTTCTCGTTATAGCCAGGATCTACTGTAGTTCGAATTAGCAGTATGTGTTTTCTCTTCAATATCTCCCCTCAATAATGCAGCTGCACGCCCTGTCGAGATGTAGTGACTCCGACGAAAACACAGAACTAGATCACTGCGCCGAAAGGGAGGCTGGTCATTTGCGGGATTTGTACTAGGATATTTTGGTTATTGAAGGTCAACCCTCTACTATGAGATCAGATCATTCATGTTCGCGGGACGCTCTGTCCGGGCTCCGGATTCATACTGACGTACGTACCATTCTCATGCGAGACGCCTGACTTGTAACCGATAGCCTAAGCTCGGCTCATAATCGGGCGTTGCGGCTCTTGCGGCTCATGCGGGTCCGCGGTCGTTGTTTTCATCTGATAATCGCTGATCAAGGGGAGATAGGAAACCGACCATTATTATTGGTGTGCATGTAATACGTAATTGCAATCTCGGATTTTTATCCTACCACTGCACAACACTAGAAAATACTGCCATTGGTCAGCCTTCTGAATTTCCATGCGGAAACAGAGCCGAGTCCCAAACTGGCGAGTAGTGACTGGTCCAAACTGCCGATCATGCAGCTGATTAATCAATTAGTCTTCTTGTAAGCCATTGCGCCTTTCCCTTGTGCAGGCCGGCTTGTATCACAGGATCATTCAGAGTTTTCCTTTGCATATGTGAACCATACTGAGTCGAGATCGGTTGGCCCTTGAAATGACGTAGCAAGCTTTTTGAGCGATTTAACGATTGTCAGCCTATTGGCCTAGTCTCAATCGAGGTACTAATTAATACGAATGTTGACATGAGAATCCGTCCATGTTGACCGTCGGAGTGTAGACTGTAGACTGTATATGGAGTAGAGAATGAAAATAGTATGATAATTCTTCCAGAATATCGATGACTGATCAGGATAATCAGCGTTCTAGGCCCGGAGTTAAACAAACTTGAAAGTAATCTGAGCTGCAGAGTGGGTCCTCCAAACGAGAAAGACGAAAATATCGACCAATCATCAACATTTTCCCAAGGCCCAGGGTCGCAGCGTGGCTTCCTGTTGGCCAATTTTATTTCTCACGTATCGGAGTTGATACCACGGTATCAAAAACGTGGACCTGTGAATTGTTACACCGCGGTTTCGACTCGTGGAAGAAACATTGTTTGATGCACGTACCTGTGAAAAGAAGGATGATTCAAAGTTATGGTCTCGTGTGCTATATACTAAACGTTGATTCTGGCACTGGAGTCTGGACATAGTTGATCGAAACAGCAAACCTAGATTCTATATAGGCGGCGCTATAATCGAATTCCGAACTCCGTTACACTTTATTCCGGCTCTGGCTTGTCGATCCCTTTGGCTAGGGTTACTCGGGCTCGTACTCAGCCTACTATCTCCAAATGAATTAAAGACAACGAGCCGTTAGCTCACGATGCACGCCAAAGACATCTGCTGTAATTTATGATCCTCATTAAGCAGTATCTATTTGAAGTGACAGTCTACAATAATAGCCTCAAACGGTGACTAAGACTTGCGTATCGGTAGGATGACCGATCTGGCATGACGGGCACTAAACCAGATGCAGTCATGATAACCTTCCCTTCCTTTCTTTTTTCTCCGAGTCGGATTTAATATCGAGCAATTTGTGGTTTAGTACGGAGTACTTTACTTGTTCAATGCACAACTAGATTGTACTGAATACAAAGAGGAGAATGGCTCGCTTAGACAGGGAGAAGCTTGTGCTCTGCAGTTTGCATAAACGAAGCCTGATAAATCCGAGGAGGCTAACCTACCAATCCGCTGGAGTTGTCTGACAATGGATGCAATGACAATAATTTAACTAGCACAAAGCTCGAGTCTAAATGCTCGAGGCGCTGTTACCAATGCACTGGAACGTACATTTTATCAACTGAGTGAGTCAGTGTTTGGAATTGACTCATTTACTAAGAAAGACTAAGAAGGCGGTTCCGCTGTGGCTCTTGCCTATCGCAGCCAACGCCCGCTTGCCACTAGCAGCCCTGAAGGCTAGTTCCCCAACCGGGCAGGTTTCGCTCGTCCTGGTTCGCTCTTTCCTCCTGACAATCCGTAAAATTACGTCTTTCTCCCTCTTTTTCCCTTTCTTCAACTTTGAATTCTGACCTCGACGACCTTCCGCGTCCTTTTGACTTCGGGAGTTTTGTGGTACAGACGACGAAGCATCTCCCTCGTCAAAGTATTCGTCGCATCTAGACGAACTATTTCGGCACATCGTTCGCCGCCTGACGTCCTCGTCGCTCTTGGCGAACGATTAACTGCCTGTCATAATCCGTACCCGCGACCATCCGTTTATATCGCAGCGACTATCTGCGAAAAGCCTTGAATTGGGCTTCAAGCATCATTACTTTCTTTTGAAACCGTCTTGCAACTATTGCAAGCCTCGGATTCATCATCAGCGAGCCTTGAGAGAGGCTCTAACATTGTGCGGAAAGTCGCCGCAACAGTCACTTCTGCCGCGCCGATCTTTTCTGTATCAATCTCTATCGATAAAGCGAGCACCGACTCCCGCCGAACAAGAAGTTAATACCGATCGCGAAATGCGTCTTTGAGGAGGGGTTCACATCATTCCACACTATATGTTCTCGTTTCTGGGTTAAACCCAGTGGAAATTTGTCACCATGAATGAACAATTTAATTCGTCTCAGGCCGCAAATTATGCGGGTGAAGAGAACGGCAAAAATACGCCATCCGACTCGCAACCTCATATGCACGACGAAGGTGGAGATGCAGAAACTCATGATGAGTTATTAGAAGACCACCATCCATCGCAAACCGAGCCCGGCAAGCTACCCGTACCCATGCAAAAGAGACGGAGGGTGACCCGGGCTTGCGACGAATGCCGTCGGAAAAAGATCAAATGTGACGGAAAGCAGCCATGTACGCACTGTACAGTGTATAGCTATGGTAAGTCTTTACACCATTCGTGCGGGCTTTTGGAATGCCATTCGCGCAAGTCCACTGACTCAAAACAGAGTGTACGTACGACCAGCCCTCGAATCGTCGCCGAAATCCTACTCCACAATACATAGAGGCATTAGAATCGCGACTGCAAAAGGCCGAGGAAATCCTTCGAATTCTGGCCCCAGATCTCAATCTCAACGATCCGCGCTTGCTTGCTGCCAATCCGGAGCAGATAGTATCCGCGCTTCGACGGGACGACTCGCGGGAAGCAACGGTCGCGAAACCGCAAGCAGATGAACAGCCCAAGCAGGAACCAGAATCCTCGTGTCCAGACGGGTCCCTTCTTGAGACGATGATGGAAAACTCTGGTTCTTTGGACCTTGACGATCAAGGCCACTGGGACTACCACGGTCATTCATCGGGTATTATTTTCATGCAACGTCTTCGAAAACAGATCGGAAACGTCATACCTATGCCTATTCGACCATTGCAGAATAAATCCACGCCTCTCTTCCAAATGCTCGAAAGTCCAAAGTCACAGTCGGAGTCTCCGCAAGAACTCAGCAATCCTAATTCGCCTCCTACGCAAGACCTTCCTTCAAAGGATATCGCAAGAAAGCTCTGTCGAAGCGCGCTCAACCATGCGTGCATTCTTATGCGTCTTGTCCACGAGCCAACTTTCTGGGCAACTTTTGACCGTATATACTCTACTCCTTGGGATCAATACACGAACGAAGAACATACTTTCTTGCCTCTTTTGTATGTTGCCATGGGTACTGGTTGCCTTTTTTCCGACAATGTTGAAAGCACCTTAGACAAGTCGGGCTACGAGGGTGCTATTGGCCAAGGGTATGTCATCAACTATCACTGTGATTCTAGATGTCGCCAACAGTATTAACGTGACTTTCTGTTTTATAGTTTCCAGTATTTCAAAGCGGGCCGTCAGCTGCTTGACATCACAGACTGCCGGGATCTAACCTCTCTACAGGCGATTTGCTTCATGATCCTGTTTTTGCAGTCATCTGCGAAATTGAGTACATGTTACTCATATGTCGGTATCGCGTTGCGCGCTGCCCTACGTCTTGGTCTCCATCGAACGGTCAATGCCCATTTCGACCCCGTCGAAAGCGAGCTTCGAAAACGTATTTTCTGGCTTGTCCGGAAGATGGATATTTATGTCAGCACCCTTTTGGGCTTACCGCAGATGGTGAGCAATGAGGATATCGATCAAGAGTACCCCTTAGATCTAGACGATGAATTTATTACGCCTACCGGAATCCTATCTATGCCTAGCGATAGGACGTCATTCATGGCAGGGGCAAACGCCCATACTCGCTTGGCCGACATCATGGTCAAAGTGGTTAAATATATCTACCCTGTGAAATTGACCAAATCACAAGCCAAACCAGACCATACTTACATGGTCAGCCATTCCAAAATCAGGGAGATTGAAAGGGACCTGCAAGCCTGGATGGAAGAGTTGCCTCCAGCCCTGCGACCAGGTAGCGAAGTCAGTCCCGAGTTAGAACGGTAAGTGTCTTTTCACCTTCTGATATCACGTTTCCTTGTAATACTAATATCTCTTTGACAATAGTATGCGACAATTGCTCCGAATCAGTTATGCTCATGTGCAAATGGTGATGTATCGACCTTTCTTGCACTATGTATCCAACAGCTTCCAAGCTCAGGGTATCGACAAGAGATCTTACGCGTGTGCTGCTGCGTGCGTTAGTGTCTCACGAAATGTCGTGCATATCACGACAGGCATGTATCAAAAAGGTCTACTCAACGGCTCCTACTGGTTTGTCATGTACACGACATATTTCGCCATTCTCTCGCTAGTGTTCTTCGTGCTCGAAAATCCGGACTTATCTACGGCCAAGGATGGCATTCTGAAGGACGCTCTAGAAGGAAAGACCACTTTGGCAGCACTGGCTAAGAAGAGTATGGCTGCCGATAGATGTGCCCAAAGTTTGACTGTAAGTTATAAGGCAACAATAGTCGAATTGGCATACACATCTGCTAACTGCGCTTAGGGCCTTTTTAAGCAGCTTCCCGAAAAGCTGAAGAACCGACAAAGCTCAGCAGCAAGCCATGTGAACCTGAAGAGAGCGTCACCCTCGGATACCACAGCCAAATCGAGGATGCAGCGCCCTGCATCCATGTCTTTGCCTTTCGATACACCACAGCGATCTAATTCTTTCCCGACAAAACT
Source organism: Talaromyces liani (assembly GCA_022814505.1). Lineage (NCBI taxonomy): Eukaryota > Fungi > Ascomycota > Eurotiomycetes > Eurotiales > Trichocomaceae > Talaromyces > Talaromyces liani. Next base: position 127,493 of record JAKLNL010000001.1, read on the forward strand.
AGCGGCTTTACATTCTAGGCAATCACAAGAGCCTAAACGTGCGGTTGACGATACTCGCTTGCCACGGCGATCGCAAACGTGGCTCTGGGAAGGTCACTCCGACTCAGCCGACTCCACCGCATCACCTTCATCCGCGTCTGCATTTTCTCACGATCAAACTGCTAGCCCTGCAGCTAATCAATATCTAAATCAACAACCTACCCAACAACCGTTCACCTCATCACAGCAACTTGGTGCTAGTCAAATCCTACCGGACCTCATGCCTATTATGTTCCCGTCCGGCGATCAATACGCCTACCCTGCACAACCTTTGTCCACTCTTGAGGACGATCATTTTAAGGATGAGCTTCCAAACTCGCCCATGCAGTATACACAAGACTCTCTTACGTCACAAGGGCCAAACTCACTCAACGGAAACTTTTCTCGACCCATATCAAATGGATTTGATACATTGACCGGTCTACAAGGTTTGTCTGGACCATTTCAACCAGCGTCTGCTGCGACCCTAGCTCCACAGCTACAACATCTTGGCCTTCAACAAACGCCCTCTACACACTCGTCCACACCCGATATCCAAAGCCCTGACTTGGTCTCGTTACCCCATAATTACATGTGGCAGAGTTTCAGCCTCGCGAATCCTGGTATGCCGAATGAACAAAACCTGAAGGAACAATCGGTACCTGGAGGAAAGATGACGATGACTGATAACGGAGGACTCGACGGGATGTCCTCTTTGGGAATGGGATTTGATATGGATGTCAATTTTGGTGACATTCTTGGTAATATCGGAACGAATCCCGGCACTGCTACGAATATGAATGACGAATGGAGCCAATGGATGAATACTGGTGTCTGAGGTGATGTCTTTTCTCTTTGCAGTATACCCGTTCTCATGTCTAATGTTTCATGAACTTCTTGACTTTGGCTTTCATTAACCGGAACCACTATTTTCGCATTCTGTTTTTTATTGTTGATTCTGCATTGTGCATATTACTTATATCCGGTGTAAATTTTTGACTTATGTACATTTCTGCTCTGGCTTTTATTCCCACAATATGGCGTTGATATTCGGTGGATTGACTATGGCGGACAAGAAAAAAGGTATTTGCATGGCATGACAAAACGCATCTATGAGATATCCAATGTAAACTGAATAACTATCTTAATGAGCTTGAGTGGGAGATTTGCTTTGAATATACTGTGAATAATATACATGATTGGCTGCAATTCTTCAAAAATATTATCACAGACATCTCGTAGAGAAGCTGTCTACCTAGGTAGATCTAGACCCACATTGATGTAGGTACACCTTGGCGGCTTTTGGCTGTTGCTTAAATTCTAAACTTCATTCCGATCTTCCCTCTCACATCATGCCGACTACATCAAATACAAATATATTAACAGTTATTACATGGCTATTTTACCTCGTCCCAATTTATATCTTTCTGATTGCACCCGGTCTACGAATATTACTTCCAGCCACAGAGCAGCAAACAAATGATGTGAACCCCGTATTCCGTCGCTTCGAATTCCACGATGAAGCAGACTACGACCAATTGGTACCCGGATTGAGGGTTGAGGATGACAGCTTCATAAGCCCCGAAGAAGACTTGGATCAACTCAATTGTCGCGAGGATGATTACCGGGTGCATATCTTTTCGCATAAACCATTGATTATATACGTCGAGAATTTCTTTACGGATGCTGAGGCCGATCATCTTGTTGCCGTTAGGTAGGTCTATGGTTCCTTATATTAAGACATATGGCTAATCATAGTGTGTTCAGCGAAACTAAATGGTCACCATCCATCATCTCCGACGGAACCACTGAACGAGTCGACCCATCCATCCGTCGCTCTGACCGCGCCCTCCTCGACCGCGACAACATAGTCCGATGCGCCGAAGAACGCGCCCGAGCCTTCCAGGGCTGGCGGCCATGGCTGTATATTGAGCGCATGTGGACGCAGCGATACAATGCATCTGGTCATTATCGTCATCACTACGACTGGAGGGGCTCAGCGGCGCATCGAGGCGGTGATCGCCTGAGCACGTTTATGGTCTATCTGGACGCGAATTGTACGGGCGGAGGGACGAATTTTCCGCGTTTAAGGATGCCGCGCAAGCGTCAATGGTGTCGTTTTATTGAATGTGATGAGGATAATACTATTGGGACTTCTTACGAGGGCGTCACGTTCAAACCGATCAAGGGAAATGCTATTTTTTGGGAGAATTTACGTCCTGATGGCACGGGATACCCGGAGACATGGCATGCGGCACTTCCGGTCTTGTCGGGGACAAAAGTTGGATTGAATATTTGGAGTTGGTATCAACCTCCTGTTCGGAAGGATAGAAGCTAGAAGATTGCATATTTGCATGTAAACTCGATAGATAGACTGTATATTGACCTAGATACTGGCCAATACAAAGCCAGCAAACCCACATGAGGACTCATACCAAGGCGAAACTGACACATGCCACAGGATTAATTCCAATTATCCACCAATGCACAACTTCCAGGATATTGTCTGTCGTAATCATGAATGTCCAGTCCGCCCGGCGCCAAGAGTGGCTGCGGTCAAATACCCAGACAAAAACTCCCTCAGGATGGATTTCTTGGACAGGCTTGGCCCCTTGGCCGCTGGCGGAGAGGAACGTCCAAGAGTGGGCCAAGAGATGTTGATACAATGTATGTCGTGAATAGACCTCCGTAAAACATAGCATAACCTCGACACAGCCCTGAAGCTAAGGGCCATTTAGGGGTTTCTCACTCATGATCGTATCATGATCAATGTGAGGAAGTTTCTGCTTTTCGATTCATGTACTTCGTAGACTCGAGGTACAGTAGTATCCGACGTCTGCCCTCTGATAATCAGCAAAACTAATCTATGTACTGTACGAATAATCAACCCCGCCGCATAATCATGCATCATTCCTGGTCAGCCTAGTATTGGACGACCGACCTGCCCTTTTGAACCTCGCTTGACGATACGAGCCAACGACATGGCCTGATGCTTCAGGCTCTCTAACTGAAGGGCATTTTCTTCTGGGTTGGCTCAGCTCAGCCTACAAGGTGGGGGCTGCTTGTGTGGTGATTGGCTCGGTGAGTTCTTGGCTGAGGCTTGGCTGGCACCAAGACCCGCCAAGACTCGCATTTACTTGGCAGGTTTCTCTCTCTTTTCGCTGCATTTCACGAATCACACTCGTCCGAACTTCGGATAACTGTCCCTTTTCAGTTGGCCTGAATTCGCCCCTCGTACAACGAGAACGAGACTAACGAATAGGCTGAAATGCCAAGCAAGGCGTGAGTGATTTCGCGCGACAAGAAAATTCCCATCTTGGCCCGGTCTTGTCCTCCTCCCGCGGTCTGGGCGATTGCTCGGCGCGTGCCAATCCTACCTTTCCTCCCCCCTTGGCCCTTCCCCTTCCCCCATTTCTATTGTCTTTCTGCTCACCATTTTCCATAACACGTTGCTATCATCTCTTATTATTGATTGATTCCAGCATCTTGATTCGGTGCCAGAACGGATTACACCCTTTGTTGGTCACGTCGGGCGCTTCGTCAAAGCACTCGGTCACGTATCCGGTCGCGAACAACAATCTTCTTGTGCATTTCTCTTTCGTTGGCCACATCATTTGCCATCTTTCTTCCTCATCGTATTCTGCAGCATTGGGAAATTAACCATTCTGCGATATAGCCAGTCTCAGCTACTGCAGTTTACCCAAAAAAGGCAAAGAAAAGAAGTGGACCATCCCATCTGATTCTTGTTGTTTTTCCCTGGCCACCCCGACTTTACGCGACTCGGTCCCCCTCATCTTCCATTTCTTCTTTTTCCCTTTTCTCATCCTTACTTTCAACTTCTTGCAAACATCATAATTGCCACCCGACAACATCATACCTCTCGACGAGAGTCAAAGAAGACAACACCGCTTCTTTTATTTGATTTCGTCAAAGTTGATCTGTTCCGGGGTCCTTCCCGCTGAATACCAAGACTCCCTCACGTGGCTTGGCATCATGGCAGACACTGCTCCCGCTACAACAGCGCCTCCAGCTGCTGCTACCACTGCACCAGCTGCCGCTCCTCCTCAACCTCAACCTTCAGAGACCTCATCGGCACAGTCGCCAAATGCGTCAACCGCGACGGCTACTAACGGGCAATCTCAAGCACCAGCACCTACACAATTTCAGAGTCAAACCCAGACCCAGACCCAAACCCAGGCTCAGGCACAAGCTCAAGCTCAAGCAGCACAAGCACAGGCTCAAGCAGCCGCTGCTGTAGCTGTGGTCGGTAATCAAAGCAACACTAATGGCAACGCCGGTATTGAAGAGTTTCCCTGTATGTGGCAAGGATGTACTGAGCGATGTGCTAATCCTGAGACGCTCTATGTAAGTTATCTCTCTTTGGATGCGAGTTTCAGACTTCTAATACGAACATAGGAGCACGTTTGTGAAAAGCATGTTGGTCGCAAGTCCACGAACAACCTCAATTTGACTTGTCAATGGGGCAATTGTCGTACCACGACTGTCAAAAGAGACCATATCACCTCACACATTCGGGTTCATGTGCCCTTGAAGCCTCACAAGTGTGAACTCTGTGGCAAAGCTTTCAAGAGACCTCAGGACTTGAAGAAACATGTCAAAACACACGCAGACGACTCTGTCCTTATTCGGTCACCAGGCCCTGCGGACGTGAGAGGCCAGGAAATACCTTATGGTATGATGAACAACCCAAAAGGTTAGTGCTATACATAGAGCAGCTTGCTCTGGCTTTTCTAGAATCTGGCTAACTCGATTGTCACAGGCTTTCCCGCTGGAGCTCATTACTTTGAACAGCCAATGAATCCAGTGCACGCTGGTCAAGGCTACCACCCACAAGCTCAATACTATCAGGGGCAGCCACATCCTCAACCACCTAACGCAGCTTACGGTAACGTCTATTACACTCTTAATGCAGGCGATAACCATACTGTATATGACTCACGAAAGCGCATCTTCGACTCTGTCAACGCATTCTTTGGTGACACTAAACGCCGACAATTTGACCCCACCTCGTATGCTGCCATTGGACAGCGTCTAGGTGGCCTGCAAGGCTTGCAACTACCTCTTAGTGCCGGTCCTGCACCGGATTATCACATGGGTGGTGGCATTCCTGTTGGCCCGGCTGGTGGCTATGGACCGGCTTTGGCAGCACCAGCTTACCATTTACCTCCAATGACCAATGCCCGCACGAAAAATGATCTGCTTGATCTCGACCGCATGCTCGAAACTATTCACACGACTGTCTACGAAAGCGATGATCACGTTGCTGCGGCAGGTATCGCTCAGCCTGGGGCTACTTACATCCCTCGTATGAGCCATGGTGGTACCACACATCAGACACCACCAATTACACTTCCCTCTAGCCATGCTACAGCAACAACGACCAATATGTCAAGTGCTTCTATCGTAGCTGCAACGTCGCCTGGTTCCACGCCAGCTTTGACGCCGCCGTCAAGTGCAGTGTCCTACGCGTCTAGCCACCACTCGCCTGGCTCTTACTCGCATCGTGTCTCTCCTCCACATGATCAGGATATGGCCATGTACCCACGCCTGCCGTCAACTACTGCTCATGAGATGGCTGGTGGGTACACAGCCTCTACCAACGCGGCTCCTCCATCGACACTCAGCAACAGTTTTGACTATAACGATCGGCGGCGATGGATGGGCGGTGTCCTGGAGAGAAGTCGACCGGATGATTATGCCAAATCATCTATGGACGATTTGATGGAAGATGGCGAGCGAACCCCCACGCGAAAAGAATCTCTTGACCATGGTAGCAATGAGAGCGATGATAAATTCAATAACAGTTTGATTGACCCAGCATTACAACAAGAGACTCGCTCGTCATCCACACCAGATGCCGAAGCGGCCAAGCGTGCTGCTCAGGCTGCAACTGAGGTGACACGACGGGGCGAGGAAGAGTGGCTCGAGAACGTCCGCATCTTGGAGCAATTGCGCGCTTATGTCAGAGACCGACTTGCCCGTGGTGATTATGAAGAGGAAGGCGAGGAAGGAGATACAAAGAGTGACAATGCAGCTGCTTCTAGAGCGGCAAGCTCTGAAGACGACCATATGGAAGGCGTGGAACATCATGCTACGGAAGAAAGACAAAAGTCGGAAGACTCCAATCCACTTGCGGCTCTTAAAGAATTAACGACGTCATCACCATCGTCAACGCAGGGCTTATATCCCACACTGAAAGGGATAGAAGACGAAGCCGAGGGTACGAAAATGGAGTAACCATTTATTCTTTGTTGATTGTTTATGGTCAATTGCAGTATATATATATATATGATTGATTGAATCTTTAGCAAGAATTTTATTTTCAGTTCTCTTCACCGTTTATATTATATATTTGGCTGTTTATGTCAATACATCCATGAATCTGGTTGACTCTCTCTTCCTGTTAAGCTAATTGTATGATTGCGGCTGTTCGATCGATCGTGTAACCTTATCGAAACATTGAACAACCACCTGGCAGAGACTCAGAAGAATGTCTCCATGGAGTCCGGATGGCGCTGTAAGGGTTAGGTAGTAGGTCGTATTCACTGTTTTCGATGTGCTCGTAATTTCGAGGTCAAATGCATGTCATGTCGATAAGCCGCGATAGGCTTAGCCGCATCTAGATCAATCAGATCTGTGGATCGATCGAGTGTACAAGCAGCTGCACAACAACAAATAAATAATAAAACTGGGATATTTACCAAATAATGTAACCGTGTAAACCACATCGAGTATGTAACTACACCAATTTCTGAATTGTCAACCGGACAGCAAAAGTTGGCATGGAACCGTTTCCGGCGATGGGAACCAAATTTCCAAATGCGGACACACACACACACACACACACACACACACCTCTATCCCATTACCTAGGCAGAGTCAACAAGCGATTCAGTAAGTATGCAGTCACTCTCGGTATATTTGCTTTTTGCGACAAATTGCAACAAGAAGGACGTTAAGCTTTTTTATTCCTTATGCATATTCTCAGATCGAGATTCGTCGGGAATGTGGTCATATCTGATCTTGATAGAGTCGTATCGAGTCCAGTCATGTAAGCATGTTGCATAGATCGTAGTCGTCTTCAGATCTCTGAAATAGGCTTGTTTCCCTTCGCTTATTTCATTCTTGTCTCTTAGTTTACTTTCTCTCTCTTTTGTCTGTGCCAAACAACCGGGTTTTAGGGCAAGCTGAGGTCAGATTGACATTGGTCGAACCAGACTACAGAGGCCAGAACTTCGTCTACAGACTGACTGTACCGGACAACGACACGAAAAAAGAGAGAGACAAAAGTTTGGTCCCGTGTGGCAAAAGATCGAGAAGGAAAAAACAAACAGACATATAAGGCAAACATTGTCGTTGTCGCCATCGTTTTCATCGATTTTTTTTCGTTGTATTGCGTACTGGTACTTCGATACATGTCACGCGGCCAGTAAACAAATACAGCAAGTATCTCTTTTTTCTTTCTTCTGCTTTTGCTCATGATGCTTAATGTGGGGAGATGGTGCCATGATTCATGATTCATGATCCTCACATATTTTCTTTAGTATATTTCTTTGTTTCTGTAATTGTTCTATGCATACTGATTATGATGACAGAGACACGACTAGCCCCAGCCTCATCAGTTAGTGGCCTGCCGATCTATTTTGTTCTTTCTTCCTTCCCGCCCGCCAACGGCTTCTTCCCACTCACCACAACAACCACCTTATTCAGATACTCGCAACAGCCCTATCCACAATAAAAAGCAAACAGAGAATTGTTCTTCGATAAGGAAATATTTTTCCCGATCCGCATCCCAATCCATATTCGCTCCTAACCCGTAGGCCTCGCGCGGCCTGCCGGACACCAAACATGCCGCTCTCGAGTAGGCGTCGCACGCGCCGTAAGGACATTCAACTCCAAGAAACGTCCGACGCGGAGGCTCCGGATTCCTCTCCCAGTCGTCCAGCCAGCAAGAAGCGCAAGGTGAGTTCTATTTTCCTATGCTCTATAAAATAAGGAAGTGAGTACGCAGAGACTGACGCGGTCGCAGGTTGAGGCAAGACCGTCATCGCGACATGTGCAAACACCAGATCCCGCCTCTGCCGATGACGCCGATCGATCTTCCCCCGAAAATGACTTATCGGCAAACCAGGATCTAGTAGAGACCGTGATCGCATCTCTGAATGTATCGAGGGACGAAGTGAATGTATTGCGCGACTATTCGAATACCGAGACCGAGAACAAGCAGTCCATCCAGGCATATGCGAAAATCGCCGGTCGTGACTGGACTTACTATGTCAAGACAGCGCATGTCAACATTGGACGCCCCCCAGACCGTGAGCAGAAACTTGATGAGCAGTCGAGTCCCGTCTCTATCGCCGCTCGTGCCCTGCCTGAAGTGCATGTCGACTTGGGTCCTAGCAAGTTTGTGTCTCGACTCCATGCTGAGATTTTCTTTTATGGTGAAGACGAGGAGTCTTCTGCCTGGCATATTCGAGTCAACGGTCGAAACGGTGTGCGAGTCAACAATGCCATGCTCAAACGAGGATCAGACGCCATCCTGAACTGTGGCGACATAATTGAAATCGCCAATACTCAAATGATGTTTGTCACTCCCGGTGACAAAGCAGTTATCCATCCTGCCTTTGTCGAGCGCGCTCAGCGTATTGCTGCTGGCGAGGAAATACCCTGGGACGGCTCGCAGCATGCGCACCCTACCACATACGATGCACAGCAGACCAGTCGTGCTGTCGATAATGGTGCATATGCTGCTGCCACTGGCGCGCAACCCGGTAAACCGTCGCTGGCTCCTGCTCCTCAGTTTCTTAAGCGACAAGTCACTCCGCCCCCGCGATCTCCAGATACCGTTGGGGGCCAGACGGCAACAAAGCAGTCACCGTTGTATAATCGTGGCATGATGATGGAAAGTACCGAGGAGATTGACTACAGTCAGGACGCGGCCAAAGATCTGAAACCCCCATACAGCTATGCGACCATGATTGCCCAGGCAATCTTCTCGAGTGAAGAGGAGAAACTTACACTGAATAGCATCTACCAGTGGATCATGGAGAAGTACGCATTCTACCGTCATTCTCAAAGCGGTTGGCAAAATTCTATTCGACACAATTTATCTTTGAACAAAGCCTTCCAAAAGGTGCCGCGTCGAACAGACGAGCCTGGCAAGGGTATGAAGTGGATGATTGCGCCAGAGCACAGACAGGAATACTGGAAGAAACAGTTGCGCAAAGGAAACAATTCATCTGCACCTTCGTCGCCTGCCACGAAAGAACCTCCATCCTCCCGCGGCACCCACGGACATGCCGGCTCAAGCTACGAGGGGATTTTTTCTGCGACCAAGACCTCCCCTCAAACCACATCACCTGGATTTAGCTCATTTTCAGTAGCTCCAGTTGAAGCCTACACACCGGAAAGAGGATCGCGACTGGGACAAAGAACTGATCTTGCGCGCAGTGGTGCGAATACCGACTTTGACGAGCCGTCTCCTCTTCCTACCCGAATTCGAAACACTCAGCACGAGAATAGAAATAGCAGTCAAAACAATAGCGCCAGTAATGCCAACGACGGCTCAACAACTCGTGCGTATGGTCTATCGGGAAACGCTACCGGATCACCTCCAGTGCTTTCCTCTTCATATTATGATGAAGGCCCTTCATCGATGATCACTCCAGCTCCTCAACGACATCAACCCCGGCTGCCGCCACCAAGCACGGCACAAATTCCGTCCAAGTTCATGCCCATGAGTTCACCAGCACAGTTTTGGAAGTTCGCCGATATTGGAAGCACACCTGCACGACTGGTGCCAGATATGAGTCCATTGAAGGGAGGGAATCTAGGTGCACTCGGAGACGGGTTGATGCCGAGCAGTAGTCCCCCACCACCGAATTTCGCTAGTCCCAGCAAGCCTAGCACGTCGAATGTGCGTGCTCTCGGCCCGATCAAGAAGGAAGAAGAGCCGGAGCAGATTCGGCATCATCGATTAGCGGCTCCAGATGATGAAGAGGAGGAAGAGGAGGGATTTGATTTAGCGAGGTTAGTATATTATCCTTACGTACCTAGGTATTGGCGACTAACGTATTGACAGAGGATTTCAACCTATCGGGTCATATCACCGACAGTTGAATAACTCCGCACGAGCGAGTGCGACGTCTTAATGCTCGACATATCGCAATGATGTTATGTCCTGTTACGCCATCTCGTCAACTACTTCGAGAGCAATGTGAGCAATGTAATTATTATTAGGGGTTTTGATCAGGCGTTTTTAGGTTTCAGGAGGTTACTTGATTGGTTCTAACGTTACATGCATGCTTGGTGTTTTGATGCTCTCTGGTCTTGTTTGTTCGGAATTCATGCAGCTGACGCATTATTTTACTGTATTCTGACGATACAACTGTATGATAACCAGGTACCTAAATAGAACTAGGTTCCCTCAAATACGAGATACTAAATAAAATCTATTTGAAACCCCAACCATTATCAGACCCATCACTAACAATCTCTACACTCCTCTTCTCATCCAACGACTTCCGTCCCGCATGCAGAATCGCAGTGGTGGCAATCGTATTCCTCAACGTAGGCAAACCCCTCTTGTCGAGTTCGTCGAGCGTAACGCGTCCTTCGTTGAGGGCCGTGACGGCGTCGATGAACTTCTCAAAGCTAATGTAGCCGTATCCTGTCTGGCCGGCGAAGTTGCCTTCTTCGTCGGGGGCGTAGCGCATGTAAAATCTTTGGTCTAGTTAGCATTGTTATGGCCATATATGTGAAGGAGGACGTACGGGTTGTACCAGACGAGATGACCCTGCTCGTCGTCTGCAACGTCGTAGCCACGCTTGGCTTGGTTGATGCGGATCTCACCCTTGGATCCCATATCTACATCAGTCAGCTACCAACTCAACTGAAAACGGGGGAGGGAGAAGCAGACGTACAGTGGAAGTACTGATTCGAATGAACACCCGCCTTCTGCGGCGCCGTCCAACTCGCCGTATAAACACCCGTAGCCACTCGGCTCGGATCAGACTTCTTTCTCCAATCCACGAGCAACGTGATTGTGTCTTCTGTCTCAGGAACACATCCCAAGTCCCACGCTGTGCCTGTACTCGCCGACGCCGTGACTTTCACAGGCGTATATTCAGGAACCATACTCTCGCAGATATCGACATGGTGCGAGTTGAGGTAGTACGAAATATCACTATCCTTACCAGCCCAGGCTTTGAAAGTCTCAAGCTGGAATTTGGGTTGACTCATGTAACTATAGAAATAGTTGAAGTCGCCTAGCTTTTGGGCTTTGGCGCGCGCATCGGCATAGGCTGGGTCGAAGCGTTTGTGGTGCTCAATGAAGACGAAGACGCCGTGTTTGCGTGATTCTTCGAGCAGTTTCAAATGGTCTTCTAGAAGTTTTGTGGCGGGTTTGGTGATGAGCACATGGATTTTGCGTTGAATGGCGTACAGTGCGATTGGATAGTGGGTTGTGTCGGGCGTGAAGATGGTGATTGCTGAGCCTGGCTCGAGGGCGTCAATGGCGGCTTTGTATGCGTCCGGGTCTGTCTGGTCGTCGGCCGGGAATGATTCAAAGGAGACGTCTAAGCCGTTGTAGACTTCGGAGATGTTTTTACGAAGATGTTGCTCTATCCACGTTAGTAACCTTTCTTACAATGGCTTCAAGGCTAATGGAGAACGAACTGATGGCAGGAAACTTTCGTCCAGATACACCCACCATGCTCAATTTCCCGACTTTGCCTCGTCGTCGCAAATCGAACATGGTCAATCCGACCACGCCGACTTTCTTGTCTGAGCCTGAGGCGCCACCACCAACGAAGCCAGTGGTGTACTCGCCAGTACCGACCTGTTGCCGTCAGCTTAATCCATTCATCCTTTAAAGGGAGACTTACCATGAGAACACTTGGAGGAGCCATTTTAGTACGGTAGACTTTTGCTAAATTCTCAATTGAAAGGAAAGATTTTCCAGAAATACAAAAATAAAATAAGAGACGAGAAAAATCAATTGATTAATGTACACATGACGCGACGGATATTTTAAAGCTTTCAATAGCCGACGGACCAGACGTCAAGCTACTATAGAGACCCTGATTGTATGGACGGAAAATACACAACTGCCAGCTTGGACAGACTTTTCTCATTGGTTGTTTGGTCTATCAGGGAATTCAGTGAGGGAGTTCACTCTATGGTAGATTGACATTATCTCTCGTTTCATCTTTTTGTCTGTATACTTCCGAGTCTGTATATATACATCTTTTGAAAGCTGCGTTGCCCCGCTTCTGATATTCTTCTTCAGTATTCCCGCATCTGACTGTAAAAACACATTGAGAATGAATAGGAAACAATTGACTCCATTGTACATTATATATTGTCCCGGGAGCAAATTACATGCAAGAAGAAAAAAGCGTCAGATTGCAAATGAGCCAGAATATACCCCTCTAAGTGCCGCCTATCCCCGCACTTGGGTTCTGCCCGGGATAAAGCCCGGAGCGAATACCCATTGGCGGAGATTTGATCTTCCACCAATAGAGCTGCATCAATTCGAGATATTCTTCCTATTTGGCTGTTTGTCTGATGCGGAGATTCTGATGTACACTCACATAGTATAGTAGAGTTGGTATGCTCGGGATAAAACCACCGAGTAGTCCGTGACGAAGTTGATTTTCTTTCGTTTTTCTTCTTCTTTCTGGTTTTATTCTGTTCTTTGCCTGTATTTTGCTAGTTCATACATCACATTCAATATCCGTAGGTACGATCTCAATTCGATCTCCTTAGAGTCCTGTCTAACTGTCTATCTAGATAATCTGAAAATGGCAGCAAGAACTCCCCTCCGCCCTGGAGTCTACTGTCCTACAGTCACCTTCTTCCACCCCGACACTGAAGAACTCGACATCCCCGCCATCCGCAAACATGCCGTCCGTCTCGCAAAAGCCGGTCTCGTGGGTTTGGTCACCATGGGCTCCAACGGTGAGGCCGTGCATTTGACCCGCGAAGAACGCAAGACTGTTACTCGCGAGACTCGCTCTGCTCTTGATGAAGCCGGATACAAGAATGTTACCATCATTGCTGGCGCAAGCGAACAGAGTGTTCGAGGCACGGTCGAATTGGCCAAAGAATGCGCCGACGCTGGCGCTGAATACGTGCTTATTGTACCACCCAGCTATTACCGCTATGCTGTCGGTAATGATGAGTCGATATATGAATTCTTCACTGCCGTGGCAGATCAGTCACCCGTGCCGGTGATTCTGTATAACTACCCCGGCGCCGTGGCCGGTATCGATATGGACTCCGATCTCATCATCCGTATATCTCAACACCCCAACATCGTCGGAACCAAGTTCACGTGCGCAAACACCGGAAAACTAACTCGCGTTGCTCGTGCTCTCGATGCCATCACCCCCAAGTCTCCTTTCCCTACTAAGCCTGTGGGACCCATCACAAAAACTACCGCCAACCATCCATACGTCGCATTCGGTGGTATCGCTGATTTCACATTGCAAACACTCATCTCTGGCGGTTCGGCTATTATCGTCGGTGGCGCAAATGTAATTCCTCGTACCTGTGTTCAGGTCTTTAATCTCTGGAGTGAAGGAAAGATTGCGGAAGCCTATGAGCTTCAGAAGATCCTCAGCGTTGGCGATTGGGTTCTCACCAAGGCGGCGATTCCGGGTACGAAGCAGGCCATCCAGCTGTTTTATGGGTACGGTGGCTACCCTCGCCGTCCGTTGGGTAGATTGAACGAGGCCAGTATTAAAAGTCTCGAGAACAAGTTGCAGGAGGTCATGGCGGTGGAGAATGGCCTCCCGGATTTCGCATGATCAACATCACGTGGAATCAACAGTATCGCGCAGTCATATAGAGTACACAAGCAATGAAAGTGTATGTCTTTCCTAAATGTATCTTCCTCGAACAGAATAATAACACGGAGTCAAAGTCACAATGGACTCGGTGATTCGGCCGATAAGCGACGTTGATAAGGATCGGATGTCCTCTGAGTTGATGGCGCGCGCTGACGATCTGATTGGTTGGCGCAGATATCGGGCCGGCGGGAAGTTGGCGGGATTGTTTGCGTGACGTCGAGAAGTCCGAGCCTTGAACAGACACATACAAGAAAAAATTTCCAAGGTTCCCCCGCGATCAACTCCGTGCACCGCTCTTGGTACGTAGAAGAAAAGGACTTCCAACTTGCCAGCGTCCACTCCTTAACAGAAACTCTAAAAGAAGTTGTGACTGGCCAGGGTTACAAGTTACAACACAGAATTCTTTCCGAGCCTTATCCTCGCCGTCTCCTGGCCCTATCGCCAGACCTTCGCATGCGATCATGCTCCATGAAATGCGTCCACAATGCTGCCCAGTTCAGGGATGCTGAATTGGGTCCGTCCTGGTAACTCGGATGGCAGACATTGGAATATTGGACAGTTTTCCACAAGATGCCCGCATCAATAAAACCGACCGCCAAAAAGGTCGAGTCGACGATGTATGGGACCTCTGGGTGCCCCGCTTGCTCGCCAATCGCTTTCAAGTTCCCGTAGCTACTCTTAGTATTCAGCCGAGACTCGAGGCCGAGTACATGCTTCCTAGTGCAGAGGCCGCATCCAAATCAGCATTTACTTTCAAGCCACCTGATAAGACCCATCTGGCCGTCTACGGAGCCTGTTAAATAAGAATCGCGTGCACCCCGCCAGTTCAAAATCAAAATCAGAATCAACTTTCATTCCAGTCCAATTCCCTCCCAAAAATAGGCACCTAATAGTACCTCTTAACAACCTCCAATATGCCTTACCCAGAAGAAGCCCAAGGTTTCATGATCGATAGCCCGGACACATGGCTATCGTTCCAGAAGCGTCATGTAAGTGAAACCGAGCGTTGGGAAAAGGGTCTCCCGGCCGAGTGCTAATCAATGTCGCGCAGTACAAACTGAAACCTTTTGAAGATTATGGTAAGATTCTGGAATATTTGCTTCCGCAATCACATCGTGACTGACCAATGATTTAGATGTCGACGTCAAGGTCGAGGCATGCGGTATCTGTGGAAGTGATGTTCATACCATCAGTGGTAAGTACACCAGTCCGTCAACTCAACTTTTGACTAACTGTCACTCAACAGGTGGCTGGGGAGCCAACCAAAACTGGCCCTTGTGTATCGGACATGGTACGTACAATCCTCCTCGTCGCTTCAATTGACTCGACAATCGCTCATAACTTGTCTGTATAGAAATTGTTGGCACGGCGATTAAAGTGGGACCCAAAGTCACAAACGTCAAGGTTGGCCAGAGAGTCGGTGTTGGCGCACAAGTATTCTCCTGCGGCGAGTGCAAGCAATGCAAGAACGACAACGAGACCTACTGCCCCAAGATCATCATGAACACATATGGCTCCAAGTGGCCCGAGACTGGTATTATCAGCCAAGGCGGTTACTCGTCCCATGTGCGTGCTCACGAACACTGGGTCTTTGCCATTCCTGAGAAGCTCAAGACCAACTCCGTCGCTCCTATGCTCTGTGCTGGTATCACTGCTTTCTCGCCTCTGGTGCGTAACGGCGCTGGCCCCGGCAAGAAGGTCGGTATTGTTGGTATGGGAGGCATAGGACACTTTGGTATCATGTTTGCCAAGGCACTTGGTGCTGAGACCTGGGCCATTTCTCGTACTAGGGCCAAGGAGGCCGACGCCCGCAAGATCGGTGCGGATGGGTTTATCGCTACCTGTGAAGAGGGCTGGGAGAAGGAACACGAATTCTCTTTCGATCTTATTGTCAACTGCGCCAATTCATCGAAGAACTTTGATCTTTCCAAGTACCTTTCCATGATGGATGTTCACGGCCGATGGGTCAGTGTCGGTCTTCCCGAGGAAGAAGGACAAGTCATCAAGGCTCAGAACTTGATCTCGAACGGTGTTTTGATCGGTGCTAGCCATCTCGGTAGTCGCAAGGAGATGATTCGCATGTTGAACCTGGCAGCTGACAAGGGACTTGACAGCTGGGTTGAGACTATTGACATTAACGAGGAGAATCTCAAGGAAGCTATGCAGCGTATGAAGAAGGCCGATATTCGTTATCGCTTTACTTTGACTGGATATGACAAGGCTTTCCCGGAGGCTTAGACGAGACAAGTACATACAAGGATAAATAGATAGTGGGAATAGATCAATTTCTGTAAAGCTGAACAAGTGGTAGTATTGGCAGTAGATAGTTAGATGGAGAGGGAAATCCAGGAATCACAAGGTCCTTCGCTCTTTCCTCCAAGGTCCTGTTCAGTCACATGACCTCACTCTCTCTTGGACTTGACTCCCCAGCCCATGAGAAAGTAAACTCGTGAGGTCAGACCAAGATAGACAAATGGAACATTGCCCCAATCCATTGAGTTCCATCGAGTGACATCGCAATAGATACCCACGCTGATCACGTGGCCGACGTCAGCTATCGCAAGGTTCAGGAGGAGCATTCTCCAGACTCTTTGGTCGTTGGTGACTCGGAGAACCAGTGCTTCGTTCAGGGCGAATAGCACATACATGTTGGCCAGCTGTCGGAGCGATACATGGATACCGAGTGGGAGGATGCCAATTGACGACGGCAGGTGCTCGGTCATGGCGAGATAATGACCGGGATACAGCCCGGCGCACATGGCC
Source organism: Talaromyces liani (assembly GCA_022814505.1). Classification (NCBI taxonomy): domain Eukaryota; kingdom Fungi; phylum Ascomycota; class Eurotiomycetes; order Eurotiales; family Trichocomaceae; genus Talaromyces; species Talaromyces liani. Next base: position 144,148 of record JAKLNL010000001.1, read on the forward strand.
CCAAAGAGGGCGAATAGTGGTTCAATGGACAGAAAATGACTCTGTAGTACAGTGCAATCTCATTTGACGCCATTTTGTTTGCATGTACGAGTTTTTCAGATGGTCGGATATGCTACGTGTAGTAGATTCAATGTTATGGTCGTGTCAAGGTCCACTCATAGATTAAGTTGATTAACCCCAGATTCTTGTGTTTGATGTTTGCCTTTTGATGAAACATCGCTAAACTGTAAAGAGTCATGCAATGCAGCCTTGCCAAGTTGCCGCCCTAGATCATGGACCCTTGTCCCTTGAAAAAGAAAAACCACAGAAGACCAGCTGAAACCAATTGGCCACTACTTCGTACAGTTCAGTCGAGCGTCTGATCTGATGCTGACGGACAACACGATCGGATCATAAATCTTTTACTAACCTGCCTGGGAAACGAAAAAGAATTATCTTCTTCCGCCATCTGGCCCCGACTAATGTACGTACAGGGAAGTACGTAGGTACAGTCGGTTGCAATCGTAATGGTGCCCAAATAATTGGATCTTGGCAGGACGAAGAAATAAAAAGAGAAAAAAAGAAAAAAAAAAAAAAAAAAGAACGAAACAGGCCTGGGAGAAGGACAGAAACGGAAGAGGTAGAACAGAAAATTCTGCGGGTTAGAGTTGTCGAATAACCAACGGGAAAGCGAAAATCGAGATGCAGTAGCAGATTGGGCGGTGATTTGGCAGCGCGAAGATAAAAATTTGGGGCAGCGCCACCCCGGACATCCCAAGGGGGCGCCTTGCCTCTTCAGGTGACTGCCATCACATCTCTTCATCTTCTCTCTCTCTCTTTTTTCCTTTTTTTTTACTTGTTTCCAGACTTACGTTCAGCCTGTCTATCGTTCTTTTGATTTTATATATTTTCTTCTTTTTTTCCTTCGTCTAGCCCCTCTTCTCATCTGTTCTCGTTATCCTATTTCGGTGGTCTTTTCTTGTTTTGTTGGACTTGGGAGTTCCTGGTTACCCTTTTGATTTCATAGATCCATTGATTTCCCTGGCAGACATACATATCATAGCTTGCACCCTCACAGCACCCCTTACATCCTGCTTGAAACTCATCTATACATTCTTTCTCCACGCCATACTTTCTTTTATTTAGATTGCGTTCCCGCACGAGCACTCGTGGCCGTGCCCAATTCCGTTGCTGCCTCACCACCCAACCCGACGTTCCCCCCGATCATGACGTTGCACGATTCGTATCCTCACCGTCCGGCTCGGAGACGACCGTCGTTGCTTCTACGTGCTCGACCGAAAACTGCTGGTCCCGGGGAAATGCCTGGCACAGGCGTTCCTTGGATGAACTCGGGTCCTTGGGCCCTCAATCCGTCCTTTCACACCGGCGACGACAGCCAGATCAGCCTTTGTCAACAGGAACATGAGAGCAACGACGTATTTGAAGAAATCTCTATATTCCCCGAACCGACACCTCGCCATCGCGCAGCAAAGAGCTTCTCCAGCATCCGTCATGGCGTGGACGGCCTACGTGCGCTTGGCCGACGTCTCTCCGTGACGATTCGAGGAAAAGCCCCGAAGCACCATCTACATGTACCCCAAGGAAGCGATCGATATGTTGACGAAGAGAAATCCTCAGGCGTCGTTCCAGAGGGAAGGCACCGCAATGCTTGGTTCAAGGGACACAGTATCAATCGCCGCCCATCGCTCCACAGTGTTTCTGCGTTGCACTCATTCTACGCGCCAACTGCAAATGTTGCCAATTTCATTCCTGGCATGGGCTTCGAGCCTCCCGTTTTCTCGGATGATCTATCCGGAGGTGCTGCCGCTCGGGCTGCCGCCGCAGCCCAGAACGAGATGGCCAAAACAGGCCGAAGTCTTTCCCCGGGAGATTCGAAGATTTTCGACACAGAAAGTGGAATTGGATTCGATCTGCGTGACCGTTTCGATCTGTCAGATTCAGAGACAGCTGTTATACGATTAGGTGAATTCAATCCCTGCGAGTCATGTCTTTGCAGTCAGCTAACACAATGATAGATCCCGTTGCATACCTACCTGCTGAGCTCGTTTCTCATGTATTCTCATTTTTGAACCCTGCATCACTAGTGCAGCTGGAGGCTGTTTCGAAATCTTGGAACAAGGCTGCTTCGTCGCATCATGTTTGGCGTAATGTTTTCCGCCAGAAGTATGGCTTCCGATCATCTGGATTGTCGTCCTCATCGACTGCGACAAGGAAGATCCAATCGGCCGGATTGGGCAAGACACTGCCCAATCAAGATTGGAAGAAAATGGCAATGGTTCGAAGGGCTCTAGATCAGCGTTGGAAAGATGGCAAGGCAGCAGCCATCTATCTCAAAGGTCACACTGACACCGTATACTGTGTTCAGTTTGATGAGTACGTTGATTTCGCCTACCTTATTGTGGCAATTGCTGACTGTACTGTTACAGACATAAGATCATCACAGGGTCGCGCGATCGCACTATTCGCATCTGGGATGCCCATTACCCGTGGCCATGTCTAAAGGTTATTGGCGCGCCTGCCACACATCAACAACGCCAGTCACCATCGAATAACGCAAACCCACAGCCAGTGAACAACCCGCCATTTCTTTCTATTTGCGCACCAAGCCAACAGTGGACTGATGTGGCCGACCAGTCGATTCCGTTATCTGATTGTCACAATGCTTCAATCCTGTGCCTTCAGTATGATGACGAAATCATGGTTACTGGATCATCTGATTTTACCTGCATTGTTTGGGATGTCAAGAATGATTACAAGCCAATTCGGCGACTCGTGGGGCACAGGTCAGGAGTTCTAGACTGCTGCTTCGATGATCGATACATTATTTCATGTTCCAAAGATACGACAATATGTATTTGGGATCGAGAATCAGGCAGATTAGTCAAGAAACTGCTTGGCCACCGTGGACCGGTTAATGCACTCCAGTTGCGTGGAGATCTTCTGGTCTCAGCTAGTGGAGACGGTGTAGCCAAGTTGTGGAACATCGCATCTGGCGTCTGCGTCAAAGAATTTTCGAGCAAGGACCACGGACTTGCTTGTGTTGAATTCACCGAAGATGGCCGAACCATCCTGGCTGGTGGTAATGATAAAGTCATATATCAATACGATGCCAACAGTGGTGACATGGTTGGAGAAGTTGATGGACACAATGGGCTTGTCCGGTCTCTGCACTTGGACAGCTTGAACAACCGCCTTGTCAGCGGTAGTTACGACTTCAGTGTCAAGGTCTTCGATGCGACTACCGGAAAGATGTCCATTGATTTTCCCGGGTGGACAACTAGCTGGATTTTGAGTGCCAAATCAGACTATCGTCGCATCGTGGCTACGAGTCAAGATGCTAGTGTCGTTATTATGGATTTTGGATATGGATTGGATGGCATAGAATTGCTGGAAGAGTAGGATAGATCTCGCTTGTTTTTGCTTGCTTTTTAGATTCCCCTTGAATGTGCTTTCATTCTCCGTTCTGATTCTGCCACTTTTTTCTCTTCTTGCATTGGCGATTTATTTTTACTGTTTCGTCGATATATATTCATCTTTGCCCGCATTTGCAAACATCAGAGTTGGAGTTCCTTGTTGGGACTGCACTCTTCATATGCTTTCATTCTATCTTGCCTTTATTTCTCTTCTGTCTACCTTGTTTTTCAATTCTTTATAGAACATGCGTTCTGCTCAAAAGTTGGCTATAGACATGGCATGCGATAGAGTCGCTACATACACATGTTTTCTTTTATTTGTTTTTATACAGATACATCCTCCTTGTGGAGGGCAGACAGAGTTGCTTGATGTGAATTGACATATTACTTTCCAAGATTTCACAATCATAGGAAGAATTCCCTTCTATATTCATGTAGAAGTGATTTGGTACGTGATTGGCGGTAGTGTTTACATAGGCTTAGCGCGGATTTGGATCTGGTGGGGAACAGTCAGCCTGGGTTGCCAAAACAAAACAAAACTTTGCCCTCCCCTGATCCCCTACTCTATTCGCATCTATCGTTCAAGACACCACTAGACTCGTCTCGTCTTTAGATTTTCGTTTGTCTGTTCGTTTCTTTAGACAATCTTCGTCTACATCGTTTTTTCTGCGTTCGAGGGAAAAAGAAGGATCGCCAGAGGCATTTGTTTTCTTTTCTCAAAAATCATCTTGCACATACCCCGCCATGAGTGAATCAAGGTACGTTGAATGTTTTGTCGCCTGTTTGCGATGATTGCTTCGGACAGTCGAGGATGTATTTTGGGATCGACAGTGGTATTGATTATCGTTTAGACAAGAGCTTTTAGCATGGTTGAACAACCTTCTTCAGCTCAACATCACGAAAGTTGAGCAATGCGGCACAGGGTGAGTCGACTTCCTCCCCTAGAGTAAACGTGTATGATCTGATTCTAACCATTATGGCGATGATTCTAGAGCTGCTTTTTGCCAAATATTCGACTCGATTTTCAGTACGTCCGCCCCGACCATATCTACCATTCGCTCGCAATATGAGAAAGCAGCTGTTCGGGCAGAACACATACTGACTTCAATTTGCGTGTTTTAGTGGATGTGACTATGAACCGTGTCAAATTCAACGTCAATACCGAATATGCATACCTTCAAAACTTCAAGGTCCTTCAGAGTACGTCTTAAAGCCAGCTATTCAAGCATTTATTTTACTCTATGGGGTCTTCCTAACTTTCTCTCAACAGATACGTTTAAACGTCACTCAATCGACCGACCGGTCCCTGTCGAATCTCTAGTCAAGTGTCGCATGCAGGACAACCTCGAATTCCTTCAATGGGCCAAAAAATTCTGGGACCAACATTACCCCGGCGGTGATTACGATGCCGTAGCTCGTCGCAAAGCATCAGGCGGACCGGCCGCATCGGCAGCTCCCATTACAGCTGCACGCACCAGCAGCGCCGGCGCTCGACGCGGCACCACTCCCACCGGCGCGGGTGTTCGACCTCGTGTAGCAGGCGCAGGAGCGGGACCAGGCGTTGCGGCTTTGAACCAGGAGATTGCGGCACAAAAGGAAGCCATTGCGGGGTTGGAGAAGGAGCGTGACTTTTACTTTGCGAAGTTGCGCGATATTGAGTTATTGTTGCAGACTGCCGTTGAGGCTGATCCAAAGTTGGAGGAGGACGAGGATTCGTTGGTGAAACATATCCAAGGAATTCTGTATTCAACCGAGGTATGTCAAATCTTTCATTAGGTAAGAAGGAAGAAATATTTCCTAACAGCGAATATAGGAAGGATTTGAAATCCCCGCAGAAGCCGAGGAGGGTCAAGAGGAGCTGGAGACGTTCTGATCGCACAATTATCCGGACTGCCATCGTTGTTCGCACTTCTATTTTAGCATTCTTACCTTTGTCCTTTGATTATACTCTCTAAATACCCTCCTCCTCCTCAACCCATCGTCCTCTCGCAGCATCAGCCTCTGTATCTAGCCTATTCTACATCTTGTCTCAGTACCAGACTGTGCTTGAGTAGTCTCATCAGAAAAACGCATCCATCTTTATTTTTCGTTTTCCCTTGAGAAGATTGAGTAGTTAAGACAATCAATCGAAAGCCATGAAACAATTTAGTTAGCGGAGCCATGGGTGAGTGACGTCGGCTGAAACGGTTACGTACAGAGGTACGTATGTCGGGATGCTTGTTAGGTAATGCCATACATACGATGTAACGCTAATACAGCAAGGATTACTATTTATGGAGTTGTATCTACCATCTGCCTCCTGCTTAAAAGCAAAGGGTGTCCGTAATACTCCGTACGTACCTCGGTGTCAGGCATTAATATACAGTCACAAGATCTATGTATGTTAGTTTCTCGTGTAGGTGAGTACGCAACTACGCACTTAGCCTAGATGCTCGAATGCTACCGTGGAGTAGATGAGGATTGATAGACCCTCTAAACATGATCTAAGCCATCCAATGACTGCATTTATCTTGAGATGATGATGTGATTGTCTGTGTTGACAAGATCTTCCGGCTAGAGAGCCTCCGTACGTGCTCGATAAATAGAAACAAGCGTATTAATTTGGCTCCTATGACCATATATGTGCCGTGTCTGGCAGCAAACACTGGCAAGCACTGAAACAGAGAGGATGAAGAGCGGTAATCTTACGCAGCAAGGATTCTCTAATTAAACATTGTACTGTTTGCGGTTTAGCGTCAGGAACGGTGGCTGCCAAGACTGGGTCTGGCGAAGTTAGTTTGACGTTTTGATTACATCCATACTATATACATCGCTCATACATACAGCCATACACTCATACATTTATACATTTATACATTTATAGAGTAGATAAACATTAGACAGAATATCTTATACGTAGTACGTAATACGTATACAGATTCTTACAGCATGACTGCGTATGGACACAACCCTCGGTCCGTAAGTAACAATCAATAATTTGCAGGGATCCCAGTCAGTACGGAAAATTACACAAAAGCTGGGGCCGATTGGAGTCATTTGGCCACGCTGATTGGCTCTCCCAACAAGCATCCGTACGGTCCAGAACGAGACACGGCGCCGCCCGTCTCTCCTTCCGTCTGTCTCAATTCACTCTAACCACACCAAACGCTCCTCTTTTCTTTTTCTCCCTCTCTCCTTCTCCTCTTAGCAATCGCTATCTCTGCTTCAACGATGTACTGCCTGGGTCAGGTATCTTCATCTACCTCCCTCCGTGGCATAAACATCATGTGTTAGGTATCCGTGGATACGTGTCGCTCCTTCAACAGTCACTCCTTGGTTTCTTCTTTTCTAGGATCCGTCCGCTCTCGGTTGGTTCGCCCACACGTATCGTATTGACCATAACTTAGACAGACAGTCCGACTTTCGTTCTGTCAATCTACCTATCGAATATTTCTCCTGCTGGAGTATCCTTTCCTTCGTGACAGAGTTTAACTGCAGGTTCATTCGCTGCCCGCCGAACGTCCACTCCTTGTCATCACATCACGATCGATTTCTATTTGCGATCATACACTCTTTCGATTCGCAGTGCGGCTTTTTCATAGTCTCCATTATCAATCTACAACTTTATTTTGGTTCGATATTTCGGCCAATTATTTCTAGCGCCAAAACACGCTGATTGAGTATTGTCTAATTACGAATGCTGGAGTCCACGGTCCACAGTCTGGAATGCCGGTCATTGTTTGAGGTCGTGTTTGTCAAAAGAAAAGTAATCACCATACGACAAAGGGTCTAGGGAAGGAACTTTGCTGGAAACGGGCAACGACCCCGAGGGTCGTGTGGCCGATAATGACCCACCATCACCACCACCATCATCATGGAGGGCAACAACCCCGTATGAGTGCTGAAGCGAGGAGGAAACTGAACACACTGGCCCCGGAAGAGGACATTCAATTCAATTACGAACAGCAACACGTTGATAGCGATTACACAAATGCACCACATACGGATCGTAATACGGAACCAACAATCGACCAATTCAACGTTATAGACATAGACCGAGGCCTGTTTCGAAGAGATGTTGAAGTGACGCAGACTGTGACGGCGGTTGTGGCCACCGCAATTGATGTGATAATCGAAAGTGGCTCGCAAACTATCGCCCAAGTAACAGTTACATCACTTCCAGCAGTTGTATCGGTCCCGGCGCTGGGTGTAATTACTATTCCGGCAGACTCCAAGACCCCAACGGCCGTGGTAGCAGCAGCTGGGACTGCCGGTCCTGAGCAACAGATACCTCTTGGTTCGTCAGCCACGTCAGCTTTGACTACAGTGCTCACAACACAAGCATCTTCGTCTACTCAAACCACTCAACCACACTCATCTACATCAACCTCACCACCTACCAACGTTGTATCGATCACTTCTACCCAATCCGATACATCATCCTCGTCTTCATCATCAACGACTACCGCATCACCTACATCTTCAGAATCTTCGATCACAACATCCTCTTCAATATCCTCAACTACAAGTTTCTCATCGACAACCTTGTCGGCCGGATCATCAAGCGGTTCTGCTGTTACTTCTTTTTCCAACTTAGGACATTTAACGACCAGCGGTACCCAATTTCCATTATCCACTTCAACCATATCAGTAGCCAGTTCATCAGGAGGTGGCTCTGATACAGGAAAAATTGTCGGAGGTGTAGTTGGCGGAGTGCTCGGTTTATTAGCGATCTTATTATTAGCATTTCTGCTTCTGCGATGGAAGAGGAAACACGCACAAACGGCTGCTGGTGCTCCGGAAGGATCCTCGAGGGATATTCAAGGCGGTTCAGGACCTCGTTCAGCTGAAATGATGTCCCAACGTTCGAGTAATACACCTTTAGCTGCTGCTGCCGTCCTCGGTCGCTGGGCATCATCGTCTTCTCGCCGCTCTGGGCGGCAAGAAAACCCATTCATCGCACCAGGCGAGCGAGGATTTCAAAAAATATCCGGTCGCAAAATCCCCTCTGTTCTTCACACAGGTGGAGACGGCTACGGAGATGAAATAGAAGAAGAAGCCATGCCAGAATTACGGACTCCACCGCTCGAAGCGACCAGTCCGGTATCACCAGTCAGTGCCATTGGTGGCGGAAGTCACCGTCACGCTCCAATGCGAGATGATTTTATTGCGGCGGGTGTAGGGGCGGGCGCATTTGTATTGCGACCATCTCCAGCCCGAACGCCGACAGCGAGCTCAGTTGATCTGACAGCTCAATCGCAATCGGGTCAGTACGGGACCTCTCCTATGCGACCTGATCCATTAGGACGCACACTGTCACGACACGATGGGAGCCGAAGCAGTCGCTTTACAGAAGGCATCTGACCAACCATACCACCTATATCATACGAATCACGACCTAATCTATATTCTGGACATGTCTTTTTTTGCTTTCTATATCCCGTTCTCACAGCTATGATACTTTTCACCGCCATAGTTGTTCTTCATACATACCCGATATCTTTTAAAATGTTTATAGTGTCAACAGTCGACCTGTCCACTCGACTATTCATCTACTTGCTGGATGCATTGTATTTCTACTTTTTGGATTTATACCATTTAATCCATTTATTATTTTTGTATTTGCAGATCGGTTGGTCAAGTGTATAAACTTTGCCTAATTAAAACTCATATCTGACACCTTCGGTGTATGGGTAAGTTTGTACATGTACAACCCATAGCAGTGTAACATCTCCTCGATGCTTCTGTTTAGCCTGTAGGAATGATCGAGTAGCTCTATCCAATACCTGCAGCAAGTCACTATCTACTGTACTTTACCTAATGTACGTAACTGTTCCACGGACGCAATTTTGCCTTTGAGGCCGTAAAGTTAGGAAGTTCTAGGATAGTTCCCTCTTTAGGTAGGTTTCATTGTATAGTTACCTAGGTATATGTATTTTTTAGCAGTAACATTTGCATAACACACCCCTCTCTAGTAACTAAAACGCCAAATAGATGCTGGATTCTGGTGATAATTAGGGTTCGGAGTGAGGCTTAGGGTATCCGATTTACCAATGCTTGTCGTTAGTCGTGGACCTCCGCCATACTCGGTCAAGCGCTTGTCTTCAAATTTGATGCCGTGCTTTGCACAGGCAATCTTCACTTGATCATAGATCGGAGGCTTTTCAAAACTGGGGTTTTTAAATCTATCCAGAGCAATATACCAGAGGTACGGGGTATGTAAATGTGCCCTCGGCATATACTCCAGCAATCGTCGACCGAAACGCTCCCTAAAGTCCATATCGCCATCAAGGTAGAAATGCAGTGACTGGCAATTTGGTGGTAGGGAGTCGCCCAAACTATTTTTGTCGCTGAGAAGTCTCGGCTGATTATAAAGGTGTTTCAGGCGCTTGAATCCTCGCAGAGAACCAAATCTTGTATCATCTTCTACACCGTGTTCATGTCGATCGACACTCAAATACTCGATAGTCTCTTCGTGTGATCATATGGCCTTCCATATGTCACCAAAACAGATTCTAAAGACTCTATACCCGGGTCCTTTCAGATAGATCGATAGTCGGGTTAATCTCTTCGGCAGAGAAAGCAGAATAAGCGAGTCCGGAGGTGCGAGGCAACGGTCAGAGTCGGCGTTGAGAACCAGATTCAAATCCGTCACAGTGGACGCTTCGAAAATTTCTCCAAACTATTCTGCATATTCAGCTCGTGAAGCGCCCTCGTGCGGTTTAAAATCAGATACGGACAGCCGTTGAACGGCTGGCGTCTAACTGCGGCTCGAAAGACTCCGTCAGGAAACATATCCGTATGTGGGAGACGTGCTCGGAGAATTTGTAGATTTTTCAAGTTTGCCAAGAGCAGTGCCAGCAGAGGCCTCGGGTCTGCATTATTGATAGCGTTTATGACATCTGGCTTGATATGAGCAAGTCCTGCTGTGCGAACTGCGTTTCGGATCATGTCACGATCGTCCTGAGATAAAGTAGGAGAGGCCTTGGAATTTTGAACATTACCAAGTCGAAACGACGAATATCGGATTTTGAGAACAGTATCTGCAATTTGACTGTTGGACAGTATGGTTTGAAGAAACTTCCACAAGGACAAGATGCAGTCGAAATCGCAATCATACTCCCAGGTGGAGTAGATCTGTCTAATCAAGATGGCGTGCCACGATTTAGAAACAAGAGACAAGTTAGAGAGCACTCTACACTTGTTTTTGCACCTGGCCCATTCATGCATATCTCCTTGGTTTGCTGCATGGTTGAATATCATAAGACGGAGTTCGTGCGGTACCTGCATTGGGTCTGGCATTTTGATAGATATATACACAGTGCGAGACAATCCAGATACAATGTATGAAAACGAGAAAAATCCTTTCAAGTGTTGAGTACTGTATCCTATTTAACCCCGATCTCTCTCAGATGCTGCTTGACCTTTACACGGAGACAGCAACCAATATATAAAGGATTGTCGACTAAAAGAGTGCTAATAGGCGCTGTTACAACTTCGAGAAACATTGTCGTAAACTTGTTGTAAGTCACAGGATATTTACAAAGAGATAGCAAGAAAGGGGAGTTGTTTCACCTGCAAAGCCCATGAAGGCCACAAAATCCTAGAGTCCGTTTTTGACAGCACATTTCCGAGTCGACACACCAGGGTTTATGCATATAGTACTAAGAGATAGGGATTATCTGATCCCTCTCAACAGGTACTATTTCAGGGTTCTCTCGGTTGGGCTTTCTAAGCAAGACCTTTGATCCATGGGTCGATACCCAGGAACTACATGCCGGAGCGCCAACCGATTTAGACGTACGTTAATCTCGCGATTTTAGGGCTTCCGGGGGTGATGGTGGATATTGTGGCTGAGGCGAAGGTGTGCAGAGAAATCATAACTGCATTTGACTTAGATTTAACAGGATTTCGTAGCTTGTTTTCATAGTTATCCTGAAAAAGAAAGGATTCTAAATGTCTAGAAGGGCGGAAGACAACGCAAGAAAGTCTATATCCACAATGTAAATCGTAACGAAAATTGCAAAAAGAGGTTCATCTATCAATGGTTCGACATCATTCCTTCTTCAGGTGCCGGTTTGGATTTTTCAGTGGTTGCTACTGCATTCTCGGAATCGGTGGCAGTTGAAGAAGCGGGAAGAGCTTTGGATCCCATTTCGGGAAAGTAGAGTCCCGGGGCGAAGATGGTGAGGAGCATGGCTGGATAGAGGACCATACTTTTATATGTTAGCAATTTTAAAGGCCGTTGAACAGGAAAGCGAATGACTTACGCTCCCTCGAGGACATAGAAGAGGACCTCGTTACGCATGATTGCGTTTCTGCAAAACTATTCAGTATACGGTTGACTTGGGTCAGCGGAAACAAGACTTACCCCCATCCACCGGCCATTTCGGCGACACTAATAAATCATTAGCCAAATGTCATAGCATATGAGAGGAAAGGAGAAAACATACCGATAGATACACCTAACCAAAATGCCGGCATACGCACACGCAATCGCAGAACAGAAAACCCTAAACCTTCTGGAATACCAAATCTGTGCCTCTGCCGAATTTCTAACCTTCTCCGACGGGCTCTTAAAATGCTTCCTAGCCGCAATGAAAAAATCAAGCGAAAACAGCCCAAAGACAGCCAAATTGACGACTTGCAACGCAATACCCGCGATGATGATATCGTTTCCGGTCTTGAGGGTCTTTGCGTCGACAGGTGTCTTGTCGGAAGCTGCTGCATCGACGCCACCGCCGACACCCTGCAAGCAGAGACAAAAGACGTCGAAGGGAATGAAGATCCAGGTGTAAAGTCGAGGCGTGATGCGAGAGAAGTCTGGGCCGACTGTGCGCGCAACGTGTTTGAGGGTGAGATAGATGCCAGCGCAGATGAGAGTGGGTGCAAGGATGATGCAGACAAGGTCTAGTTTGAAGCCTGGGTCGGACCAGGGGTTGGAGTGCATCAGGACTCGACCGATGTATCCTACGCAGATTAGTCGAGATATTCCCTGAATATCTTTCACTTGCGCGAATACTAACCACACGTCTCAAGGGCAAATCCAGCAAAGACAACCACGCCAAAAACCCAGGTCCTTTTCCATAATCCAATGCCCAAGGTAAAAATGGCGCAAAGTGCATACATCACGACGAAGAATACATTCGCGCCTAGGTTAGGGTAATAACCCAGTGTGGTCGCTGAGACGGGGCATTGCGCCGAGACTTCGGAGCAGCTCGCGTGGCGGGAGGGCATGTTTATGTCTAATGGAGAGGATTTTGATAAATTCAATGAAGAAAAGAATGGCGACACCAGATGACAGATATCCGGGTGGTGTTAGGATGTTACACAGCTGAAATAAGAAGCGAAGGGAAGTTGGGCCGATTAAGTACGGATGGAGAAGTTGGACGACGATTAATAACGAATATTATAGTAATAGTTATGGGTCGGTCTCCATCAACGTAATACGCGTATACTTCGCATCGTCCTCCAACTACGTAACCCTACCCCGGTCGTGGAGAACGATGAAATAAACATTCACTTCCAAGGTTGATAGTGATACAGGCCACGTTGCGATGAGCCAACCAAGATTCGATCCGAGATGTGCATGCACTGTTATAGTCACGGACATAAGACACTTCAATTCAATTCGATCATAGCGATATTCATAGTGAGACAGATGAAGCGAGATCTTGGTGGCCAGTCATATCGCGTTCGTTCCGTGGTGGAGTCTTACTAGTATAGTATTTTAGTCGATTTAGTGTTGTTGGATACGACCATCGCGAGGTGTCTCCAATGCCAAGGGACTTCATCATATCATCACTATCATACTCCATCGTAAACGGATGGAATATTCGTATCGCTCGTATTCTTCGTTTGGCGTACTTCCTTTTTCGGCTGGACTGCCCCACCTGATGGGCTCCGCCGCCCGGATATTAGGGTTAGCCCTCTTCTAGATCTTTCCCTAACTATGCTGAAGTTACATACCTAGGTATAGATAGACTGGAATAGTACATTATTCCTATAGTACATTATCTATAATCCGACAACATCCAGCCTAGATCAATCTCATTGCAACTCCATCGCATGACGCCATGGTATCATACCCGTCCGAAATAAAACAAATATCCCAACAATACAATTAGCAGAGAGATTATCGCCGTCCACCGCCAACTCGTTCTATGCCATCCGGTGCTTTCTTCAGCTTCACGCGACACTCCGGACAAAACCATTTCGCGCGTCTGCTGGGCGGTTCTTTGAGGCCAACGCATTCGAGATGGAACCATTCACCTTCGCACTGTAATACTGTTAGAATCAAGTAACCAATATGAGGACTCGTATAACCTACATCAGGGTTCTCGCAATTAATCATCGTCCCGAAACTGACATCCTTGCAGAGACAGTATCGCGGCTCATTCGGGTCGATCTTTTCCAGAACACCGTCCTCATCAATCCGGTAATCCTCACCCTTAATGGTTTCTTTGCCTGGTAGCCGTCTTTTAGGTTTAGATTTGCGTTTGCCGTGGCTGAGGGTGGCCCCGCCCTCTAGACTAGAAGAAACAGGTCCCGGCGCGGGTCGCTTCTTCCGGCGAGCGCCTGTGCCTACTGCGGTAGTGCCTGAATCAGGTCCTGGAGTCTTAGAAGCTGGCGTGACGCTCTTGCGCCGAAGGTGTTCGCGTGATACTCCAATTAGTGCCGTATTCATCGCGCTCCCTGGCTCTATAGAAGTCGCTGCCGAACGGCGTCTCGATGGTGGTCTAGTTGTTGGCGGTGTTGGGGTAGCTGCGACTTTGAAAGTCAGAGAAGCTGTTTCCGGAACATTTTCGAGTGTCGTAGAAGCAGCCGATCGTGCCCTGGTCGGTGGGGGGCTAGAAGATGACGGTTTAAGAGCCTTGGTGGTAGTATCCAACAAAGGTTGGGACAGATCTGCCGCAACGCTTGTCGTTTCCCCCGAGAGGGCTTTGCCAGTGTTGCGCTTTTTGGACGGTGGTTTTGCCGATGTGGGTAGATCAGATCGTTCCGCCGACGGTTCCTCTTCCGCCTTTCTCTTCCGAGTAGTCTTAGCCCTGCCCTTTGCGGGGGTTATAGGCACGCCATTGGCTTTTGCGAAATCCGTACCAGCGACATGATGGTTTTCGCCTGGGGTAGAGAATAGACGCCTAAAGGTAGAACCAATATCACTGATCCGTTTGGCGGCCAGCTCTGCTTCAGCCGCTGCTGCGGCCGCAGCGGCGGATGCCGCTTCCTGCTCCCGTGCCATATTCTCCCGCTTCAGTCGTTTGGCCTCATTTAGAATCATACCGCGGTTGCTGGTTTTAATCTCTTCTGCTGCAGACATATCAGCAGTCGCCTCGCTCTTGCGGATAAGCTTTCCCGGTACATAAGTGTTTTCGATGTCATCACAATCGATAAGTTCTTCTCCAGTGGCCTGAGCTTTCGCTTTCGCTGCCCGATACCCTTCCCAGCCTCTTCCGCCTGTCGCTAGTTCACGATTGATCATGATTTCACTTGGTTGCCATATCGCGTTCTTTTTCATTTTCTTCCGTAGCTTGGTCATCTCCCAGTCGGTAAGCCGGAGCCATGGCAGATCTTCACTACCGAGTTTGGCGCCTTCAGGAGGCGGTTTCAGTAGCGCGAGGGCATTGCTTGTCGAGATTCCTGCAACAGAGCTGTGCACGTTCGTACCCACTCCTCCTACTCTTTGTTTACCGCGCTTCTTGTCCTTCTTTGGCTGCAAAGTCTCCTGCTCCGGAAGAGTCACATGTGCACCACGGCGTGATCGAGCCTTGGGGGTTTCGTTGTCCGACTGCTCCGTGCTGGCGATAGGCGAATCTGGATCAAGGCCCGCAATCACCGATCGTCGACTTCTAGATTTCGGCAAGCCAGTTTTGTCAGGTACCTGGCCGTCGACGCGTAGCGTAAGGCGAGTCGCGCCTTTTTCTGCCTTTCGACCACCCTTTGCGCGCTTCGGGGGTGGAGTGGCGTCGCGAGATGCCGGTTTAGGGAGTAACTCAAGTTTTCTTTTGATATTTCCTAAGCGATCGTGATGGCGGTCAACAACATCGTAAATTCGACACGCCTCTGCGTATGAAGCTTCACGGGCGTTGATCGCGCGGTTTAGGTGAACGGAGATCTGCTCGCGTAATTCTTGCGGATTGCGTCGGGACTCAACTGGCAGTTCTGGAAGCTGACCATAGATCTTCGTAAGTTCGTGAACTTTTTGCGTGGCGTCCAAGTACGTTTCATCCAGTCCACGGATCAATGTTAACGAGCGGATGAGGTCCGATGGTAGGTACTCTGTGTAATCAATGAAGTCTGTGACGGTGGCCTGGGCATCAGGGTCAAAAGGACCCTCAAAAATCACCCCACCGCTATCATCGGTATCGTCCGTCATCCTGAACATGGAGTTGATGGTTGAGAGCGTCCATGGACGGGGGGAAGCGACTCGGTGCGAGAAGTCCATCGACTCGTGAGGTTGAATCGCCTTGATGATAACGCGCGGATCAATATTTTTCCGCACGCCGATGCAGTATGATTGGCTGTCAAACAACTGCCTAATGAACAGCTTAATATTTAGTTCGTACTGCCCAATCAGATCTTCAGTTTGTCCCTATTTAGTATATACGAATAGTAAAGCGTGTCGATGCTTCCTGATGGTCGATAATGGTAATTTATAATGGTCGTCGCATCACAAAACTTGCCGGAGAAAAGCTACTCAATAAAGGGACAAACCAGTCAACATTTCCGCCGGGGCTTCATCTCAAATTCCAGTCAAGTCAAACGTTCTACAACTAGGTGTCATGAGAGATATGTAGGTAATCGTCTAGGTAGACAGGCCTTGATGTTCCAGCAGGCAACTTTTCATTGGACTGACGTTCGTGTCCCCGCCTTTGTTGTGAGGGCTGATCATGAAAGAAAGCCAGATAAACGGCAATGGACAGACCTATCGCCGTTTGCAAAAACTTATGATCGATCGATAGCTTGTCGAAATTAGATTGGGAAGAATAAGTTGCAAGTCACGGGATGCTCCTGCTGTTTGTTGTTTCGCGGTCGCTCCTTCCTTTCTTCTCATCAGTTCCGACCTGGCCTGCCTCCTTCTTCCTCTTCTTCCACCCTCCACTCAACTTACTCCTAGTCAAACTTCTCTTCTGACGCTTTCTCATCTCATCTATTACCTTCTTTCAGTTCGACAAATCCCCGTTGATTGAAAATGGAGAAGGCAACACAGCGGCTCAATCTTCTGTTCTTGAACAACGAGCTCCTCCTTGCGAAGGATACTGGCTTACGTCTTCCTGTCTCAAAGACAAAGCCTGGGGTTGACTCTACTACCAACCCAACTGTCGACAAGAAGAAAAACCTATCTCATGGCCATCATCCAGATCTTCCAACCAGTGCGGCCGTCGACAATCAGGTTGTGGCGCCCAATAAAGTTGATGCGCCTCAAATCAGATTGAATCATGGAAAGAACAAAGAGGGCGACGATGGGTTTGACGAAGGCACCGCTTTCCAGTCGGGGCTTGAGGCGTCTTCATCTTTGGTTGCAGAGTCATTTTGCCCCGCTGCAGCCATCATGAAGTTACCATACAAGTACATGCGTGGTACAACAGCGGAGATTATTGGAAGGCGCTTCTTTGACAAAGGCCAATTCTGGGCAAGAGAATGGGACCTGTAAGTGATCGGTACTCTTTCGAGTTAGACTCTGTCTCTAATCCAGTTTCATCAGCTACTACATCTTTCCTCCTCGGGATCTAGCACCCGGCCCTCTGCTGCTATTATCTGCCTCTCAAGTCCAACAGTTCCTAATCCTAATCAGCCAATATTACAAAACCCGTCTGACAATTCCAATGGATCCTGAACTGGGCTTACTACTGTCCTTCCAGGAGGAAGGAATGCCCAAGCCCCAATACCTAGGTCGATCAACAAATCGAGATGTCAAGGATGATCTGGTCTCCACGATGTCAATGCTGCCAAGAGATCCAGTGAATTCCATTGACCAGCCATCCGATGGCTTGGTGATATCGGTTGACATAGTCAATGCGTTTCGTGAAAAGATAGAAGCTGGACTCAATGCCACTAAGAAAAAGTCCAAGGTATCAAAGGAGAAGAGGCGGGCTCTGAAAATCGAGAGACAACGAGAATGGGTACGATCTCTTAAAAGAGCGCAATGTTACTTTGGGCTACATCCTCGTTGCATGGGTCACATAAGCCATGACTCTGCCAAAGACGAGCTGACGGCTCCTTTACCACCTCTTCTCCTGGATAAGGTGGCTCCATACCCTTTCGCAGATCATCCTATCTTCATAAGCATCGACGTGGAATGGAATGAACGCCAGCGCAACCAAATCACGGAAGTGGGCATCTCCACCTTGGACACTCTAGACATTGCTCATGTAGCTCCTGGCCCAGGCGGGAAGAACTGGCGGCAATGGATTCGTTCTCGGCATATCCGCATCAAGGAATATGCTCATGTTGTCAATTGCGAATTTGTATTAGGTTGTCCCGATCAATTTGGATTTGGCAAGAGCGAGTTTGTCCCGCTTCAAGACGCTGCCCGAGTGGTAGAGAGCTGCTTCAAGCCACCTTACTCTGCTCAGGTTCCTGTGAAATTCGTCGATGAGGAATCCACTGGGGACAAGCCAAAAGTCACAATTGAGACAGCGATTGAAGGATACAAGTTGCGCCCTCGCAACGTTGTCCTCGTCGGTCACGGCTTACATGCCGACATCAGTTATTTCCACGCTCTTGGTTGCGATATGTTTTCCGAAAACGCGTCGAAGATACAATTCCAAAACTCCTCGCAAGTCTCGGCGAAAGAGCCGCTCAACCCTCCTTCACAATCGCCGTTTTTCGATACGCTGGATACAGCAACGATGTTTCAAGGGCTCAAACGGGATGTGCACTCCCGTGGGCTTGAAAATGTGCTCGGATCTCTGGGTATACTTGGCTGGAATCTTCATAATGCTGGTAATGATGCCCGTTACACTCTTGAGGCTATGGTGCACATGATCATCAATGCGAGAGCCGCTCTAGATAAGGGGCCACAGGAACTGTCTGGAGACTACATGGATTGGACATTGAGACCGGTCGCAAACGAAGACACTGCACTGCATGAACTAGCTTGGCAAACTGAAGTCGATCGCCGTGTCTCCGAGGTGGTGGCTGACAGGGAAGAACAGATTCGAGATGATTGCAAGATCTGGGAAATCGTCACCGGGTGGGATAGTGGAAATCCGCTGACTTCCCAGGACATTGATGGCGGAGAACCGAAGGGTTTCATCTTCAGTTGAATTTGGAAGCAGGTGATCCGGACATGGAGTAATCGCACACATTGATGCCTGGTTTTGAAGCTCTGTTTTACCGCCGTGCGTAGGTTGAATGTCGTATTGTGGTTACTTCTGGATGGTGTACATCATCAAAGTAGTGCAAGCCAACTCACCGTTTGTACTAAGATAAATCTTCTGTCTTGTTACATTATACTCATCAAAATCATTGGCCTCGAATATGTACCGGGCTCGGTCTTGACGTCATCCAGAGTGTTGCCCCGGGTGGCCAAGTGACGATAGAAAGCGGCGCCTCTGAGCCTTGAAGTCTCAATGTGTAATTTGCGCTTTTTTTTTCCTCCCCCATAGACAAACATATTGAAAATGCAGTGAGCTGAACACATTGTAGTACTTCGTCTTCGGGAACCCCGCACTGTGCGCAAACTTTGACTGTTGCAAGATCGCAACAACAGTTCTACAAGCGAATGCAACTTTCATGACCTCCATTCACAACCAACTTGTTTTTCAAATTCCCGGTCCCATTTGATACCAGCCGTCCAAAATGGCGACTATGCCGCTTACCAGCCTGCTCAGGATAACGAGCAAATCAGCCTTTGAAAAAGCCACTAAACATCCCTTTCTGGAGGCAGCTGGAAAGGGCGAGCTCCCAAAAGAGAAATTATCCCAGTGGCTCGCACAGGATCGCCTATATGCACAAGCATATGTCCGTTTTATCGGGGCCTTACTCACGAAGGTTGTGTTGCCAACCCACGATCCGCACAGCAGGCCTAAACAAGCAGTTGCAATAGAGCAACATGTCCTCGACATTCTAGTGGAATCACTAAACAACATCCAACGAGAATTAAAATTTTTTGATGAGGTGGCAATGGAGTACTGCTTGGACGTCACTGCGCTGTCTAATCAGCAGAGCGAGAATCAACATTTGGGGGCAGGCTATTTCGAACCGTTGTATATCACGAGAGCATATATCGATCTGTTCATGTCAGCGTCCAGTCCCGGAGTGACCTTGTTGGAAGGTATGACTGTCTTGTATGCAACGGAGTACGTCTACCTACATGCCTGGAAGCATGCTGCAGCTGTCATGTCGAGCACAGCGATAAGTCACGAGACCCTACCGTCTCCAGCGTCATTCTCAACAGGTGCTGAACGAGACTTGGATGGAGGAGCCTTGCGTCGAAAGTTTATTCCCAACTGGTCGAGTCCTGAGTTCGAGAAATTTGTGGTCAGACTCGGTGAAGTTGTGGATGAGTTGGCTGGGTGTGTAAAAGGGGCGGATGTCATTGAGAAGACGCGGAGTCAGTGTATTGGATGGTATAGACATATACTGTGGCTAGAGGCGCAGTTCTGGCCTGATCTCAACGAGGATTGATTGATTCGAGATCAGAGCTGGTACTCATTTGGTTATGTGCATATTTAGGTGTATCTCAAGATAAGCTAGTGAAGTATTTACTCATGAACCTCGAAATGAGTACTTCGTGGTGTTCTGATTGCCCAATTTGAAATTCATCTTGTTTGGTATGGCACTGCAAGCTTGTTAATTGAATATATCTGTTCATTGTATCAATATGACAGTAAACTGGAGTTGATATGTTGACAGTAGGAATAAGTATTCAATGTTGCTGCCTCAGGCCGTAATAGTTCGCCCTTCACTGCCGCCGCGACATCATCTCCGCATTGGATGCCTGTCAACAACCATCTTCATGCTGTCGTTCTGCGTTATACATACGATATCCCTCTTTACTTTCACAAGACATCTTAGACTACTCGAGAGTAGCGCAAGAGCTACTCGAATATAGTGCGCTTGCACTATCACTGTGTTTTTCGCCGTGTACGTACCATCATAAACCCCCGCAGTCAGACCGATCGGTGCCTATCGCTAATCGTATCCAGCAATTGAGAAGTGAACTAGACCGTCACGACCTCATACCGAAGAGAGAAATAAAACAGACCCACGGCCGTCAAGAGAGTATTCAATAGTCCCAGAGACTACCTCCTATACTCCCTCTCGAACGCACACACTCGCCCAATATGGCTCAAATAAACTACCGCACCATCAACATCGATGTACTCGACCCCGAGTCATCCATCAACTTCCCTATGGAAACTCTCCTTCCCGGAAACCTCCCCGAACCCACCACCTCCGGCGCCGCCGCTTCCGTCGCGCAGCAAGTACGCCAGTTACTTCGAGGCGGTGATCCCGAAGGCGCTCTGAGACATGTGCTTGATACAGCTCCATTGGGCGGCGATGCGCAGGCAAAGGAAGTCCACTTGGCTACTGTTATTGATGTTCTTCAGGGAATTCGACAGGGAGAGATGCTCAAGGTTTTGGAGGGTGTGATAAGTGGAGAGGGCGGCACTGAACGAGCGGATTGCTTGATGAAATACATGTACGTGCTTGCTTTTTTTCGATCGTATTGCGATGGCATGAACTAACGGTGTCTTGTTTGGAAAAATAGCTACAAAGGCATGGCTGTACAGTCATCTTCTAGCGGCGCCCAATCCCCTTCCTCGCGCAAGGGTCTCTCTCCGCAAGCTACTGGATCCGGATTCTCTCAGGTGCAGTCACGGAACTTTGGTGAGGGAGGTGGTGGTCAGCAAATGAGTGTGTTGCTCAGCTGGCATGAGAAGCTTGTGGAGTTGACTGGACACGGAACTATTGTTCGGGTCCTTACTGATCGTCGAACCGTGTAAGGTCGATAGGAATTTATAGATTCAAGTCGTTCAGTTGCTTGGTTGTGTATCTAACAAAAATCTGATATAACTTTTGACGCCCATTATATGTTTGTCTCCTTCCCGAGGAATGCCATATTCTGACTATCGTACAATGCTGGCTGAAGCCATGCTTCAGTCTATTGTTTTGGCTCAAAATCACCTCCACCAAGGATATCCTTAAGATTGACCTCTCCACTGCCTCTCTTCAGAGGCTCTGGTTGTCCGGCTCCTTCTTTCCATCCTATCATGAAAATGATTCTGAAGGTAGCAGGGATACCACTTTGGCCATGCTCAGCGTCTATTTCCTCCTTGTGCAATTCGCGGTAAATAGCCTCATTTGCCAAAAGAACATCCTTCGACAGAGTACCCATCTGTACAGTAGCGTTGCTCTCACCCATGGCCTGCAAATCCTGCATCAATGCGAAAGTGTCGGGGAAATCAACGACAATATCTTCAACATCCACTGTCAACATCTTGAAACCTGCTTTTGTCAAAAGACCTCCGACATCTCTGACATCAGCTAGCGGTGAGATATGCGGAATCACACCACCACGACGCTCCATGTTCGCCAATTGTAGCGATGAACGTAGCTCAAAGAGTGTATCCCCACCAAACATTGCTGCAATAAACGGGCTATCGGGTTTGAGGATATTATTGATTTGCGCCAAAAGGGATGGGAGGTCATTAATCCAGTGGATAGAAAGAGAGGACAGCACGGCATCAAAGGTGTTTGCTTGGTAGGGCAATGATTCTAGGTCGGGAATCACTTCCCGCCGTATAGATATCTGATTGTTGAAGTCATCATCTGCATCTCGATGTAGTAGCGCATGCGACGTATCGATGCATGTGAGAGCACCAATCCGATCAGATAGAGGGGGGGACGTTTCAACCGCGGGGTCCGGGTTGGGAGCTGTCAGAGCTCTGGCGATGTTGCAACTATTTGCGCCGAGGTCAAGGGTATTCGGGAAAGACCTTTTTATATCCTATCAAGCAAGAATTAGCAACACATTAAAATGTCAATTCAAGGAATGGCGAGGGAAGGCGCACCAGCAATCTTTCACATAATCTCTTTGCGACCTCGTCTTTGATGTAGTCCACCTGACGACTCTGTTCGACATTCCGAGAGGCGCGATCTTTCTGCATATGCTTGGCCGTCCGGTTGAACACTTCAAATGTCGGTCTGCCTGGTGTTTGAACGGCATAACTTCTCGTATGTGTTGAGAATCTGAGTGACAGCCGCCAGCGGCTCGGAAGTTTTGTGAAGGTAGAAGGGACGGACATGTTGCCGGTCTTGCAGTCTTGCTTGATTCAATTGATTTG
Organism: Talaromyces liani; assembly: GCA_022814505.1. Lineage (NCBI taxonomy): Eukaryota > Fungi > Ascomycota > Eurotiomycetes > Eurotiales > Trichocomaceae > Talaromyces > Talaromyces liani. The sequence goes on from JAKLNL010000001.1 coordinate 166,835, forward strand.
TCGGTTTCAATTGTACATCGTTATGTGTGGAATTGGTCTTCGTTCGTTCCAGTAAAGACGTGAGTTTGCGAGTGACAGAACCCAATGATCATTCTTCAATATGTAAGAAGGTCCACTGAAGCTCCATCTATGCGCTATGCCCCTTATGGATTAGTCTAGTCTAGCTTGGCTCCGCATGTTTTCCGCCAGAATCTCCGCCCCGCGTGGTACTCTATATTGAACATCATCGCTCGAGCTTTCCAATTGAGTGTTGACACTGTGCAACAAGGGAACATGAATGAGAGCTCACGAATTGAGGAAAGTGGTCACTAATATTAGCCACTGCCAATTCTACTTCAGCCTATACGACCAATATCTTAACCTGTCCCGAAGTTTCAGGGGTAGCTCGATATCAACAATAATGAGATAGATACACACGCACTTCAACGGTCGTCGGATCGACATTGTCGATACATATCAGAGCTTCCAACATGTCTCGCCCCTTTCCATACACCTTCATATCCTGTCCATGTGCGCAGCAAACGAGAACTTCCAAACTCGCGAAACGGAACTCGCGCGAACTTTCACCCAAGAAACAGTCCTCTCCGCGCAAACCTACGCCGAATACACAACCAGCAGAAGACTCAGATTTGGAGAGTGACGATGATGACGAGGAATCCGAACAAACATTTAATCCGCGATCGGATCGTGCCAACTTCTCGCTATACCCGCCGGAACAATTGTTATACTGCGAAGACTGCCATCAGATAAAGTGTCCGAGATGTATAACGGAAGAGATAGTTTGTTGGTATTGTCCAAATTGCCTATTTGAGACACCGAGCAGTATGGTTCGAAGTGAGGGTAACAGGTATGTTTACTCTTAAGAAAGCCCAATTGATAATGTGAATAGTATCATTGACAGAGAATCACGAATACAGATGCGCTCGGAATTGCTTCAATTGTCCTGTCTGTACCGCGCCACTCTCAGTCAGTACTCTGGAGAATACGATTGAAAACAGCGCACAACAAGGTCCTTGGATATTATCATGTGGGTACTGCATGTGGACAACCTTAGACGTAGGCATCAAGTTCAGCAAACCTACAAACATCCGATCTCAGCTCTCCAAAATCTACGAGGAGAAAGGACATGGAGGCTCTATTCCTACTGGTGATTCCAAGTCGTCCCTATCTATGGGCGGTAATCTCGATGAGCTGGAAAGTCCCACAACGGCAGAAGCCGAGGACAAGGAGGAACCTCTACCTACACAAGCGCAACATGATCCGGTCGAGCTAGACACAAACGCGAGATTCGCAGCCCTCAAGCGCTTCTACACAAAACAGATTGAGGATACCTCTGTCTCAGCAACGGATCCGCTGGCGTCGGACTTCGGAGCAGCTTTCTCTTCGCCTAGCGCATTGAGTCGGATCATGTCAATCTATACGTCATCGTCACATCTATACGGAGGCGGTGCGAAGAAAGCTAAATCAAAGCCTCCAGTGATGCGAGAAGCTCTTACTCCGGGTGAAGGCGTCAAAGTAGCTACTGGCGCAAAAGAGCGCTCTATTATCAATCGAATGGCATCAGAGGATTGTACATGGGACGATATGCTCTCCAAGGAGCAACGAGCATTCCAAGATCCGGAGGCGCGATTTATGGAAGAGCTTCGCCCACTACCTGTGTTGTTACGAACGAAACGATCTAAACGTTGCAAGTCGTGCAAACACATTTTGGTGAAACCCGAAATCAAACCTGCGTCAACACGATTCAGAATTCGACTCATCGCACTGAGCTATATTCCGCTTCCTACATTACGGCCACTTATGCCAGCAGCATTACCAGGTCAATCAGTATCCGCCACATCGCTACTCCAGCCGAATTTAGACTCTCTCACACCACTTCGACCCATACAGTACCTTCTGACACTCAAAAACCATATGTTCGACCCAGTCAAAGTGACGTTAGCGACTCCATCGGTGACTCCTGGACGAATAGGATCAAAGGTTACTATTCTTTGTCCGCAATTCGATCTAGGCGCAAACAGCGATGTATGGGACGAAGCTCTACAAGCGGGACCGGCAGCGCCGACTTCCTCATCGGTAGCTACATTATCATCATCGGGAGGACGAGCCGGCACCGTAGCAGGTTATGAAAAGGTGGCTGAAGCAGGCAAAGTCTGGGACAAGGGGCGCAACTGGACAACGGTAGTTCTAGAGGTCGTCCCAGAGGTTTTACCAGGGACGCAACAGCCCGGCATTCCATCAACGCCAAGCAAAGCCGGCAAGAAAAAAGACCCCGAGAACGAAGACGAAGATGAAGACGATATCGACACTCAGTTACGTGAAGACGAAGACGTTCTCGAGATCCCCGTTTTTGTACACCTGGAATGGGATGCGGAGAACCAGGTGGATCAAGATGATGGAGCCGGCGGTGATAAAAGTCACCTACGTGAAAGAGTCGGAGGAGACAGTGAGACTCACAAGTCAGACTCGATCAAGCGTGAATTGGCGTATTGGATGGTGCTTGGAGTGGGTAGGATATCTCCGAAACTTTTATAGATATCATCTCATAGAAAAACGGATCAATTGATCATGTATGAGCTAGTCGGTCTCTGCGACTTACCCAATTGCGTACATTCGGATTACCGTGATATTGAACCGTGCCTATGGCTTCTAGTGTAGAGACTTGAAGAAAGTTGAAGATTGAAATGTAGGTTAAATTCAGGTATGTCAATAGCTTTTAAAATAACACAACCCCAGATTGTCAGGGGTTAGGTATCACAAAAGCCCCGGTATCTCATACATGATCTATATGGATTTTGCACTTTTTGGTTCTTCGTGAAAAAAGACCTCAATGGATCTTTCTCGTTTCCCTCCCCCATCTTCCCCTTCTCGCCTAGACTTGGGCATCGAATCCATTCTCCACTTCGTACTCTCCATGTAACTGCCGCATGAAATATGAAGAGAAAAGAATAGGATTACCCGGCAGAGATGATTGATTGATTCGGAATTACCAACGAAGTAAAAAAAAAAAGGGCTTCCGTACGTTAGAAAAGACACACACGCACACACACGTAATAAAAAGGATAAATAGAAATATGAACTGTCATGTTTTCTTCATTCCAAGTTTTTTGTTTTCATATTAAATCCCTTCTATTTTTGTTTTGGAATCTAGTAATCAGCAGCGCTGCTCTGAGGGAACTCGAAAACAACGTTGCGGCCGGTCAATCGTCGGTAAACCTCGCCATAGGCATCGAGGCGGTGGTCAACACCACCACGCTCCTTCTCATCGAGAACGACCTTGATGGTCTTGCTGCCGTCCTCCTTGGTGCGGACACGCTTGCCAACAATCTCAACGGGGTAGACGATGTCGGAGAGGATGGCGTCGTGGACAGCGGTCAAAGTACGGGAACGAGGACGCTTCTGGGTGAGGGTGTTGCGAGAGCGGACAGAGCGCTTGGGGCGGGGGAGGATACGGCGAGAAGCAATGATGATAACGTGGCGGTCGGAGAACTTCTTCTCGAGCTCACGGGTCAATCTGTGAATGTCAGCTTTTGCCCTGCCAATTCTTTAGATTCGATGTTTTCGCAAAACGTACCGCTGCTGGATCTTGTGGAAACCCTGGAGGAGAGGGACGGGAACGAAGATGGCAATAGCCTTCTTGCCATGGCCGACCTCGATCTGTAAATCAATATGCGTTAGCAAAATTCCTCCAGAACTGCATTTCTCCGTTGCGGTGTGTAATATGTGCCATCCATATTCGTTCGAAAGCGAGAATAAGCGGATCGATTCTTCACATGTACTATCACTCGTAGCATCCTTCTGATTTGATGCGACTTTTGTAGCTCTCCCAGATGCACACCGAATTGACACACACACACACACACAACCGAAAAAAACATATTTCGTGCTGGAAAGAAAATCCTACCTCACGAGCAGAGACGAACTGAAGAGGGCGGAGGGAAGCCTTCAGGTCCTGGGTGTTGCTCTCAAGGTCGAAAAGAGCGTTGGCGAGGGAGGACTCCAACTCGGAAGGGCTCTGCCTGGAGGGCGAGTTGGCGGCGATTTTGTTGAGGGCAGCCATGATGTGTGTGTGCGAAACGAAGATGGGATATGAATCTCTCCTCTCGTCTTCGTGGGATTTGTCGTGAAGGGAAGGCGTCGTTCGTTCGGTCGGCGGAGAAAGATTGAGATCGCGGATTAGTTAAACATACAATCTTTGGTCGTCTCACACAAATGTGCGTCGGCTTCCGTCGGCCAATCGCGTGCCAGGGCTCTCGCTTAGGCGGGTTGCTAGTCTGTATGTGGTTAGACAGCGTCTATTTGGGTATAGTGGATCCCGTGATTTGGCCCGCCCTGATATCAATTCAAGATTCAATCAGAAGAAGTAGGTCTTTACGTTGGGATCATGCTGTTGATGGCAATGCTGGTGTTGAATTGTGGGCGATGGGAGTCGTCACATTTCATAGGTCTAACCGGTTGACGCTGTCCAAGTCCTATACTAGTACGGTATGCCAGACATTCAAAAATTGATCGATTAGTTGACGCTGGACTAGACTATAAACATATGTGGCAAAGGCTGGAAAGAATAATCAGTAGTAATAGTAACAGGGCAAACTCGGACGATATCAATAGCACATTTCCAACAGTTGTACGCCGGCGGGACAATCAAAAGGGCCAAGCAAACGAGTGACACGGTAAAGGGTGGTATGAAGATAGACAAAGAACGCAAAGCTGGTCGTAAACATCTCGAGGCAAAAATCAGCATGCGCAGCCATCCTTTGGTGTAGCAGCTGCACGATCTCCTAGGTTGACTCTAGAAGAATCATCGCCTGAACGACTTCCACCAAGATTAGTTTGACCGCCTCCCGGTCCAGATTTGGTTCCTTTCAAGCTCGTCTCGGGAATAGCATTGGCGATAGCCGTAAAGACTTCTGTGACATTGTAGCCCGTCTTGGCGCTGGTCTCGAAAAATAGGAGACCCTCCTCTTCAGCATAGGTGCTTGCCTCCCGAGTCGAAATCTTTCGCGCATCCGTCGTGTTAGAGAGATCATTATTCTCAACTTCTTCGTCACCCTCGGCATCGGGACCCGGCGCGCCATTGTTCTCCGCGTCCGTGGCATCATCTTCATTCTCTTGACCACCCGCTCCGGAATCGGTCAAATCAAGCTTGTTTCCAACCAGCGCAATGACGATGCCGGGACTAGCTTGTCGTTGTAGTTCCGCGACCCAGTGTTTAGCCTTGACCAGCGATGCGGGCTTTGTGAGATCATATACAACAAGTGCGGCCTGGGCGTTTCGGTAGTACATTGGCGCAAGGGAAGCGAATCGTTCTTGGCCGGCGGTATCCCAGATTTCAAACTTGATCATTCGGGTTGGAAGAGAGCATTTTTGTGTCAGGAAGGCAGCTGTTTGAGTTCGCGTATGCGTCAGCATCTAATGTTATGGAGCGATGCCAAATCATGCGGTACCTACCGCCTATCGTCGGTTCCTTGTTCTCTTGGAAATCATTGTTCACGAATCTCAGGACTAGTGATGACTACCTTATGTTAAAGTTGATTCCATCATTGCGACAGAGATAACCAACCTTTCCAACAGCAGCTTCTCCGAGCAGGACTAGCTTGACGCTGCTGCTCGGTTTTGTTCCAGCGGGGGCTGATTCCGGCATTGCTTCCGATGGTAGTTTAGATGGGGTATCGTATCCGCTGGTGGTCCTGATGGAGTCGATGATTATTAGCACTTTGTCTTTGACAGAAAATAGCGAGCAATTATACTCGTGAATCCAGAAGCCTACGCAATAGTAGACAATGACATGAATGCAGGCAGCGGAATTCTAAAGTTTCATGAATGACTTTACCTGATTGCTGTGGAATCGGGAAATTCGGGAGCGTTGGGAATCAATCAAGGTCACTCTGCGTATATTTCGAGCGCAGAGTAAAGAATCTTGCCATATAAATCTGAAATAGAGGTTGATGCTCAAAAGTTGACCTCCAGATGACAATCCGGCTTTCGGGACGTTGTTGAGCTGTTAGACTAGAGACCAATTAGGTTTAGTCAATGGCTGACGTCGGCCGGGTCACGGGACTTGAGACACTAAAGAGGCAGGTTGACATCATACATCGAAATTGCAACTTTGCACACAAAACATCCACTAGAGCAAGTCAGAGTCAAAGTCGCGTAAGTCCACTCTTGCAAGGCCCTGAATGTATCGTGTAGAGTCAGAAGATAGTTTGTAGACAGTTGCGTTAGTCACGCCTGCTACACTTGTAGTCGGTACTCCAATTGTCACAAGTACTTCAATGGTCGATCTAGACCTGGCCAGGGCTGGCCCATAAGATAATTCTACGACAGGAGGTATGTGCATGAGGCTGACTGAGGCTTGAGGCTGGCTGCTTATACTTCAGCCGGGACAGTCCCAGTAGTTCGGATCGCTTTTTGCCAGATCGGGAAATCTTTTGCATGATGCTTTTGAACGTAACTGATATCGACAGGGATGCTTTATTGTCTTGACTCATGTGATTTTGTTCTGTATCCAAGTCAATCAGCCCTGATGGGTCAAATTACCTAACTGGGTATCATGAGTACCTTGTTGCAGTTCATGTACATGGTTACTGTAGAAGACAACTCGGAACCGAACCGATATTATTGAAGTCTAGCTAAAGATGAATGTTAAAGTATGTCTAAATTGTGAGATAACTGGAATCCAGCCCCGAATGCAGTAGTAGATGAAATAGATAGAAAAAGGAAAATGTCGTGAATACATGTCCGCTAACCCTTGAAATCCTCCATAATGAAACCAAGCAATTAATAATATGATAGAAAACCAAACAGACCATTGACGGGCCAAAAGAAAATAAACAAAACGTGTGTAAGTATCCTGTGCCCCGCAATGCTTCCAATATTGTACATGAGTATCTCAATTTGACAAATGGTGAAGATGAGGAAGGAAATGAAAGGAGCTGACGAGGGTGAAGAAATAAAAAGAAAAGTGACCGCGAAGTCAAAAGGTTCTAAGATCCTGGTATCTCCCAATTTTGCTGCCCATGAATAACCGCCCAGTCTATATTGTTGAACGCCGTGTATTTGTAAAATCAGATCCGATGCCGTGCAAGGAAAAAAACTTTTTGTGTAAAGAATCCGAAATAAAATGATGAGGCTCCGAAAAACGCAAGATGTGAAAAGGTCGCAAGTGAATCGCCGAAATCGAGGTATTGATACAGGGGAATGATGGTTGATTAAAAGATCGATAATATGAGTTGAAAAATGGAGACCAGTCCAGGTGATCCGGTCATTGCCAAATCACTTTCGAATTGAATGTAGACAAGGAGATCTGGGAACCGACGTTAGTACTCGTTCAGCCGATCTGTAGGTTCATTTCAGAACTCACGGAAAAGGAGGCGCTGCATAGATGGTTGCCCTCATCTTTGATATTGACAATCTGGTTGAGTCTGGACTTCGAAGACGAGGTTTCATGTGGACTCGCATGTCATATCCCAGAGATTCAGTTGCGAGCAATTTATGCACGCTTGGGAGGTTTAGGTTGACCGGGCTTTTTCACACCAGTAGTATCGTAAGCGCCACGACCCATGTTGATGTTGCAGGATCCCCGAGTAATCATTGTAGAGGCTAGTTGAGAAGGTTGTTAGCCGGAAGATTGTCAAGCGGTGTTCGGTGTGCGGTGTGTTGAGGAATTGTAGCTGGACATGGAAGAATAGATAGAATGAAGGAGGGGGAAGGAGGTGATATTTATGTTGAAGTAGGGCTGTAGTGACTCACCTTATGTGATAGGAAATATGCGAGCAATTACTGCCGTAAACAGTGAAATTGAGGTTCCAGAAGGAGTATCCAACAATAGAGCAGGTCCTGTAACGGCCAAGCTAGGCAAACAAGCGCGGTGGGACACAAAAAAAGGTTCCCGACAGGATCAATCCTAGAACACAAAAGGTACCAGGACGAACGGAGAAAAAGGAAGTGCGGTTCAAAAAAGAAAAGATCGGAAGGAGAAGACGATCGTTTTGAAGGAATTCTGGAGTCAAGCAAGTCGACCGTACCGTCTGTTCGGGTGGCACCTAGGAGAGCTCAGGCAGGAATGTGACGCCAACCCTAGAGAGTAAATAAAGTATTCGTTGTTTGTGGGCCAGGGGGTGGTGGTTGTGTGAGATCGCTTATGTAGTATGTATGTTCGTTGGCAGCTGGTTGGGTTGAATTCCCTATTTGCTTTGTTTTTTAATTTCTGGATAGGGCACACCAGCTTATCGTAGTATTCTCCTTTCACGTTTCGTTTTTCGCTTCTGCTCGGAGGTAGGTAGGGTTGCTTTAGATCCAGCCCCAAAAAGAACAGTGTTCCACAATGCAAACGAAGTGCAGATTTAGGTCCGGATTAAATGTAGGTATTTTTTTGTTTTGTGGAGCTGAGAACCCGACAAATGCTTTTGTGTCTCTCGGCGAGATGAACCCAGGCAAAAGCAAATAAAAAGTTGTTGGACAGACACAGGCAAGGGAGGCGTGTGCAGGTAGATTAGGTGTGACACGGACGGCGGCGGAAGGGCAGGAAAGAGAAGCCGCTGGATCAGAATTGATATATCGCAAGGGAGGCAAGGTATTCGCTGTAAGCCGTTTAAAGACCAGCAACAAGGGAGATGGGCGTTTGGTGGTCCAGGCGGTCGTTCGTTCGTTCGTTCGATGGAGGCAGGCAAACAGCAGGATTGGAGATCAGACTGCTGTATGTACAATGTAGCAGGAGCAAACTAAGGTTGGTTGCTTGTTTGTGTGCTTGCTTGCGCTTCGGATTGTTGCGTGCGTTGTTCCAATAATTATGCCGCGGAGGACGGAACGTTGACCGAGGGATAGAGGTACAGATATAAATCAAGCAGACGAAGATCGCTAGAAAGCAGGACACGCAAATGATCTCAAGGAGTGTGTGTGGGAGGAAAAAGGAAGCAGAAATATGATAGAAATAAGCTGTCATATAAGAACAGAAAGCTAAGAAGAGCAGTCACACCAGAAAAACAATACGTAAATGAGAGAAGGAGACGGGGGGGGATAGCGAACCCAATATATTATACGTATACATAATACGTATTGAGTGATCGAGACTTGTCATTCGTCTTATTTTTTTATTTATTTATTTTTTTTTTCGTCCTAGTTATTTTATTTAATTTTCTTACTTCCCTCGTTCCCCGGGGCTTTTTGTAACCCCTGCCTAGTCTAGCGCAGATAAATTCATTATTGATGGGACGGATAATAAGTTAAGGCCGGTATCTCTTTTTACTCTATCAGGCTAGTCCCCTTCGTCCTTTCTTTTTTCCCAACCCAACTCTTCATGATTCCATCTTTTTGTGTCTTCCGAGTAAGGTTTATCAGGTGGGTTTCCTGAGTGGATCAGCTCCGAGCGAGTCGCAAGCTCGCAGTGGATTGTCTACCTGGCAGAGTCATCAATGAATCGATTGTACGGAATAGAGAACAGGATTGACCAGCCACCAGTCACATCGGCCTTACGTACATATCACACAGAAAGCTAGAAGCTGGCAAGGAAGCGAAAGAGATTATATTACCCCAACCGGGTTGTCCCAGTGGGTTATTTAGGCAAAGTTTCCCAGGAGCAAGGTTCGTTCCTGGACAAATCCATCGTTCTAAGGAGCAAATAGTAAGGCGCGCTCTCCCCCTTGCCCCTGGACGGCAGCGCCTGTCCTGCTTAGGCTAGCGTGGTACCGCAGTGGGTATTGATACTAGGCCTGGGAGGGAAATATACAAAGGATAGACAGATTAATACCGTATTGCGGTGTATTGGTATTTCTGATAAAGGAGAAACACGTCCGCTCTGCTCAGCCATTCATCCATCGGAGGTCATTTCATTCTGGGTACTGGAGATATACACTGACACAGGAGTCATGGTCATGAAAGGACAAGTCCATACTCCATAGTCTGTCCAGATGCTCAGGTTAAGATGGGATCACCGGGAGGAAGTCACAAAGTGGAACCTTTCCCACTAAGAGAAGCGCCCCATTTCTGGAACATTTCCCAACACGGTGATTGAATACACACCCACCTACTCAGCTGCCGGGCTTTGGTCAAGGATACACTGTGAAGATGAACATACGTAAGTTAGTACATAGAAAAAGTTTCGCTCTTTATTACTTGAATCATCATACACTCCGAATGGCTATGGATGACAGGGTAGAATCTCACCGGTGGTGTGCAGTCACTGCAGTAACCTCTTTTAGACCCCAACGGTGTGTATATTAAGTATTTCCGGCAATGCAGCGAATGCAGCCACGATGACATTCAGATACGAGCGATTCCCATGTGAAGCGCCCTGAGAGAGAGCCGCGGTGTCTAGACTACTACTTCTTAAGTTCTTTCAGGATTCTGGACGGCACCCGAGCCGCCCTGATTTAGTGTCCTCGCGTGGCTGCCACCCACTTTTTACGCTTTCACCTAACAACTTTCCAGGCTGTTCTACCTTCTCGCCGCTGCTCGTTTTCTGACTCAGACTGACCATACTTTGTCTACTTTTTCTAGGGTGGTGTGGTGTGTAGCGTTACGTGTTCTCAGTTCCGGCTCCCTGTCGCCTATCCCGGTTCCCTTATTAGCTTTGTATTGTGCTCCGTACGGATTACTGATTGACAAATTACCTCGGCTGCCTAGACGGGAAGCCAGATCATCATCGTCTAGCCGGTTCGAGCATGATTGTGGAATGATTCCCATTTTCCATCGCCGCATTCAGTCGGTGTCGCGATAGTAGTATAGTTCGCTGCATCCTGCAAGCTGCAGCCCTATTGGGGGAGTATTCGTGACGCTGCTTCAAGTGCCGCTCCGTCGCCTCCGTAGACTATCTACGCACTACCAGTATTTAGTGCAAACCAGAGGTAAGATCATCATTCTCAAACATAGTCCACTTTCTCTTTGCTACTTAGCACTGGTACGTTGGTTCCATTATCAGGATCGCATCCTACTGGCCGGCCACCCCATGTGGCCGCGACAAGATTGCGGCAATTCTCGTTGTTTCACCAGTGGACTGGGTACCTAGGTTTCACAGCGTTACGCGGTACTACCCGCCTGGCCGTTAGTTGGCCAGGGGAAATTCCGTCCCATTTCCAATCCCACAGAGAACTCCACAAGTCCACTCAGTCCAAGAGCCCACTCTCCTCTCCTATTCCTGGTGTAAGTGTACATAGTAAGTGTTGTCCCATCCATCCGTTAGGGTGCATAGGATCCCGCTTCCCGTTCTCGGCTTCTAGGCTTCTAGCTGTATTCTAGCGCTGTTCTATACGGCAACCATTGCCTTGGATACTTCTGGAACATTGCTTTTCTTCTTTTTACAGTGCACGGAGACTGTACATACTACTACATTATCACTATCTCTCAAGACGTGTGGCAGAACACGGCCGTAATTTGGCAGACTACGTAGGACTACTGGGAAATGTATTTCCATGTCAGCCGATACGAGGCTTTCACGGAGCACACGTGCTAAAATGGAATCCCAATCCCCGATGCAACCACCTCCGAGCGCACATACTCCGTACATACTCCGTACATAAGTATGTTCTAGAGTTTCGCACAGCATGAACTCAGAATCGCTACTCCGTACGGAGTACTTCTCTGACAATATGCTCATAGGCATTGTATATATTGTAAGCAGCAAGAGGCCGTATTATTCCTGTCGCAAGAAGTTACATGAACCATGAATGTGTTACAGACTTACAGTAATCACCGCAAATTACCACGGAGTACGTACGCATTACATACGGTTACACCAACGGTCAACGAAAACGTGGCGAAATCTAGATCCTTTTCAAGTCAGTGCGGACATGGAACTGACTGTAGGATACTACTATCAGCCTGCCACAGATACTACCATAGTGACCTGTTCTCTGGCTTTTCTTGTTTCAGCACCTGATTCACCTCGATTATCGGATATGATATCTGGCTGAGCGGGTATACCCGCTCAGTAAATTGTACTATGGTAATTACGAGAAAGAGCATCGGCGCTTTTTGGCAGTTTTTGCTTATCGTCAAGGATAACTAGTTAAGTTAACGAAGGATAGGAATGGATTATGTCATGGTGCATTCGCATGCATTGGAGTAATTCCGGACTTGAGCCTAAGCGCGCACAAAAGGAATTCTGGGGAAGATCTTGTCTCATAGCCTATGTAACATGCTGCAAGGTGGCAAAGATTGCGGTGCAATATCGCATATCGCGTATGAGAAAGTAGCACTACGGTGTATCCGTACTATGGATTCCGTGCCTACACTTACCAGCCTCCTTGGGCCTTCATCCATAGTAACTGGCAAATGACCCATCGCAAAGCAAAAACAACAACAAAAAGAATGGGTCCAGTGGATATAAACATTTCGGGGAAGAGAAGCCGGCGTCCGCTACTTTAGTAAGGTATGTTAGCAAACCCAGCATCCCGGTTCTGTGGATATACCTGAGCCGCCCTGTCCAAACTAAATCTCCCTAACCGCGTACGTTCCTGCAGATTCTTTTCGTTCCTCTTTTTGAGGCCTATGATCTGTCATGTTCTCGCCCGTCACCTTGGTTATTGGTACCTGTCCGTTTACTAGTTGCCAGCCGTGCCTCGGCCGTGAACAGCTAATGCAAGGCCTCCCGCTTGATCGGCTGACCCGGTATTGCTTTTCAGTCTTTGCTTCATGAGTACATATCATATCCATAGTACGTACATAGTACGGAGTAGACAGATTCCAGCAAAGTGGCGTCGCTAAGTCCGATCAACTATATATACATTTTCTTTTTCTCGAGCGATTAGTCCTCTGTTCGGCGTTCGCATGGTGTAAAGCGTCCCATGTCGAAACAACAAGCTAGGGCGCCATATGAAAATCTGCAGCCCTCGGTAAAACATACGATCGCACCAATGACGAGCCGACAAGACGATTTCCGAAGCAAAAGGGAAAAGAAAAACAGGGGCGTTCCTCGAGTTACCATTTTGTTGGGACCGAGTTGATCTACTTACTAGTTAGCATCGTGATCCGTACTATTCACTATGCCATCGCAGACTAGAATTACTGCATCGGGTGTAGTTCCACCTACGTAATCAGCCTACCCCTTTTATCGTTTATCCATGGACGAATATTCTCCTTCATTCCTTTTCCTGTGCAGGAATGAGCTTAATTCTAACGCGACGTCTCGACTTACATAACAAAAATGTGAACCGTCTTATAATATCTTCTGGGTGTTAGCTTCAGACAGGTTTTTCTTCAGAGTGATGGAACCCCTGTCATCTTTCATAATATCTGCTGCAAGCCTGCACAGCCTGAGGATGAGCATTCCCAGGATCATGGTCCCTCTAATCACAGTCTCGAATCCGCGATATGTCAGAATATCCAAGCTCATTCTGTCTCAAACTTTTGTACAGTCCCACTGGACTTAGTACCGACCTATTCAGGCAAGTCAAAAAAAAGACTCAAGCAAAGCAACGAACGGAGCCACCCGAGCGGAAGACGTCCCGCGCTGCACTAACTATTCAGTGGGTTTGCACTAGGTCTGCGCCGTCAATTGTGAGCCGTCCTGTTGGTATCAGTCCAAGTCTTGAGAGATAGTGTGGCTGGGAGTGGACTGGTCGAGACTGCGTTGCCTCGGCGCCTAAATGTTAAAGGCTAAGAAGTTGGAATTGGTTTTTGATTCTATTTTTGTGTGCGTTTTCTCCTTGGACGGATTCTCGCTAATCGTGCATGTCACTGCATGATCGAATTGGGTACGGATAGGGCTAACTCGAGTAGTCAAGCCCTGTCCGAGACCCAGAAGTCTCAGAGTCAGGGCAAATCGGAATGTCAGGTTTCCCTTCTTCTTCCGTACAGCTGCTGGGTCAAGTCCCAGTGTCTAGACCTGAGAAGCTATGCGTCTTAGAGGATAAACCGACTACTCGCCTAATTGGACATGGGTGCTCTCCTTGTCGATTCATCACTCATTTCGAGTACATACTAGTTATTAAGTACTCGTCCCTTTGTTTGTGTACTGGGTTAATGCAACTTAATGGCATATACTTCGGGAACAATACTTACTCTCAAAGTTCTTTCAGTTCTTTGTCTATAATTTCCCGAAAGTCAGAGTCCGATGTTTGACAAAGGTCAAGTATGATGCAATCGAATTGTGGTACCACTGCCCCGGGTCGGCCCGACGATCTTTCAGTGCGAGGTAAAAGAATCATCCCAATCCCAAAGTTATGCTCTATCTAATGAAAGGATAAGGTCAGTAACAAATGACACATCATCTGATGACTATTTTTCAACATAAATCATCAAAGATTCGAATAGAGGAACTCGATTTCTGCCTAGTCATTGTACGGAGGAGTCATTTGATAGTAACACATAGGTTAGCTATAATACCGATTGATTGATCGGTCAATTGAGATCACGACCGGAGTCTACGTGTGAAAAGCAATTTACGCCGATACGTAGATAGATCGACCGAACCTGATCGACAAGGCAAAAGCCTGCATACCATCCCAAACAACTTAACATGACAGCCGCCCAGTTTCAATATTTCCTGACTTCCTACCCCCTTGTCAAATGACACAATACCAGGTATCTTCATGTCTACCCAACCATCAATACAGGTTTCAAACCTGCCAGTGTCGATAATCCTCTTTTTGCTTTTTATTGTTTCCTGTTATCTCCCGGTCCTTTTGAATATACGGATACTAATGATGTGATCGAATTTCCCATCGCGCGGAAAGCGCCGAATGTTGTAGATACCACCACGAGCACATACCCTGTCAAAGCTGACTGATTCTCCGAGCCAGCCGCGAATGGCCCCCTTCGCGCTCCTCCCTCAAAGTAAAGGAAATTTCATCATTTGACCTTCAGGTTAGTTACTTCGGCGTTGAATGAGTTTGATAAGAAAAAATCGAGAGCTTTGGGCTGAATTGATGGTGGAGGGCCGAATGCGGAACACGCTCCAATTCAGGAAATATAACTGGTTTTGGGATTGGATTTTGAAATAATCTAGTACGTTCGTAACTGTATATATACCTGATGGTGTAGGTTTTTAATGCATCAATCTAATCATTTGGTAGGCAACAAATCTAATGAATGAGTGAAGCATGTCAATGCTGAATGCTGATTGATTCTTGGTTCTTCCAGGGACAATCCAATGAACGCGGAAGAGTGCATGACAGGCATACTCAAACCGTATCTTACACGACAACTTATACGTACGTACATGAGTGATCCTTCTATTCGTCTAATTACATGTTTCATATTACACCGACGTATTCGGTTATGTACAACAATGCCTCTTGCTGAAAATCACCGACACAACCAGGAAAACATTCACACCATCTTCAACTCTTCAAGAGTGTGATAGGCCATCTCAAACTACATCATCGTCAGCTCGGGTCATCATACATTGAAAACTCGGGTTTCAATCCTCAGGCTGAAAGGCTTACCTGTTCGTCGGTTTGGCATATCAAAACTCGGGGCTCCTTGTCCGACTTTGATATATCGGTCACCGGATCATCATTGGCAACACCTCTGTTGTTCTTCTCCGAATCGATGTCGAATCCAAGACAGTTACATTGTTGAGTAACCGCTTTTCGTAATAAGGCGCTCTTCTCTCCAATACCACCAGCGAACACCACCGCGTCCAACTTGCCCTGGAGCTTGACGTAGTAGTTGCCTAAATATCCTGATATCCTATCAACTACGATATCGAAGGCAAGCTTGTGGTTTTCCGTGGGTGGATTCTCGACTGCTATTTGCGCAAAGTCCGTGGTGCCTGTTAGGCCTTTCCAGCCGGACTTTTTGTTGAGAATTTCTTCAGCCTACTCAGATTAGTCCTCCATGATGCTCTAGCTGACCTGTTTGCTCTCTAGAACTTACTGTGCTGATGTGCATTTCTTTGGTGCTTGCAGGGCTGAGGCTACTAGCGTCGCTTGTATAGTGAAATACAAGACTATAAGGAGAACATTAGGTCTACCGTTTTTTCTACAATATGATTGTAAGATCACCTACCTTGGGTCAATATCACCACTTCGAGTTGCACCGGGCAGTCCGGCTAGAGGGGTCAAACCCATACTAGAAGACAATCAGTGCCAAGTCAAATATCAAGTCGGTACTCCATGATCCTTACGAAGTATCAATAGACTGCCCATCCTTGATAGCACAGATTGATGCCCCACTCCCTATGTGCATGACGATGAGATTGGTTTGGTCTCTAGGCTTGCCGAGGAATTGTGCGACGGATCGGAGAATGAATGAGTAGCTAATGCCATGGAATCCGTATTTACGCAATCCGTTCTTCTTCGCTATCTCTTGGTCGATGGGATACGTTCGGACATGCAATGGTAGGCTGCGGTGGAACGCCGAGTCGAAATGCGCGATGTTCCTCACGTTGGGCAGTTCTTTTCGGCATGCGCGAATAATCTCTAAGGCTGAAAAGTTGTGTCTAACCAAGTAAGTATGTTCAGCTGGTATCCCAAGAAAGTCGGCGCTGTTTGCTTACAGCGGTGCCAGGTCTTCAATCTTCTCCAAGTGGTGATATGTTGAATCATCTATTTCAATTGAATCTTCGTAGTCTCCGCCATGTACTACTCTATGACAGATGCAGGCCAGATCGTCCACGTTGGCTATCTCCGAGATCTCCGTATCTGACAGACATCGCTCCAACAAGTACTTGAATGCCTTGGGCGGAGTATCGAGATTCTCGTCGAGTTTCTCCTTCTTGTTGCCGGAGCTCTTGCTATATTTGAGGGTCTGCGGCGGCGACGTGATTCCGGAGATTTGGGCGTCTACTATCGGCGACGGAGGGTTCTGCGATCTGTAGAATGTGATTTTGACAGACGACGAGCCTGCATTGACGGAGAGGATGATCTTGGACATTTTGTTGTCAATTGCAATTGAACAGCAAATATTAAAAGAGAAGAGAGAAGAGTTTCTTCAATAAATAGAGAGATAGTTCGTCGTATGTTGACAAATAAGGCAAGCACCTGACGGCTGCGTCGCGACTTCCCCGCCGACGAAACGATGACGTCGTGGCCGATAGGTCCGGAGAGCTCGCAGCTTGACATCACAACAACAACATTCGCTATATTCATTCTTCTCATTGTCTTCAGCGGAATATTCCTTCTTGATTGTTAATTAATTGTAACATATGCTGGTTGTCAAATCCAGTCGACTGTCAACGACTGAAGTGAATTGCTTCTCCCGTTTCCAGCCCTAAGCCACCCGTTCAAAATGCCCGGCGAACTTATAGACCAGCCAAACCCGCCTCCGTTGCCATCAGACCTCCCTGAAGAACTTGATAAATTTGCAGTGCAGCTCCAGAGCATCTCTCTAGACCAAAAAGACTACGATGACTTGGCCAAGTTCCGTAGGGCGGCATGCTATATCGCTGCTGGTGTGTGCTATATCATTTCGCAACGTCCTGATGGCATGGCTGACAACTTTTACTACTAGCAATGATATTTTTGCAAGACAATGTGTATCTGAAAAGAGAGATCAAGCCAGAGGATATCAAACCTCGATTGTTAGGTTCGTATCTAATTCGGCCCTTTCACTTGAATCTCACCCCTAATACGTATCGACAGGTCATTGGGGAACATGTCCCGGTTTGATCCTGGTTTATTCCCACCTCAACTACCTAATAACCAAACATGACTACGATATGCTATATGTTGTTGGTCCTGGCCATGGCGCCCCTGCGATTCTGGCCTCAGTTTGGCTTGAAGGCTCGCTCGAGAAGTTCTTCCCTGAATACTCTCGCGACACCAAGGGACTTTCCAACCTTATAACCAGGTTCAGTACCACAGCAGGCTTGCCAAGGTAACTATTCAACCATCAAATTATGAGAATACTCTGCTAATAATTACAGTCATATCAACGCGGAAACTCCAGGAGCAATCCACGAGGGAGGCGAACTAGGCTATGCACTGGCGGTATCGTTTGGTGCGGTCATGGATAATCCAGACCTCATCGTTACATGTATCATTGGAGATGGTGAGGCGGAAAGTGGTCCAACAGCTACGTGAGATTCCCCCGTTTTACAAGGTATGAATATATTGAGTAAGTATTGATTGATATATGTACAGGAGCTGGCACGCCGCAAAGTATATCGATCCGAAGGAATCTGGCGCCGTCTTGCCAATAGTACATCTCAATGGCTTCAAAATTAGCGAACGAACAATTTACGGGTGTATGGATAACCGAGAATTGACGGCGTTGTTCCTTGGATACGGCTATCAGCCACGATTCGTAGAGGACCTCGATGATATCGACACTGATATGCATACTTCAATGGTTTGGGCGGTTGGAGAGATTCGCCGGATTCAAAAGGCAGCTCGTGAAGGAAAACCTTTGAGCAAGCCCAGATGGCCCGTTTTGATTCTACGGACACCCAAGGTATGTCCTTCAGGCGCTTAAGCTCATGACTATGGCTAATTATTGTCTAAAGGGATGGTCTGGACCAAAGAAAATTCATGGGGAGTTCGTCGAAGGCTCCTTCCACTCCCACCAGGTTCCTCTGCCAAAAGCCAAGAAAGACAAGGAAGAGCTTCGAGCTCTTCAAGACTGGCTTGCCTCTTATGGACCAGAAGATCTTTTCAATGAAAAAGGCGGGCCAATTGATGCGATAACATCAATCATCCCGAAGACGGATAGCAAAAAGCTTGGACAGCGTATTGAGTCTTACGGAAATTACCATCCCCTAGAAATGCCAAATTGGAAGCATTTTGTGGTTTCACAAGGGTCCTATGAGAGTTCGATGAAGGTTATCGGGAAGTTCATCGATGAAGTCTTCGTCAAGAACCCTCATACAGTGAGACTTTTTAGTCCAGATGAGCTGGAAAGCAACAAGTTAGATGCTGCCTTGGCTCACACTGGCCGAAACTTCCAATGGGACCAGTTTTCACGCAACCAAGGTGGCCGTGTTATTGAAGTCTTGAGCGAACATATGTGTCAAGGTTTCATGCAGGGTTATACTCTGACTGGGCGAACTGCAATTTTCCCAACTTATGAAAGTTTCCTTGGTATTGTCCACACGATGATGGTGCAATACAGCAAGTTCAACAAGATGGTAAGTGTGGATTATATCTCTCCCTATTATGAATCTATTAACCAATGCATCCAAGGCACGTGAAACAAGATGGCACAGCGATGTCGCGAGCATCAACTACATTGAGACGAGTACTTGGACTCGACAGGAGCATAACGGATTCTCTCACCAGAATCCTTCTTTCATTGGTGCAGTTCTCAAACTTAAGCCTTACGCAGCAAGAGTTTACCTGCCACCCGATGCCAATACTTTTTTATCCACCCTTGACCACTGCCTTCGATCCAGGAATTACGTGAATCTGATGGTTGGGTCAAAACAGCCAACGCCCGTATTCCTCAGTCCAGAAGAAGCAGCTGTTCATTGCCGGGCGGGTGCTTCTATCTGGAAGTTCTGCAGCACTGATGAAGGATTAAATCCAGACGTGGTGCTGGTCGGCGTAGGTAGTGAACTCATGTTCGAGGTAATCTACGCTGCAGCAATACTACGCAAACGGATGCCAGAATTGAGAGTGCGTGTCATCAATGTCACGGATCTCATGATTCTTGAGAACCAAGGCGCCCATCCACATGCTCTATCGACTGAAGGGTTTGATGCGTTGTTTACCCCTGACGTTCCCATTCATTTCAACTATCACGGCTATAATACCGAGATACAAGGCTTACTTTTTGGACGCCCCGGCCTCGACCGTGTGAGTATTGCGGGCTATATCGAAGAAGGTAGCACTACTACGCCATTCAATATGATGCTGGTTAATAAGGTTTCCCGATTCCATGTTGCAAAGGCCGCTGTCCAGGGAGCAGCGAAACGAAATGAAAGGGTCCGCTTGAGATGCCAGGAATTGCTGAGCGAATTGGATATGAATATCAGGGAGACTTCCAAGTACATTGTTGAGCATGGAAACGGTATGTTTGATCCTCTATGACGAGAGACTTTGAAAGCAAAGAGTTGACTAACCTTTCTATTAGATCCAGAAGATATGTACGACATGCCAAAGTTTGACTAAATCACCGATAGATGATTTCCCTATTGGCGAATAGAGTAGTAATGAATAATGATAATGTTGAGTAATACGCTGCGTATAGAACGTAATGAACATGCTTTTCTCTTGTCAATAAGGCAGTACCCGTGCAAGTATGATTTTTGAATATTTCCTGAAAACTCCAAGTATATACCTAGGTACAATTGATAACACCGGAATTACCAGTCAAAACCCGAGAAGCAATGATTGAGAATACCGAGCCAACGAGCCTTGAATATCCACAATATCCAGACTAAGACTGCTCTCTTACACTCGCATCTATTATTCCAAATGTCAGCAGCTATCAGTGATGACGCGAAAGACACTTACTAGTTGTACTTCTCTTCCTTGCACTCGACCTGGACGGCACTGGATGCAACTCTCCCCTCTCAAGCTCATCTTCCACAGCTGATTCTTCCGAACTTCGACCATCATTTCCGTTGAATATACCACCACGGATCCCGCTTGCTTGAGTCGGATTCTCGTCAGATTCAACATGTCCATAAGTCCCACCCACAGACTCCATGGTAAATGGACTTGCAGTCGGCGCATCCAACGTCGCAAGCTCCTCGGATCTGAACCACAGGGGCAACAAGAACGATCGAACAGGTATGAGAAACAAAATAATAACCGGGAACCCAATGGCCGCAATAGTTTGAGTGATTGCAAATGTCGCTCCGAATCCGACTAGTTCCAAAATCACAAAGGCCCAAATTGCGCTTCGGCGTTCGAGGCGTTTTAAGGGATTAGAGCCGGGTGTGAATGTACGATCTTGGGCGAGGAAAACGAGTTTTTGGGTTATGCCGTTTCCTTGTAGGGCTTGAACACCCATGATGAAGAAGAGTCCTGCAAGAACCCCCTGTGGGATGAGGTGCAAGACAACGAGGAGAGGACCGGTCATTGTACCAAGGGTAAGTAGTCCCTGTGCGAGATTGCTAACTCTTTGCTCTACGACGTGATCCGCGATAAGGATTGGTCGGCCTTTATTCGTCTCGTCGTCGTCGGAGACTTGGCGTGTCACGCAGAGGGCTTGAGTATGGAAGGGAGCTTGTGGAATCAAGCCGTTAGGGAAAGGAATACCGAGGAGACCCGCGACACCAGTGGTCAGACCGAGAAGGAAAAGGTCCCAATGAAATCCTGCAGGTTTGCGAAGAGGAAACTCTGTGCCTTGTGCAATGAGAGATGATACTGTGGTTCATGTCAGTAAGCAAAGCACGCTAGTGGATTATGGTGGTTCTTACCATTGTGATCAAAGTAGAACAAAATGGTAAGCAGAATGGCAAAAGGAATCGCCAGAAACACTTCCCCAACACTAATATCCCATAAACTGACAAGCCAACTACGATCCGCCGTCGGGAAAAAGGCCGTGGATGTTGGCAATGTCTCAACAGAGACATCTCTCATATGACCGATATGCACGAAGCCCGTGAAAAAGATAATAGTCAGAGGCGTGCCGTAATCCTCGATGAATTTGCGCACATATCGTTGGAAAAGTGTACTTTCACCGAGCATACCGCAGACATAGCCAGATATCAGGACGAGCAGGGCAACCATGATACTGAGATAGGCAGACGTTTCGCCTGCCATGTCCCATTGGCGAGTAAGGACTTGGATTCCTTTTTGCAGGTAGATGAAGGCAACGTAGAAGCCGAAGATGTCGCATGAGAAACGCGTTACATATGTTAGGCCGTTGCAAGCGTTTGTTATAGCGAGAATCCAGTGAAATATGAGAGACCAGCTACATGCCGTGAGTATTCAGAAGGCTTGAGCGGCTACTTGAGAGAAGATCTTACAGTCCGATCCAAAACATGAAAGCCAAATAGTTCGTTCCTTGAGGGGCCATGATGTCGTATACCGTATAATTGAAGACAGTAATAGGTCCTGTATAACATCAGATTACACTCTATTGGAACTTCAGTTCATTATCTATGCTGACTTACCAGTCACACCAACTATGACCAACGGCTGTGCTGCGGCGACAGAGAACACCACAGAGCCAAGGACAGAAGCTAGCAGAACTTCATTGACTCCATAGCTCTGGTGTGTCTTTTCAAACATATCTAGCGAGAAAGCTAGAGCGGGAAGAATACTGTTACAGGCACGAGTCAGTATGAAGAGTATAAGATTTTTGGGCTATAAGCTCGGCCATGGTAATAGCTCTCACATACTTTGCAAAATACATATAAACTGTAGCTGGCACGACTCGATAATCCCAAGCATCTGTCCAATCACTCCAGTAATATGGTGCTCTCCGCTTGATATCTTGAATCATGCCTCGGAATAGATGCACCTTCCACCACTTGGCGGGAGTACTCGTTGATGAGCCATGAAAATCTGAATGATTCGTACCTACCCTCGAGAAAGCTATCGGATCCTCAGCGTCAATTGACAACCTATTCCGTCGCGAAGAGGAAAAGGAAGCATTTGTGCGAGAAGGTGCTAGTTGCGAAGAAGCCTGATGGTGTTGCTGAGCCTGCCAGCTCTTTTTCCTAGCTGAAGATGTATGAGAATGGAAGCTAGAAACAGGATGCAAGGCTATTTCCCCGCCGATTGCTTGTGAGCTGGATGCGCCAAGAGACGACATGTTGCTTTTGCTTGTATCACCCACGCTTTGAGCGGTTGTGGAATATTTGCATGGGCAGGATGATTGGTTGTGGTACTCTGCATGGATTGATCGTGCATATAATCAATTAGAGGGAGTTTCTATGATGACTCAAGATCATTCTAGGCGTGATTTATAACTTCGATCTTGTAAAAAAAATTAAAGATGACGATCAAAAGGTGAAGAATGATTTAGAGCTGGGGTCTGTCCAATGAACGAGCTCGGAGGAGATGGCGGGTCCGTCGTTTTTAAGGCAATGCTTGGCATCATCTACATATTATCGACAAATTACACGAAAATAGTCATGATCTGAAAAAGAAAACAGTCAATTCAATTATAGCAAACAATACATCCAATTACTATAAAGCAAAGTTAGTAGTCACTGTCAAATCAGTTATGATCGCACATCCTTTTAGTGCACCCACGAATGACGTAGGTTTCGGTTTACATTGGTGGAGGAGGTGGAGGAGGGTGATCACTCGGAGGCTGCGGGGAAAGGTTAGTAATAATTCTTCAAGAATAAGCTGTAGCATCGAGAACACTCACAGGAGGAGGAGGGCCTTCGCCAGGAGGAGGTGGGGGAGGAGCAGCAGCGCCGCCGTAGTACATGGACTCGAGGCCGGGAGGAGCGCCGGAAAGCCCAGGAGGACCACCATGGCCACCAGCTGGAGGTGGCGGAGGGAATGCAGAGTAACCGTAGCCATAGCCTGCTTGACCACCAGGAGGTGGTGGAGGAGCTTGTTGTTGCCATGGTGCGGCACCTCCAGGGGCGGCACCTGGAGCAGAATAGTTTCCGTGATGCGAGCCGTATCCGTAGTTTCCGCCACCACCGCGGCCTTGTGCCCATGGTGCAGCGTCATTGTGGTCACGGGGTTCGTAGTCATCGCGTCTACCATGTTGTTCCCGTCCACGTTGCTGCCATGGAGCGACGTCCGAAACTGGAGCGGGAGGCCCACGCTGTTGCCAAGGTTTGTAGTTGGAGTCTTGGTCGTAGCCACCAGGGCCACCTTCGATACGGCGAGGAGCTTCGCCGTTAGGGCCAGAGCCACCGCCAGAAAGTTCTTGCATGAGTTGCTACTTCTGTTAGTAGTGTACTTTTTGAAAAGCATAAATTGATGACTTACCTCCATCTCACGGTCAACAGCATCGCCACCGCCAATAGCACGTTGAGGGCCACGGCCGCCGTAGCCGCCGTTGTTGCGCCAATCAGTGCCACGTTGACGATCAGGACAATCACGTGCCATATGGCCAGCATTGCCACAGATACGACAGATAATGTTGGCGGTAAAGTTGCGCTGTTCGGGACAGTCGTATTTGCGGTGACCGATTTGTCCACCTATACACGTTAGTTCAAGTTCATTGGTCCTGAATGGATCTGAGAAGACTTACAGTTCTGACAAGCTTGGTTTTCATCGTCACGGAGTGTACCGTTAAGGGCGGCGAGTTCTCGGAGTTGGTTGCGTTTGAGCTCATTCTGACCTTCGGGAATAGAAGCAGCCTATTCGCGACGTTAGTATTTTGATGATTAACAGAGTGAAAAAACATAAACTCACGGTTTCAATGACGTTGTGGACCAATTGCTTGGCCTTATTGACCTTCTCCTCCGTATCTGCCATGATCAAACAGTGAAGATCTTCTTCCTGGTTGCTAGTGTGAGCGGCATCAGATCGACCCTTTCCTTCCTTGACGGAGCCTTTGCCTCGAATGGCAATTTTGGCTCCTGATTCCTTTTCCATGGTCTTGAGAGTGTTGCCACGAGGTCCGATGAGCAAACCAACTTTAGTAAAGCAAGGAAGCTGAGTGTTAGTATGTCTGTTTCTTCAAATAGTATAACGCGGAAAAGTCCAGATGGTTATTGGGTTAGCAAGAAACGAGGAGAGACATCTTGAACATCACGATGTCTCACCAGCCCGAATCGAGCATACAATAGAGAGATAATGGGCAAGTAAAACATGGTTAGAGGGAGAGTTAGAGGGTTAGTAATCATACTGAAGTTAATCTCTGGATAGTCATTCACAGGAACATAAACCTTCTCCTGTGTCTTGGTCGGGCGCCTGTAGTCAGAGGGCGGATGATAGTTAGGAATAACTTTCATAGCCCTTTCGACAAGTTTGTGGCGCTCGTCTTCCAAGCGCTTGCGGTAGCGGTATTCCCTGGTGTTCACACGTCTTCCGAAGTTGTCGTACTGCGGTGGCGGCGAGGGTGATCTGTCACCATCTGCGGGGACGACGTCGTTGATACGAAGCTTCTGGCTAATCTCCTCGATACGGAGATGTAGGGTGTAAGCCTCGAGCTGCTCATTAGTGAAATTGGCCATGATCATAGTCGGTAGACCCATGAGGCCGGCAGCCTTGTTTTCCTGAGCGTCGCCCCAACGGTTGCGCTTCTTGCGTCGTTTCACGCCGTCTGCGGGAGGGTCTGCTGCAAAATAGAGTCAGTGTCAATGTTACTATGGATGAGATAAAGGAATCATCAAACTTACCTCGAGCTGGGCTTCTACCTCGAGTCGCGCCATTTTCTGAAGCTGCAATTGTTGGCGTTGATGCCTCGCTTGCACCTTCGTCGTCTCCGCCGAATCGCCTCTTTCCGAGAGGGATGTTGTTGGAACCTGTAATTCCTTGGTTATTGCGCCACGACATTTTGCTAGAGTCAGCGATGTGAATACTAGCGACTGCGATGGAGAATGAGTTGACGGGAGTTGAAAGAAGAAGATGGTGGAGGCCTTTGAAAAAGAGTTAAAGGCTCCAGGTGGCGACTAGCTGTATTTGGTTAGCTCCACACAGCTAGGTCTAAATAGGACTAGTACCAATAAGTGGTCTATTGTCGGCTCAGACTTTTTGAGCCCTACTTTCATCTCATAGTTATTTATTGAATGAACACTTGATTTATGACTGAAAATCCTTACTATTGATTACAGGATACTAACTTTGCCATAAACTGACTCGCAGATCACTCATTTCTTGGCATCATCAGCCATTCCCTTCTGAACCCACTGCAACGTGTGAGCACTGTGCTTCGCAATTTCGTCCTTATCCTTGAGCACTTCCTTGATAGTATGTCTTTCCGGAACATGTCTACCCTTCTCTACACCCTTTCTGGCGGCTAGCTTCTCCTCCCAAGCCTTGAGATGCGGGAATTCCTCGATATCGATACCGGCCCAGCCCGCGGAAGCAATCCATCCCCAATGCGCGATGTCAGCGATTGAGATATGATCGCCTACTAGGAAACCGGACTTTGAGGTGGAGAGATGCTTGTCTAGGACACCATACAAGCGGCGGGTCTCGTTCTGGTAGCGGTTAATGCCGTATTCGATGCGTTCCGGCGCGTAGCGGGTAAAGTGGTTTGCCTGGCCTGGAGGAGATTGTCAGTCAAGACCACATCTTCATATCCTCTCTATTGATCCTTTTTACCCTGCATAGGTCCGAGCCCCGCATTTTGATAGAACAACCAGTTCGTCTGCTCATAAAACTCTCGAGTCCCCCGAGGATACGAGATCTTGTGTTCCGGATCGTAGTTATCGGCCAGGTACTGCAAAATGCTGCCGGATTCGAAGATATTGATCGTCTTTCCGTCGGTGAACGTATCAGTTATGGCAGGAATGCGGCCATTAGGGTTAATTTCAAGAAACCATGGCTCTTTCTGCTCGTTTTTGCTGAACTCGAGCTTCTTGACTTTGTATGGGAGGCTAGACACTGTGTTAGCTGATATCAGTGCGGTTTCGGCCTCAAAACCAAACAGCTGAGACTAGAAATGCGTTCGTAAGAGGCATACCCTAGTTCCTCCAATGCAATGGAGATCTTAATGCCGTTCGGGGTCTGCGCAGTGTAAAGAGTGATATTAGGACGAGCAGCCATGGTGGTCAACAAACGAGCTATTTGTCGAGACACTTTGGAGTCAGTTGATGAATAGCTAGTACAGATTTGCAACTAAATGACTTGAGAAACGAAACGAATATTTGGGTAGGTTGGAGGAGTATATAAATAATCAATGAAAATGATTCTGGAATGCCCCTCAACTATATACGCATAACTTAGTTAACTAATTAACAGCTTACAAATTCGCCCACCCGATATCGTCATTTTTAACTCTTTCCAGAAGTGTCCCCACTGTTACATAGCCATTCAAAGAGCTTAGCATCTTAGAAATGGATATCTAGCTTCAACCCAATAGGCCCGGGCTGTCTACATGTAACCCCGCATCAAGTAATATAAAGAAGCAAGAGCATTTCTTGACGGAGACTTATGCTACATTGAGGAATGTCTCGCAGCAATTAATAATCGTCAGATTATTAATCAGGGAATATAACTTCGGGTTCAGTGCGTAACTTTAAGATACGAACGTAGTCACCGGGATCTTATAAATCTCTATACTCTAAGCCGAGGGAACATTGAGAAATGCTTACGTGCCTTCGAGAAGCACAGTAGAGCCTGGCTATACATAACAAAAAGAAGGACCGCCGGATTTATATGGATAGTATCTAACCTTGACCAGGTATGACATTTCGAGGATGAAGGGAGCCCCTAATCATCATTCTTTAAATAGGGTGGTTAGTAGGTCAAAGTGCTTTCCATTCCTATTGATACGAGGTGCAATTTCTCAATACGAGATCATGGCGTAAGAATGCGTCCTGTTCGCTATAGCCAGGTTCTACTGTAGAGACTTGCAAGCTGACTGAAATGTACTGGCATTGGAAACCAAAAATATATATATCGACATGCTGTTCTTGTGAGTCTACCCAATCAAGAACAAAAATAAACTATAGACAAGCGAAAAGAAAAAGAAGAAAAAGAAGAATAAGAAGAAGAAGGAGAAGAAGACTGCAAACTACAATATACGAAAGTAGATCATCAAGTCACAACGTAAAACCTCCGATGTCCAAGCTCTTTATTTCTATGTAATAACGCCGCGTGCGCCGCACAGTCGCTTTACCAGGTAAAGCTTTCTTCAATAAAGTCGATGTTGCTGATCGCTTGTCTCTCACGACATGCTCGTCGGACGTCATCGCTCATGGCACCGCCACCACACACCATAACGCCCATAGCGCCAACTTGCTGCTCAATTTCCTTGTCCAGAACGGTTTGGATGTTGGGTCGCCCAGGGAACATTTCAACCGTGGCACTCGGGCTGCGAATCTCCTTTGTACTGCGAGGACGGGTGATGAACAGCATGATACGTAGAACCTCGCGGCGACGGTCCATCTGTAGAATGTTGGTCATCCAAGGACGCACCCATTCCAGATGTTCGGGCGATTGAATAGTCCAGACGAGTGTAACCCGACGAGCGGCAACGACACCATCTGCGTATCCTTGAACCAAATGACGGACAAAGGGAACATGATGAGTGATGCCAATGCCACCAGCGAACAATAACACTGTACCATAGGAGTCTAGATCTTGAATAGCTCCGTACGGTCCTTCAACAAAGGTAGATAGATATACGTGGCCATCCACACCCTTTGCGGCACGCTTGTACAACGTGTCAGTAAACCCAGTTCGACGACGAACAAGAAGTGAAATAGTGTCTTTTTGCCCGGACGTCACATCTTGTTGTGTCATGACCAACCCTTTCTCGTCTATTGGGAGGTTTTCCTTCTCATTCCATGCAACGCTGAATGGGTGATACGTCCAAAGTCCGACAGAAGGAATGCATATGTACACGTGTTGACCTGGACGGAACGTCCACGGACGAGCCATTTTCAACGTGATCCTCGTAACATCTCCCGGAAGAGCTTCAGCCTTGGCCGTAGTTCTACCGCCAACTAGATTGCGGTAAATATTGATAGCAAAGCGAGCAAAACGCTGGAATTAGGATTAGGATTAGCATTTCGTTCCCAGCCCACATGTATATGAATATTACGTACCTCAAGACCCCACAGGATCAAGGCGCCTAGAAGATAGACTTGCTGCGGTAGGCCGTCTAAATGGTACCAAAGACCGATGAATGCCATCAAAACCAACAAGATGTGTAGGTGAAGGAACGTTTCATAGAAAGCATGTCGTAAAGCGGATGAAGCGAAGAGCACAAGTGCGACAAAGCCGACAACAGCCTATACGTAAACGTTATTAGTCATTGTAAAATCAGAGGTATCATACAAGGTCCGTCCATACCACCAAGCCAGTTATGATTAACTGGGAATCATGAAACTCTTCAATGATTTTGGCCCACCCAGATTGGTCAGCAGTGGTGAACATCCAGCTCAAGAAATGGGCAAGACTCTCGACGGCCACGATGCGAGCAAGCCACCGGTGGAAGAAGTTCCAAGAATCGAAAGATATACCAAGCAGAGGGATAAGGGGGTTGTTGCGTCCAGCCAAGATGACTAGAGGAATCAGATTAGCAGTGGCGAGGGCTCCCGTGCGATTTCTCAGAAGTTTGCCGTAGGATTTAATCTCTCCACTGAAAGGAATGTGTAGCACACAGAGGACAACATTCATAGCAATAAGCCCTGCTAGACATATCGCCTGGAATCGACTGGGTAGAGTACCCATGTTCACCGCTCGAGATAACTGGAACTCGCGGTTGTGGCGAACACGAAACAGCGGAGCATCTATAATGTTCCTTTTGAACCAAGCCATGCGGAAGTCATCACGAGTGAAGTAGCGTTGATTATCGTTGCCCAGTCCATGTAAACGTCGTATATGTGAACTCAGCCTGAGGGCCGATTTCCAAACAAAGTAGAGAGCGACAGATGCAGCCATTGCAACCAACATGAAATGAGTATATTCATCCTGCAGGTTATTCAAGTATTCAGTATTTGTCGCTTGGGTGGTGGTTCCACCAGCTGTAGGTGCAGCTGTACCGCCACCGCCAGAAGCAGCTTGTTGCTGGGCATGGACAGCCTTAGCCATATAGGCCATGATGATAGAGGTTGTCAAGCTTGCCATTATTATGATGTGATGTTTGGATGAATGTGAATTTTGGCTTTTTGAAGGAGAGGAAAGTCTTCTTTAGAAGGGAAGCGAATGCGAATGCGGAGAGAACCAGCTCTACGAATGATTGAGATACCCCTCCTAAGTTGGGTGTGCTGTGATATCGGGATTTGCAGATCCTGATGTTACTCTTCAAGCCAATCCAGGACTGCCAATTGGGCATGTGTTGAAAGATAGGTATCAGCCTCAACAGTGATCGTCGAACAGAATCTAGATGCGGACCGTTCAAGCTAGCATATAGTGTCAAAAGGATCGAAATAGAGAAATGGCTTGCTCATCCAATGAAAAGAGAGTCGACTATCAATGTTGTAGATGGCAGTATGCAGAGTGTAACCCAGATACAACTCAATATCACATGAATAAGAGGGAGGAACCGCTTCGGTGAGGCCCAGAGAACTCAATTGAATAGATGAAAAAAGCACAAACAGGCTATCAAAGCCTTGAAGAATCGATTCTCCAGGAATCGCGTGGCGAACAGAGAAAAAAAAGATCAAAGAGGAAAAAGAAAGGAATGAGGTGTCGGCCAGCAATAGTGAGAATAGAGAAGAAAAAATGTGTCAAAGCCACTGGAAGAGTAAGTCGACCGACTAGACTCGAAGCGCAGGGAACGGCTGCCGGGCTAGCAACCTGGCAATCCCTTCTTTTAAGTTGCATCCACTTTCTCATCTAAGCATAAATTTCAGTCGGCCAGACCCGGTCTCATACGTTGTTGTCTGTTAGGATTGGTGGCTTATCTCACACAGGCCTGGAAAAGCGGCCATATGGCATATACTTATGCATCCATCAGAAATGAGATTGGTCCAAACATGTCCCAGGGGAATGTCCTGGAACCCACTCGGTAATAATACCTGCGCAGTAGAATCCATCAATCCAAGTGCCGACGGAACATTTCAGTGAAACGTTAGGGCTCGATTTTGAAATTGGTCCTTGCGGCGCCGATGCAGAATAGGCGCCTTGGCCATGGTATACGAATCCGTCCTCCTTAAAACATTACGGAATACGTATAGCGGGGGGCTGCAAGGGTTTCAACCGTCGTCAACTTGTCAAGGACTCAAGGACGTGTCTTATACCGCGGATTGGCGGATAACGATCTGCTGCAAGGCTTCCAAGCCTTCCATCCCGATTGGCATCGGCCCGCGACAGAGGAGAGAGGACGATTCGACAGCTGGGCTGGCTGGCTCCACAGGCCGAGTACCATTACCAAGTGTAGTGATTCTAGTGAAACGGTTGGCGAAGCAGATCGACTGACGACCGTGGTCATACGTAATCAATAACAGTTGTGTGTACTATGTAGGATGGAGTCAGGCAAGACAATGAATGATGTGTAAGAGGCTAAGAGGAGATTCAGGGGTTTGTGCGTCTCACGATGTTCGGGCCTGCCCACTGAGAGCCTAGGGACGCTAAGAGGGGGCCCTGTGCCTGCCCAATCAGGCTCCGTCCCGAGTGGTCGACCAGGGTTTATCTCGACCTCTTTCTTACAATCTTCCTTAAAGTGTTTCGTCTTTCTTTGCTAGCATCGCGATTCATTGGACTACGATGAATTGTTTCTGAGACCCAAATTGTCAGGACTGCTTGCCGAGCTTTGCATATTAACACCCACTATGTTTGAGTCAAAGCTCGTCCCATATATGTTTCTTCCTCGACCACCTCCACGACCACGTAATCCCGGAGATTTTCTGCCGCAGTCCAAAAGCTTAAACAAGCATTGTAGTAGTTACATGATTCCACCAAATGATTATGTACAGGGAACATCCACCGAGAAGAGACCTATCAGTTTCTATCAGACTCTTGTCTACCACGTTATTCCTCTCATCAGAGACCGCGACGCCATCAGGATAAAGGTGGCTTGCTCTAAAACATCCTCAATTTTCCTGACAGTGTTCAATCTTACTCGTGCCGTTTCTTTTCTTTCTTTCTTCTTCTTCTTCTTTACATGAATCATTTTATTTTGCCGTCTCTAGTCATGTTAGAGCCTAGCAAATCCGACATAAAGATTAGCGATGGGGACTAGGGATCTCAGTGACATCTAGTCGTCTACTAATTGGCCATGCTAATCGCGGCATGTCGCACCTTAAGGCTTACGGTCAACAAAAAGAGGCTCGGACATTTCTCTACATTTCCCCGAAAAGGAAATAGCTTAATGATCATCCACTAACTTATATAGGTAGGTGCTACTCACCTAGCAGGCTAGAATTGCATACGGCCCTACAGGACTAATTGGAGTATACGAATTGTACGAAATCTACAACACAGATCATATATATTGTTACATCCATGTGTCAATAAAATGCATTAGTATAAGATAAAGACGATAAATATCCTGCACCTTCCAGCCCTGGGTATCGATACGACGCCACCACACCAACGATAAGCTTACATTTTCAAACCAAACAAAAAGAAAAACAAAAGAAAGAGAGAAATATCAGCCTTGATAGTAGATCTCCCTCGGCATTTGGAACGGAAACAAGACACAGATCGACATGTTCACTCGATCGACCCGAGGAAAACAAACAGGTTTCGAAGCCTGAAGCATATCCCGAAACCCTAATTATCCGCCCTTTTAGGCTGTTACAGAAAACTCAGCTCATCGTCACTGCCTTCGTCTTCAGGAAAAGGAATGACCGGACGCCGTCGTGGCACGTTTGCATGCGCTTGAGGACCCTTTGCTTGCGATGCAGAGGAAGAAGCTGGCTCAGCCAATCGCTTGCGAGGCCGTCCACGTCCACGTTTTACCGGCGGAACGGGCGCCGCAGCAGCATTATGGATGATCACATCAAAATTTGCCCGCATCCTGTGCGCCTGTGCATTTGTAACACTGTCCTGTAACTCTCCAACGATTCTGGTATCCTGCACAGCATCGGATTTGTCTCCTGTTTCGGTTTGTGGCAGCCGTTCTTCACTTTCGGATGCAACTTCGGCATCTGCATCGTCTTCTTCGTAATCGCTTTCGTAATCGCTGTCACTGTTGAAATGATCGTGGTCTTCGCCCTGAGTCAGTACCGAAATATCGCTGAGTCTCGTCGCTATCCGTGTAGATTGTCTGATCTTCTTGTAGACTTTTTTCCTGTAGATTCGTCGGGACCGCTTAACTCGCTTGACATTCGGTTGCGTGTTGACATTTGATGTTCTTCTCCTCTTGAGACTAACTGAAGTAGGCGATGCTATCGAAGTCTTGCTCGACTCCGAGTTGATCGACGATGACGGTGAGCTCGCACTCGCACTAGAAGGTACACCAACCATATTTATCTCTACCATTGGCTGGGGCAAGACCCGAGACATTGCAGCCTTCGTCCTATCCAAGGGAGTTTTTGCAATCCATTCGCCAATACCTTCCTCCCATCTGAAAGATTGCATGCTAGATTTCCCTGGCGTGGGAGCGCAATTGCTTTTGCTTTTGATGCGTCTCCGAATGGTTGCAACTGCCTCCTGAATGTCGGCTGCAAAGGTATGATCTTCGGCATCCTGGCTATATTGGGCAAAGTCCAAGGCTACTTCGATGGCAATCTTGCCGAGGAATAACGTAAGTTTTTCTAGCCCGAATCGCTCGTATTTTAGCAGATGTTTGCAAAGCCTTCGTGCTTGCCGACACTGCGCTTGTTCAGCGCCCCGTTCAGAAAGTCGAACAATCTGGCAAACCATGGCTGAAAGATTCTTAATGATATCCGCATTCTGTTCCAGGAGGCCAAAAAATGGCTCGCAATCCTGACTCAAGACAACATCTAGAATTTCGACGTCTGTATCCTCCAGTGATAGCAGGTCTTGCTGAGACCTCAATACAAAATGGGCAAGGAGCGTGTAACCTTTTCGAAGCAACGAGGCTCGACTTGCTTCATTGTCTTCTACCTCAAATCCACTAAGTGGCAAGGAACGCTGAATTGTCAAGACCAAGTCGGAATAAGTCTTCATTATCCTCTCGCCCGAAATATAGTCTGGGCCATCTGGCTGTCCCATGCGTACACCATACATACAGCACAATGCAACGTTCAAACTAGAAACCAGGTTGCTAGTAGCATCTTGAAGGTGAACGGGACATCGGCCTTGATCCACATCTAGCCCATTTGCTTGTGAATTCGATGAATCTTGAGTCTGCTTTTTTGCCTTGGTGCGCTTCTTGATTGGGGCTTTCTTTACAACCTTTCGACCTTTGTGAGCGTCGGCTGCTGTTATCAAGATCGTTTTCATCAGCTTGATGGCAGCGGCATATTCCTCATCCCATTTAGATTGCGATGTGCATGCAGCTATAATGCAGTCTTTCAACGTGATAGTAACCAACCATTCCGGAGGTAGGATATTCCGCAATAGCAGTAGCTCGATTTCCCTAAAAACATAAGAGTTGTTACCAGATACCTGCCAGTATCTTTGTAGAAGGCGAATGGGATCACGACCAGGCGTGTCTGGTCTCCAAGGGTTGAAACCACACGGGAAGTTGTAACGATCTACTTTTGAAAGTAGTACGCTAAGTATCCTCTCGACTGCATCGTTCTCTCTGGCGTTTATACACTGGTAAAGCAAATGAGTTGTTGTCAATTGGTTGATCCAGTTCTTTTGCACCATGTCGCAAATCAAGAAGATCCCTTGCGAGCGCACGGCTTCACGGAGAGGCTGCCATCCTTTGCCCTCGGTGCCATATGCTGACTCCAACTCTGTAAAGTATGCATCCGCCATATCAATTTCATCATTGTTGTCAAGTTCGTCTTGTAAACGTTGTTCCTCGGCGATGAATTCGGGTAGCCGTCGAATGATTGTCATTAGCAATGATCGAGTACCGCTGGTAGAAATTTTCGAAGTAGAGTCTGCCGTTCGCGTTTTTCCTAAGAACTTCAGAAACAGGCCATCCAATGATACCACCATATCAAAGTATTTAATATTGTTTTTTGCATTCAATTCTTGTCTCCACTGGGGATCCGGGTGTGATGGTCGATATTTCCTTGGCCTCCGTACTATCTTCTCGGCAATACCCTCAGGTAACAAAGACTGAGTGGGATTTTCTAGGTCTTGTCCATGTTGCTGACGACCGTTTTCTGCCGCTCTATTATTGGTGCTGAACGCGTTCGTTGATTTCCCCGTAATCAATGGTGTTGCGATTTCGATTGCGCCAGGCAAAGTTTTGGTTGCTTCAGGGCTCTGCAGCACTGACCGGACTCGAGCTCGCGGTTGAAGTCGAAGTCGTTCACCCCTAGCCACATACTTGTGTTTGACGCGCTTCGACTCGGGGTTTCGTGGAATCCAGGAAGGGTCCTGGTCGCCATATTCGGAATCATGTTCGGCGTCTCCAGAAGCATCTGGCTTGGTGTATTCGGTATTCGTAGCTGCGGCCACAATCTTATTGATTTCTTCTTCTTGCGCGTTGATTGATTCACTATGTTTGCCGAGGCGATGATAGAGCGAGGTCAAGGGTCGTAGCATTCGATTCGCCCATTTTGCTGTCGAATGAATGTCGTCCATGTCGTATACGAAGTATCATGCACCAATATTCAAGGTAATAATCTGAAAGAAAAATCATGCAAAGGAGGAGTGGAAGGGCTGTCGCATCAGCGTGGCACAACGCCAAACGCGATATGATCCCTTCCGGTAAGATGCAGAAAAGACAGTCATAAAAGATGCTTTATGGAAAACCCGACATTGGTATATTCTGCAGTCAAGAGATATCCATACAGCCTCATGCTAACATGTTAACATGTTAACATGCTGGGAATGCGATGCAAGGGCAGCCTCGAGAAGGTGAAAAGAAGCAAGAGCGTGCTGAGTAAACAGTTTGTTTAGACGCACGAACCAGCTCTTATCGGAGATTCGGAGATACGCCACACTGTGGCTAGTGCTGCGTATATTTGATCCATTTGTTATGCTCGTATCGAGAGACTCTAATAAACTATCCAAGGGCGTACGTTTCTGCATCAGAAGGATAGAAATACTCAAGAAGCTAGGAGATTGTAATATCCATTTATTCTGACATAGCACATTGAATCGGACTCTTTGGAATTCAAAGCCGTCATGCCCATCTCAGTTGCCATTCTAGTATATCAAGATGCGGACCCTCTCGACTTCGGGGGCCCTCTAGGGATCCTCTCGAGTTCTGTTCTCCATAATGCATTCGCATTCATCATCATCGCCAAACAGGAGCTCACAACAACATGCGCTCATCTGCGTGTACCGCGTGACATGTCTATTGACGAAGCACATGAAAGATTGTCCCAGTTCGATATTCTACTAGTACCAGGCGGCTCTGTGGATAGTCTAGCGGCGTTGGCTCAAAACACCGAGTCGCCAGAAGTCAATTTCGTCAAGGCCTTTTCACAGCAAAGCGATCGCCCTTCAGGTTCGCGGCAACGAACGATATTCTCAGTCTGCTCAGGTGCTTTGATCTTAGGTGCAGCGGGAGCCCTTGCTGGCATGACTGCTACAACACATCACCTCTGTCTGGACCTATTGCGTGACCAGTGTGCAAAGCATGAGGAACGTACAAATGTTGTGCACAGTCGGTATGAGGTTGGGAATCTAAGTCCAAATAACATCAGAGTATTGACCGCTGGTGGCGTGACTGCGGGCATGGATGCTGCTTGCTACCTGGTCTCTTTGGAGCTTTCAATGGCCGATGCTCTTGCATCTGCGAAAATGAACGAATTCACCTGGCAGACGAAGGATGAGACAATACATCCCTCTTACTAGGTTGAAATCCCAGAGACTATAGAGACCGTCGACAGACTCCTAATAAGGATTTGCTTGATACTCGCCGACTTGATATGACCCGAGTAAAAGAGAGTAAATTTTGCAACCTATCCCGACAAGATCATGAAAGTAAATAGAGTTGAGATGCTCTAAATAGTACAATATCATACAATTCTCCTTTCCGCCTAATCATGAGGTTCTCACCCAGTACATGCCATGCATTGAACAAAAGAAAAGAAAACCCAAATAGAATAGAAAAGAAAAATGATACAGAAAACCCGGAACCCAATCCAAATCCAATTGCTTTATATAGGGGATGTAAACGGAAAAACCAAAGTGACTTTTAGTAATTTACAAGATTAGAATGTGAGTAGGGCTTATTTGGATTGCTTTGTGCCGCGGAGCTTGGGGTTGGTGGTTCCTCTCTTTGATTGCTTGCCACGCGGGCTGCTGGTCTCTCCGCCCTCGATGAACTTCAACAGTTCGTCGATGCTTCGAGTGTCAAGCTGTGATGCGGCAGCGGGGGCATCTTGTGCGCCGGCAGCTGCTGAGGCTGACTGGCCAACTTGTGGCTGGACTTTCGTACCCAGCGAAACACGTGTGCTAAGGTTGACTTTTCGGAGTCGCCGAGCTTGAATGTCCTTGGCGTGCTTCGCGATAGAGACAGCATTCTGTGTGAGCTGCTCCAACCAGCTTTCGGCTTCCTTAGTGTTGCGATCTTCGGGGCCGAGTTCGGCAAGGAAGATGTTATAGGCGTCGCGCATACGGTTCACAGCAGCCTTTGAATCCTGATCCAAGGCCAAGGCTTGCGCAAGTTGGAATAGGATAGTTGCTGTGTTGACGGACTGTCTGCCAAACAACTCCTCGCAAACCGTAAGAGAAGCCTCAAACCACTTTCGAGAATCGGAATACTGCTTGAGATGTTGCAGCATGACGGCGGCGTTGTTCATAGTAGTAATTGAATCAGGATGGTTAGGACCATAGATGATCTTCCAAAGATCCATGGCATGCTTAACGTATACCAGAGCCATCTTTGTGTTACCCGTGGCGTGCTCGAACAGACTCAAGTTCAGGTAGCTTAAGATAGTGTCTGCAGAGTCAACACCTAGAGTGCGTTCTGTGACAATCACAGCCTTGCGTGCAAGCTCAACTGCGGCGTCCTTCTCATCGGTCTGATAGTACAACATCGACAGTTGGTGGTACAACTTGGCGACCTCGGGATGAAGAATGCCGTAAATCTGTTCATGTAGGGAGAGAGATTCTAGAATCAATTCCTGGCCAAGCTGTTTCTGGCCCTGCATCAGCGAAATTCGGCCCGCCTCCAAAGCCTCCTCAGCCAACGCACTTCGTGGAGCTGCATCCTTGATAAGTGGAACAATATTGAGGATATCATCCGCCAAGAAAGTAGTGAACGCTTTGACAACGGTGGAGCGTGTGGGTGAAGCATTGTCGCCGGCAGCCTTCTTTTTCTTCTTCTTGCTACTCGTCTCCTCATGCTTGGTCTCATCCACACCATTGGTAACTGCAGGCTGAGATGCTGCTTGGGCCTTAGTGAAAGCAAACTCCCGAGCTGCAAGCTGAACGCCCAATTTGATTGAAATATCGCGTAGCAACTGCACATGTTTCAAAGAACTAGCCCAGTCAGATGAAAGAGAGAAACGGTATCTAATCTTGACTTGTTTTTCAATCTCCGCGTGCAGACTAGCAGGAGTAGTCTTTTCGAAGCCAAAATCAGCCTCGGGGTAAATCTCGCGTAGAGACTCGTCAATATCTGCTTGAGGCTTTGCGTTCACATCAGAGCCAAGAAGACAGTTCAAAAGATGAGCAATGCACGAAGCGGCGAATGGTGGGGGTAGAGAGCGAAGATGACCGTTCGCAATGTGTTTGAAGGAACGCGCAATCATTTCTTGAGTCACCAATGTGGTCAAGGATTGCAATCGGTGGCCTTTCTGCTGGGACAAGCCAGCCAGTTGGCCCAAATAACGAATATTAATACCACGCTTGTGAAGTAGTTGACTCAACGACTGTCCATCCATTGGGAAACCAACATCCCCATTGTATAGATCTTGAATGAGTTCAGGAAGTACTCGTGACCGTAAGTAATCGCAAGCATTGCGGACTTCCTGCTCATCTTCGGCCCACTCTTTCTTCTCTTCCTCCGTCTGAGGAACTTGTCCACTGAAAACATCCGGATTAAGCGCAAGATTGAAACCAGAGATGTCCACACGCTCTTGTTCTTCTGCAGCTTTTTCGGTATCTTCAGGCTGAGTCTCCGTGTCGGACTTGGCTGCGTTCTCCTGTGCTTTCTTGCTTCGTCGCTTCTCAACCTCGTCCTTAACGTATTGACTCATCTTTGACCGCCAGTATGACTCCACCAACTCAAGACGCAAAATGGACATACGATGAGGGTAAGCATCATGATCACCTTCTTCGTCGGCCCAAGAGATATCAAGAGGAGCAATGCGGTACAAGTCGAGAACATATTTTCGACCATCAGTTCCAAGCAATCCTTTGGTTTCAACACTTCCCTCAAGATCGTGACGTTTTCCTTCTTTATCCCATACAGCGTGCTTCTTCACTCGCAGGGCTTTTGAAAGCTTCTCGAAGACAGGGACGAAATCGGGATGTTCAGCGACGACCTCCTTTCCTTCAACGCCACCGTAGTCAATCTGGTGCTCGCCG
The DNA here is from genome assembly GCA_022814505.1 of Talaromyces liani. NCBI lineage: Eukaryota > Fungi > Ascomycota > Eurotiomycetes > Eurotiales > Trichocomaceae > Talaromyces > Talaromyces liani. The sequence goes on from JAKLNL010000001.1 coordinate 205,717, forward strand.
GGTTCGCGCTGCTTGAAGATACCTGGGACGATACTTTGACCAACAACACGTTTTCCAAGGTAGTCCACGACAACGGTGCCAGGTGTGAATAGACCGGCAATGTCCAGTTGGTTGACTGCTTTGATACCTAACACATCCTTTCCAACTGCGACGCGTGCGGCCTCGTCTCCTCCTTCAGAAGCGAAGGTACCGACACCGTCTGCTCCGAAAGAGTAGAAGATATTATTATAGACGAATATTTGGGCATCACGACCCTCGGTAGGGTTTAAGGGAGCCACTTCGCCTCTGGCAACTAATACAGCACCCCGGGCGGCAGCATCGTTATAGTCAGCAAAGAGCTTAGAAGTCAGTCGCTCCCGGAAGACTCTATCCTGAACGGTCTCCCGAGGGAGCTCCTTGGTCGACTGGAACTCTTCATTCCAGTCGCGGAGAGTCTCTGAATTGTCGACACCTGCGATCAACAAGTTCTCCTGAGAACGTGCTACGTCCGGCTGATGAGCATTCAAGGAAGCCGCAGTAGGGGTCACCAACCAAGGGCTATTTGGGATGGCATTCTGGAAAGGAAAAGTGGTCAGAAGATCACGCTGACTGTTCGACTCCTGCAAGGCACGGAAGCTGCTCTCAAAGGATGGCGAGATTTGTGAAATTAATGTAAGTAAAGAATGAGCGCTATGGTTCTTGGGTGCTGGACGCGGGAAAGGATCGAATTTGGCGTTAGAGCATTTATTTACGTAGAAGCCAGACACATGGGACGTGATCTGGTGTTGTTCGCCCTCATTGGTGGTTACCTGAAGATAAAGGAGGTGGCCCTTCTGTCGCAGATGGTATGGTGGAGGATTCCACGGCGAAAGCGAAATCGCCTTGATGGTTTTCGGGGCCGGTTCGTCTGCTCGTGGTAGAATGGTGTTGAACGTTCCAGGGGTATTCGGATCGTAGCCGGTAAGGGGGTGAGTCTCTGACTCCGAGGTGTCTACCTCGCTTGCCACTGAATCATGGAGTGACAAGCCAGTAGAGAGACCCTGCAAGTTATCAACACGGTCGCCAGCAGCGCCGATCAGTTCCCTAATGCGAACGACATGCATGCGAGCCTCCTTCTCCGTGTATGGATCTTCGACGAGGGTGACCTCGGAATCAGCTTTGAGATCAGTGACCTCCGACAGCTCGATGTAGTCGTTGATTCGTTGTCCATTGAATTCGAGATGGAAGCACGTATACTGGAAAGTGCCGGGGAGCTCGACGATGGACTGGCGAAGATCTTGCACTTGTTCTTGGCTCGAAACCTAACAATCACCTCGGTATCAGAGAATTATCTTTTCCTTTCCTGGGACGGCACTGCTTCTCACCATCACCTGAATCTTATATGGCTCGTGCGGTAATTTCACCGTGATCTGGAAAACGCCTATTTCACTCTGTCAACGACGTACTTTCACCACGGAATAATCGTAGTTTATATTTACCTCCACCATTGTTCTCCTCGGTAGCCTCAGCTACATGATCGCCGTTTGTGAGTTTTTCTGTATGTACAACGTTAGCATGCTCACGGCCCGGACGACCAATTGAGCGTCATGACGAACCTGGAGCGTTCTCCGAAACTGCATTATCAGCTGCCATGACTCCTGGATTTAAGCCGTTGGGCGTATCGAAGATGATCTCAATTGAAGAAACGGTCGAATGGTGGTTCGGTACGAACAAGCTATGCGAATTGCGAATGCAACCAGCACCAATCCCTGCAAATTCAAAAAAAGAGTACAAGGAGATAACCTGCCCCCGTTTTTTTAAAAGTACAAAAGAAATAAAGAAGTGTAAGTATAAGTAAAGATGAAGGAGGGATGAGAAGAAGGTATTCAGAAGAAGCAATTGGAAGAAGACGAGTCTAAAAGCCAGCAGGAGCTTTGGGGAAAAAATTTAGCAGCAAGATACAATTAACATTGCCCGTGGCCCGAAGCGGCTAGCGTGGGAGTGGTTAAAGCAGGAAAGAGCGCAGCGACCCTCGGAAGTGGTCGGGCGCTCCTTCCTCATATCCGGGTTCCCGGCACGCTCTATTCAACTCGATCGAACATACTATTATATTGGAATTGCAATATAGCATCGAGATCGAAACTCCAATAGACAGTAAATATGACATTTTCACTGTTTGTTCATGTGTGCCACGGAGGATAAAGGTAGCTAGCATCAGCCAATCACATAGCTCGGCTACTATCGCTTAACAATGAATTGTGGCGCGGCAGACTTAGGTAGCGGCTGTGCTCCTGCCGCTCAGCGACCGTGGTCTTCCATATCAGTGTCAACAAGGTCAAACTCCGAGTCCTTCTTTACTTTCATGACTTAATATTTCGCTTCTTTTCTTTTTCGGTTTTCTTTGTGCTGTTTCCTACGTGAACAGCGTTCCTCTCCTTCAAGAAGTTGTGCTTTGTTGTTTGTTTACGTCTCTTTACGTCTCCTTACGCCTCCTTTTCGGTATCTCTTGACTCAATCGGTAAATAGTCAAGTTCCTACAATCATCAAAGTTGTTTCTTTGCTTGATTGAGGATTCTGGCACTCGCCTATTGTAGTGTTGTACGTCAGCTATTTGAGCTGCGCGTAAAAAAACCTCTCGGGGGCAGGCCTCGAAACGCCGAAGTGATAAAAACTCGGTGCATCCTCACAAAACGTGATGATGTACAATCTTCGCCCCCTAGTCCGAAAATCAGCCGTGGTCTCCGGGTTTGGTAGAGTAAGACCTCGGCGACCGGGGCAATGGCCAGCAGTCACTTTCAGCAGCACAAGTCAAACCCGCTTTTGGACCAGTGGGCTGCAAGATCCAGTTGAAGAAGATCCTAAGGGCAAGTCCGAAGCAAACTGGAAAAGCACTGCTTTCAAAATGTTTGAGACAGCGGGAGCAACGATAGCATCAATAGCTATTCTAGGGTATGTTCAATTTCTCTGTAATATAGCCTGTGGCAATTAGTACTGACCAGGCTACAGTCTCGCTGGGTATTCATACCACAGATACTACAAGTACCTTGTTTTACACAAGATTGACAATGCTTTCGAACCTGGAGATCCTGCCCTGGATGTTGCCGGGGCGTCTCCCGGGAAAGAATCTCCAGGTGCAGAACATTGGATTGTGCGAGACGAGCAAGACAAAATAGATCACGTCATCTCAGGGCACTCCAAGGGACACTATTATCTTCTTATAGGAGAGAAGGGTACTGGGAAAACATCCATGCTCTTGAATGCGATGCGCAAAATCAATGGAGCACGAGTTGCAATGTTTGAAGCACATGCAGATCTAGAGATCTTCCGAGTACGCCTAGGCAAAGCTTTAGACTACGAGTACCATGAAGAGTATGTGTTGTACCAGTTCGACTCACTTTGATTAATCATTGACTTTTCGCTGTGCAGTTACATCGGCAGTCTTTTCAGTATCAGAGGACCACGTGACACTACAGCCCTACTCGACATTGAGAGGGCATTGAACAAGCTCGAAAAGGTGGCCTTACAAAGACGTAAAAAGAATGAGACACCTTTGATCGTCATCGTCAATAGTACGCATCTGATCCGCGATGATGAGGACGGTCGAGATTTATTGGAATTGATGCAGCAACGAGCTGAGCAGTGGGCTGCTAGCAACCTCGTCACAATGGGTAAGTTTTGGCTTCTTGTTCTTTGTATGCTTTAACTTGTATCAGTTCGCTAATTCATACACTAGTCTTCAATAGCGACGACTACTGGGTATACGAGCGTTTGAAGAGATATGCCACTCGCATGGAAACGATACCAGTTCCAGATTTGCCCAAGCAGAAAGCTATGGCCGCTTTAGCAAAGTATAGGTATGCTAGACCTTGCAAGACCCTTCAACGAAGCCATCTAATGAATATTTTTCAGGAATCGCTATTATGGAGAAAAGGTCTCTGACGAAACACTGACCCATGTCTATGACCAAGTCGGCGGCCGCCTATCCTTCCTCAACCGAGTTGCGAAATCGCGCGATATGTTGCAAACATGCAAGGATATATGCGAATCCGAGAAGTCCTGGCTTCTTAATCGTTGCTGGATTCTTGGTGCGGAAATGGATGATGATGTGATGGATGAACAGAAATATTCTGTATGTTTAGCTCTCTGTACCGCCTAGCGCTCTTCAGAATCATCTTACTAACTCTTCACAGTCCGCGGCATTGGTCCTTGCCAAGGCTCTTGTTGACCAAGAGCAGGAAATGGATTCGATTTATGACGATGAACATGGACATATTCTCCCGGAACTGCCTCTTCACAAGGCTCGACAAGTGATGACGCGAGCCGATTTTATTCAGAGCTACGACCACGACAACATCTTCACCATCGATTCCCGGGCCATGGTGCGAGCTGATTCCGTGCCAATGCAGCATGCATTCCGAGCAATCTGCTCAGAGCCGGGCTTTGAAGATCATCTCGAGAAGACCTTGACTCGTATTGGAGATATTGAGAGTCTCGGAAGGACCCGAGAGCTGACGATCAAGGACCTTTGGGATCAGGGCAAGTATAGAGTGGTTGTACGCGATAACAAAGGCCGAGAGTCGGGCACCGTCGAGTTTTCTGTCAAAGAAAAGGAAGGGGAAGAGGATGATTAGACGTGTGTATATGTAGGATACCCATGATGATACTAGGTAGTATTACAATTCTTTACTTCTACGTTAAATGTAACTACAGTTGATGTCACAGGGCTTAGGGTTACCAGATCGACGGGCTAATCCCATTCCGTCTAGTTACCCTAGCTACCGTGCTTGGTTAGAGTGGTGGGGCGTCGCGGGTGATGTCATGTCACCATCAAACAAAATGAAAGAAAGCACTCTCGTCGCGACAATACGATTGACTAGATCGCAACTCGCTTTCTGCTGAAATATACCGGTCTTGTCTTAGTCTGTAGCTACAGCCTCCTTAACTCAACTCCTTTCAACTCGTTTGACTTTCCTGCTTATGCGGTCGAGCCATCGGTGATTCCCAGCAACAACATGGCGAAGAAGGTAGTAGTCGATGTCGTCGACTCAAACGACGTCGAAGTCGTCAAAATCGAGGAACCGTCATATTTTTCCTCTCGAGTCTCAAAAATACCTCGAACTGTCCGATTTTCGCTCGTCATACTTAGTAGCCTCGTCTTGAGTTCAGTTCTTCTCACCGTCTTTTCGCTACAAACTGCTGGGCATCTCGCGGGTATCAGCAAGCATCTGGAAGAATGGTGGGAAATTGCAGGACTTATACTCTGGAGAGCTACTGAGCTGGGCTTGGCCTGGGTTTTTGGGTTTGACAGTGCGTGCAAGCCGTCTCCTCCGATTGAATTGTCACAAGAATACCTGTAACTAACAAACAACGTCATACACACAGGCTTGGATGTCGCTGAACTGACACTACTCACTCATGCGCCCATCTATTTCCTCCTTTACAGCTTCTATGGCGTTGAACCATCAGCTGTTTTGACTACCTTTGCCATTGAAATCGTGTCCAAAACGGTACCATTCTTTGTGTTCCGGGGCCCCAACTCGGTTCACGCACTGTCAAGCCCTCGAGGAGCCGAAGTTGCCAATCGCGAAATTCTTCAGGACTACCCAACGGCTGTTTTCGCATCCGGTGGTGCGGCTGCAATCTATACTATCGTCATGTACCTCAGTTTCAATACCTGGTTGCCAGTTCACTTGGTCACATACTTTGATGGAATCAGTGACATCAGCCTCGTGCATTCTGGACCTGCTGGATTCCCGAAGGTACTTACACAACTGCTCCTTCTTGGTTATGCAGCGTACGACTTTCTATTTGCGAGCTCCGCTGGTTGGTCTGCCAAGCCAGACAGTACGGAGAAGCCAGTTCCAGAGGGTGAATATCTGATTACCTCCTTGTATAAACGGACATGGGGGAAACTATCGCCCAAGGGAAAGATCCTTGCCAATCGTTCGTTGATTTTGGCTACCATTACCCTTCTGAACACGATCATCGCAGGAACTGGGTCAATTAAAGGTATCGAACTGATGGGCTCCGTTGGCTGGGGATCTTTGTGGGCTGTCGCCTCTTTGATTGTTAGTTCCTTGTTTGCTTGGATAGAGGCAGTGCCAGGCGTTTAAATATTTTGCTTCGCGTTTGGAGTTTCGGTCATCAATTTGACAAAGACGGAGCGTTGTGGGTGGAAGGTCTCTCGTTCTGCATTCTTATTTATACCCTATTCGAGGTCTGCTTTGACTAGTTTATGGGTCGCAACGTCGTTATGATATTCTCATCTCGACTTTCCAACAAGTGTGTGGCAGATATTTTTGTCTTTCTCGGTTCTCGGACGAGGCACAGTCGAATTGGTTTCAGCTAGCGGTGTCAGCCTCTTCGAGATTGTTCACTCCCGTACATATATTTAGTATTTTATGCCTAGTGACAATATGATAATACATGAAATTTCGATATATTCAAGTTCTGTTGTAGCCGCGCTACGACAATGGATTGGGGTATGGCTAATCTAGTCAGATGGCCACGGATGAGTTCCAGATGTCCATCACGATTTCTATCCCATGCCCACTCCAGTATAATTGCTTTCTAAATAGTCACTAGGTCATAAGATAAGAATTGGCCTGGATGACCAAACAATGGGTATTCCAAGTAACAAAAAATTTTATTATATAAGTGTATGACAATACCAACACAACGTCTATGATCTAAAAGCGTGGTGTCAGAAGCAAGAAAAAACACAACGGATAGAAGTAGTTTCAAGCCAACCTTTCATTCATTGACACTTCATCAAAGTCACTGACCGTCTTCCTCTTCGGCATAAACCAACCAGGATGTATGATATTGAAAATTGCAACAGCAGGAACCATCATAGAGCCATCCAAGGCAATGAAATAAGCCTCATGCGTGATCAAGTACCCGGACCAACCCTGCACCAACTCAATAACACGGTAGATACTTCGGATATAGATCAATATGATAGAGAAGACCATAGCAAGAAGCAGCGGCGTGACACTGCCTTGCACAGTTCGTAGGAGCTTTTGCTTCAAGACCCGGCGCAAAAAGTCGACCGCGCAGACGGCAAAAACGGTGATGGATACTAATTGAAAGATGATACCGGCAACCATGATATCGGTTCCTGGCTTGGTGTTGCCGCCGATTTTACCGGCTTGATCGGACGCCATACCACCGCCAATGGCTTGGATGACGAGTGAGATGATGTCGCAGGTGCAGAAGATCCAGAGATAAAGCGATGGGCTGAGGATGGAGGATGAGCGGCCGAGGACCTGAATGAGACGACCTAGAAGGACGTAGATACCGGCTGTGAAGAAGGCGGGTGCTACAGGAGTTGGTCAGCCTAACGCACTAGTATGTAATTATATGGAGGCCGTACCGATGATGAGAGTAGATATTTGCATAAGGAAAGGAGTTAGCATATATGGACACTGAGAAGACCAGGCTCTTCCTGCCCAGCCTAGAACCTCGACTGCGAAATCGGCATGTTAGCTTACTTGCTCAGCGGGATAGTAGGTTAGGGTTCTGGTAAGCTTACCCATAGCCCCGACGGGGAACACGGAACACCACCACCATCGTGTCCAGATGAATTGTATAGTGTGTGCGATCATCGACAGGCCGAATAGCGTGGTAAAGACAATCCCAACTGCGAGCGAGGGGACGTAGCCATAGTTAGTGTCTATTTCAAGCGTCGGATCGTATGCATGGCATTGGTTTTGCAGTTCCAGGTACAATGGTGTAGCCATTGTGAGTATCGGCGGTGCTCACCCTATACTTTTACAACAAGAAAACGAGCAAGTGAATGACAGGCGAGCTGAAGAAAATGGTAGGAAAAGAGGGAGGTGGATGAGTGAGTGAGACAATCTAAAGAGAGGAGAATTGAAACTCGACTCGATTGAAAAATAGAGGAAAGAGGCTTAGTTAAGTAATTGACTTGATAGAACTAAGTTAACTAGTCAGAAATGTCTAGCCAACGTCAGCCTATTCTACAGCCTTAGTTGGAACAGGGATTTCCAAAATTGACCGGGGTTTGCGAATCAACTCTGCCCACTCTGCCCAGAAAATCGAAGCACAATAACCAGATACCCATGCTCTATAGGCTAGATCTGATAAAATAAGGCTCCGTTCTGCATCTATCCTCGTAAGCCAATGGGGTTGGTTAGCTTGCATGTAAAAAAGAAGTTAGAATCTCGCGAGACAAGTGGGCCTGGATACCATGGAGTGTTCGCAACTCGCTCGGGAATCGGATTTCGGATGAAATAATGAAACGTGAAGACCGTTACTGTTGTAGCTTGCCAGGTGCTTCGGATATCCGTAGCCCGCGCTCACTTGAGTCTTGGTACCGTAAGCTGGTTGGTCCGCACGAATATGCCTGGATTGGGTATATCGTGGAAGTGCTTGAGTGTGAGTCTTGAGCCTGTCGGTTGACTCTGGCATTACCAACATAGTCACCGCGCATCCTATCATATCGCAAAAACTTGTTGGATGTAATATCTTGAACTCTCAAGAGGCAGACTTAAGTAGTGACGTTCAATGAACCAACAAGGCGGTCATACGTCTCATACGTAGCCATCTGAACTTTTGAAGCCATCAGAAGCACAGCCCTCAGCTAACCCTAACACGGCTTAGTCAGAATGTCACGTTAGTCCTTTTACGGTTAGCGCTTCGTATACTTGCCGGCTTGCCGCTTATCAGGCATCGAGGCATCATCTTCCTCGGACGTTCTTCAATGTCTTGGCATGCCGATATTGACCGCCTTGTGATAAACATTTTCTGCCGATATTTTTTTGTAGATTCGATTTTAGTTTTATTTTCCTTTGAAGGGTCTCTGCTCACCTATCAAGTTTCCCGCAAAATACAGAGATGGCGAAGTCTAAGAATATTGAGGAAGATCACAGTGATGACGGTTTATCACAATACTCTCAGGAAGAAAGCTCCGATGTTCCTTCCGCCAACGATCTTGCAGCGGAACATGCAACTCGACCTGCGAAGAGGAGACGAGTATCTGTATCCTCGAACGACTCGGACGAATCAGACACAGAGACTTATACGCCAATTGCGCCATTACCAACAATTACCCGTATAAGGAAGAAAGGCGATGTATCCGCCGTTACAAACGTACCTTCGACTGAAGAACCGGTCTCGAGCCGAGATGCGCGAGATATAGGCCTACAGGTAACGGACTCGACATTCGCGACTCTCAATGTTGCACCGTGGCTAGTCAAATCTTTATCGACAATGGCAATCCGACGACCCACTGCTATTCAGAAATCGTGTATTCCCGAGATTTTGCAAGGAAAGGATTGCATTGGTGGCAGCCGAACTGGTTCCGGAAAAACAATTGCATTTGCAGTGCCAATTTTGCAAAAATGGGCCGAAGATCCATTTGGTATATATGCTGTCGTCTTGACGCCCACTCGGTAAGACATCAAAATCAGATTCTGATACACAATTAGACACATCTAACACAAATTCCTATGCAGTGAACTCGCGCTACAAATCTTCGAACAATTCAAGGCAATTTCAGCTCCACAGAGTTTGAAGCCGGTCCTTATCACTGGCGGCACGGACATGCGGCCCCAGGCCATTGCGCTTTCACAACGACCTCATGTCATTATCGCCACTCCCGGACGACTAGCAGATCACATTCGGACATCAGGAGAAGACACAATAGTGGGACTGAATCGTGTTCGAATGGTTGTTATGGACGAAGCTGACAGACTATTGACCAGCGGGAAAGGAAGCATGCTTCCAGACGTTGAGACCTGCCTGTCTGCGCTCCCGCCTTCGAGCGAACGTCAGACTCTTTTGTTTACTGCTACAGTCACCCCTGAAGTCCGCGCTTTGAAGTCAATGCCACGTCCCGCCAATCGTCCTCCTATTCATGTGACCGAGATTGGCACAGAAAACCATGCCCCAATTCCACCAACCCTCAAACAAACATACCTTCAAGTCCCCATGACCCATCGTGAAGCCTTTCTCCACGTCCTACTCTCAACAGAACGAAACTCCACCAAACCAGCCATTATCTTTTGCAATCGTACCAAAACTGCGGACCTTCTCGAGCGAATGTTGCGCCGGCTTTCTCACCGTGTGACATCCCTCCACAGTCTTTTACCGCAATCAGAACGAACAGCCAACCTTTCCAGATTCAGGGCCAGTGCAGCACGTTTGCTAGTCGCTACGGATGTTGCCTCTCGTGGTCTCGATATCCCCAATGTTAGTCTTGTCATCAATTTTGACGTCCCCCGAAACCCAGATGATTATGTCCACCGTGTGGGTCGTACGGCTCGTGCCGGCCGAACAGGTGAATCTGTGACTCTGGTTGGTCAACGGGACGTGCAGCTCGTGTTGGCAATTGAGAAAAGGGTTGGTAGGCAAATGGTTGAGTGGGAAGAGGAAGGTGTCAGTGTTGAGACGAGGGTGATTAAGGGTGGCGTTCTGAAAGAAGTAGGCGAAGCCAAGCGAGATGCTGCTCGGGAGATTGATGAGGGCAGGGATGTCTTGGGACGTCGCACGAATAAGCTCAAAAAGGTTCGATGATGTTGCTAGTATATATTAGAAATGATACCCACGAGATAGTCAATGTTTAGACTAAGCATCATTGTGTTTGGCGCCTTTTTATCTATGTCCAGGAGAATCGCAATTCGAAATAAATTAAGGGTATCCTCGTAATGGTACTAGTCAAGCCAGAGTAATCATACACATGACAACCTCCAAGATAGAAAGGAAGCAGGGTGTTTTGTATCTAGCCAATCAGTCATTCGTACTCCTCATCAAGTCAGGGCCGGATTCCGCCCTCCGGTCCGTCCTAATAGATTTTCTCTCTTGTCCTTTCATCTTTGTGGCATCTGGCTTCTCTATGGATGCAAACAGCCAGAAAACCCCACCGCCTATGTCTCAGCACGTACCGAATCAGTCGATGACTGGGTCCACTTGATGAGTTTGTCCATCACGGAATCACTTTCCTGGCTCATAGTAACCCCGACATCGTGAGACTCGATATTTTCTTCTTGACTGATGTCACTTTGTTTGGGTGTTTTGTCATTGTCTTCATTTGACTCGTCGAGTGCCTCCACTTCGCTATCCGTCTCTGGAAGACCGGCTATGCTCAAAGATTTCGACGAGGGCGAAGCTGCCGTGGTTTGTGCAGAGGACCGAACAGGTCTTGATCGTGGTTGAAGAGGGAGAGGTGGCAATAGTACACGTTTTTGCTTTGTGGGTGATAGTTTTTGAGATCTTTGCTCTTGTTGCTGTTGGTGAGAAGCTGACGCGGATGAGGAGGATGACAAGGTCCTTAGAAATGGGCGACTGTTTGCCTCGAATTGGGAAAGGGCGCGGTCGAGAGATTTGTCGTCGGGGCGACGCATGGCAGACTGCAGTCTGCTTCTAGCTAGAGCGGCTCTCTAAGATATAGTCAGCACACCGCGTCCGTCTACGGGGTAAATATGGGATATGGATATACTGACCTGCTGGATGAACAGTTTTCGTGCTGCAGGTTCTGTTGGCACTCTGCTCGAGGATTCCTCTTTAGGGCTGCCCTCTTCTGTCTCTTGTGAAGTCGGTACTTCTAGTGCCTATCAGGGACGTTGGTTAGTTGTGTTGACATGAACAAATAAACTATACGGTTTGTACCTTTCTTTGGCGGGCTTGTGTGCCATTATCATCACTGAATATCTCAAATTCTCCTTCTCCCTCTGTTTGGGAGGTCATCAACACTTTCCGAGGCTCGGATTCGGCTTCCTTGATGTTTTCCACCACTTGATCTATTGAACGCTTCTGTCCGGCATGACGAGCCTCCGACGAGAGGTCTCGGAGTTTCGTTGGTGATGGTTTGTTTATTGAGGCATTGGAGGGGATTGCAGTCGTTGGGAATTTCTGTGAGCTTGCGTCGGCGGTTCTCTTCGCAGCTGGCGTTAATGACGCGTTGGCTGTCTTCTCGCCGAGCACGCGTCTCCCAGCTTTTTGCGGGCTGGTTTCTGAGATCGCGGCCTGCATTGTAAGAGCGCGTTCTCTACTTCCTGAAGGTATGGATATGTATGGGATAGAGAATAACAAGTGGTGCTCAGGGAGGTATGGACAATATTGTGACAGCGATGTTCGAGGTGTAGAATAGGTCGGTTAGATTCAAAAGTATTCGGAGATGTTCAATTCCATGCAAGGACTTTTGTAAGGGGACCGAGCGAGGATCAGAGGTAATAGAAGAAAGCTCGGTATCTTCTCAAGAGATTTTTTTTCAACTGTGAAGGCTCGTATAAGAGATCAATAGCGCGTCAAGAGAAGTCGCGTGGTGGTGGTAATTGTTAGATGAGGGTCGCGGGAGGGTCTCCGCAGTGTCACCGGAAGTGGAGCTTTCCGAGATGCGTCCTTGTTCACGTCTTTGCGATTTTAACGTGTAGCAACGCCATTGCTGCGCGTCTTGACTTTGGACTTATAAGTGGATGCGCGACTCAGTTCTTATTCTAGAACTCTAGCCATCTTTTCCATGTATGTCAGTATGACTTCAACCTACGATCAATTGGAATGTTCTTGGACCGCGTTTTCCACATGTTGAATTGGGCTGTGTTAGCAGTGCATTGTTCAGCTATGGTCCACATGATGAGTTCTCCTTGTGTTGATACATTCTTATCCGTCAAACTGCGCCTCGACTTCACGTGTGCCTAATGGAGGAATTCGCGATCAATTGTCATCTGGTGATTCTCTCGAACGCGTTGTCGAGTCCGTTGAACCGTGAAGGCGCACGCTCCAAATCTCTTCCATCGTCCACTTTCAACTACCCTTATATTTCATGGTTCCTTGTGTTCAATCCACGCCCTATCCATTACTTACGAGCTTGATTCGGTATTTATATCTGAACGTATTAGGCGTTCATCACGATCCTCCCGTAACCCTAAGTGGGTCTTTAGCTACAGCTATTCTCGTGAGCATTAACAATAGACGTCCTGCCTCCTGGTGCTTGTTGCGATCACTGCTTGTCTATACCTATAATTACGTTCAAGATCTGCTCTGCCGTTTATTGTGACTTTCTCGTGGTAATATGCATCTCTGGCTTAAGCAGACTTTCAAGTGTACCCAGGATTCAAGCAAGAACTCGCATGGAGTTAGCTCACAGTACTGTCTTCAATAGACTTACAGCATATAAATGTTGACAGTGCTATCGTCTATATTCACTCTCTATCTTTCCAATGTCCATGGAAATGCTGCATCATACCGATTCTTTTCATGCCTGTAAAGTACATGGCCTGTAGTAACCACCAGTTGACCTGTGGGCATCGACGTGCAATCACTTGGTGCCACTCGGTTGTCAATTGTGCTTGGACAGCATGTAAATATATCTTTCTTTGGCCTGCGACCTACACTCGTCTGATGCTGGGGTTTACAGGAGGTGGAACCCAGTACGCTACTTGACGGTGGAACAACGTAAATATATAGTCGCTTTTTTCTTTACCAACCAACATACCTAGATACGCAATCACCAATCATTACAAAACGCCCCAATTGATCAATCGTAGAAAAAGACGTTGAATACTTGAAGACACGAGGAGCAAATCGAGGATATTTCAAGGGTCTTACGAAGTCCACGCGACATTGAATTGATATGAAAATTCAACCAATCACACTGCAAGTAAAATGCGGAGAAGCCCAATAACCAATCACGGCAGCCGGTAATTGTGTTGCTTAAGCATGGCCCAGGCATTCAATAATGGTCACGACTCACAGAATATTTCATACAGTATAGTATGGATGAGAGAGCGGTCATTACTTTGGTCAAGTGACGGATAACAAAATGATCTCTCCTTGAGGATGGAGTGTCTCTAATATTCTTTATGAGTTTATCAAGTATTGCGGGGAAGTGCAGACCAGTCTAGTTTAGGGCTAGCAGTCCCACATGACCTCATCGCCTTCCAGGTACAGCTTCCCCGAGACTTCCTTCTTTCCTGACACAATCGGCCCCTTCTCTGTGTTCCAAGTTCAACTCCTCCTCGACCCGGTGCGTCGAGTCTTTACTTACTTGTATATACCTATATTATCACAGCCATTGGCAATCAAATTTATTCTTGTCGGGGGTTCGTTCTATTGTCTGTCAAAAATCCCACGCGATGCGCTGGTCCGCCGTAGCCCTGGCTGGGCCCCTGCTACAGGCCGCCCTGTCCGCAGCATCCAGTCTCACGCCGCCCGTTCTTCCGTTGACCGTGAGGAACCCGTACTTCAGTGCTTGGTTAGCCAACGCTCGAGACGTTCCCTGGTCGAAATGGCCAATCTTCTGGACCGGCGAGGAAATTGGCTTCTCGTTGCTGGCGCAAGTACCCAGTGCAGGCACTGTGTATCCACTACTTGGACGGCCACAGGACTCTCTGCGGAAAGATAGCGGTGCTAAGTATGACCAACACACATTGTTAAGTTCTCCCATTGAGATCCTACCATATTGATTGATGGTTCCTGTGCAGGTATGCGATCGACTACCCGATCTATGGAGGAGCTACATATGATGCATCGACCACCAATCTAACTTACACCCTTCCCATCGCCGACCGTGAGCTGGAAATAGTCCTGTCCTTTCTATCTCCAATTACACCTACGTCGACTCTGCGGCAGTCAATTCCAGCGTCGTACCTCAGTGTCTACGTCACTGGTAACGTCGATGTTAATGTGTATGTCGATATAAACGGGCAATGGGTCAGTGGTGACCGAGGATCACAGCTTGTTTGGAATTTCGACCATGTCAATGCCCAGCGTGGAGCCACAACATTAAAGAAATGGCAGTTCTCGCGTCAGAATGAGCTGCTGGTCTCCGAATTTGCGGACCGAGCTGAATGGGGCACCTTGCATTTTGTCGCACCAAAGGTAACCTCATTTCGCCCCGATGGTCTGTATTGGTGGTAGTTACTGATCAATATTTGTCTAATTCTAGGATGTCCGTCATGAGTCCGGGACGTCCGCAATAGTGCGAGATCGTTTCGCTCGCACAGGTACTCTGCAAAACGCTGTAGATTCTCGCTTCCGATCCATCATGGACGAAGAACCAGTATTCGCATTCTCCAAACATTTCGCCCTCAATACCACCCATTCGTCGACAAAATCCGACTCGGTACAGTTCACCATGGCCCATACTCAGGACATCGTCATCCAGTATGCCTCCGCACGCGGACTGACTTACATGCGACCTTTGTGGAAATCATGGTTCAACACAAATGACGAGCTATTAGCATTTCATTATGATGACTTTGCGGATGCTAATACTCTGGCATCCAATTATTCAGCTCAATTAGCCGTGGATGCATACAAGTCGGGTGCTGACGACTACGTGGATATTGTCACGCTTTCTGCCCGCCAGGTGCTAGGTGCTACCAGTTTTGCCGGAACTGCAGAGAATCCCCTGCTATTCTTGAAAGAGATCTCATCTGATGGCAATACGCAAACGATTGATGTCATCTACCCTGCGTTCCCCTTCTTTCTGTACACCAGTCCTCGTTGGATGGCCTATCTCCTTGAGCCATTGATTGAACACACGTTGAGTGGGCAGTATCCGAACACATACGCCATGCATGATCTGGGAACACACTTCCCAAATGCGACAGGACATCCCGACGGAAGAGATGAATATATGCCAGTCGAAGAGTGCGGAAATATCTTGATCTTGGGACTTGCCTTGGTGAATTCCTTGCGATACAGCGATGACCAGGAGTCGATCTCTCTGTGGGCTGCTCAAGGTGCCATGGCTCCGGAGTCGATATATGACCAGGCACCTCCATTTACTCTAACGAACCTCCAGACAATTTCTGAGATAGACCATCAAGATGGTAAGTGGGGTGGAGAGGGACGAGGTGCAAAGCATGCCCGTCAGTGGGTTCAACGAAGTTATGGCTTGTGGAAGCAGTGGACGAGTTATCTCGTAGATTTCTCACTAGAGCCGGAGAACCAGCGTATGTACTTTACTAGGTCACTTCGAGGGTTACAATGGCTGACTTTTTGGAAGTATCCACCGATGACTTTGCTGGATGGCTTGCTCTCCAGACGAACCTTGCCCTGAAGGGCATCATTGGTATCAATGCCATGAGTCAGATCGCAGATATCGCAGGCGAGGCGTCAGACGCAGCCTACTTCAAGGTAAGCACCTAATGCATTGTTATTCAACACCTTGACGAAACTATACTAACATATTCACAATCAAGCACATTGCGGACGATTATATTGAGAAATGGGAAGAATTTGGCATGTCCCGTGATGGATCGCACGCTAAATTGGCATACGATTGGTATGGTTCATGGACTACCTTGTATAACATTTATGCGGACGCACAACTCTGCTTCCATCTGGATGGCGCAGACGACGTATATGGCGGGTTGAGCCAAACACCGCTGTCAACCAAGAAGCGTGGCTTTGTACCAAGACACGTTTACCAGAAACAATCGAATTGGTACCATTTCGTCCGACAAAGATATGGCCTGCCTCTTGACAGTCGTCATTTGTACACCAAGACTGACTGGGAATTCTTTTCCATGGCCGTTGCCAGTGAACAAGTCCGCAGCGAGATTCTAGAATCCGTGGCCACTTGGGTGAACGAAACCGCGACTGACCGACCATTTACTGACCTCCACGAGACTGAAGGGAATGGGGGATATCCCGGTATATTCTTCATCGCACGTCCTGTCGTCGGGGGCCATTTTGCTTTTTTGGCTCTGCAGCGAGCTTGTGGTGGCAGAGCAATGGATGGATTGTCTTTCTTGGAAGATGTTGATCCTGAATCGGATACTGTCGCTGCTGCAGCTGCCACCGAGTTCAACCGTATGTTAAGGCCGTCATTGAACGGCGAGCTATGAGATGACCACGACCGACAAGATGGATATGAACATATATACTGAGAGCCATCTCTCAATGGACCTTGGAGCCTGATCTAATGTGAGCTTATCATACATGGAAAGGGGGTCCGGAGTCGTATTTCATCATTATCATTATACTTTGATTGCATGATTTTAACACTATCATTAGCTGAATTGAATTACTCTTTGCAGCCTTATAGACGACTTCGTCAAGACATCGTTACATCTGCCATTACTTATCTCAGTGCGGCAGTAAAAACATGGTGTAAAGGACCGAGGACGTAAGTACCAAGTAGTACTATAGGAAGAAGAGATAGAAAATAGACGTTTGATTGATTAGATCTTTTCACTCTTTTCACTCACTCAACTAATCAATCATGAATCAATCAATTGACTCTCCCTGAGCGTACATGCTTGAAATCGAGGCTATTTTTTGTATCAGATTAACCTCCTATCGCAAAATATTCCCTTTTTATCAAATCCTGTTTTTCCTTTTCCCAATCTTTTTTGATGTTTCAGTAGTCAAAAACTGTGAACCGCGCTGGACTGAAATGTGAGTGTGGGATGTAGTAGAAACTTATTTACCGCCCAAGCTGGGGAAGTTCTTCTCGTCGACCTGGACAGTAGGACCAGCAGCGGCGCCGCCACGACCACCACCTTCACGGCGAGGGCCATCACCACGTCCACCGCGTCCACCACGGCCACGACCACCGCTTCCTCGGGGACCGTTGCCACGGCCACGGGGCTGCTCAACGAAGCGCATGTCGACTTCGAGGAAGTTCTTCTCCTTGCGCTGTCGCTCGCGCTTGCCCTTCTCTTCCTGAGGCTTGATGTAGTTCTCCTCCTCGCCGTCGCGTTTGAGTTCCTTGGCGTTTTGCCATTTCTTGTCCTTGCTGCCTTCGTTGGGAGCACGGGCTTCCTTCACACCGAGTTCGCCGCGGCCCTTAGCAGCCTGCTCAGCAAGATAGTCGGCGTAGGACTTGGCCTTGTCGGCTTCCTCGGCAGCGGCAGCAGCCTCGCCGCCTTCGAGAGGAGTCTGGGGTTCGGCCTCCTCAGCCTTGGCGATGGCTTCACCAGCCTTTTCGTCGTTCCACTCGGCATCGCCCTTCTTAGCACCCCAGCCTTGTCCGACCTGCTTCTCGGTATCACTGATATGTTATTAGTTTGATTGTCCACGAAGCGCAAGTAGTAAATGTATGCAGCGGCAACGTACGTGTGGGCAGTGCGAACGGGGTGACGGTCAGCACGGGTGCGAGCACCACGGTCGTCGCGTCCTCGGTAACCACGACGTCCAGCTTCCTTCACTTCGTCAACAGGACGGTTGCGGTTGTTGTAGCTTCCAGCATTGCGGTCACGGAAGGCTTTGAGGAAAGTCGTCAGTCAGTTGTCTTGTGTGTTTGCCAATGCGTGCTATTAACTCACCACCCTCGTTGCCACCTTCACGTCCACCACGGCCGCCACGGGCACCACCTCGAGGGGCGGCAGGAGGAGCTGCTGGTGCCTCCTTGGGAGCATCACGCTTGCCATGACGTTGAGCTGGCTTGTCGATGGTCTTGGTAGGAGGCTCGGGTTCTCTGTCAGAGTCAAGCTCGGGGTCGTTGCCTAACGCACGAACATGATCATGTTAGAATGAGGGAATGATGTAATCGTGATACGAAATACGCGGTATCGGTAGGGAGGAAGAAAATACCGAGAAGCTCGTACAGGTTCTGCGAAAAAAAGAGAAGAGGTTAGTCGCGAAGAGCAATTGATGAAGATGATCAATAGAGCATTGCTGTAGATTAGCAAACGTACCTTTGACCGGACGTCAGCCATGACGCCTGGTTGTTTTTTTGCGGAGGATAGGCCTTCCTGGGGAAGGCTTCCCTACACTTTCTTATCGCAACAATTCGTGGAAGGGAGGTTGGAGGCTGGAGAAAGGCAGAATCCTAGGAAAGGTAGGATTGCAGCCTTTTTTGTAGGACAGGTGGGAAGAGGGGTAGGGGAGGTGTAGTCTTCGGGGATGGAGAATCCTCAAAGGGAAGCAGAAAGAAGGTAGTAGGAGGAGAAGTAGGTGGTGAGTAATAGGTGGTGGTGGTGTAGAGTGGGTGTGGATTGCGGCTGGTGATTTGTGATTTGCACAGGGCAAAAGTAGGCTGGGCCGGTTGCCCACTGCCAGAACGCTAAGCGATTGGATTAGCCAACCAGCCCAGCGGATTGCACTTCCGCACTTGGCCGGAATTGTCGTCCATTAGGGCTTAGGGCTTGCAACTCACCGAATGCGGCCTACGTCCTACAACATGAGTTTGGAAGACATTGTTATGAGTATCATCTTGTTCTGGTCAAGGAGAATACCATCCTCATTCTTCCTCGAAACAGCCGGCCGTATCAATGACCTTGGAGAAACCCCTCGATGTGTCGGTATACAACAACTTGGATAATGCATGCTCGCAACAGACCAAAAGAAAAACACTCAACAACATGTACATAATGTAAAGAAGTAAATGGAAAACAAAGACCCTGGACAACAGCCAGCCACCGTTTCAATATCTTCAGCGAAAAGAATAAAAGAAATCAAAGAAAAATATCATCTTGGTAGGGTATAATGAGTTTTGGACAGATGAACGGGGAATCTTATGTATACACTTGGAACAAACTCGGGCCCGTATGAAAGCGAGTCCAGTTAAATGTCAGACACAGTTGCACCAACGCCAGAAAAAGCACTTTTTTGTCTCCCGCTGTCATAACACATGCACGCTTTTTGAAGTTGCAGAAAATATGAGATGCGGATTGAGTCGAAGAGAAAGAGAAACGGTTCAAAAACACAATGCTATGAATTAGATGTCTCGTGAAGGTTCGCTTCAAAAAACCATATACAGCGAGAAAGAAGTATAAGGGGAAATAGTATCCGCTGTCGTATCATTAAAGATCTGGAACAAGATCTTGTCGTTTCGAATCCGCCTGTTTAGTGGCGAAGCATTTCCTGCTCGTAGCTGAAGGGTGTTTGAAAGTGCATGCTGGCACTCAATCCAAACGTGTCGCTGTCAAGCACAGGCTCGTATTGATTGAAAAGGGAGCCACCGGCATTGTACATCGTTTGGTCAACATCACCCGTCTGCATAGAAGACGGACCGGGTAAGCCCATACGGCCGTGTCCTGTTGGTACAGGGGGTCGGTTGAAGTCGGGAACATAAGCATTTGCATCAGAGCCATTCTCTGCATTGTCAGTGTCGTCAAGCATATCGGCCTGGGCGTCATATTCTTGTTCTATTTATATGTTAATCTCCCTGGGCGAGACACATCATCAAGGCCAGCTTACCTAGTTGATCATAATGTTTTTGGAATGGAGCAGAGTAGTATGACTGCATATGGGATGGCATAGTTCCTCCGGGCATCACGGGTTGGGCCGTCGAATAGGGATCCATAGGTCTCATCGCGTTCACACCCAGCGGATTTTGCTGGGTAAAATCTCTTGGATTTGGAAGTAAAGGTGCCCTATTGCGCTGCTGTTGGGATTGGAAATCGGCTCCTTTTGGAGACATGGCGCCTTGTAAGGCGAAACCAGGCGATCTTCCCGTCGAGGGAGACGACACATGGGAAGTGGGAGTAGGCTGAGGTTGCGGAGAGTTCGCATTGTAGACTCCGTCTCGTGATTGGGGGAGACCGGAGTGGTCAGGTTTAGGGGCGATGGCCCCAGAAGCCTGTCGTCGCTGGGTAGATGTTCTCCCGATGGTAGCACGTTCAAGAGGCAATGGTTGCTTAGGAGCCAGTGCAGTCGCATTAGGTTTTATCGGAGGGATGGTCGAGGAGTTGCCTGTTTTGAGACGCAGTTCAGTTTGAACATCGATGCCTGTGATTGTAGAACGACGTTAGTTCGGTTTCATGACTATACTATCCGACTTAACACGAACCCTTTTCCATAAGAATTCTCTCAAGAAGCGAGTTCTTGTAGCGTAACATCAGGCATTCATCTGCTGCACTCCTATGGCTCTGTTGCAGCGACTGAAGAGACTCTTCATTCCGCTTAATGGTGGTCTCTAGCTGTTTGATGTACTCGGTTCGCCTTTCGCGAAAAGCAGCCTGAGCCTGCCGGTTCCTCTGCTTGCGCTCTTCTGATGTGGCATAAATCTAGACGATGTATTAGAAGTAAAATGACAAATAAGTACGAGCACGACGACATACGGGCTTTCTTCCACCCTTCCGCTTCTGGGTTTGGGCAACATCCTGGTTCTGTTCTTCTGGTTCGGGCGTCGATACGGAAGAACTCATGGAAACATGGCCATCTTGTGCCGCCTCGGTCTTGGGTACTATTGTGTCCATGGAAATGTCATCGTCATTCATAGGCCTAGTGTCGACCGCAGAGACCATGTCAATAGACACCAGACCAACCGGGGAGAAACCAATAGAGGGGCTTGACTGGATGAACAGACCCGCGCGCAAGACAACCTAAGAGATAAGGGTCTGCATGCAGGGGGGGGTTATTGGGGGGGTTGGTCTGGAGATCTTAGAGATCTGGCGATAAACAGACACAGCAAGGTCAGGGCAGCGCAGAAGGGAAAGAGGGGGAGGGGAGGGCAGTAGACGCTAGAAACGCGCGGCTGGGCGGTAGTTGGCAGCGATAGGCACAATAGGCGACAAGCACGGACGAGATTGATGAACAGGGCAATTACTTTGACATAAGAAGAATTGCGTGACAGGAAGATAGCAGGTTAATCGATTAGTTGATGTGTAAGAGGATTCGAGACGGAGAATCGTGAGGTAAAATAATTGACTAAGAGAAAAGAGGAGAGAAAATCTCTTTTTTTTTCCACCCTCTGTTGCTAAGTCATCGTAATAATTTTTTTTCGCTCTGCTCTTTTCCCTGGCTCAGCCTGGACAAGGACGGTGGAAACTGGAAGACTTGATGAGGGCCAAGACCCAATGACAATGCAAGCGCCGGTCACTGGCCATGTTCTCCGCCCGCACACGTTTTCCATACACGTTTAAATACAGGTCCGTCATTCGCCGTACAGGGTTTTTCTTTCTCGGCCGTGCTGTCTTGACATGGAACGACAGTGTAATAAAAGGTACAGTACGGGGTACAGCATGGTACTCCTGCAATCTGAACATGGCGACATGGTCATTCTTTTTCTTCGTGGCCAACTCACAGTACAATGGTAACTTACATACGTATGTACGTACGAACCCTGTATGAGGGTCTCACTTTAATTACTGCTACGACGTATTAGGAACCGCGGAGTTGTTGGACTTGTCCAATTTACAGAGATTTTTAGTATTTTACACAATACACGCCTTCTCCTCGGCGACCTCCGCCCATAGTGTAGGTTTGCTGCACCAGCTGTATGAGTTGCACGGCGCACGTCAACGAATCTGGGCTTTGAGTGGCTGACAGGGGCACATTAGACTCTTCGAGGCTAGTATTTTCTCTTCGGCAGGCTGCTATTGGCCATCTATTTTAGCTCCCCGTAATTTGGGTCCATAGACTCCATTCTAGGACGGTGATCACGCTTTAGGATCTCTCCGGATTTCCCTCTTCGGCCACGAGATCTAAATCTGGCTTCAATACGGAGGACGCACATGGGTATAGTCTTGCTCAGCTTTCTTTTTCCATATTTGGGGGCGTGCTTCCGAGGAAACATTCGACTGCGACGATGGCTGTGTCGGATCACTGACTCTGTAGGCGAGAGCTACTCGAAAGAAAATTCGAAGCAGTCACGCGCCTCGCTTGCCTGAGGCCTAAACGCTTAGTTGCATGATGGCTCCTTCCCCTTCTGATGCAGTTCTTCCGTTACCGTTCTGTCACGCAATACGGTATTGTCTGTATTGATGCCTTTTTTTGCCTTGACTTCCGCTTCATCTTGTCTTTCCTCTTGCTCTTGCCGATACCCGTCCCAAGCACAGCATCATATGACGACACAGCCCGACAATTTCAATCACCAGCATTCCTCGTGTTTCATATTTTTGCAGCCTTAAAAGACGCAACTGCTCCACCATGGCTTCCGAAGGCCCGCGGAGTCAGCGACTATGTTCTGTTGGGTGATTATGAAACGACCACGATGAGTGACACCTACGCAATTCAGATTGCGAGAAACGACAAAGACCGGAATAGGAGGACAGTCTCTTCGGCGCAGACCTTTGTGCGTACAGGTCCAGCGTCAGAAACGACTTACTATGGCCGCGTGCTGGTGATGCCACTCAGCCCTATGGCAAGGTACCCTGACCTTGTTCCTGATGACGCACATCGAGGAAAGAAATTCATGTTGCAACTACGATTGATCACACTATCGTCCACGTCCCTCGAAGTCGCTTTATCTCGACATGTACAGTGGGATGAAATAAGTGTTGACACCCCTACGTATACGTAATACCCGCACAAGGGTGTCAACACTTATTTCGTGGTACTGTATACCCCGTTATACGCTGAATCCAGTACCTTCGGATCAGTACCTACACCCGACAACCGCAGTCACTGCAATCGCCGCCGAATTGTCGAGTCGAATAACCTTGTGATACGATGTCACCACGATCAGAAGCCTCTTGCATCCTTGCGCGAGTGTGATACAATACCATCCTTGGCCGTGTGATACTCTCGAGGCAATGTTACAACGTCGATCAATAAACACCGTGTCCGGTCATGGCAAGCTTGGCGCCAATTCTGAAATTCTTAGGTAAGTCCTGGATACTAACTTATCCCAAGATTTAGGCCGTGTAAATGTTCAGTCCGTATGTTGTTGAGGCAACATGGTAGCTGTGATGTATCCTGACCCTCTAAACTAACAGCCGAAGCCTCGACCATGTGAAAGTGTGGCATTGTAGAGCCTTTGAGCGTCATTTCTCATACCAAATCAAACTCTATTCAATGGAAATCAGATTGTGACTGACTCTCAGTATGATAATTAATATGACTTGATAATCTCAAAATACAAATTGTTGACCCCAAGTTCTTTTCATCCGATCAACTGTACGTAGTGTGGGGACCTCCCCGCATGGCAATTCGCCGACTTGTGGAATTTATGCAGCCTCGGTTGAACTTCAAATATCTTTGTGTCGACCTTACTTTGTACCACGCGTCAATCAACGACTTCGCATAGGCATGACATTGCTGACAGACAACTCAAACACTCGGGAAGAATACTGGCGATATATTTCCCATCAAAATGGCATCTACAGAACAGGTCGTCGAGACCGCGGACAAACGCGATGAGCGGGAGACAACTCCTAAAGCAGAAGAACCAGTGGTGAGCGCGACACCGAAGCCGGTGAATGATGATGAAGATTCCGAGTGGGAGGATCTAGATGGTATGTTTATGATTGCTTCATGCTCACTCATCAGTTTAGAGGCTAATTCATCTCTTAATAGAGGTACTGGACGATTTCAGTGGCCCGAAACGATCAACAGAGACCGCTGCATCCTCGAAACCATCAGACACACAAAATAATGCAGCAGAAGAAGCATTCATCAAACAACTAGAGGCGGACATGCTGGCCCAGCTAATGGGTGGTGAAGCCAGTGGCAAGGGGAAAGCAGCAGCACCAGCAGCACCTAACACAACAAAAAGCAACACCGATGAACCTAGCTTACCGAACCTAATCAAAATGCTGCAGGGCATGTCAGAGGAGGACGCTGCAAAAATTGAGGAGGATATGAAAAAAGACGGCGGAATGCAGAACCTTTTCAAAAATCTACTTGATTCAGAAGGCACGGGTGCAGGCAGTTCGGCATCGACAGGGCCGGCAGGAGTGGCAGGAGAATCGTTCCCGGACACCATCCAAAAGACGCTCGAACGCATGCAAGAATCCGGCGAGAAGATTACGATAGAAGCTAAAACAAGCCAGGACAAATTAATCGATGCATCGATATCAAGATTGATGGAAATGGCCAACGAGGCAGCAGGAAATGGTGGCAATCTCGACCTTGAGCAAGTATTCAGTGACGTGATTAAGGAAATGTCTAATAAAGAGATGCTATACGACCCTATGAAGGAGTACGATGCTAAATATGGACCTTGGTTGGAGGAAAATAAGGCTACATTGTCTGCAGAGGATTATGCGAACTATGAGAAACAGGCCGGGGTCATAAAGAAGATTGTGGAGACCTTCGAGTCGAATGACTACTCGGATGATAAGCCGGAATGTCTTGCTTCGATCTGGGAACTTATGCAACAGGTACTTCGCCCCTTTGCCTTCTCTTCCCTTTATTCCGTAAGACAAATGAGAAGTGTGAACTAACAACATGATAGATGGAAGCTTGTGGCTCTCCTCCAGTAGACCTCATCAAAGGGTCCATGGGAGACGGCGTCCTGCCCAGCCTTGTCCCCTTCATAGATGATATACCGGCCAGCGGCAACTTGGAGGACATTGATCCTGGCCAGGTCCCTCCAGAATGCAACCCGCAATGAACGACTATCTAGGAATGAAATCTTGTCTCTAATGTCTATTTTTGAAAAGAAGTTTAAATGATTCAAATGCTTGATTCGTTTTTGCCCAAAAGCCGATGCAGTTTTCGGCGGTGCACGGGTTATGTACATAGAACGACCTTGACCCTTATATACGATACCCAATCGATAGTCTCACAAAAGAAAACAAAGCTATACAGGAGGCTTAATATGAACGCCAATTCGCCGACCCAACGTTATCTGAATGCAATGTAAGATCATTAGAGCGACACCTTCAGTTGATCAGTCAACCAAGTCCATAAAAATATCATCATAATCACCGTCATCACCACCAAATATCGACCCCTCGCTCCGGACACTCTCCGCCGGTGACCGCATATGAGCCTCGCCGTTGGGAAGATTCTCAACAAGCGCCAGATCAACACCTTCTTCTTGCATAATAAACTCCTCAAGAGCCGACTGCTCAGGGTCAAGCATCATATCATTATCCTCATAATCATTATTCAATTCTTCGTTCAGGATTTCGCCGTCTTCAATATGATACTGCTGCGAAAGTGTATCCGCTCGTCGACGCATCTGCTCATCCCACGACTGTTGCTCGGAGTGATATTCCATCATCAAAAGCGACTCGCCACGGGAACCGAATCGCGCATCGTCACGGTTCTGTTTTACGCGGTTGAGGAAGAGTTGTCGGTGTTTGAAGGATGTGGATGTGCTATTGTTGGGGGTGTTGCTGCCGCTTAATGGTGAGCCAAAGATTCGGGAGTATGCGTTGCTGGATCCGCCGGACTTTCTGAATCGTTCTTCGTATGTTGAGCGTCGGTTAGGGGGTGTGATGGTATTGTATGCTGGAGAAAAGGAGAATGGTTTGTTGTTATCGTTGTCGCTGTGTGGCTTATTGAAGGGCGAAGATGATGCGTTCTCTTGGTCTTGGAATCCCTCTGATATATGGTTGTCGCGCTCGCTCATAGTTGGAGATATGGCTGCTTGAGCATTCACATTGCGGAATCCCAGCGGTGAAGGAGATGTTGGGGTATACGGAAATCGACCGGTATACTGGCGACAATTGTAGCTCTGTCGAGGTGTTTGGGGAGTATACTGGAGCTGAACAGACTGCTGGGGAATGGTTTCAAGCATTTTCTCGTCGTCTGACTTTATAGAGTTGGGAAAGAGGTCGTTCGGTTTTGAATTCAAGTGGGAACCGTGGTACAGTCTGAAAGAGGATGTCGAATTGAGTTGTTGGGTACTTTCTCTGAAAACAATCAATCAGACAAACTAGCTTGTGGAGTATTAATACTCCTTCTCATGGCTAGAAATGCGATGGAGGTATGTACAGCCACCAGTATTTGCAGGCAAAAAGGCGCGTCAAGCATAGCGCGGCATCGCGTCCTGCATGAGGTGATAAGATATGACGTGTCACTAGCCGTATTTGGACTAGCCCGTTTACATAAGGCGCCAAGGCAGAAATATCTAGCCCTAATTCTACGAAAGTAGCAATATCATGGACAAATAATGTATTCTGTTCACACATATGTAATGATACATGTCTGAATTAAGCACTAATATATGTAACATATTGCAGATCTGCAGTTTTTTCCCGGCAAAACATATCACAAATCGCAAATGAAAATAAAATCGCCTTGCGTGATGGTAGTTTGTTGAGGAGTGGGAGGTTGAGTAAGACTTGTCAAGGTTGCTGAGGTTATTAAAGGAGATGTAGTCGAGGTATCTGTAATTGATGTGGAGGTTGAAGTCAATGTCGATGTAGAAGTTGTGGAAGTTGAAAATGAAGTCGATGTTGTTGTTGTTGTTGACGTTGAACTTGTTGTAGTTATTGATTCTGAGGTCGAGGTGCTGGTTGAAATCGAGGACGAGCTACTCGTACTCGAGCTGGCGGCCACAACAGCCTGGTTAATGTTTAAGCAGCTTTCTGTAATATTTCACTCGGTTAGACGGACGACACCGAAGGGAACTATGGCAGACGTACTTTGCTGATTTTGACAGTCAGACACTGTGAAATCCACAGTTTTATCGGTGTTTGCCATCTGCTTGACAGTTAGCATCATCAAAATACCCTTGATCCTTATAGCAAAGGTCAAACCCACTAGCTGGCATGTATTGAATTGATCACCGCAGCTATATAACAACAATCAATTAGCATCGGATAATTAAGTATCTCAGGGTCGTTAAGACGAAGCTCGAGCTGGCATACGAACCTCCGTTGTCTTGCCGAGGAATAATCTGTCTGTAGCCAGAGACGTTAACAAAGTTGTCAAACTTCATGTAATAGATAGTATACTCACAAAAGTATTGTTCTCCACGCCAAAAGGCCTTTTGGAATCGCCCGTCATAGTGATAGCTGGCGCCGCAGTTCCGAGGACGGTGGAAGATGCCTATCATCGTATACTGTTAATCATCTTCTCTAGGAGAAACAGCTCGAAAGCGAGCAGAGTGGACTCTAGGCATGCTATATGAGTTGGGACACTAGACGAACCCGTTGATGCTGATGCACACTTGCTCTTCTGTCAACAACCCCAGAGGCACTCATCTGAAACCCCATCAACAATGAATTTACCCCCATTGATGCTGTAGCCGCCGTGGCTCTCGCCATGAGTAGTAGTAGTATAGATAGTCCAATCAATGTGAGCGAGGATGGTGTTCGAGGTAGCGATGTGATGCTCTGCTGGGGTGATGAGAGAAGTAATCTCATTTTATCGATAAGTTGAATTCTTGGCCGATGCACGACGAAATGTATGCAAGAGTCCTTTTTTAAACTACTCTTTTTGTTTCTTGGTCTTCATTCTCGTAAAACTCGTGAGATTTTGCTGTTCAATCGGTAGTAAGGGGTTGACTCTCACTGCGCCCGATTATCGTATAGCATCGTGAAATTGCAACGCAGGGTATTGAAAGAAAGATGTTGAAAATAAAGATGAATTATAACAAAAACAGAATATCTTCTTCTTGGAATATGGGGTATCGCGATCGTCCCTAAAGCCTCCCTGGGCCCAAGGAAGGATTTAAAAGATCAACAGCTGAGACCACCTCGGGGTTCATAACGAACTACTGCCGCAGGAGAATGCGCCATGTTAGGTGTGACCACAGTATATCACTGAGTTTACTAACAGTCGCCGTCACAGAAAGCTCGTGTCTGACAGGGTGGTTGGTTGCATCTTAAGCGCGGCGAGTTTCATATCGGTTTGACGTCGTCCAATTGATGCCCGAGTTGATTCTGATTGGCTCACTACGCAGGCGGCGTAATGGCCTCAGGCTCAAGTCTTTCTCTTTACAGTCAAATAACGCTTTGATCTTCGAGATTCCAAAAGAAGAACTGTAATAATTGCATAATTAAAGTATATGATACAAAAGCAGGTTGCGGACGCAGCAACGGATGACTTTTTGCGACCACCGTTTGGAATCCAGTAAGTACAAGCAGATGTGTTGATACGTCACAGAAACGCTAGAACGATATAGCATTAAGGGCCATATTGTTTTTGCCAAGGATAACAAACTATGGGAACCTTTCGTGACAGAAGACAGAAGATTGTAGATTTTGACAAACAACGGAAAATAGATAATCAGGTTCAAGAATAGGGTATTCAATGAAGCGGTAGAAATACCACCGATCGGGGTATATGATTCCCGGTGTGGTGGTCTGACGAGGATGGGAGAAAGCATGTGCAGGTTGGAGCCACAAGGGGGATTCAATAAGGATTCGTGCAGGCTGAGAGAGTCGCAATCGTAAGGAGTGTCGTGTTGATGTAACAAAGATCAAAGTCAATGGCAACACAGTAGAACATAACGAATAGAAGGCCGTCCAATGTCCGAATCTGATATCTAGAGATTTAACTCATATGGTAATGGAGAGTGCTCCGAATCGTTATTGATCAGACAAGTTATTATACAGGAGTGCTCTCCATATTCATCTGAATCTGATCAATGAAGATTCGGAGCACTCTCCATATTCATTGAATAATTTCTGACCTGATATCAATATACTGACGAGGGGCCTTCTCTTCGTTATAGCTCACTTGATGAGTGCCGACGCTGTGGAAAACAGTCTATAAGATTCCGAAAATGTAAGCATGAATGAGTGAATGAATGCATGAAATAGTTGACGAAGGCGATTCTTGAGAATTAGAATCTTCGTCAAAGGTGTCTCCAGAACGCCGCCATATAAAGTAAACTCCCGTTATAACGGATGAAAGAAAACACTATGGGAGCCCGCCGAGAGATCCGATATAATAAATAAAACAACCCAACGCGTTGAAAAGAGCCAATCTGCTGGAGGCATATGATATTTGGTGTCAAGCCTGTCTAAAAGTTGGACGCAGCGTTCACGGGGCCAGGGTTGTGATACTGATCGAGAGTGGAGCGGAATGGAGTGCCACCAGAAGATGGGCTAGGAGCCTTTTCACGAAGGTTGGAACCAACAGCAGTACCGGCGCTCATCAAGTCGTCTTCGTCGTTGTCATTGTTGTTTCTGTTGCGCCCCCAGACTCTCCAGGCAACAAAAGCGACACCGGCGAGAAGGATTGCACCGCCAACACCAACAACGACACCGATGATGGTGTTTTTGGCACTCTTGCTCAACCCACTGCTAGAGCCGGAAGAACCGGAGCTGAGAGAAGGCGACGAGGTGCCAGTAGAAGAAGTCGAAGATACAGACGATGTGGAAGTTTGCGTTATGGCAACGCCACTAATGGTAGTGGTTTTATAGACAATTACATCAGTTTGGCTAGAAGAGGGCTCAGTCGTGGTCGACGATGGAGGCTCAGATGTCGTGGACGACTTAGCTGCTGCGGGATCTGTTGTTGTCGATGGGGGCTCTGATGTGGAGGTTGACGAAGATGTCTTGCTCGAGGATGTAGTCGATGTGGTGGTGGTGGAGGAGGAGGAGGAGGAAGAAGAAGATGATGATGTCGTGGGCTCAGCGGATGTGGTAGGGTCCGCGGATGTTGTTCCAGCAGCAGTAGTCTGAGTAGCAGAGTCTGCAGCAGTAGTGGTTGGGTCACTGGTAGTCGAAGCAGCCGTGGTAGCAACAGTTGGCGAAAGGATGTCGCCTAGAGATGTCAAGGCATCCCTCTTCTCAGGCTCTGCTGCACCGGCGACGGTCGCAGCTAGTGCGTAGACACCAGCAAATAACAATGAAGAACGCATTTTTGCTGTATTTTCCTATCACTCCGATTCTCTATTTTTGAGACCAAGACCAACGTCGATCGAGAGACGGCAGGGTAGGCAAAATTTGATGCTCAGTGACTGCCCGACGACGGTGTTGATTCGGGAGGTTGAGGTAAATCGGGTCGAGGGGGTCGTGGAAGCGAATGGCTTGACAACAATAGTCAAGGGCAGAGGGTGAGTGAATATAAGAAAACGAGAGGAAGAAAAGCAAAAAGCAAAACGAATGGCCACTGAGGCGGTAATAGAGTATTTTGACACGCCCGAGTCGAATTGGCGTGGATGTTGACTTAGTGAGCGAGTGAGTCCGTGAGCGAAATCAAATCGATTTGAGGGAGATAAAGTATAAACAGAGAGAAAAGAGTCACGCTGGGCGGGAGCGAGGGAAAGAACCAAGGGAGGAACAGGGAAAGAGCCAATCAGCGAGCGAGTTAGTGCCAATCAGGAGAAGGGCATACGACAGGCCGGCACTAGCGATCCTCAGGCCAATCACAGGTCGTATTTATCCTTGTAAGTACACCTTGTACAACGTCTTTTCAGTATTTTACATACAGCACAGCCTCGACACATCCAGCATGTCCGTCAGACTGTCAGATTCGGATGCTACATCAGGAGGTGTACTCGGCATCAATCTATATGAGAGAGTGACCATGGGTGAAACCGTTCGTTTTGCTCCTCTCACTGACTGAATGAAAATAGCAACACCTACTCGATCTTCACCTTCGTCCTGTCAGTACGGTACGGGGAGTCTGTTACAGACACCATCGCATACTCGAGCGCTCCAATGAGAAATTTTATATACATACGTACATAAAAGAGAAATTTCCGGCCCTTTACACAATCGTCGATATGTGAGACAAGTGGGAGCCTGGGAGGCAAATCGGCAAGAGAGCCGCCGAAGGATCCGCGTATCATGTGAGAGGATACCTTTGGATGCCGCTGGCTATTTCACTATCGGCAGTGATAGCCATAGTATCGGTAATATTCTCCTACTTGAAGAATGATGTCAACAATCATTGGAGAGTGGTAACTAGATGTTTCAACTCCATGTTTCGGTGTCTCGTGAAGACATATTGGATTATGCTATGTACATCACACACACATCCTGGCGTAGCACGCCATCAGTTCACTCCAGCCCACCTCGAAACACTTCACCTTACCATTCATCGAATGCTTTGGTATTGCACATGATTTGGTTAAGATCCTGTGGGCTTTGGTCCATCTAGCGTATTCAATCCGACGATACAGGGGTTTCAAAGTCACCATAGGGGAGCCCAATATTTAACCTGTACGGCCAGAGATAATGTCTACGTCGAGGGAGCTTAGGATCATAGCACAAACTATTGGGTAAGCACTGACAGGACAGCAAGCATGAGCTCCATGTCACGCGTCGAGTGGAATTGTTCTGGTTAGTCGATTAACTTGATACTAGTATTATCAGTCCTATGGGAACCATGATGATGGACTTTATGAACTCCGAATACGGTAGCACGCAGTATCATCCAATATGTGATTCTTCTTGCCTCATGAGCCTTCATCGGATCGAATATCGAAACATTTCTTTGTTCAGGAACAAGGTTCTTTGTTGCTATGTGACTATAGTACTCTGCATCATCCTCATCTCTGTTTAGCCGTGGACGATGTATTTGTACATCAGCACTTAGGTGTAGCCATCTCCATTCATCGGCCTCGAGCAATTCCTGTCGAACACCACATGCTTCCGCAAAATGGGGCCGCCTCTAGAAGATCGAGCGCATGGTCGATACAGAATTTCGATACAGAATTTGGCTCCTGACACAGTCGACGGATCCGTATTAGATAGCGAGCCACGTCTCAATACCGAGGTCCGGCCTCTTTTGATAGCAAATCCATCTTATTGAAAAAAGTCACTCTTACATTCTGGGTATCGTAAAAATGTACAATTGTATAATCACGGACGTAGTGGTCATCGTATCAGTTTCGTTTCGTCGGGTTGCCTTTGAGTTGGTCTTGGATCTGCTCTTTGAAGAGTCGTAGGAAATGTCTCGTTCCAGCTGTTCAAGAACCAAATGTTAGCTTCAAAAAGGCATAATTTGTGATGCTGAGGACACATACATGTCTCCTCAATATTTGTTCCTCCCATTTCCTCCGGTGGCACACCGTGTCTAGCACGTTCAACCCTCCGATGGACGGTGCGAACCATTTGATGAAAGGCGGGACTGCGCAACAGCTATTTGAAATACTATCAGAAGATGTACGATGGAAATTCGGTCTCAGCGACTTACGCGATTGATGGCCCACGCCTGAAAGACAACTGTTAGTTTGTGAAATGGGTAGTAAATCTGATAGTAGTTGCTCACCTCTACAAAACGAAGCCAAACCATATTCACCCAGTCAGACAAAGAATCGTCTAGACAGATCAAGTATCAAGCATGGCCAGTGACCGGTCAAATCAAATGACCTTGGGAGGCAAAAGAAGCTATACTGAGGTGGTGCAAGGTTAGAAATCAAGCAACGAGGCTAGAAGGAGGAACTTTGGTCCCGACCCGCCGGCGTTCGGCTGACAGTCCCATAGTTAAGGCTTAATCAAGCCTCACGCTGCACAGCCAACAACGCCTTGGTAGATTTCATTTAGGAATAATTTATCGAGGCCTCCCCAAATAAATGTCGCGTTAATTTGTCTTCTTTGTACATCGTTCAAAAAAAAATGAGTATTCTTCCTACATATATATTTTATTGACCCATTTCCTACTCGCCTACTATATTGATATTCTCAAAGGGCTGCTGGATCAGTCTGCAAAGTTTCCAATAATTTTTATTGCTGGAGTTTGAACTCGCCAGTCGCTCCTGCACTTCCCTACTTTTCAACCGACAGGATTAGTCTCGGTGACTTCTGATCCTCACGTTAACCGCCACTATCCAGTCACTTGCAGCGAAAAGCCCAAGGTTGCTAGGGTTTATTGTCCAACGAATTACCATCGAACCCCTCCATCTGGTGCGGCTTGGGCGTCTTCAGCGGCCGACTGCGGCCCCTCCAACATCAACAACCGGAATCCTGGACACCCCAAAATCTCCCAGCAGCTCCCTCAGCTGCCCGGATCTGACTTCGTTACAGATCACTTCGCAGCACCGGGGCCCTCCCAGTCCAGTTTCGCTGAATCCGCCAGGCGACGACTCCTTTTCTGAGAGGGGTGCTTCCCGAGCCTCGTCTCCCACTACTACGTCAGGTCCTCGAGGCCGATCGCGAAAGATCGCCGCGACCGGCAAGAAAGCCTCGAGAAAAGCACTCAGTGTGCTGAATCGCTTTCGTGCGCTGCATCACAAGTCATCCGGGAAAATGGCACAGTCGCCCATCCGAATCGACACCGACATTCATGGAACCAAGCGAGGACTGCCGTACGATCGGTCTGAAGGATCGGACTATTTGGCTGTACCGGATGAGGACCAGGTAGAGACACAGACAACAGCTTCGATTCCAGGGCTGCCGCCATTCTTGAATCTTCCATATACAGGTGACATCTCCATTCGATCATCGTGTTTAGAGGGTGTATAGCTGATCGAGTGACATGATTTTCGCGCAGAAATACGAAAGAAATTTGAAGATCTCGAATGGCTCCAACGCTCTCGGATAGCGGAAGGAGTAATGTCGAAAGACCCTTCGCATAGATGGGCCATTGACACAAGTCCGGAAGTCAAGTTACGGAATCGCTACCAGAATGTTCAGGCTTGGGCAAATTCACGCATCCGATTAAAGGTCCCTGAGGGGGAATGCGACTTTATCAATGCATCTCCTATTGTACTGAAGGATTCCCGTACGGGCGATGAAACGAGGTATATTGCTACGCAGGTATGTTGATTTCTAAGTCATCAAATTGTTGATATAGTGATGTCTGACTGGATGTTACAGGGCCCGAAAGTCGGTGTTCACTTGGCGCATTTTTGGCATATGGTGTTCCACGAAAGTGCGGATGTGGCGGTTATCGTTATGTTAACGCAGACAGTCGAGGCTGGAAGGGAGAAATGCGCGCAATACTTCCCGTTAGACGAGGACGATGCCGTAATGAACTTTCCGGCGGAAGCGGACGACTCTTTGGCGAGCGATCAAGATATCCAAGAGGAAGGGGAGGAGGAACAGGAAAAAGAAGGAGTGGATGGGAGCAGCTCAGAGATATCCGGAAGCATTACGCTTCGCGAACATTACTTCGATGAGGCATGTCGATCTGAGGTCCGGAAATTGGAACTCCATATTGGCAATGAAAGCAAGGTTGTATGGCACTTCCTGTTTGCTGGATGGGCAGACTACTCAAAACCCGAAGGAGAAGAGCGTGACGCACTTTTACAACTCCTACAACGCACAGCTGAAAAGTCCTCACTGGAGAACCCTCGCATCGTCCATTGCAGTGCCGGTGTTGGCCGGACGGGGACATTCATTGCCCTTGATCACTTATTACGAGAATTGGACTCTGGTGAACTATTGGATCCCAAATATTTCAATGAAGATCCGATCTATGACACCGTCAACCAACTACGAGAGCAGCGGATGATGATGGTCTACAATGAAATGCAATTGCAATTCATCTACGAAGTCATTCGGGAACAAAGCATCCGTAAACTTGGAGGCTCACTGGACGACGAGATGGTTTTGGATTTGCGGTCGCCGAAAGTTGCACGATTGTCATCGGACGAGGACTATACCGTTTCGGACAAACCAGAATTGGAGCCTGAAGGCAAAGAAGATACCCCGGGTGCAGAGAGTCCCGTGCAGTCTCCGGCAGTCTCAGATGACGAGTAAATATACATCGCTGGGAGTGAACAATTGCTTCGATGATTGTATTCACATACATGGATTTCTTACCTACTGCATATGATGTTCATGACTTTATAGATTTCATATTACGTTACCTTCACCTGGTCTTCTATTGGTTACTTCATTCTTCATCTACTTCTGCTTCTATGTATATGCTGTCGCTGTTCTTGTATGTCAAGCAGCAGATACCCTTCCCTTTTGGTGTTCGAGGTTTATGCATAGCCTGGTTCCCTGTGTATATCTGAGCTTATTTTGTGGTATATTTAATTCGATCAAAATCATTTTGCATACATAAGTATATGTGTGGAGGCATTGTAGGCAATATAGACAATCATGATACATAGAGACTGGTACATGCAAATATAGATTTTATACCGAGCACCAATGAGGACGTCCGCCAGTGGTATGGGTAGAGTAGAGAAACATGAAACGTCAAACAATATAAAGAAATTCATTCCCGTTGCCGCATTCGCTATCTGGTTCATTTGTACTAGTCATTCCTCGTTTTCGCATTACCATTTTCCTCATCGGGACCAGGCCCATCTTCGGTATCCCAATTATCAACGACGTTCTCATCCCAATTATCGACTTCACGCTCTAAATTCGTAATGACACCAGTTTCCTGAGGACCTGTATCCTCATGCAGACGAGTACTTTCCGAGCCGCTGAGACCCAGCTCGATATCGTCGCCGTGAGGCTCTCCGCCAATGTCATCCGACAAAGCTCCGAAGCGTGCTTGTCGCCGTCTCTCCAACATGCGCCGATGGTACCAGCCGCAGAGACCAATCGCCCCAACACTGCCGACTACATTTGCGAGAATGTCGAAGGGATCGAAAAGTCGGTCGTTGGGGAGGAGGCCTTGCATTATTTCGGAGCCGATTCCGAGGCAGAATGTGCAGACTAGTAGACTGGCTTGGATCGCTCTTCGGCGGGATGTGTCGGGTATCCAGTAGAAGACGAGAGATAGTAAGAAGAAAGTTATGAAGTGTAGAAATTTATCGTTTGGTTGTAGGTTCGCCGGTATAGTATTTGATGTGCTATGTGGCAGAAGTCCCATATAAGCAGAGAATAGAAGGAGTAGCACGAATGCGCCTGTTTATTGTGAGCTCGATTAGCATGTTACGACAACAATACGACTAGTTTCAGAACCTCCGAAGTGCTTTGAATACTTACCAAGGAAAGGAAAACGGATCCTCATCTTCATTGATTATATGCCTCAGATCCCAACAGAGACTGATTGTTGTTCTCTAATTCAGCGTTGGCGATGAATGACCACGCAATCCGGCCAAAGAATCGGCCAAACCGTAGAGCCTTGGGAGCAGATCGAGGGGCCCTAATATTGTCGATGCAGGCATAACAGCATGTATCTTCAGCGAATAATAAGAGCAGTTATTTTTGGTGAATGACAATCAACCAAATCAAATGGGCAATCTCTTCAAAGTGAGATTGTTCAATGAATCAATAGGCAATGAGTTGACTCTATTAGCGTCGTCAGCCAAGCACGAGAGCGGAAAATGGGACTAAGATCACTAAAAAGGGCAACTAGTAACTACGCATCTGGTCTGCGGAGGCTGCCAAACCTAACGGCCTCTCTCAACCTCAGTCCGTCATTACTACCAAAAAGAGCCCTAGATCAGCCATCAACCACTCGCCCACTTTATCACTTCGATCTACAAAAATTACACCGCGATATTGCTCGCATCTTGAAGAATACTCTTCAGATTTTTTAGAGCTCAGAAGGCTCCCGTCCTGCCCTGGACCGACCCGACGAATCACGTGTCCCCCTCGACGGGGTTTCCTCAGGGCGCGGATATGTCCCTCGGTCAAAATTTGGCCTGGATGCCCCCAGGCCACCTACGACCCCCGGATGATCACCATT
Source organism: Talaromyces liani (assembly GCA_022814505.1). Classification (NCBI taxonomy): domain Eukaryota; kingdom Fungi; phylum Ascomycota; class Eurotiomycetes; order Eurotiales; family Trichocomaceae; genus Talaromyces; species Talaromyces liani. Next base: position 242,707 of record JAKLNL010000001.1, read on the forward strand.
CCGATGCGCGCGGTGTCAATGGCCTTTCTAGAGTTTCGTCTGGTACTCGAACGCCCCAAATGCGCTTTTCTACCAGCGAACAAGGCTCCCAGGCCGGAAATTTGATCTCCGACGCTGACGCTGCCGCGGAGGAAGATGCTCGCATCACACTTTTCCGCGACCTCTACAATCGCAGCGAAGCAAAGATCAACGATTTGTTCAGCGCGAAACGAAGCGAATCCGTACCTTCTGAGAAAGATGCGACCGTCTTCGAAGCCCCGGAAATTACTCCGGCGCGTCCCCAAGACTCCGAGAGGCCTGCCAAGAAAGCTGCGCGGAAAATCGACGACGACGATTACGATGAATATGATGATGAGGAAGATAGCGAAGCGCAAGAAGATACGAACTCGTCTCCGTTGAAGGGTAAATCAGGTACAACACCGTTCCACGATGCATCGCCCGCGCAAAGACCGTCTCCCGCAACGGGTACCCCTGCCGATAGTGGTAAGGATAGCAAGAAAGACACCTTGGAGGGAATAAGGAAGAAGCTTGAAGAGGGCAAAAAGGCGACGGAAGAAGCTGCGCGACAAAGCTTCCAAACCATTTTCTACACCTTGGAAAACGACCATGATGCGATGAAAGAACAGGAACGACTCGAGGAGTCGGAGAGGCTAGTGGAAGCTGAAATGTCCGGACAAGGCGTTAACAATGCTGGGACCAATGCGACCAGTGGCGCCAGCGGATACGGCTCGCTGAGCAACGCCAACCTCGGCGCGTCCAGCCTGACATTGAAGAACCTGATCGCTCGCATTGATATGAAGCGAACAATGGTGCAAGCATCCGACGCCGAACTTCGCAGCTTGATGAGTGAGGTTCGGAAGAACCGCAGTAAGTGGGCTAGCGAGGAGAAGGTGGGACAGGAAGAACTTTATGAAGCCGCCGAGAAGGTCTTGAGCGAACTGAAAGCAATGACCGAGCACTCGTCGTTCTTCTTGTCCCGAGTCAATAAGCGCGAGGCTCCTGACTATTATACTAGTGAGTTCAATTTTGAAAAGGTTACCATTTGAGACTATTGCTAACAATTTGAAGTAATCAAACACCCGATGGATTTGGGTTCCATGACAAAGAAGTTGAAGACATTGCAATACAAATCAAAACAGGAATTTGTTGACGATCTAAACCTGATCTGGGCCAACTGTCTGAAATACAACGCTTCACCAGAACACTTCCTCCGCAAACATGCCCTTTACATGAGGAAAGAAACAGAGAAGCTGGTCCCCTTGATTCCTGATATTGTGATCAGAGATCGCGCAGAAGTTGAAGCAGAAGAACGGAGACTCCAGCTTGCAGAAATGGACGGTGCCGAAGAAAGCGATGATGAACCTATCATCTCGTCAAGAGGCAGAAAGGCTCCTGGAAAGACATCGCAGAAAGGAGCAGCCCCAAGCCGACAAACGCCAAGCGGCTCAGAAGCCCCCTCTGGTCCATTAGGCTCTCAACCCAAGAACTCAGTCGGTCCCGACGTAGATGGACTGGCAGAAGGAAGTCAAAATGGATTGTCAACCCCACCTCCAGGAACACTAACGCCGCTTGGTGCAAATGGCCTTGGGCCGGTCGGCTCTGGTAGCCAGCTCGACGCCATGGAAATGGACAGTTTTGTTGCACCTGCTTTGACAATGGCCGGCTCTTCGGCCATAGGTTTTGACTACGATGACCCTGAATATCAAGTTTGGAAACAAGTTACTAAAAAGGATCGCGCTCTCATCGCAGCTGAAAGACACCGTCTTTTCAAGGGAGACAAGCTCAACGTTGATGAACCCGCGCTACTTCGTACTAAGACCGGCATGCGAAGATGGCTCAAGAATCAGAAACAGGCTGGCCCCGAATCTGATAAGGCCGTCGAGTCCCAGGGTAATGCTTTGCAGCCGGGGACCAGTGAAACGCTTGCAGAGGGAATCGAGGAAGAAGACGACAGAGTTATCCCAGACTATTACGATGTCATGTCAGGTATCCCAGACATTCCAGCACATCTCGTGTGGCGCGAAGATGCCGAGGGCAATGTAGTCGACAATCTTGAGGAATTTCTGCATATCCTGCCGAAGGGATCGTTTACGCAACCTGATAGCAAATTGTCCCGAAGGATGGATGCCAACATGCGACAAATGCAAGAGACGAGGAAGATTTGCTCCAAAGTTAGCATTGTCAAGCAGATGCAGCTTCAGTCCCAGGTGTATCAGAATCAATTTCAGAAATACCAGCCCGAACCATTTGTAGAACAGGATGTGTCGACCCATGTTATGAATGATGAAGGACCTGTGATCAACCCATGGATCTCGAAAGCGGCGCTCCAGCGGTCCGTTGGAAAGATTCTTTACCACACTGGTTTTGAAGAGTATCAGCCATCAGCTCTGGATGCCATCACCGACATTGCGTCTGAATTCTTCGTGAAGATCAGCCGAACCTTGAAAGAGTACATGGAGGCACCGAAGGTCCCAGTCGCTGAGGCCCCTGATACGTCTAACCCGAATACTGCGCAATACAAATCACAATATACTCAGCAGGAAGTCATTCTTCATACTCTTTCAGCGGTGGGTACTGATGTTGAATCTTTGGAATCATATGTCAAGGATGACATTGAACGTGTTGGAACAAAACTTGGTGTCATTCATGAGCGTCTCCGTGCCCACTTCGCAGACTTACTCCGACCAGCTTTCCATGATACTACTGGTGATGGCTCGAATGCATTCAACGACGGGAGCGAGCAGTTTGTTGGGGGTGACTTTGCAGAAGATATTGACGAAGATTTCTTTGGTTTCAAGGAAATGGGCTTGGATAGAGAGTTTGGTCTTGCTAGCTTGAGTGTGCCGTTCCATCTTCTTCAAAACAGGATGTACAATGCGCACCAATCACAGAACACAAGGTAAGTGTCGACTACGCCACTAGTTGTACCTCCGCACTAACTGTTAATCAGCGCTTCCCAAACCACGAGCAATCTATTCCCTGTCCCACCGCCATACCCACATATTACGATGGAGTCGCTGCCTTCACAAATCGGTCTGGTACAGAACTTCTTCTTGCAGAAATTGCAGGCAAATGGCGAACAGCCTGTTACGGAGGATCTCGAGCTTCCTCTCAAACAACGACCGTCTCGTCCAAAGCTTCCAGGATCAGGAAAGATTGTTCCTCCCAACTCGAATCTCACAACAAGCCCTCAGAAGCGACCATTACCACCAAGCATCGCACAGATATCTTCGAGTAAAGGAGGAATCAACTTTGCAGAACCCAGCAAGAAGAAAGCCAAGAAGAATAATGGTACCGCTGCCGATGCTTCTTCCTCGACTACAATGGGACCTCCAGCCGGGCTCCCGATAGAGATCAAATCTGCGGATGATCAAGCTACTGTCAAACAGTCCGCTGAGCGTATTGAGACGACAAATGACGGCGTTGGCATGACGGATTCTGGCGCTACGTTGACTGGAGAGCTTGATCAACATCATGACAAACTTAATGGTACGTAGACGCGGCGACATATTCTTTCACAAAATCACAATCTGTCGAGGGCTCCCTTCTAACAAGACTGCAGGGATCAACTCTGCCAACAATGAAGCCGTTGGCAATAGTATGATGAGCCCCGAAAGCATCAACGGTCATTCCTGAAGTCAATTCCGAGTCCACACACCATATCGCCATGAACTCGCTTCTAAAAAAAAAGAATTGTTGCAAATTTTCGTTCTTTAAGGTGTCCTCCTACGAGGTTATTCATCATCAAGATTCTCGACTTTTTGATTCTTCTTGATCTCATTCTCTTTTACTCTTCTTCGCCCGCTGTCTTCTTTCATCACTTTATTGAGTTGTATGTATCTCGGTCTTATGACTCATGAATTTACTATGAACAGCTTCTCTGTGCAGCTGTAGGTGTAATTTACCTTCATTATCACGTTCATACAAATGCATTAATCGTAACTACCACTATTGTAGGAGGGTTTTACGAGAACGTAGTAGTATGAATAAGAAGTGTGGCTTATAAAATGTGGGTATATATATTGTTCACAGCTATTTACTGCTCCTAAGAAGCCTCATCACTATGGCTCGAGATATGTGGCCTTTGCTTGCTAATTAATATATAATAACTATATGTAATATTAACTAAGATTATATATATTACAAGAACGGCCGTGTGATGTGAATCTCTTAACAAATTGAACAGCTCACAAGAGGGCGTATGTTGTATTACATGTCTGATATTTGCACATAGAGAATTGCCCAGTAGAGTGCCTTATATATAAGTATACATGGATAATATCCCTTGGAACCTTGGAAATAGATCAAATTCTAGCTAAAAGCAGATCAACATCCTATCCAAATGTTAATTAGATCAATCCGGTCATCGCTAGTAGCAAGTCAATTCCAATACTATAGATGACACATGTGGAGAAGTAATAAGTAGAGTAAATTCTATCCTGGCTTTGGGCATTGGACAGATCATGATGCCTCAGATATATTTCACTCGGACAATAATGAAAGAAATGTGTTGGAAAACTGGCCTTTGAATACATGTATCAAGTGAACCAGAGATAAATTGTGGAACGTACGTATATATTTAAGACAAGGATAGAGATATAGATATTATAAACCCATCGCATTCACTATAATCCTTAAATACAGTTTACAAGCTCATACAACACAAGGAGACAGTAAAATGCAGATCATATACCCACTCTGATAGAAAGCAGTTCCTCCTAGCAATGGGTACGATTCAAAAAACCTGAGCTGGCGATCAGTTGCCGACAGAGAACATGGATATTGTTCATACACTTCTATCGTCTTCGCCGGTAGACTTATTGTCCGGTTCCTCGAGTCCTGAGGCTTCAACGAGTGTGTGAGGTCGGAGACAGAACGAGTGCAAGATCCTGTTTGGAGGTCAATACAGTTCACAGACTTCTCCGTGCAATCACTACACGAATATCCTTCGCCGGCCTCTTTACCCCGGTTCCGGGGATCATAGCGGGTAACTTCCAAGTTCCACTCGCGGGGGCAATATCCCAGAGACAGATGATTGCTGCTCCCAAAGAGGCAATCTCTTTTTCTGCAAATGTGCGTCCTTTGCACATCGAAGCCCCCGTACCCCACGGTCTTAATCTGCCATACCGAGCCGTTAGTTTGCCTGAATCTGGATCTACTTCCAGAAAGCGGTCCGGGACGAATTCCTCCGGGTGTTCAAAGACTGTTGGGTCTTGGTTGATCAGTGCATGCGGTGCGGATACGAACATGCCTGGTTTAAGCTCGTGCTTGAATTCGCCGTCGTCGATGGTGATAGGGCGTGCAACGTACCGAATCGACGTTGGTTCGTTCACCATGCGATATGTCTCAAAAATGCAAGCCTTGAGAAGCTGACAATTCATTGACAAGGCTGGTAGGTCCATCGATGTAATTTCCGGTACGCTTGCCTCGGACAGGTGAACATGTGGAGCTATTTCCTCGCGAAGTCGATCTAAGAGGCTAGGCGTCGAATAAACGTAAGCTAGGAACCAGAAAAGCACAGGGTGTGTATTTGCATTTTGCCCCCATAAGATCGCAAAGTCTGATGTTCCGCGCTCTGCAAACGACCAACCTTCCCTCTCGTAGACCTTGTTTCGCTCGAAGGGAGCACTGCTGACGTCCGACATGTCGGCACCAAAGTCTACGGGTACTCCCCTTTGGTACTGGTCTATACGTCGGTATAGGGCTTCCATTTCGCTGAGAAGTTTGGCTCGAGCCGCGCGTCCCTCCTTCACCATCTTAAGCGGAGCCCATTGCGGAATACCTATCATCAGCAATGGAAATAAGTCGTTATCAAACTTCCAAAAATCATCAAGCAGGTCGGGGCATCGATTGAGGAAGTCACTGCCATAGAGGAGAGGAATTGCCATGCAGGCTCCAAAATCTCGGGTCAGGCTCTGGAGATTGGCTTCGACTATTCCTGGCCTGCCAGGTAGGTTGGGTCTAATGAGCTGAATATCTGCTGAGAGTTCCCACCGTTTCATATGAACGGGATCAGAGGAGAAAGAGACAAAAGAAGCGGCTTTTTGAGGAACGCAAGCCCTCTCTATGGCGGCGGTAGAAGCAGCATCATTGAGGAAAAGGCGTTCGATAGGCGCGAGAAGATCTTTCAATGAGCTTTCAAGCTTCTTCTTAAGCTCTGGTGAGTCGACTCCCCCAAACACTCGCGTGAGGATGGTGTATTGGGCGGGTTCAGCGCTCAAAGTGTGGGATGGCTGCGACATGAAGCGATCCAGTCCGGGGAGATTGACTAATATTTGGTGGGTTGAGGTAATCCCAAACAAAGAGCCGCGGTATCGTCGAAGTGACGAACTGTGTCATGTTAGTTCATCTTGCTGGCTTTTTTGACTTTATCAATCTGTAATAAGTCACGGTAGACTCACAATATTAAGCGACCTGGGCCATTCCCGCGGAGGATATAACTTGCGATGGCAACCTCAATTGTCGCCCAAACTGGGAAAAGTTTGTATCTCTTGGGCGTGGAAACCAATTTGTGGCATAGAACAATAAAAAAAACGGCAAGAATGAATTTGTATACCATAGTGGGTTGGGAGAAAGAAAAAGGTGTCTGGGGAAGAGGGGAATTTTGCGTTGGCCAGGTCATGCCGTTGTAGTCAGAGGTGAGTCTACCTCTAATATGACAGACAAAAATTTCACAGACGCCCAGGTTTCAATATCCTCAAGATGTAGTCAAGGGGGGGGGTATTGTCTGGATAAAAAGGAGATGTTTTGGGAAGCACAAAGTGTTTGCTGGCGGGGGATTGTTCTCTGACGCTGGCTATACTCTGATCAGTACATGTAATGTGACTCTGGTCTGATCTTTCATACCATTCAACACCAAGTTGATTGGTTATCACTTATCAGTGTGTCTTTCTGGTTTTGTAACATTAACCACTGTATGTACGGTGAAACCAAGGATTTATATGTTTGAAAGGCCAAAAAAGGAGCTGTTTAGTGGAGACCTGACTACATAGTTAGTTACTCAAACTGTGCGGCTGAGATCAAGTGCTTTCCAGCTGAACAGCCGCCAAGAACCACATTATTCCCTTGAACTTTCAACCTTTGCAAACTATTCACTGAATTATCAATCCTTTCCAGGTTTTTTGGGGATTACCATGACCTACCCTTTCTGAGAGCATTCCGTGTCGACTGTACATAGAGGCTGACAGCATGATGCAGTTATTGAACTCGCCAATCGCCCTTTCGGGACGTACCACCCACAGAAGACGGTACAAGAAGTCGACTTTGGTAAGTACTTAATAGATACCTAGGTAGCTGCCAGTCATGGATCTTGCGTCCCAGTCCTAGATCTCCACTAATATACATATCATAGGGCTGTGATGCCTGCAAGTCTCGGAAAATCAAGGTAGGCTGGCTTCTTCCCGGCGTAAAAAGTGTCTTTCTCTGTACGTACTTCAAAAGCGACTGATTGTTGAATTGGTTAGTGTGATGAGGCTCGCCCCATCTGCGGGAATTGTAAACGATATTATACCGATGCTTCTGCTTGTCAATATACCAAGCAAGATCGTCCATCCAAAGCCGGGGTACCGGCTTCAAAACTAACGGTCGTGTCGCTAAGACCAGCGACATTGGAATCAACCAATATTTTGGCGTTGCGACTCATGCATCATTACACGATAACCTTTGATGTCAATGAGCCACTCAATCTTTCAAACAAAGATTTGCTGGCTCGAAATCTGTGGAAGGTTGAAATTCCGTCCATAGCCTTCACCTCCGAGCCCGTTTTGAATGCTCTTTTGGGTATCTCAGCGTGGCATTTATGGTCCCTGAACCCGGACGACGAACAGCTAATCACGGCGTCTAGAGTTTACTTTGGCAAGGCTTTGAATTCACAAAGACTCGCACTCCAGCAAAGTGATGCCAAAACAGACTTGCCTCCAGTGTTCATAGCTAGCATTATCATCGCTCACCTAAGCTGGCTTTTATCTCATTCCGACGATTACGCAGACACGCAACCGTCCGTAATGGCGACTTATTATCTATGCAACGGCCTGAGGTCGTTGACCACACAAGTCTCCGCAGACTGGTCCAAATTTGCATCTCTTGGCCTGGAAACTGTGCTGGAAACACCGATCAAGCCTTCCCGTCAGGAGAAATTTATGGCTCAAGCCGCGCAAGACAGTAAGGCTCTGCTCAATTACATCCAAAATGACGCAATTGATAGAGAAAGCAAAGAAGCGTACCGTCAAGTACTCAGAGAGCAATGGTGCATGTACACACTATTGACGGATGACTGCGTAGATATTACAACAAAGGAAAATACAGTCGTTACTCAGCTCCACCGAGTGCCACCGTCTTTTGTTCGACTTTTAGAGCATAAAGAACCGTTAGCCTTGGCTTTATTGGCTCGCACTTACGCCTTGCTCGCGCTCCTCAAAAACAACTCAACAGCATGGTATATTCATGGAGCTGGGAAGTTTCCAATGTACATTCATACCGTTCGGAGCATTCAGAAGTTGCTGACTCCGGAATGGATGTGGTTGATAGAATGGCCCCAACAACTTATCTCGGATGATTTCTATCTCTACGCTTGACCGATACAAGGGCGATTTCAGAAAATAAAGCCCTCAGGCGTGGTTGTTATTCTCACTCTATATCTATCGACCCAGTCGAGGCACTGTGAGGTCAAACACGTTTTCCGGGTCATATCTCTTTTTCGTTGCGAGAACGTCGTCAACATGGGAACCGAAATACCTACTAAGTGTAGTCGAATGAGGCTCCTCGGCATAATGCAGCGAAATATAAGCACTGTCGAGGATATTTTTCTTCTCGATTTTGCCGACATCATCCCAGAGATCTAAGGCCCACTGTTCTGACTCTGCACTTTTTTCCTCGCTTGTTGCGCAGCCAATGATTTCCAACATGAAATGAGGCTCTCTTACTGCAAATACGGAGTCACTGATTGGAGTTGACGTCGTTGCTCTTGACTGATGGATTGAAAACATGGTGCATGGGTCAGAGGGCATCTTTGCTAGATGACGACCTAGACATTCTGCTGCCTCCGGAGTGATTTCGTGCAAATTGTGTGTGCGAAACTGGCCATATGCTTTTGTTGGAATCAAGGCGGCATTGCCATCATACCAATCTGGAATGGTGGTTACTGCAACCGTGTTCATCAAGACAGTAGTCAAAGATGCAACCTTTTCAGACCAACGGCGGCCCTCTTCTATATCCTCGGAACTCCAAGTGAAAGTGACACAGAAGAGTCTTCCTTGAGGTGAATTAAAGACCATTTGTTGGAGAGTAAGCTCTTTCGGAATACCTTCTTGCGATAATTTTCGGTATCCTGCGTTGTATTCGATAAATGCTTTCTCCATGTGCTGTGAATCATATATAATCGCTCCGGCAAGAAGCTATGGTTGTGAGCCGCTGACTTCTTTTGTCAGAACATATTGGAATACTCAAACTTACAGTCTTCAAAGGATATACTTTGATTGTGACATCCAGAATGATTCCGAAGGCTCCTCCGGCTCCTCGAATACTTTTCAACAAAGCTTTGTCGGCTTCGACGATAACACCACTAGCATCAAGCACAGTCGCAGCAACGATCTGGTCTACTCCCAAACCCCAGTTGGACGAAAAGGGACCGTATCCGCCATACATTGCCCAACCTAGGTACCCAACCGATGGAATCGAGCCTGCTGGTGTAGAGAGTCCCTCCTTCCACAGGATTCTGCCTAGCTCGTCTTGCAATATGCCGGCGCCCACTGTTGCTTTTTTGCGATCAGCGGCAATTTTGACTGATTTAAATGCTCGCATATCAATCGTCAAGGCTCCTTCCACTATGCAGAGACCTTGGAGGTTGTGGCCGCCTCCTCGGATGGTGAATTTGATTCCATTAGACTGAACAAACTTTACAAGCGCCCTCACTTGTTCTGCCGACTCCGGATGAGCTATTGCCAACGGATTGGCTTTGCGTGAAAGAAGAAAGATTTCTCGATCTTTCGCATATTCAGATGAGGAAGGAAGAGTGCACTTGATCTCTGGATGGCAATTGAGGAATGCGTCGAGAGCGGTCAAATGTGATTGCGCCATGTCGAAAAAGTGTATAAAATGGAATGAATTGCGAGATAACCGTCTCTGCTACTAAAGAATTTATTTCAACAAAAGACCTGCAAACCATTATTCGGACTCTACATATACTACACCTCCCTACTTTTCTACATACTGATTACTCGATTTTGAACTCACTCAGCTGAAAGCTGATAGAAGTGGGTCCAAGCCAACGCGAACCCGAACGCGGAGTCCGCTGATTGGTCAGTCAGTCTGTGAATTAGGGCTAATTGGTAGAATCATCAGTGGCATACATGTCGTTGGTCTCTTTATCAGCCGTATGAACCCGTAATTCGATGAAAGCCGAGCATGGCTTCGTACATATTTCCTCATGAGAGCGGTTCGAGAGCGTATTCCAGGTGGCGTTTGATGATCCGCGCTACTGGTACGGCGAAACGCCCAGCTGAGATCATGAGATGTAAGGTTGGCTGGAGATGGTTTGTTGCTTAAAGAGCTAGACTGTGAGACGTAGGCTCAGTTAAAGATGCGATATGCTTTCAGGCAGCGTATTGGGATTGTTTTAGGAAGAAAGTTTGGGAAGGCGCGTATGATGCGTATAGACTGTGTGACTAGCGTATCAAAAGAAGCCTGATTAAGACAGCCGAATTTGGTAAGGCTGCAGTCATTCACTCCATAATTAGACTCTAAAATTTATTGGCGCAGAGATCCTTTTCGACTATATATGCGAGTGGAATGGGACTTCTGTCTCTGGGACCCAGCCTGATCTGAAGGACAGCGCGGTCCTTTCGGCTTTTGAGAGTCACAAGAGCAGTCTTATTGGACATACTGGAATGGCCAATGTCCCTTCGAATGTGACTGCCATTCTGGGATAGGAAAACTATGAATTTATATTTGAACGTAAATGCATACGCTTGCATACATATGTATGCGTGTATTGGCACGACTTAAGGCTAGGGCCAGTTCAAGTAGAGCAATAAATCCGCCTTCAAAGAACTCGACCAGTGTAACCCTCAATAGACCGAGTGAAATGATCCGATGAAAGCTATATACTCGGTATAACCTGAATAAATTCGACAATGCTTTTTCTCCTTTATGAAGATACACTTTTGACCACCGAAGTCTCGGATCTCAATGTTCCACAAACACAGAACGCCAAATCTGTCCTTTATGGTAGTTAAAGGGGGTTCTTAAAGATCTATGTCGATGATGCGTGACATGTGCCGGAGTATGATATATCATGACCTCCACTGATTAACTTTGACAGCTCACTGGCTTGATAAGGGATTGTCGGTCGACTTTCGCTACCCCAGACTAAGTAGACTAGGGAAGAGAGGTATGTTGGCGATTACCGGTCGTAAGGTTAAAGATAATCAGAGTCAGAACGACAACAGGCTGGAAGTCAACCTTCTGATCCCGACGAATTCAATTCTTTCAGACCATTCTCAGGACCTCAAAGCGGGAAAGGAGATTATCAGATTGGGTTGAAAATGTCCCGTGCATTCCATGGGTAGTTAATGGCCGAGCGACGGTTCAGGCACCAAGGCACCCAGGCTGTAAGGCTGCAAGGCTGCAAGGCGCCCAGGCTCGTAATTTAGGGCCGGCTGGTCCCTTCTTTTGTCTTTTTGTTTGCTCAAATCCTGTCCGTCATCCCAGCCTTCCTGCAAAACCACTCAGGACAATTGCAACATTTACGGATTTTTCCTTCACATAGGCGGCATAATCAAATATTTCGTCTCAACCCGACCAATCACCGCCAATTGGTCAATTTCTCATATCTCTTCCCAGACAACAAAGGTTACCCCCTCAACTGTGTCTACTTCAGCTGACGCCGACCCTTGCTCCCACTTCGAGGGTAGATCGGGCGCTTGCGACACTTTCCCCCAGAATTGGCCACTCCGCCGAGTATATAGTCTACTTCTTCTAACACCTGTGTTTACTGTGGCTTATATTTTTGGATCCATTGGAGAATTTCAGTGATAAGAGTCACAATACCAATCATGAAGGACCGGACAGTGACCCCGACAGCTCGCAAAAACATTGCTCAGGTAAGATCACACTGCCACTTCCCTAGACTCTCAAGTAGCACATTTTCTCACACTTTGTACTCTACAGGTATGCATGAGCCTCCAAGATCGACTCGGCCTCGCCAAGGTCAAATACCAGCAAGCCCGACTAGGCGCTTCGGATCTTGGGGACTTGCACAATCACCGTTCAGACCTTGATAAACCTTCCTCCTCCTCCTCCGAAATGGCCTACAGCCGCTATGAAACTCCTCTTACATCCTCGCCACCAAGAAACGCAACCTTTTCTCATGAACTCCCCCGATCTGCAAGAAATAAATATGCAGCCACGTTCAATCCAGAAGTGATGCAGCCTATGCTCAATGCTAGTCGGAAGCGGGTTCGATCCAATTCGATTACGGATAGACCAGCAAAAGCACCAAGGTTATCCTGGAAAGCTTCACATCATCTGCCGGAGTCATCTCCCGTTCATCCACGACAGCTGCAGATCTACTCGAACCACCCTCCTGCTTTTGATGCCCCTTCATCTTTCCTGGGGACGTCCGATGATGAAAATGACCCGGAACTACCAGTACCTCGAGCCCACAATGTTAGTTCATCCATGGTCAGCTCCTCGCCTCCACGGACACCCACTCTACGATCAGCTCGTCTGCCAAGGACCGACAAGGATGTTAAGAACGAAGATGGTGCCGATTTACTACTTTTCCTCGCAAATTCGCCGACACCGGCAAGAGTCACCAGCAAAACTCAGACCCGAGACTTTCCTCCCTCAACTCCTCCTAGTCAATATGCTGCTTTGCCCTCAATGACTCCGACTCCTGGAGGTGGACTGTTCGGCAATTTTGGTACACCTAGCCAACAATTCAACTTTGCCGACTTTGTAAACGTTACACCCAGTCCTGCTCAGCGTCCATGGGGGGGTCGAACTCCAGGAAGTCTATCAAAGACCCCGCTTCTACGGACTGCGAGGAAGTCTCTGAATTTCGACAACCTGGTTCCGCCGGACATGAATAGTCCTGTCGCGCGCACCAAGGATGCCGGTCTTGCCTTGCAACTCGGCGAAGAGCTTAGGCCATGATCAGCCGAGACTAATCTATTACGCCTGAATGAAATGATCACGACTTCACATGCTCCCAGCACCTTTCTTTTTCTTTTTTTCTTTTCTCTTTTGCATATTGTTCGGCGAATTGCATTCAACCATTGACTCAATCGGTCATTTTACTGGTGGTATATTCTTTTCTTCTTGGTGTCCATACTTGTCGCTTGTCGCGATCTACGATATGTTTCCTTTCTGTATTTTAATTATTCATGTTTTTGGAAAATGTTTCTTTTTCTTTTATTCGAAACCCGACAGTCATCATTCATGCCTAATTTCATTATGTCCGAGGGAGGATGAGTGTTTATTTGTGTGCCATACTTGGTTAGCCTTTTCATTTCGTTGTTTAGATGGTCATCTGATCAACCGTTCAGCTCATATGGACGTTATCGGAGAAACCTGTTAGCGACTACGATAGCTGAATTGGATCAATCAATCAAATCAAATCAAATCGGATCATTGAGTTCAAGTTGGCAAGACAACTTGTTATGCGCAACCCCTCTTTATCCACAATACACGTCATCTAATATACATTGATGTGTATCAGTAGAGTCTAGATACATTGTCGCGGTCTATTCAAAAAGCGGAGAGGCCAAAAAGTCAGAGCGCGTACCGCGACGCGTCGCGCGTCATTTTCGCGACTCTTTTGTGTATTAATACTTCCTATTACGGCCAGCGCAGTGAGATCGCCGATCTTAGCGTTTCTTGGCGCGACTGCGTTTTCATTTTTCAGATCGGTGGGTCCATCGCGTCATCGTGGCCTTTCATTGGTTCTCGTCAAATGCTTCATTGATCTTTCATGATTCAATCTCAACCCTCGTCTAGTTCGCGATATGCCTGCTCGTCTTGTTCTTCGATATTATCATCCACTGCTGGGTCCAGCGCCGCCCCCTCTTCCTCCTGTGCTCGTTCCATCTGTTTTCTCCATAGCCCGGCTAGAAAATCCGATGTGCTCGCCTCGTCAATGGACTTGTCCTCTCGTACTCGTAAGAATCGAGGGAACCGTAGACTCAACCCTCTCTCATCACTAACCAGGCCAATAGCAGCGGTATAAGTCGGACTAAGCGTAATATCTGCAAACGCCATTTCCCATACTTCTTGCGGCTCAAACCATACATCCGGATGACCTGCGTAGTCGATATAGCTTGGTCGAGAGATGACATTCTCGCTGTCTTCGGAGTATTTCTCTTTGTTGGTTTGGTAGAATTTATCGGTGAAACCTGACATGCACTTGGTGACGGCTTCGAGGAGACCGGTTTCGGGGTTGCGGACGGCAAGGAGGATTGGGGACCACCATTTGGCTTTGCGTCCGCTGCCGTGCCAGGCTGCGATTGGGATTAGGTCGAGAGTATCCGATGATGTGCTGTAGTCTTTTTTCACTTTCAACCAGGACTCGAGTCTTTTATCAGGCTCGTAAGTGGAGAGAAGAGCTTTGCGTCGGGTGATTCGGTCCTTCTTAGTTAATCGTTTATCCTGGGCTTCTTCTTCTACTTCAAGGTTTTCGAGGTCGTCAACCCCAGAGTTCATGACGCCATTTCCAGATCTTTTATCGTTATCCAAGACCTTCACCATGATACCCTCACATTTGACGTCTGTCGCACTCTTGAAGAATTCCAAGACTGCCTCTGAATCCGCCGATGTAGCATCAAGATTCTTCACCCATGTGAATCGTTTGGGTATTTCCGTAAACAGACTCCGAAGCATATCTCGACGCTCCCGAAAAGACCGATCAAGTAGAGGCTCTCCATTCAAATACATCAAGTCGAACGCAAACAGGCAGACATTCACCTTGATGCTTCCAATCTCAACATTCTTCTTGGCTCGATTAGTCAGAATTTGAAATGCCTGGAGATCTCCAGTTTCTTGATCAACAGCAACGACTTCGCCTTCCAAGATAAAGCTCGATACGGATTCTCCCCTGATCTGCGGGACGAGAGACACCAAATCCGGATATTTGTCGGTCATCAACTCGAGATGGCGAGAAAATATGCTGACTTTGCCGTTTGAGTCGCAGTGGACCTGCGCTCGCTGTCCGTCATATTTGTATTCACATGCAAAATCTCGTCCTTGCAATTTGGTCAACATGTCTGAAAGATCCCGTGTGATACTACCTAACATAGGTCGTAAAGGTATGTGTAATGCGAGTCCGCATCGCACGAGCAATTCTTCAGTGACCCCAATCTCGAGTAAACACGGCACCAGGTCATCGTAGTTTGGATGCCTCGCATAAGAAGCCTTGACGGTCTCTTCAGCCCTTACGTATACTTCAGTGAGCTCTTCCTTTTTTAGTTTCGATAGAGCATCCATTCCCTTGGTAGCGAATTTGGCATCCGGCGGCTTAGAAAATAAAAATGCTCGAGCAAGGGCAATCAGCATCGTGGTTTTGACGGCGCCAATACGCAAGTGCTGAACCAAAGTGCGTACAATATAGCGAGACTCTTCAGCACTGCGACTGTCCTGGAGCAGCCTTTCAACGATTCGCTGCTTAGTCTCTTGACTGCCGGTTCCTTTGCTTCTCGCAATCTTAACCAAAGACTGGTATACGCCTTTGATCGTCAGCGGCTTCGGTTTCTTGAGAGTGAAGCTTTGCCGCTTCTTGGCTTCAAAAGCCACATCTCCTGCGTCGCCGTGCTTGTTGTAAAGTGTCTTGAGCCCTTGCGCATTTAGTCCGTATATGTTCTTAAAAGCCTTGGATATTACAGATCCTCCGAGCCCTAGTTCTGCAGGTTCATATGGCGGGGCAAAGGAATTCGTTGCTAGCCATACCGCAGGCAATAGACTGTCAGGTGCGCCTTCGATCAATATGCGCAAGAGGTTGACTAGTGTATCAACTATTTTGATTCGTTTCGTCGTACTGTTGACGAGAATGAAGGCTTGCGTCAAAAATGCATAAGAAGCGTCCCCGCCATCTTGTGACCAGTGCTTCTTGAGCTCCGGCAGATATTTGGCTGGGTCGAAGGTTAAAGGGCTTTCATCAAGGGGTATGTTTGAGACAATGGTGTCTTCCGAGCCCAAAGATGATTGCAAACTTAGTGTGTTTTTCTGAGGTACTTGCAATGTTGAGCTCTGTATCTTCGTTACAATTTCTGTCGGCTTAGCTATCGGCGATTGTGCTTCATCCAATCCGTTGCTCGGTGATTTGCTTTCTTCTGCTCTCACTGGGAGCGATTCCGTCACTGAAGGTGAATCGACTTGATTCCATTCGTCTTGCAACTTCCGAGCGAGCTCTTCGTCGGTCAAAAATTCCTTATTATCTTCAATAATTTCTGTACTCAGTTTCGACTTTGCTGTAGGCTGCGCGTTCTGGTTGGAGAAGAAAGATTCGATACTTCGCATAGAAGTAGATCCATTGATCTTTCTCTTTTTTGCTGGGCTAGGCATGGCCGCAACACCAGCTATTCAAAGTCCGTGTTCTTCTATTAACTGTTCATGGTAAAAATAAAGTAATAATATGAGTGGCGAGTATGTATGGAGGAGAACAGGGACGGAGCCTAGAAGCTGGAGCTTAGGCAGCTCCCGCGACTCCACACGTCATCGCCAACAACAAATCTTCTTGCCGAATGAACAGAGTAGCCTCTTTCCCCCCGCACCATTCAACAACAATGGCTGCACCACTTGCTTCACTATCTTCGCAAGAGTATGCGCGGGTGGAGGACTACTTGAACGATAAGCTACAGTCTGATGAAGATCTCGACAGCTTGGATTCGCTGCTACAGACCCTCCGAACGCAGCATGAATTGCAACGCAAGCAGGTATGCGACTGACACCACTTCCAGGACACACAGTTCTAGACATGGAAAACTCACACTTTACAGCTAATTGAAGCGCAGGAAGCGCTCGAAGAGGCTACAAAAGCCTCCAACGACCACCGCGATGCCGTCCGAAAGCAGGTCGAGACGTTCAACCAGGAGCAGGCAGACATCGACCGCCGCCTCATGATTATCACCCAGTCCGAAACGAGCGATGACGCCGTGCGTATTTTTGAATCGAGTATGCAGAAGCTCCAACGACTCGATGTCGCGAAGGGATATTTGTCACGATTGCAGGAGATAGAAACACTGAGGTAATTAGTTCGTGGATGCCTTGACAATGCGGCCGGTTGACGAGACTGTAGTAAAATTGCATTGGAACATGTGGATAGTGCTCCGACGTCAGCGATACCTCCATACAAAGCCCTCCGAAATATCTCCACGTCGTTGAAAGCAGCTCAAGTCGCGGCGGAAGGTGCTGCTCCCCACCTCGTTGACCACGCCGAACAGATTGCGAACTCTGTCAAGCAGCAGCTACAGGATCGTCTTAGTGGCAGGTTACAGAAAGCACTTGATAAATTGAAATGGCCTAGTAGGGAACTAGTGCTCAATGAGGCTTTCGTGCAAGAATGGGTAACAAGTGTCGACTTGTTGTTAGACCTACAAGAACCGTACGTGTTACCCACAGGTCATTGTTCAGCGGTGGCAGCATACTCATGACATTTTACAGGGACCTCAAATTCTACTCTGAGTCTTCATCCTTTCGAAACAAAGACATCCAAGTGCTACTGCCACTAGAAGTTATGATGCATCCATTGGAGCTCCGCTTCAAGTATCACTTTAGCGGTGCTAAGCCCACCAATAGACTTGATAAAGTAAGTTTTCTATCGTTTCTATCAAAGTCTAGAGACTGACATATTAAAGCCGGAATACTTCCTATCACATATATCTGACCTAATAAGTACCTACATTGGTTTCTTCACAGCATATCTACAACCTATACTAGATCGACGAGCTGATCTAGTGGTTGAAGGGTTGAGATGGCATTTCCTGAGTGCCACGGATGCCTTCATCACGTCTCTTCTTCCAATCGTCAGGCGAAAAATTGACACTTTCCTACCACAAGTGGAGGCAACTCCACAATTACTCAGTCATTTTGTTCATGAACTTATGAAATTCGATGACGACCTTCGACAAACGTGGAATTATCTTCCCAATCCCTATTCAACTGAGGATTGGAAAGGACTGACATCAGAAATTCTTGGCCAACAAAATTGGTTCGGACGATGGCTCCAGGTTGAGAAGGAGTTTGCTTTGTCTCGATACAAAGATATTATTGACACTCCAGAAAGCGGGCAAATTGATTATGATGGCGTTGATGCTAATGTCACAAAACCAACGAGTGCTGCTATCCGGGTCAACGATCTACTTGAAACAATAACGGATCTGTATAGACCATTGTCCTCTTTCAGCCAGAAACTTCGATTTTTGATCGACATTCAAATCACCATATTCGACCAATTTCACGAACGTTTACACTCTGGCTTAGAGGCTTATCTTGCAATGACATCCACTATTGGCCGCACGGTACAAGGTAGTGACCAGGGCAGCCTCGAAGGAGTGGCCGGTCTTGATCGGCTATGTCGAATATTCGGAAGTGCCGAGTATCTAGAGAAGAAAATGCAAGACTGGAGCGACGATGTTTTCTTTCTTGACTTATGGTATGAGCTTCAAGATCGAGTCCGACGGAATCAAGGCGATGGAAAGAATGTTGTCGGCCCAATGTCAGTCGCCGAGGTGGCTCAGAGGACCTCTCAGGCGGTTGCTGAGACTGGTCAAGGGCGAAGCTCCGAGGGTGCCTTGTTCGACGAAACAGCATCAGCATATCGCCGCCTCAGATTACGCTCCGAAAGTATCATAGTATCTACGTTCTCTACTGAAGTTCAGACTTCTCTCAGACCCTACTCTCGCGTGTCAATATGGTCGTCGCTCTCTGCACCTTCAGCTAGCTATCCTCATCCCCTTACCTCCGAGCTCACCCCTACGGTTCGCATCATATCCTCGAATCTCTCTTTCCTTGCCCGTGTCTTAGGTACGGCGCCTCTGAGAAGAATTAACAGACAAGTACTATTATCCTTGCAAAGTTTTATATTGGATAATGTCATATCGCGTCATTCTTTCTCTGCCGCTGGCGTATCTCAGCTTACGAGTGATATCGATCATCTGTGCGGAGTCATCGACAATGCTCTTGGACAACACTCTTCATCAACTGCTTATCAAGGGGAAGCAGGTCGAGCCATGCGAAAACTTAGGGAAAGTCTAGTCCTACTCGGTCTCAGAATCAAACCCCAGAGTACCAAATCAGATGAGAACACAGAAGCCCGTGGGGTTGAATTAGGGCTATGGGAAGTGGAAAGGAGGTTGTTCGCGAACAATGAAAGCGCTCGCGAAGTCTTGAGCGAGCTGGAGATTGAAACGCTCACTGAGGCAGAAGCGAGAGCAGTGTTGGAAAAGCGAGTTGAACTTCGCAGCTGAACTTGATACCCTTCTCATGATTTCTTGTATATTTGTTTATGATTAGGTATCTTGCATTCCTGAACAATCTTAAAACATCACACCTTATGCTTCTTTGATGTCTAACTATTATACACAGCTATCACCAGCTTTTAAAAAACGCTAGGCGTGTAATCAATCACGATACGAGTCCAAGTTCAGGCCGCCCTCGAAGGCACTAGTAGTCGGTCAGAACATCCAGGAAGTCTTCCACGCTGCTCGACAATTTACTATTCGGCCTCTTCCACGTCGGACAGAGTACAAGCCCGAGGCGCGAACAACACTTAGCGTCATCAGAGAGCCTGCTGTTCGGCATGGACTTGTGGCACTCTCGACGCTCCAGCCGAACTCCCAGGAGCAGCCGTTACGACCCAGCGCGGTCTAACGGAATACACGAATGCTCTAGGGCTTTTCGGCATGCTTCCAATGGCTAGTACGAAATCGTTTGGTCCACTTGCTCTGTTATGCTGCCAGCTTTTCATTAGTATTGAACTAGCAATGCAAGGTTTCTACTATGCTGTACAGCATTTCATTCAAGGACTTCGGATCATGTAGCAATACGGTCCACATTCGGAGGGGATGCCCAACCTGGATCTCTTTATTCTCAACCTATGTTTATCCTGTCCTGGTACCTTGACTTTCTGTCCAGCGAGCCGAGGCGATACACATATTGTGTCAGACCCCGTCGCAACTCCCTCCGACTGGCTATTACGAAATGCGTCTGCGGCTAGAAGCTATTGCGACGTCAATAAATAATCACATCAAGAGGCGCATCGAACGGCCTACATTAACGGAACTCGATCGTGAACGGTCAAGTCTATTTGAAGATTTGCTGCAGTGGTATGAGGAATCTGAGCATCTTCGCCAACCTGGGGAGCAGCAGAAGCCGACTGATATTCTCTTTATAGAACCCATTCAATTCAATTCTCAAAGTTACGCTTCTCATGTCAGTTCCTAGTCCTATGGTGCAGTTTGAAAGCTTGGATTTGGATTTCTCAGAGTTGTTATCAGTATGTCAGGCGTTTACGGAAATAAGAAGATGTCTTGTGGTAACTCTGGAGCTTGTT
This sequence comes from Talaromyces liani, assembly GCA_022814505.1. Taxonomy (NCBI): domain Eukaryota; kingdom Fungi; phylum Ascomycota; class Eurotiomycetes; order Eurotiales; family Trichocomaceae; genus Talaromyces; species Talaromyces liani. Next base: position 263,246 of record JAKLNL010000001.1, read on the forward strand.
GCTCTAATTCTCTACTATCAATAACGTGATCTCAGGTCCATCTCGCCGCTTGGTGCCTTGTCAGTTCGCACGAATATTTTCTCCATATCCTTCCAAAGGTTCTAAGGCTACTGTGAGACCAAGGCTTGAAGGTCTCCTGAAACTCGTTTATGTAATCCAGTCAAATTCAAAATTCTAACTATTTCGGTGTGGACGTGGATAACACGTCAGCAATATAAACTATATACATAACATTCAATCTATTCTAAACGGTTGAAACCTTCAACTTCTTGATGATCGCCGGACCAACTTCTTCAATGGCATTAATCAAATCTTCCACCGTCCGTCTCTCAGTCGAGATATTAACGACGCAGCGGAAGAACTTTCCCTTACCCCTAAGCTCAACATCACCTCCAGTTGGCGGCGCATAATCAACCATATAACCTTTGCTCACAATTGCGCGGGTCACTCCTTCAGTCACTCTGCTATTCTTTGCGGCGCGGACATCATCCGATTCAATTGAGCCGTCAGCTTCGTACGCGAAACGCTTGCCTGGCGCATAGTAGAAGCATATTTGAAGACATGGTGGCGGATTTTCGCTGACAAGAACAAAATCAGGGTGATTGTCAATGAGAGTTGCCAAATGTGCCGCCGTCTCGGTGGCTTCGTCTATTCGGCTTTCGTAGCCTTGTGAACCGTAATATGTCCAACTCAGGAACAGTTTGAGTGAGTCGGCCCGACGACCACATTGAAGGGTCAAATCTGCCAGATCCCAGACTTCGGGCGAATCGACTTGCAAATCAGCGGTCGAATCACCATTCGTCTGAGCCAGTTCCGGGTTGCTATGGAACAGATATCCGGCAGGTAGTGTATTTGCGCGATGGAACTGACGGATATCCGCCGCTAACAGGAATGAACAAGTCACAGGCACGCCGAGCATCTTATGTGGGTTGATGGCGATACTATTCGCCTTTTCTGCTCCGGAAAGCTTGTGCTTGTGACGGGCAGAAAAGATGAATGATCCGCCCCATGAGCCGTCAATGTGGAACCAGAGGTTGTGTTTCTTGCAGATTGCTGCCACTTCGTGGAAGGGGTCAAAAGATCCCAGAACGGTCGTACCGGCGGTAGCATTGACATAGAATGGCGTACGACCTTCAGATTTAGCTTTCTCTACCAATTTCTCCAACTCCGAGGGAATCATGCGACCTTGCTTGTCGATAGGCACGCCCCACACAGCATTACTTCCTAATCCAAGCATCTGAGCTGCCTTTTCAATGCTGTAGTGACCGTGGCCGCTAGTGAAGATGACAAATCGGTACTTGCCATTGCCCTCGGTTTTGGTTATAGGATATAGTACGTTCCTTGCTATCACGATCGAGGTCGTATTGGATGCCGATCCACCTTGAACGGAAATACCGCCAGAATGAGGTCCATCAAGACCGAACAGCAATGCCAATTGCTTCGCCGTATGTTTTTCGATTAACGTCAGGACCGGTGATACTTGATATACATGGACATTCGTGTTTAGGGTTGCAAGAATGAGTTCCGCGGCGACTCCCGGCGCATTTGTAGAGGCATATAGCTTGTCCAGAAACCCCTGATGCCAGGTGTTGACGGAGTAGCGCAGTACTTGCTGAAGTACCTCGAGAAGTCCTTCCTGTCCTTGCCCAGTAGACGGAAAATCGAGCTTCAAAAGTTTCTGCAGATCCTCAGGGCTTTTATAATCGACGAGAGACGTACTCGGTGTGCCGAGGTCGGTGTTTATGCCATTCGTGGAGTGGCCGTTCGTGGTTGGGATGGAGTCTGCTGAACTTATGAATGGAATGAGGAGGTCTTGTACGGCGCCGAGTAGCTGTATAAAAGGTGATCGTTAGCCGGATACATCGAGTCTCATGAGTCAATTGGTTGTCAACGTACTTTGCGCACTTCCTCTGCGCGGTCCGAAAATTGGGCCATGGTCAACGGGTGGCGAGGACTTCGAAATCGAAAAGAAAAAAGGGATTAATTCAATAAAAGAAAGTAAGAACAAGTCCCTACATGCATAGAAGATAGAAAATAAAGCACAAATGGTCTATACAAGTCCGTTTCTTTAGGGTTGAGGAGAATCGAGCCTCATCCGAAAAAAATTCCCCGCGATGGCGCCATTCTGTGACTAGAGCCAATGATACGCCTGCTGGCGAATGACATCATCATTTGCATCGCAACAGAAGGATATATCATGAGAATTGTAGGGGATAAATATACTCAGAATGAGAGTGCATTGAAAAGAATCAATGTCAAAAATGAACTGAAATGGACCTTGCATATGGTTGGACCGTGCTGACGGAGGGGCCAAATCGGAATGCTTATCGAAATCCCGGGGACCATGGTGCCTGATTAGGGCTAGAATTCTACAATGGGCTGGATTGTCATACATAGCGACTGCGGTAAAGCGTGAGAATCTAGAGTACAAGTCTGTCCATTGGGGTAATATACGAAAATATTGAGAATAGTCAAGTAATATACAGAGTCGCAAATCTTCTGCGGCTTGTGTAGAATGGGTATCAATGCAAAGACGCGAAGCAACAAACACATGATGCAAAACAAACCAATGAAATATTCCATCGCCAAGTAAATGATACAGGATTGGTGTGATCTTCTACGCATTTTCGGGAGCCGCGGCGTTGGCTACTTGCCTGTTGATGGCACATATCCGGCATCCATCTCCAATTTTATCTCGTATTAACCGGGCAGTGATGACTTTGGGCCCCACAGTGCGAGATGTTGCATAGAATCGAGCTTCGTCTTCGTTGTCATCTTCCTCCGGAGGCAAGGGCTTTCGTGTGATCTCGCTGGAATTTATGGATTCGTTATCATGGGCGTGGATTGGTTCTTGGACGTGAGACAGATGAAAAACATGGCCGCATGCGAATCCCACCAATAGTTCCTTTTCTGTAACATATAAGCCATTAGAAGCATGCTCCACTCGTAGTTTCTAGAATATGCTGTCAACTTACCATTCTCATGCAAAGGCTCCAAACAACCTCCGCATTGACCAGGTGCAACACGACGAGATCTGGTAACCGGGCCAGTCGTACTTGAAAAAACATCATCGGTATCTGCTTCGGTCGCAACATCTCCCGCATCTTCATTGCCAGCTGGCTGTTCGAGCACGGTTTCATTATCAGATGGCTTGCGAACATCGAACTTGATTCCCCGTCGCTGGCCACGTCTCAAGGCATCCATTCCAATTGCAACCTCACCCTGCAGCACTTTCGCTGCCCCTTGACTTATACTGGCTTGGATGTCGTGATCTCGAAGTAGCCTAGTGAGTCCATCGCGGAGCCCTTCAATTTCTAACCCACTCGGAATACGTCTCACGAGTTTGATTGGGTCGATGGATGTGCCAGCTTCGGTAAGCAGGGCATGGATGAAGACCGGCTTGTCCATTGAGTAACTGAGTAGATCCTCCCACAAGTCGGGATCATCTTGCGACTTGGCAAAGTTGATTGCTTGGGAGACGTCATGCAAGTCGGAAAGTATGAGGTTTAAAGCTCGCTTTGTTTGCCCGGTTTTAGACAGCAGATATATCAGCTCCGAAGTGTAGTGTTTTTCTTCACAAATCCTGCAAGCCTCGTCGAAGGAATAAGCTGTACTCGCTTGCAGAAAATCCATAAGCAGTTGCCGGTCATAGTCGGCAAAAAGATCTAACGTAGTGTCCGCAAAGGGCTCAACAAGACTTCTGCCTTCATCGGCAGCCAGCTTTTCTGCTGCATCCCTAGCATGGCGACCGCGGCCACGGAGCTGAGGTTTTGCCTCTGCTTTTGATGGGTGAGCTTCGCCTTTCCACAATGCGCGAAGGTAGAAGAAAAGGTATAGGCGTCCAGATGCGGTGTACAGTTGGGAAACAACTGTTTCTGGACGAACAATACCGTTGTATGCCTCCCTAACAAGTATACTGATAGACTCTGCGGTCGCTTGCTCCAATTCTGAAATCGGAGCTTTCGCCAACTGATGTTTTGAGACGCGAAGTAGTATAAAATTTAGAACCTCATCAGAAATAGCGTCTGCCAAACGATATTCACTAATCAGAGCCAGGGCTTCTTCCGCATCCTGTAGTCGTATGTAGCATCGCAAAGCTTCTCGATGCTGTCCGTTCGCCAGGAACAATTTTCCAAGGCTCCCCATTAAAATGTGCCAGTCATTCGATTCGCTTGGTATCTTTTCCGACTCCAAACGGTCTTCAATGTTTGAAATTGCTCGTCCAATATCGAAAAGCTCCGATGGCCATTGAGATAGCAGATGCTCGAATGTTTGACGGTTGTGAGACACATAATGTTCGAGGAACGCATCGAAGATCGTTGCTGGAAGAGGAGGTCGCGTGTTCACCGGAATATACTGGGCAATTTCGTCATATTTGCCGGCTTCAACGAATTTCCAGATCCAATGTTCCCACCTATCAGGAATATCGAGAACTTTAGCACAAATTTCTCCAGCAGTTTCCCAGCCATTGTTCTGAATGTGTTGCTCGATCCAGAGTTCGCCAATACGACGCTTCTCGTTTCTAGCACTAGCGCTCAGCGGCTGTCCTGTCGTCATGACTGATGAACTGTCGTCGGCAAAAAAATCCGCCAGACTAGTCTGAGATCTCGTAAAAGCTTCCGTCTGTGTCTCGGTCGGCGGATTTAGAATATTTGGGTTCTGATCAACGAGGATCCATGCCTCCTCGTACTTCTGATGCGATTCCAGCCATGCAAGGTGATCCGTCAAATCTCTTGACATTGCTGCAATGCAATCATAGGGACTATGAACGAAGACCTTGAGGCCTTTGGCTGTGGAAAGAGTCTGAACCTCTTTCGGAATTGTGGAACTTCCCGAAACGGAGCTGGACATGAATGACGCGGCAACCCTTTCGGAGCCTTTATCCCCATTACTGCCGCTACTTCGTATACTAGCACCTGATGTGAAGAGTCTGGCTGGATACAGCGTTGCGTCCAAAAGACCAGTGCCTAAAGCACCCAAGGCACCTCGTTGTACAGCGGCCGCTGTTATGCGTGGTGGTCTCATAATGCTCATATGATAATCGGATGAAGCAAGATTTTGATATCGAGTGACTGAGAGCGTATCTGCGCTTACTTCCTCCTGTGTTTCAAGATCGATGAGGCGAAGTTCCGGTTCGGTTGCCTTGTGTCGACGACTACTCTGTGGTTCCTCCTCGAGGTCGCTCTTCTCACTTTCCAGGTATGCTAAAACAAGTAAAAGGTTTGCACTGTACATGGAAACCCCTGAAATGATGGAGTCGGTTCGCAAACTTGGTAGGGTTTTAGCTTCAAACATGACAAGAAGGAAGATGACAAATACATACATTGTGACAACCTCAGCATCTCCGAGCTTTCGGTTTCCAGCTCGCGTTCCAGGAGGTGGTATACGATCTGGATATAGGTTGATAATCCAAATAGTACCGCCCCAGCCGACCACGAGTTTCTCGACTTCTGAAACACCGCTAGCACTCTGCTGTCCTAAGATCGATTCGGTGTCGCTATTTTTGGGTATTTCAAATGCTTTAATATCAACCCACTCGGCGTGCGCTTTCCAGACACTGGCCATCTCCTCCCATTGTGGTCGATTCGGTCTGTCTATGTGTCTTATTCGTGTCCAGGCAAATTCTGCGTCGGCGGCGTCCAGATGTAGGTTCGATCGCATGATTTTGATACCCTCTTCGTTTACCCAAGCCACGTACTTCCCGGATAGTGACCACTTTATAGTGTTGATTGCTCCTTCACCACTGTGTAGGACGGTATCTCTTCCCGAGTTGGCACCCAAGCCCAGAGATCCTAGCCATCCAGCTCCTGAAGCCGCACCGCTCAAGGTTGTGGATTTTTCTGTTGTACCTGGTCGACCTCCGACAGTAAGAATCAGCTGTCCAGCACGACCACCTGAAAGATATTGTCTGTCACTCTTGTATTCTGGAGACAATGCCACGGCTTGGACTGGTCGGCCAAAGTTTCGGAGAAGTACATCCTTCGGATCAAGCGGCGAATATACACAGACATTTCCATCTATCGACGATGTAGCTATATGTATAGAATTCGAGGGGGTTGGTGGTAGCCCGAGAGCGGGTGCAGGCTTGCCCTTCGATCGAAGAGACGCATTCGGAGATGGAACGTCATCTTCTTCGGAAGATCTGCTGATCGCATTGTGCCGTGTAATGGTGTGAGACAGCAGCGACGGGGATATTGAAATAGAGGTCACGCTTGCCGAATGCGCTGTATAAACACGGAGAGCTTTAAGAGACGGCAACGATAGCACATGCTGCGAGGAATTAGCGGTAGGCCCCCTCGTCGCTCAAGGTCAAAAAACTCACAATGTTACCGTTATGTGTTCCGACGATCTAAATATCCCACCAAGTTAGCTTAAGCTCTCCCAGTCTTTCGGTAATGCGGACACTGTACCATCCTATCTCCTGCCACTAGAAGTGCACTTGTTGCGTCGCCCGCGCGATATAGTGAGGGTAGGCATTTCGTCAAGTAAACGTATTTCAATCGGGGCTCCTCATCTTCCTCATCCTCCTCGTCGTCTTCGTCTTCGTCCTCATCATCGTGGGCTGAACCGTCCTGCTCCCGTGCATCGTGCTCCTCGTCGCTGGTGTCGTGGGAGGAATCGTCGGCGGGAGGTCGGGAGGCAGACTCGGCGGACTGCGTTTTGTTTTTCAAGAAATCGGCATCCCTACTGCCATCAGCAGCACCTGGTAAATCCATGCTTAGCGCCAGGCGAGCGCGTTGGAAGCTGTGACTTCCTTGCGAATGCGGAGCTCCGTTGGGTAACCACGATGGGAGCATGACTAAGCAAGTTTATGCGGAATGACGCTGCGGAAGGAAGGGCCCGAGATCTTCAACCGATCTCTCAATCTCCAAGAAGTTAGGACAGACAGTGTTGGACAGCCTGGTTATCGACATCCGGGATGCAATTACTGGTTTCTCACATTCTTCTTTCACTCGTTTATTGCTATCCTTCCCGATGAACCACCTTAGACGGTATTCGGCAAACCCTGGCATAGTCCAAGCTTTTTCACGTCATGTCGGCCCGTTGTATATATGTTCAGCATGTCGCCAGAACACAACACCGCTTCTACATCGATCCCCACGTATAGTACCTTTGCTCGGCCGCCGTATACGGAGAGACTTCTCCTGTTTGAGTCCGCGAAATTCACAAAAGCATGGCGCAAACGAACCGCCGACTGAGAGAGATGCTGGCTCGCCCGGCAATCAATCACAGCGGCGAAAATTAGCCCGATCGCCAGCTGCCAACTCGTCTCTTCGCCGTGTCGCAGTCGAAGCACAACGTACAAGGAGTGGGATATTGTCGAGGACACAACTTCTAGAACAGGGATTAGGTGAACTCAAGGTATGGTTGGGAGTCTACTGTGCTTGTAGTGGATGCTAATTTCGGTCAGACGGTCACTGCATACGCGGTAGCTGAGCAGTTCAATATAACAAAAGTCCGGGACATATTACAAGAAAAAGGCTACGAACCGGACCCTTTCGATACGGGGCTTTACCCTCAAGTCGTCCATATTCAAGTCCCCATCGACTCCGTGCGGCGCATGACGAACCCGGAGGCTACCAATCTGGGATCCGATGAAACTGGCGACGTATTTGTCTTTCCCTCGGGAACTGTTGTAGCCTGGTCGCTTCCAGATGGGTTCACTTCGTATCTAGCTTCCAGGACACTTCTTCCGGCAGCAGAGAATCCGCATACAGATAACCTCGAGACGGAAAACATGGACTTTATCGAGGATCCTCATCGGGAAAGCAGCTTCATCAAGGGCGATACTATCGTACTTGGCACCAAAGCCAGTGATGGTTCACCTCCGAGTGCTCCCAACCGCCAGTCTGTTGATACAGTGCTGACAAAGATTGCATTCTCATCCGGGTTGGCACGCAGCACGAAGCTTGCCGTGTTGGAAAGTCTACTTTCTGACTACTTTGAATCGACGCGCAACATTCCAACACTGTTGTCAAAAGGCTCACGACTACCATATACAAGAGATTTCATCCTCCGGAAAACAGGACAGTTACTCAGCGTTCGAGCGCAGTTGAATATATACTCTGAACTGACCGATTCTTTACCCGACATCTTCTGGGATAGTCGACACGAGCTAGGCCTTGAAGGGTACTATGAAGAAGCGGGTAGGGCATTGGATGTCGGGATTCGCATCAAGGTCTTGAACGAGAGAATGGACTACGCACAGGACATTGCCAATGTACTGCGCGAGAGACTCAGTGAAACTCACGGGTTACGCCTGGAATGGATCATCATTCTCTTGATCGCGGTGGAAGTAGGGTTTGAAGTTCTCCGGCTCTGGAAAGAACGCGAGGTCGAAAGCAAAGAGAAGAAAGAAGCAACGAACTAATCGCTATATATACAGCGAACCATGTATATCTATTTATGAACTACATTATCGAAGATACCCCGCTCACTAAAGTTGGAGCACATTGAGACGAGGAATCCCACTCCTCTCTTTAGACAGTTGTTTGATTTCCTAAGGTTGAGAGTATAGAGCATATGCTAGATATGGCAACAATGTGATCTGGTGGCCCCTGTAATCATGAATAAACATCTAGTCTACTCCCATCTAAAATATCAAGCGCTGCATCATAGACAGTGGCCGACAAGGTTGAGTCCGTTTGCTTCCCCAGGCTTCGTCCGCTTCAGGCAGCCCGGAGGTCATGCGTCGCCAGCGCCTCACGTCACACCCAGCCCACCAACCACAGCATTTCAACCACAGGTGACCCGTACCTGCGTCTTATATAACTTCAGCAATTCCATTTCCTTGTCTTCATTAATTTGCATCTATTACTAACACCGAATACTTTACTGAAGCCTCATATCCTCAACAATCCCGAGGATGGAGCTCGTACCTTTCTCGCAATACTTCCCGAGCCCGCAGCGGATCCTCCAGGCAATAACAGCAGGAGCGCTCCCATTCTTGAGCTCGGAGAACCCAGCGAATTTAGCATCGAAACAATTCTCATCATGTCCCAAACCAGAGTTGAGCTGTGAGGCCAAATTTGATGGCCAAGATACGTGCTGTTTCAATTATCCCGGAGGTCATTTCCTGCAAACGCAGTTCTGGGATGCGGATCCGGCTATTGGGCCAGATGACTCGTGGACGATACATGGATTGTGGTATGTCTACGCCAGCGCTTACTTGGGAGGATTTAACAGGCTAATGGATTTGATAGGCCAGATCACTGCGATGGTGGATTTGATGAATACTGTGATTCTCACAGACGCTATAGCAACATATCATTGATCTTGGTCGACGGTGGCCGTAGTGATCTACTCGATTATATGAGCGAATATTGGAAAGATTTTCGCGGCGATGATGCCAATCTATGGGAGCACGAGTGGAACAAGCACGGCACATGCATCAGTACACTCGAGACGAAGTGTTATTCTGATTACGTGCCCCAGGAGGAGGTTGTTGATTACTTTGATAAGGCAGTGGATTTGTTCAAGCGTTTGCCTTCTTACAAGGTTTGTCGACCGCTTTTAGTAGGCATGATTGTTGGACTAACGGTTCTTCGCAGACCCTAGCGGACGCCGGTATTGTGCCCTCACATGACGTGACGTACCGAAAAGTAGATATTGAGAAAGCTCTTTATGACGCTCACGGTGCACGAGTCACTATAAGGTGCCATGGAGGAGCTTTCAATGAGATCTGGTATCACTACAATGTCGCCGGGCGCTTACAGACTGGAACGTTTGAGCCAGCTGATGCAGGTACGTCCAAATTGATATCATCAAACCCCTCAAGTAGAAGAAAAGATTAACGTCTCTCCAGTTGGAGGAGGATCAAACTGTCCCAGCTCCGGTATTCGCTACATCCCCAAACGCTCAGCTCCACCCTCAAAACCTCGACCTACTATAACTCATCAACCCGGTCAACCCGAGCCGACGGGTCCCGTAGAGCCTCGCCGAGGAAATCTGCGCGTTTACACGGGTGATGATCAACAGCAACGTGGTTGCCTCATTAGCCATGGTACTTGGTTTACATCCGGTACATGTGCGACATTCAAAGCCAAGGATGTCACTGGTATGCTCCTTTTCCTTTCCATTTCATAGATAATGCATAAGACTAATGATACTCAGGTGGCTTTCATGTCCAAACACGCAGGGGATCATGCGGCTTTGTAAAGGATGTCTTCACTTGCGGTCATCAGATCCGTAACCCAGCACTTTTCGAAGTAAGATTCATCCCTCTCCACATTGAAAAAAAAAAGGAGAGAAGGAACAAGAATAAGCAGCTAACCTGAGAAATGAACAGATCTCCGATGACAGCAAGTTGACATACAATGGAAACACCACTTTCTTCGCCGATAAAGCTCCCAAAGGTCATGTCCAAAGCAAGGTCTTCGCTCATAGCGGTAATGATGAGCATGCCATCGAGTTGAGCATTGCTTGGTTTGAGACATGAGGTCGAGGTTGATGTATACTTTACACGGCGTTGAATGAGTTCCCTTATTCTTTGATGCATTGATAGGTTGTGTATAAGCTAGAAACATTTTAGACGGAATGACTACATTGATATCCTTCAACCTTACGTATGTTCCCGAGAATCTACATGGAATACTAGCTACAAGTAGCGTAACTTTGGAACAATCTATTAATCCATTCGATGCGAGCCTGGTTATCTCGAGGCATAGTCGCAAGCTCCTGAAATGAAAAGAAACGCACACAATCAGTCAAAAGTGACATGACAAGAAAACAGCCAAGGTATAATCAGTCCCAAGAAAGTAAAGCAAAAAGAGACTCCAAGTAAAAGAAGAAAAATGAAAAGGAAATTCGCACAAAACAGAAGGGAAAATCATAGCCATAATTATTATGGCGGTACATTGCAAGTCCTCTCTACAGAGGAACTACATCCATATCATGAACCGAAATAGAGAAAGACATAACAAAAAATCAAAACATTATCGCTTTTCCGTCCACATGATCGTCATGGTGTTACACACAAGAGGTGAATCGAATGTTGTACAGGTTCATTAAAATATCGGAACGTTCCGTCCAAGAGCAAAGTCTATCAATGGTCGCATTAGGGGGATCCGGAAATAGGAGAGTCGTAGCAGGTCGTTAAAAGTCGTAATACCCATTCCGCGGTGGAGTAGGAAGGAGGCATCAATCACTTTTGAGACAAAGGAAATAGTAGGCCAACTCATCATTGGAAGAAAGCATCGGTTGCGCTATCATCGTTGAAGTCCAAGAAGAAGTCGCTCTCATTTTTGCTGGAGAACAGATCCATGTCATTTGTGATGCTTGACTCGTGACCAAAGTCCGAGAAGCTTGAATTGTTGTTGATGAAGATATCAATGTCGGATCCAGCTGTCGAGTGTGTTAAGGCTGGCACTATCGAAGATGAAGGAAGGTCTGAACTTTCTGGCTCTGGATCAAAGCAACCCGCAGCCTCTGAGATCGGTGGTAGATCGGGGATCTCCTCGGAAATGTCTTCGAGAGGCTGTCTGGATGAAGTACGGGACATCGATCCGACATCACTCAATGGGCTGTAAGAACGAGGGCTCTGGCCTGGCGAAGAATGGTGGCCAGTGCTGAACCCCGGAGATGCCGGAGGTGTGAAAGAGAAAACCTCAGATGGCAAGCAGTAGTTTGTCGACTCAAACATGGTTATGTCTTCCAAGGGACTAGATGCTTGGATACTCATGCTCTCAAACCCATCCGAAGGTGGTGAGCTACACGAGCTATCTGAGCTAGATCCAGATATGCTAGCTGAGCTATTGGATACCTTTTCACGAGTTCGCGCAGCTTTGTCCTGTCGTTCCTCCATGTCTGGACGGTTCTTCTTGGGGCGACCACGCTTGGTTGTCTTACGAATGACACCTTTGTATCCTCCGATGCACATACCTCGTTGACGATGACGGGTCAAGGCATCATGTCGCGCAAAGACATTTCCACAGAGGCATTCATAAGGCTTATCCCCGGTGTGTATTTTGGCATGCCGTTTTAGGTCGTGTCCTCGGACAAAGCATTTGTCGCAATGGTCACATTTATACTGACGATCACCAAGATGGGTTTGGATATGAGACTTGATGTTTTCTTTTCGTCCAAAGCGTCTATCACAGCCAGGGTGAATGCAAACCCATTTCCCGTCAACGGGATCGGGTCCGGAAATGTAAGCAGCGATCTCATCGATGGTGATCCCTGTCTCGGTGATGGAAGCTTGGACGCGGGCATCGAGATTCAAGCTATCGATGGAGGCAACCTTAGGAGACAGTTTGGTTTTGCTTGGCGACAGATCAGGTGGGGGACTGTTCGACTTTATTGAGCTTGACTTGGATGGAGTGGCTGCGCTGATGGGAACTTTGGGCGCCTTGACTGGACTTTGAGCAGGCAACGGCATATATGCTATCTCAGGTGATGACTGGAATGAGTTCTTGGCGGAAAGAATTTGTGTGTTGTAGGCTTCCTGATCCTCCGATTTGATAGACATGCTCTTGGATACGACTTGGAACTCTGTACTCTCGAAATCACTCTCCTGCGAAGTAAGCAAATCATAACAATCATAGTCAACGGGGGCAGTATTAGGTGGAGAAGGGACATCAATCTTGGGCTCGGCATAATTGCTTCCTGGAACTCCTTGAAGGGACTTGGCTCTCTGCATATAGGTAGGCTGAGTCTGATAGACGATATTCTTGATAGGCGATGTGTGTACATTTTGCGTAAAAGGAGCAAACTCGGTACCTCTGCGAAACGGTGTTGTGTCGGGGGTTATTGGTACGTAATCTGCAGATTTGATTTAGTATATCGACAATGCCTTTAAGTTTCATAAACATACTTGACTGCACCTGTTTCGGTGGTGTTGATGGAATGTAGGACTGTTGAGATATATCCGATTGTACAGATGCACGTCTCAGGTCGTACATTTGAGCTAGCATGGGTTGATTGACTAGATAAGGATTCCATGTTCCGTCCCCGATGAATTGGGTTTCGGCAAAGATCATAGTTTCCTGGCCGAGTTGTTGTTGTTGTTGCTGCTGATGCCGAACGGGCTGAATGGCGGGCTCGAGTCGGCGATTCTTGGTACTGGCGTTCTTGATGTTTAGCCCGCCAGAGTTCATGCAAGCATTTATAGGGGAATTTTCATTTCTATATTGGTTAGTATAAACGTTCAAACCTCTTGTCTCAAGTCGTTGGCCATCTGCATTGGACAATATTTGATGTTGAGGTTCGTCAAAGTAGGACTGCTGGTTGAGTTGACTCGTTCGTTGCTGCTGCGTCTCACGTAGAACGTTTGTATATTGGCTTGTTGATATAGGGTTGGTTTGTAGATTGGCAGGAGCCTGGTTCAAACTCATCCCTCGTTTGTGCATTGAATAACGTTGCATGGCTGCTGCTGGGAGGAGTGGTGCTTTGACTGCCTCCAGAGCAACTGGGATTGAGTTTTGTCGCCGGTGCTGGCGCTGATGCCTCTGCATACCGCTCGATGGACTGACAAGCATGGTTGATATATTGATTGATATACCTTAACGTCTCGCTTCTTGCTGAGATCGGATTCTGTCATCGCCGAGTCAGTCGCTGCTCCTAATCTGAGTTGCGAAGTATACGTACCTTCACGCGACGAAATCAGGCGGAGCGCCGCCGAAGGTCAGTTCTCTGCCAACAGTTCAAGCAGATGTCGAATGACTCTCGATCGTAGTATTTTCTGACTTGAGCCTTGAGGCTTTCGGACTCGAACCCGTCCTTACGTTTTCCTATCAGAATCTAACTTGGTCAGCCTCCGGTCTCGACAATAAAAAGCACAAAAACGCTAGAAACTTAGCCTCGCCCTGAGTGTTTCCTCTAGGGCAGTGAAGGTCTTATGTTTCTAGTATAGATAAACAGAGAATAGGTTGAGTTTTTTTGTAGGAGTTTGCAATAATTGAGAGAGCTGCAATATCGAGAGGTATAGTTCAATGAAGGTTATGGAGAGAGCAAGGTGTGGATATGTATGAAGTTCCTCGAGCTACCGTGGGGGTAGTACGTTCTTGCGTCAACAATGGAACGGTTGCCGCGGCGACGGGCACTCCCTCGCAGGGCTATCCCACTACGGGTCGCTAACCAGAGAACTTCGCGCGCCTTGTTTAAGGCCAGACCATACGACACTCGCAATCTACGCACAAGTTCGCATTGTGGATCGCCGAACCGTCCTTGCGTCTTCAATCTCCGATTTGCAGGGCTGATGGCCGGGAATGACTTCACTATCCTGACATCTCACAGCTCTCTCAGCTGCCAAGGATCCCTTTGTCGGCTTTGCAAGCAATAATTGACAGGAAGGAATATGACAGGGTGATACTACAGCTTCTTAGACGATATTAATATATCCACTTAGCCAATAATCCTGCTTATTTTGTTGTACGATATTCCTTTTATGCTCCTGCGAGGGATGTTGTGATGTTAAACAATCATCTTGAATCCTCGTCTTTCGGAAGATGCCCGTAACCTCAGGCAACTACAGATCACAAATTAATCACGTGCTTAGGCGTCTCGGCAACCCGGCTGAAACGATAATCCGAGATGGACCGCCCACGTGACCGCACAATCATTTATCTCGACTACTCCGCTTACCGATAAATTTTGTTCACCAACGATCCGTTCTGAAGGTTGAGGAAGACAACTTGTCGAGGTAGGTCGCCGTCGCCCTAGCATTTCCTACAGCGTCTGCTTTGAATAAACTTCATCATCTCATCATGGGAGATGATTGTTTCGTTCTATCTACGTTGCGGCATCACCGATAGCCCTGGATGCAAAAGCTAACGTTGTGTGATGACAGGCCTTCATCAAGATGCAGATCTTCGTCAAGACCCTTACGGGCAAGACTATCACCCTTGAGGTGGAGTCGTCCGACACCATTGACAATGTCAAGTCCAAGATCCAGGGTATGCATTTGCCTTGAAGCTCGACTCAACGGCCGTCCACTGACTTCTTCCAGACAAGGAGGGTATTCCCCCCGACCAGCAGCGTTTGATCTTCGCCGGAAAGCAGCTCGAAGACGGCCGCACCCTCTCCGACTACAACATCCAGAAGGAGTCCACTCTTCACTTGGTCCTCCGCCTCCGTGGTGGTGGTAAGAAGCGCAAGAAGAAGGTCTACACCACCCCCAAGAAGATCAAGCACAAGCGCAAGAAGACCAAGCTCGCTGTGCTCAAGTACTACAAGGTTGATGGCGATGGCAAGATCGAGCGTCTCCGCCGTGAATGTCCTTCCGCCGAGGTACGTTTCACCACCTTGATTCTCGTTGCTTAGAATCCATACTAATCTCTCATAGTGTGGTGCCGGTGTCTTCATGGCTGCCATGCACAACCGTCAGTACTGCGGAAAGTGCCACCTTACCTACATCTTCGATGAATCCAAATAAGCGTCTCGTTACGATTTCGATGTGAAACAGTGATGAAAATGAAAATTTGGACATGTCATATGCCCTTGTGGCTTAGATAAGATTATGTAGAAAAAAGGAACCGGTTCATTCTGGCAATTTTCGCTTTCAGTCATACTAGTATTCTTTTAACATTGGACATGCAGGTAATCTGCTAAAAGAACACGCCCTGAATTGATTTAGCCATCCGATGTCAAGCGCCCTGCATGCCACTCCGTATATTGTCAAACTTGCTTTCTGGAAAATCGAGATTGTTCGGCGACTGATCCAAGGCGCCCACGCCTCCGACGGTGTCCACAAAGGTACCAATGAGCGAACCATCTGCCTTCGCGGCGGCACTTCCTCCTTTGTCACCGCTGCTTTCCCACCACATGCCTCCGCCCAGTCCATTGTTACGAATAAAATTGGCCTTGATCTCGCCGACCTGGACATTGTCGTAGCTCACCATTGTGTTACCGTCGTAGCACCATGACGCCCCAATTTCCGGATCAATTTGGTCGCTGCCACCGGGTCGGGGAAGAGCTTTGTAGTCCCATACGCCTTGTTCCCAGCTACCCTCACCTACTCCGTTGTACGACGTGCCCGGTCCTTGAGTGTTTTGGAACGCACGGCCGTAAAGTGGCATTCCCAACACCATTTTTGAAGGCGGGACACCGGCTGATTTGATGTAGTAGTCGAGGGCGCCGACTGTGGAAAATGGGGTAGCTGAAGCGTTTTGGTTTGACGGAAACAGATTGGCTTGATGGCCTGCGACTTGATCCCAAGATCCTTCTATGTGTCAGTCTTTTAATTGCTTATCAGTGGGTGGTGTCATAACTGACCTGCGTAATCATATCCCATCAGGTTGTAGAAATCCAGATATGGTGTCATCTCAGGAAGTCGAAGCTTCTTATAGTTTGAGGCCCCTATAAAAGTCCAATTAGAGATGAAGCGTACTACCAAGTGGTTTGACCTACCGGCAGGGCAAGCAATGGTAAGAAGGAACTTTCTATTCGGGCCTGCTGCTTGATCGAGCGTCTTTCATACTTGGTCAGCATATATTTAGAAGCGATGGTGCGGAGAAGGGGACACTGTACGAACCTCACGGCACTTTTGTAAAAGAGCAACGAAATTCTGAGCTTGCGTATCATCTATACACATCATTGCTCAGTAATCATTCCGAGATATGGAGCAATTGAAAGAGAACCTACCTTGGGGGTACTCCCAATCGATATCAATACCGTCGAGGCCCAAATCGAGAACCAGCTTAGTCGCCGTCTTAGCGAAGGTTTCCCTTCCCGCTTCTGTGCTGGCCGGTTGCGCAAAATTGGCCGAATAGGTCCAGCCACCAATTGAAATAAGTACTTTTAGTTTTCTGTTTTGTTTCTTGAGAAGATAAAGCTGCTTGATGCAGCCGTAAGCATTGGTGCCCTGGTCATTCCATGAATCGGTAGGGTAGTGCTTGTCGGTGTCGGCCCAGCTGTCTGTCAGGTAACTATATACATTTTGTTAGGAATTTGGTCATATACTCAGATGCTGGATTTTAGGACCCAGAAGATATTAACTCACACTTCGCCGCTTTCTGGACGGACATTGGCAAATGAGTATAGCACATGAGTGAGTTTGTCTGCGGGGAGGTCTTGTGGGTTGTGGTTTCGTCCGTAGATTGCCTATACGCGTATCAGCAATATTCAAGCAGGTTATCAAGAAGCCGATGCGGAGGCCAAAGGGAATAGCCACGTATGCGGTAGGTTCACATAGGAAGGCAATTGATATAGCATAGCGGGGTTGCTTCAATTAGGGGAGGATCATACCCAATTGACAAAGTATACCACTGATCTCAGTCCTGACATTTCGATGTCTTGTTGTCGAGTATTCAAGGTGTTCGTCTCAATGGGACACGAAGTGGTATATTGTGAAGCTGTCCGGTGATCCTTGAGTCCAATGAGACAAGCGGACAAAATAGCCAGCACGGCAGGGAGAATAAAAAAGCAAGTATAAGAGTTCAAATCTGTTCGACCGTTCGGCGCCACAATTGTAATTGATGATTGCTTCGATTAATTGTGTTCCAAGTCTTTCTTATGAATAAAAACGAATTGATGAGAATAGAAAATATTCGTCTACAGACAGGCAGCTCTGGTTATTTATAGCTGGGTATGTCTCTCAGCTCCCAATCGGATGGGACTAGACGAGCGGGCCGAGTCTCCACTGATCGGTCTGATCCCAAGTCACAGCCTCTACCTAAATGAGCTCAGCCACTTTCACTCAACCTTTCTCGCTCTCTACAGACACATCGCTGTGGCTTTGCTGAGCATGCTTTTGTGGCTCAACATAGCTGCCGGTATGCCCTCGATGGAGTATCCCGATAGCTCTGGTTGAAGCGAAGCATTGATACCTACTCTAACACCGTGAAACCTTGTATATGCGCCATCCTCGTTGGCTCTGTTCATAGAGGCTCAGGGGTAGCCCTCAGCCTTCGTGCTGATATTCGTAGGCAGCTAGGATGTGCCTCTCAGGGTTTCATTGTGAGGAAGATCTGTTTCCACTTAGCAATCACCCATCAACTTGAGTAAATGCGCCCTTCTTACATACTAGGTACTGACATAACCTAGCACATGGGCACTTTCCTGTAAAAAACGTCACTGGGCCCTCCTTCCAGCCATGAATCCATCCCCAGGCCTGTTTGACACTCCCCAATTAGGAAGGAGCTCGACAAACGAACGAAAATCATATTTGGCAGTTGGCAACCCCCCGCGAACTTCGAGACAGCCAATCACGTAGCGTTTGTCAACCCCAATCGGGAAGGTGCCCTCGTTCCTCCTCCTGTCCCCCTTCCCTCGAGATCGTCTTCTTCTCTTCCCACAATATTCCTTCCTCATCCTCTCTCGTCTCCTTCCTTCGTCTCTTTTACCTCATCCCATCCACCTTCTTCATCCTCTCCCGCCATTATCATTACTTCTCTCCACTTGCCATCTCTATCCCTTCTTTCCATATCAGTGAAATCTGTCAACAAAAGCCTCGTTTTGGCCAAAAACAGGTAAGTGAGGCCTCTTCTCTCTTACCACCCATCCTTCTTCGATCCTCAGAAAAGCCACTTCTTGCTTCTCATCCTTCAGTTCAACCTCCTTTCCATCTTCCTAGCATCTTCTTCTTTTCTCCCAGTCTTCTCTCATCTTCTCTCACACCCAATCTTCTTCATACTCCAACCCCCTATCAAGCTTCACTAGCTCCTCGCTTCTTCTCATCTCCTGGCTCATACTCTGCTCATCTTCCCATACCCTTTTCTTTCATCGTCACTCTCGAACCCATCGAATCGCCTCAGCTTTTCTATCATCGTCTCGATCTTCGTCTCACTCTCTTCCTCACAGCAACCTTCATTTCTCCAACAAACAATCATCCACCAGCGATCCACGTCAAGGTCAGTTCATTTCTTTCACAACATCAATCAGCCCTCACCTTCATCCTACAATTTCTCTCATCCTCACTCTTTCTTCCCCGCCTGTTCTCTCATTTTCGACTTTAGCCCACTCTTCATTCTTTCTCTGACAACATCAACAAACTCCTATTTCCCAGCCTCTCTTTGTGCCACCTCTTACTTTTAGACTCGTCATTGTTGTCGGCGACTTCCTCCTGTTTCTTGACTCCACCAAGCTCCAGTTTCCAGCCTCTCTTTGTCCCATGTCTTACTCCTAGATTCGTCATTGTGTCTATTTGACTCTCCACGCCTTTTTTCTAGCAAGCTTCAATTTCCGGCCTCTCTTTAAGATTTGCCCATTGCTGCCCTCCAGGACTAACAAAGCACGCCACAGTAGGATACGCCCGTCATCATGGCATCGACCAAGGGAGATCCCGCTAGGGACCCAAAACCGTTTGTCAATCCCTACAAAAATCTGGATCTGCCACCTGAAGCTTTTACCTTTGGTAAATCGGTGAGTCTTACTATCTTTGTCCCTGGTTCCTTTGTCGCACAAACCTGTGTTGGTGCTCTGTTTGTCTCTGTTTGTCTCTATTCGTCCCCTTTCTCCTTGTCAATTGCCCGACGGCCACTTCCGCACAATCATACTGCTCAATGGCCAGGCATTGTTTTCATTGTCTTTTTTGTCATGAGGAGTTTGCCCCGTTGAGGTGGGATTGTCCGGCTGTCGGTGACTAAATTTGTATGGCGGTCATCTCCTGTCTGCGATATATAAGAAGCATGTCTTCCCCTTCTCCAGCTGGCTTCTTCTGCAATATCTTTCATCGTTCCTCGCAAAATCTTTACTACACTTTTCGCAGTAGAAACCAGACATTTCTGCTGCTCTCTATCAACTTTTGCTTCTTATTTCCTTCGCGATTGTTATCGTTGACTTGAATCACCATGCCTATGCAGGCGGAAATCTCTGAGATCAAAGGCTCTATTGGGTCGCGGAAAGCTGACGATATCTTTCGACAGTACCTTGAAGGCAGCACCCGCGTGCCAGGACCAGGATTTAACGCCACTGGTCGCGAGGTTAGCCTGGTTCTCAATGCTTATCTTATTACCGGTTTTCCCACTCAGAACGTTCACCAATACGATGTAAGTCACCATACCCTCGCCTTTGGCAATCGCTTTAGGAAAACGAAGGCCTGACAGCGTTTCTTAGGTGACCATCCTGAAGATCGGCAAGGAACATGAGCAGCCACCACCACGTTCGCGAAAGTTTGCTTGGGATACCAATGCTAGGAAGTCCACCTGGAAGCAAATGATCTATGATGGCAATAAGCTTGCCTGGTACGTCCACTTCTCAAACTACTTCAGCCCTTGCTTCTGACAAACCGAAACAGGTCCTCCAACAACTATGACGAAATGAAGTCGGTTGAAGTCAATCTTAACAACAAGACTGACAACGACAAGCCTCCTGCTTATCGCATTATCGTTCGGAAATCAAAGACCATCAATCTCCAAGTCCTGCAAAACTGGCTGCAGAAGAAGGGCTCTTTTGACGAGCGAGTTCTTGAAGCGCTTAACTTCATGGACCACCTTCTGCGTGAATTTCCGTCCACCAAGTACACCCCTGTCAAGCGGGCATTCTACGATCCCAAGGGGGAGAGCCGCAACTTCGACAGCACTCTTGACCTCCGCAAGGGGTTCTATCAAGCCATTAGACCTGCTTTGGTAAGTGACCCATCGATTCTCGGCCTCCATGCGCGATTCTCTAACAGACATCTAGGGTGGAAATCTCGTCGTGAACGTCGATAGCGTCCTTTGCGCGTTTTGGCGGCAGGTGTCGCTTGCAAGCCTCGCTGATGGCTTGCTCAAGAATTTCAGTTGGGGCAAAACTGCGCAGGATATGAAGCGTAAGAACGTTAACCCACAAAATCCTTTTGCTGGGTACGTTTACAGCAAAGCACATGTTCATGTTTGGAACAAAATGCGTCATCTGGAGGTCAAACCAGTGTTCAACGGCTGCATCACCGAACGCAATTTCCATATTTACAACATCCTGCCACGAAATGCGCACGAAATGACCTTCACATGGAAGGACCCCGCTACCGGCAAAGAGCAAGAAATCTCAATTTTCAATTACTTCAAGCGCAGATACAACTTGGTTCTTTCCTTCCCTGAATTGCCTGTGGTGGAGATGACAACTCGGGGGACCTATTATCCCATGGAGTGTCTTCATGTGGCTGGGCTACAGCGTTACAACCACAAGTTGGATGAAAAGCAAACCGCAGAAATGATCAGGCACGCAGTCCGTCGTCCTGGCATTCGATTCAGCGATATCGACACCGCTAAGGCGAAGCTCGGTCACTCGTCAGATCCTATCCTTAAACATTTTGGTATGAAGATCTCAGACCAGTCAATTACAACCAAGGGTCGTCTTCTTCCAGCGCCAGAGATCCAGTTTGCGAATGCCAAACACAATCCTGGAACTCAAGGTCGTTGGGACTTGCGTGGCAAGAAATTCCTTGAGCCCAACAAAATTCCTTTGAAATCTTGGGGTGTTGGTGTCTTCACCACGCGAAGCGGACATAATTTGACTTTGCAACAAGTCGATGAGTTTCTTCAGTTGTTCGCCAAGCAGTACGCTGGTCACGGTGGCGCGATCGCAGGTAAACCAACAATCATGAATCTCACTGGTGATACCGCTGAGGCCGTTGAGCGCCTTTATAAGGGTACCGGCAACAACTTCAACCAGCGTCCGCAGCTTCTTCTCTTCATCGTTCCCAACAAAGATACTTTAGTCTATCACCGAATCAAAAAGTCCATGGACTGCCGGTTTGGTGTTGCCTCTCAGATCTTGCAGCGAGCCCATGTTGAGCGTAAACAACCTCAGTACATGTCCAATGTGGCCATGAAAGTCAACGCCAAGTTGGGTGGTGCCACTTGCAAGGCCGCTCCTCGTCAAGACTCAATGAACCGTGCCGGCTGCATGATCATTGGTGCCGACGTTTCCCACGCAGCACCTGGCAGTACTGCTTCGTCGTTGACTGCCATCTCTGTGTCTGCGGATCAGAACTGCGTCAAATACATGGGTAGTTGCCAAACCGGTTATAGCCGAGTCGAGATGATTGATGAGGACAACTTGAAGAATATGCTCACTCCCTTAGTCAATGAGTGGACCAAGACAGTCGGAAATGGGCGTCGGCCTCAGTGTGTCTATTACTTCCGTGACGGCGTGTCTACTGGTCAATTTGCGCAGGTGCTCGAGCAGGAAGTCCCTATCATCAAAGAGATCATCTGCCGTGGCAGTGGGGAAAAGACCGCTCCTAAAATCACTGTGGTGATTGCTAACAAGCGTCATCATATTCGGGCAGCTCCAAGAGCTACTGACAAAGCTGCGGCTGACAAGAACGGAAATGCCCTACCTGGTACGCTTATCGAACGCGATGTCACCAGCCCACACGACTGGGACTTCCTCATGATTTCGCATGTGGCTCTTCAGGGAACGGCCAAACCCGTCCACTATCACGTTATTCGAGATGAAATGAACCACCAACCTGCACAACTACAAAACATGATCAACAATCATTGTTATCAGTACGTTCGGTCTACGACTTCGGTCTCTCTCTGTAAGTAAAGTCCTGATCTCTACCTTCTTCCCGCTTACTAACTAGCAATAGTCCCCGCAGTGTACTATGCACATTTGATCTCAAATCGTGGCAAATGTCAGAGCAAGGATGAGTTTGTTGACAGCTCGGAAGAGTCTAGCGACTCTCCCGGCAAACCCAGTCCTCCGAAGCCACTATTCCCCATGGTGAAGAATGATGGCCGTAACCATCTGCATATGTGGTTTATTTAGACAGAGATCTTTTGAAATTCGGCGGGGCGACCAGGTGAAATACTTTCCTATTGCGGTTTTGGTATCATGATCTTTCGTGCGTTTCAAGGTGACTTGCTGTTCGATTGGAATCAGTTCTCGAAGCTGGTTTCTCTAACGAACGCAGGTGTAGCCGTCGCTGAAAGTGGGACATTGTTTTTCATCAGTGGGAGGGTGATATTTATCTTGATTAGTTTTTCTTTTCTTCACCAGTCGGTACAATGTAACTAGTTTGATCGATTGTTTCCGGCCAAGCCGGTACTCTAATGATCCTAGATACGACCGTTACTGGATTTCTATGATATGAGGAGGCATTGACAGGCAGGATATTATCTTTGCGAAGGGAAATTAGAGATAGAGACAATACAATGAAAGCTTCCTCAATACTTTACTGGCACCGAAGAGATAGGACATTTTTCCGTAGTACAGTAGAACCTGCACGCTGACGTGAGCAGGAAGCCTAAGCCTAGTATCAATTGATCCAGATAGATCAATTCTATGCAAATGGTATGAAATACGCCTGTACTTGGTTATCGGTTATATTCATGCCATGCTAGTTACGATGATATCATGTTTTATTCTAGTCAGAAGATCAAATAGACCGCAACGAGGCTGAAGCGTCATTGAGTACCTAGCATGAGTCCGAAGATGAACATTGATTTCGAGATTCATTTGTTTGACAAACCACACAATTTCAGTGGTGAGCTTGCGATTCGGATAAGCCAATGTGAAGTCAAACCTGCGGATCAGCTCTGGAAAGAGCTTGGACATTTCCATCAAGCTGATATTTTTTCCAATGCAGGTTCGAGAACCGTGTCCGAACTGTATGTGATGTTGCTATGGTCAATACTATCAAAGGACTTCCCATCTGGATTGCCGGAGGCAAAATACCAGGGGCTCTATACAGGCAAAAGAAATTTATTGGTCAATTCTTGACTGTGAATAATATAGAGAGCAAGATGATCCCTTTTTAAAGTGAGTACCATAACCGTAAATGGTTCTCAGTGCGTCGGGATCGTCGATAGTGTATTCATACGGTCTGATTCGTACAATAGGACCTACGCGTAATTTTAGTTATTCAGCTGAGCCTCTGGGAGCTGCAAGGGGTCTTACCATGTCGGCGGTGGAGCTTAACGTTGATCTTCTCAAATCCTCCTCCGTAGACTTCTTTAGATACCACAGACGGGAGAACCGGGTTAAGAATGGCCCTGGTATATTTTGTAGCAATGGAAAGAAAGTCCTAATAATATTTCAGGCAATTACAAGAGACAGGAGACATAGAGGTAGTAGCCAGGCAATATCTGCTGTGGAGCGAGGTATTAGCACGGATTCCAACATAGTGAAGGCACGGCAGTCAACTGACGGCATGGTATTTCGAGATACACTGTGATCTGAGAATGTTTTATACTGAAACTGGTCCGGGGGCATCTCCAACGAGCCATCCCACATAAAATCCAACTCCCAGGCCACCCCGCATTTTTCCGTTCTTCACAAATGGGATATACTTTCCTCTTCAAGGCAAAATAGTAATTTTTAAGCTCGCCGAACGACGAAGCCGAGTTGAATGAGTACTACTCATTATGTGAGAATAATGATCACCTCTAGAGCATGTATTGAATAGGAGCAGAACAGGGTGTATTTATGCGCAGGGGTTGCTCCTCGAGAATATCTAATGATTGACAAAACGAGCAGGAAAAGTGTAGCCCCGATAACATTTGAAGTGACGGGCTGCGTGTGAGCGTGAGGAATTCCTGCTAGAACAGTAACGGTCCGCCAACGCGAAACTTCTTTAACAAGTGCGGTAAGATAAGGCAAACGGCCGTCGTCGATATCCGCTCAAGATGGAGAGCGTTCTTGACCCAGTATAGCGTCCAGCTCGGCTTGAGCTTTAGCCTGCACGTCCGGCAAACATGCCATGGCGAGAAATGCGACTCAACATTGTGCATGATGTAGTATCAACTCCTCTTCCAACGAGGTTAGCCATGAGACCTGCAACTTCAACATCGGTCATCTTCTGCTTTTTCTGAGATTCCGTCATCGTTTTAGCAAAGCAGTCCGGTGATGCTCTGGCCCCTTCCTCAATGAGCACATGGAAGAAGGGGGCTCCAATAGCTGATCCAATACGTAGCTTTTTCGGCAAACTCTATAGAGGAAAGGAAGTGAAGCATTTGTGGGATTGCTTCCACCAGATACAGACCAGGATCACAAGATCTACGCCCTCCATCGATCTAAGGGCTTGCTGGGCGACGAAATCATTCTTCCAATCGGTGCATTTCATCCCAGGACTGGGACTTGCTTTGAGTCTAGTTCTTGCAATTTCTCTTTCCTGAAAAGAGCGCATTGTCGTCCGAGTATTAGGGTAGGGTTAGGGCTTCATCTTAGCCCTAATATTCGACCCATGCAACTCCTTGAACCAATCAGAAGTCGATTCCAGTCAATTCTCCACGTGCTAGCCTGGGAGCAAAGTAACCCTCAGCGTGTGCCTTACAAGTTCTTGCCATTAGCTAGATCTTCTGAACTTGGTAAAATAACCAGCCCAGGACTATACTCAAGTATCGAGTCTAGAGCGACTTATACCCAAAGGCAGTTAAGCTGACGATATGGCGTTCGCTTTGACGCCTCAGGCTTCGATTCTTCCAAGTTTAGCAGCGCGCTAGTCCGATTCCGGTAGCCGATCGATCATGGCGACACTAAACCGTAAAAGGGCTAGTGCGTAGGTACTCTGGCGCCAAGGATCTCCACTCTCCTCAGCGACAAGGCATCAAGGCATCAAGCTCACACACGTGGTCGTCAGCAATTGTGTACATTGATAAATAGGTAGAAGAATCAGAAAGCAGTTGCTTTATGTAGTCATTCTCCAGACAAGATCGAAGAAATACATGACCCAACCGTCCAACGTCTTCTTGTTCTAGCGCGACTAAGCACGGGCAGGTGAAACACGGACTGTCTCCATCCGGGAATCCGCGTCATCAACCCTGACTACGACATACCTAACACATGTCCAATTGTGTTATGCTGCCTATCACTCAGTTCAAGCGAGTTAGCCAAGAGGAGAGTCGACATTCCAGATGACTTAGATATGTACTACCTGTACTAGTTAGTCAATTGCTCAAGTGCTCTTTCCATTGAATTGTTTTTGTTTCTTCCTCGGGATCTCACTCGGTCGGCACTTTCTTGTTCTACACTTCGCAGTCCCTACCACAGCACTTCCTTCCCTTTTGGTTCGCAGCCGCAACCGTACGTCACTTTCCCTCCGTGCCTTCCCCACTTGGCCCGGCCAAAGCTTGGAATTAAATCAAGAAGCAAAACAAGCCTTCAATTTCTTCAACATCCAGTTTCTTGGGCAATACCGCCTGTAGGCGGTGCAATTGATTTTCCCCTGTGCTCGATACTCTCAATTCCAGTTTTTCAACCGATAAAACCTATTACAACGACGACAAACAGAGGAAAAGGAGGAAACAGCTTAGGGAAAAGGAGATGTCAATATTCAAAGAGCTTCGCCGGCGGTCCAGGGCCAGCTTCCAAACAACCACCTCAGCCGACTCCCAATCGAACGACAACGCGGTCAGCGGTCAGTCCTCTTCGACAATAGGAACGATAGAAAGTTCGACGACGCCGCCATCTTCCATCAAACCGTCCTTGTCTTCCCCCAATCTCAGTACTCTCAACGAAGCCGTGAATGGCTCAGTAGTACCGCCCGTGCCCTCGCCGCTACCACAACGTCCCGTTCCCATAACCTCCCAATCAAACCGACATAGCTTCTATGTATATGCCCCCGACACCTTCTATCTTTGACTGTTTTAATACCGTATACTGACCACGAATATACACGATTGTAGTCGACCAATGGCTCACCCGCGAATGGCTCTATTCGAACACCCGTTGCAGCTTCTCCATATGCCCCACGCATTATTTCCGTATCAGACAATTCATGGGTATGGTTCGGTCCTACGCTTCTTCTTATACAGTCTCACTGATTGTCCGGTTGTCTTTTAGGTACATCAGAAAGTATTGTTGGTGTCTGGTCACATAGGCGACCCGCGACAGCCTCCAATAGATGGAACCATAACCCTACATCACAACCAGGATAACTTCCCGGCGACGACTTGGCCCGTTTCTGATTCACATTTCAAGGTACTTGTTCATTTGGTGCCAGGACCAAATCGACTTCGATTCGATTTCAACTCTCCCAAGCTGTCCTCAAGCTCAAGCTCCGGCCATTCATCCTGGCATAGCATCAATTACCTTCCTTTGACGCAGTCTCCACCTCTCGATTTGGTTATACTACTAGGAAAGGATTCTCCGGGAACATTCGACTCGACACCTGAACGGATTCAAAGCGAGGGCAATGATCTCAACTTGGCAGTTAAGAAGTATCGAATGGCTGCCTACTTGTGGCAAGCTTACACCGGCGAACAAATGTTTCGGAATACTTTTGGTAGGAGATGTTTCAGGTTGGAAGAAGAATGGCAGACGGGCACTTTAAGTCAACGGGACACTTCCACGGGGCAGATCAGAAATGAAGCAAAAGTACACATAGTACGGACCGAAAAGACTGTGGCCGAATTACGGGACCTAAATATAGCTCAACAGTACGGGCCTGCGACGAAAAAAGACGAATTATTCAACATTGCAAAAGAAGCAGTGACGGCATACTTTCGGCCGCACCCTGAACAGAAGCGTTATGTCTCGGTTCTGCTGCTTGATTCACATTGGGACACTTCATCCCAGGTTATTACCGCACATGCTGCCTTAGGTTCTGACGGTGGTAATATTAAAATGGCAATATTCGGTTCTCATAGCCTTCACAGCTACCCGTCCTGTCTGGAGGAGGTTGTTTCCGCATTCTCTGACTGTACAGAGACAGATACTAGATATGTCGCGAACGATTGTGGAGAAGCAGGAAGTAGTTGGGAGGCAGCCAATATCGGTATAGGCGCCCATTTGCATGAAGTCGGTCACCTGTTTGGAAATCCACACCGGGAATATGGTGTCATGCTGCGTGATTATACGCGCTTGAATCGAACGTTCACAACTCGGGAGCCGTATTCGACTCGGACTAAGACCCAGGGCCTCAAATTGTGCTTACCAGCCGATGAATGCCAATGGCATCGCCTCGACGTCCTTAGATTCAGGTTTCATCCTTGCTTCCGTCTCCCGAGTGACCCTCCTACTCGTCCAGATGACAGTATTCAGGCTTGGCCAGTGGACAATGGGAAGATTTTGCTCACGGCGGCATCAGGTGTAGCTTACTTAGAGCTTTACCCGGAAGGTGAAGATCTCTGCCACCAGTATCTTGAGTTTATCAACAACGAATCTCCGAATAGCGGTATACCGAAACAAGTGACTATCACCGAAACCGAACTGCGAAATCTTCTCCCCCCTGAGCAGCAAAAGAGGAAAATTCGGGTTGAGATATTCTCAGGCAACCTTGGATCCCATACAATCGAGGATCTGGGCGCTTTGAAGTCGAAAAAGTCAATTGTCAAGCTTCCGAAGAGCCAGACGGGCTTCCGGAGTAGCAAACTCGGGATGTCACAATTAGAAGGCAGCGAACCTCAGGAGGTTATTTTGGATAGTGTTTTTATCCAGAAAAAGTTGTTGACATCGATCAAGGTATATCATGGCTATGCTCTTGATGGTCTTGAATTCTGTTATGAAGATGCGACAAGCCAACTATTTGGCAAACGTGGCGGAAAGCCAGGGGGGGATGAATTTGTTTTTGGTCAGTATTTTATTTGCTGTCTTTTCAGATTTGTGGCTGGTTCTAATTTAACAATCACAGACACACGACGCGGAGAACATTTACTAGGTTTCTATGTCCGAGCTGGTCTATGGATTGATGGCATTGAGATCATTACGAGTTTCGGGAGAAAATCAGGGGTATACGGGAACGCTACAGGAGGATCTGGGTAAGTGTGGCACAAGCCTCAATTATCGTGGCAGTGGATACTGACATGGGCGTAGACATACATTGATACCTCCTCGGGGTTACAGCATTGCCGGGGTTTCTGGATCTTGTGGTGCATGGGTTGATGGTTTTTCGCTAATCATCACACGGTAAACAACTTTCCTATCTTGATTGATTATACGCATGCTCGGTTTCATACAAATGGGTGGCTCGCCTATCTTTGAAGGCTTAATTCGACATCCTCTGTGACGCTTGATGCGTACGTGCAGGGTTATGACAGTACCTGGATATATTTGCGAATAATAACCCGTCGCAGATTCTTATTGTGATTTTCTTATTTGGCATAATGTGGCCACCTGCAGATATTGTTTATACAGCCAGTCTTTGAGTCAATTTGCTCTGAGTAAGGCCTTTGCGTTTTATATTTGCGAGACTTTGGACGTACAATTCTGAAGGTCACGTATAGGGTTTGCATTGTTGTGGGATAGCAAGGATAGAGATACCATGATCAAGCATTGCAGGTTATGTTATTGCCTTAATACTTCAACGAGCTATAATGAACCAGCACACCTAGTTATCAAGTCAGAACCGGTAGAATGCCTCGTCGAGATCGTTGAAGCGTAGTCGATGTCCGGTCATAGTTACCCTGAACGATGTACCTAGACCTACAGCTATGTCCATCTCCCATCGAGCACCTCTCAAACGCATTTGTCTCGTCATGACAACCGCGCGTTCGTCGTTGCACAGCAATCGTTACACAGACTTGGCGATCTATCATCAAACAAGTGTTTCAACTTTCAATTGCATGTCACTAGTCAACCCTTAGAGAGGGATTGGCAATTGTACAGCTCGAGCGATCATGATCGATACGGTTCTTTGTGCGACTGGTTTTTTCCATGTAGTAGTTGCGGTGTACTCCCTTATCGTGACTATATCCGCAGCAATAGTTAGTATATCCGTAATCTCGATGTTTCATGCAAACCGTATCGCCAGAAACACGACACTGCTCAATTGATACTCCGATCAACTCAAAATCATCATCGTCATCATGACCCTTTTTCCCAAATCCCGATATACCTGATCTGCTCTGGGTACATGGTCAGGGATGGACGTGTCCAAAAACTCTCCCTGAAATAAAAATAAACACAGCGGAAGACTTCTCCGCACTTTTTTCCAAAACAGAGCTGGGCATTGGCTGGAATTGTGTACCATTGCGCATCCCGTCAGTTGCCTGTTTGGGTATGTTTTGTGGGGAGTGCATATGCATGTCTGTTACGTACTGTATTACCTACTTATGGTATGTATGTATTCTGGTATGTTAGTATCTTGTCTGTAAAGAGGCGTTCCACTAGCTAGGCATAAACTCCCCGGTATTGCTGTACTGGGTGTGAACATCTCTTTCTAGACAATAGATACACTTCTAAGTGCTTGTCGATATTTAGATTTCTCTGTTGTATAGATCGAGTATGTGATCGTGACATGTTGATAGATCGATGACCGATCAGCCTGTGGCTTCAACGACAATATGTGTGGCCGTAAAAGCTAGGCAGAAACATTGCATCCACAATCGAAATGGCTGTCAAAATCGTGGCTGAAAACACGTACTACGGAAATATTAAAATCGCCACTCGGTAGACAGTTTGTGTGGCCGTCACAAAAGCTGATTCGATACGTATTTAGTGTTGCACAGCCATCTCATCTCCATCGACCGTTGTAAATACGTATGCCCCAGCAGCCGTCATAGCCGTGCGGGGAGCCACGAATTTTATGAATCTTATGATTAGATTACCTAAGATATTCGCGCCAATTAACTTATTTCGATTGTGTTCGTGCACTACTACATAGTAGACATGGAACCACGGAAGTACATATGTTGTTGCTTAAATGGTGGCGATAGACGGCTGGACACGGTCGTGTATGTCGGAAACCTTCTCCTCGCGATGATTGCCTCTTTGTAGACCTTGCGACGATCGAGCAATTGAGTTCTGTCTATGCTACTGAGGGGGAGTCCTTATTTGTGTGATGTACGACTGATACCACACAACATCGAAACGATCGATCCGATGCTTGGTAGTACCCTACTTACGAATTCCTCGTACGCGGTCGTACCTTCGCTGTTTACATTCTGGTGTTTGGTAGATCTGGTAGGTGATAAGGTTCTTTGCAGTCGGAAAAAAGAACCGATGTGCTTATCAAACCCATGTTGAATTGTTGATGTATGGAATCCTAGAGCATCTACGTATTAGTATGGGCCCGGCTGTGAGTGGCTGCAACCTTATCGATTGCGGATGTTCTGACGTCATCTATCGTGTCTTTTTTAGAGCAAGCAACGCGGCATGAGACGTGGTATATCTTGGCCCGAATGAATTTGACATGAAACATTAATTTAAATAGAGTCTTCGGAGAGAAAGAAAAGATAAAGAAAAGGGCTACGAGTCAGCTCGATAATTAAATTCATAGACTTCGACTATGGTTGGCCAGGTACTCGCCAGCTTAAATTTTTAGTCCAACTAGCCCTAACCTCCCACATGTGGAATCCTCTTCCGCACTCCGTAGTAACTCGTAGAGTCGGAGCTAACATATGACAATTGGCGCAGGCCGCGCAGCAAAACAAAAGAAAAAATGGATAAGTGGCGATCGTTGCATTAGTTAGACGGCTCAGACCCCCGTGAAGATAGATTAAGAGGCGATCGTTACCCAGCTCGATCAACAGGCTTACACCGGATCAAAACTCCAAGGAATCAGATCGGAACGAATACTCCACATTGTTTAGGTTAGTTTAAAAATGTTAATCTAATGTCAGTCGATAAAAGCACGTCTACTATTGAGTATTGGCAATGTACGACGCGCTTACTATTCTATGTGTTTTGATTATTACGCGGCTTGGGTGTATATGGATTACGGATTGTATTACGGACATCGCGCCGAGTTGACTGACTCACGCTCAAAGCTGTGATTGGCAGCCCCGCATTTATCTGTATCTACATGACAATCGAGCCACATTGTCTCCTCGAATTGGTTCATTGGATATAAGTTACGTGCTATCTTATCAGCCATAGATCATTGAGTCTTACGGCAACACGTTTCAAGCATTCATCAGCTTAGATATTGGTATGTCTTGGTACGTTTAGTCCGGCTTCTTCGGAAAAGGAAGCCGCATACACTACTGATAGTATTCACTAGTAAACTGTAGATCTAGTCGGTAATATCCATGGATCATACATGGCGTGAATGTATTCTCGACACAATCTCGACACGAGAGAATCTAGAAAGCAAAGTGGCAAACCTCAGATACATTGATTGTACATCGGCAAGCCGGTCTGCCGTTATGACCCGCTATGTGGGTTGCTAATGCTAGATAGTAGACATCTTATTTGATTGTCGTGAGTAATATCTCATCTTGCTACAGATCTCAATGACTCAATGATATCCACTCAGCAGTTGTCGCGCTTCATATTATAGACCTCTGGCCCACCTAATCACTACACTCTAGAAGTCCAGCCAGGAACTCTTCATAGTTCATGCTCACAACCATTTGACGCACTGATATCAAATTAGTAGAAACAACGGTAGGCTTGCATCAACCAAACATTGCCAATCATCCAATGGTCAGTGCTGAGTTCACGGACTCGAGCGGCTGGAACTTTGTTGTATTAATCCGGGGACGGATACCCGCAATGAACAATGAACTTAACACTGAGCAGAGCCAGCAGCAAGGAAATCTCGCCGTTTGAAAAAAATAAGAAAACGCCAAAAAGCCATGGCGTTCGTGTTGACCAGATTCGATTCGTATCTGGGAGGAGGCTTGGTATTGTGATTAATTTCAGCGTTTCAGGCATACGGCTGAAACTTAAGTCAGATGCAATCTCCGCGATAGGCAAGTAATTCGTTAGTATAATATCTTAATATGTATTGGGTATCAAATGAGATGAATCGAGATTGACCTATGAACTGTCGAAGGTATGTCACGTCGTACTAGAAGAAAGGGGAGCTAGACAATTCTAACAATGGAGCACAGACGCCTAGATCAGTCAATCCTCCACTGCTATCTGTGCGATATCGTCTAGAACTGACAGTAAAGCATCAACGATCGAGAGACTGCAGAGTACGTAATGAAGCCATGAAAGATTAGCCGCGTCAAAAAGCGGTCCCTGAACTAGCCTTGACCTCTAGACGGTCAGATACGTATCGTGCTCTGTATGGTAAGTTTTGATGAAGGACTAAGTTATGCTCCCGTTGGGGCTTTCCGGCCCCACAATCCTGTTGCAGTTAGTTTTCTTAGTTTTGATACGACCGTGTGACAGAGGGTGTATGGTAATTACCGGTTGTGTGGCTGTGATTGGTGGAATTCTGTTCCGATGGATCCTTCATACTGTTTGGGGGCAGACCAATGACCAGCGCATTGGGTCTTCAGATGACAGTTGATCGTACTCTTATCTTTTCTTTTTTTAATTCACAATAGCATAGGGCTCAGTCTTAAGTAGGGACGCAGTTCAAGAGAAGCAGTCGTACAAGAACCCGAGGAAATAAACTTATTTGTCGCTAATGCAGGTAGACACGTCATCCTTCGACCTTCATTATAGTATTTACCTAATACTGCTCCGTAGTAGAACTACCGAGACTCTGTGGAGACGAATGGAACTCTCCATCTGCCAATAGCCCGAAATGCATCAAATGTTTTTCTATATAAAATCCCTGACGTATGCTAATGACATCATATGCTATTTGGCAAATAGAAGTGTGCCTATCAAAGCTACATGAAGGGTAAGTACTACTTAGTAAGAAGCCCGTTTCCACGGATTAAGTATCCGGCAGACACTACGACAACCCTACTTTAGAGCGATCTACAAACAATTCGACGAATAGAAAACCAACCTGATCAGTTGCTACTCCATATTTGATGAGCAGAGAATGTCTCAACACTCCTCATTTCATACCTAGTGCCGATATCATATCGATGTGACCAGCACATGTCAATTCTGCCTGTCAGTCAACCGTGTCTTACATGGTATCGTATCATTAATCGCAATGCAAGCCTCACAATCTGCATACGGCAGTGATATACACGCCATCCCAAGCCATTTTATCGATGAGGCGCACATATGCATCAAAAACACATTGAAGGAGGCGTGGCAAATGCGCATTGGTATTGGGTAGTCGAGCTCGGGCGCACGTGTGGCGTAACGGGCTTGTCAATGTGCCGCGATGAAACTGTTAACTCCGTGTTTCTCGAACCTATTTCTCGAAGGGATTGGTTGATTCAACCGTGCCATAACCAATGTTCATCGTTATCGATGATTTGAATTAAACTCATGCATTTTAATAACTGTCCAATAGAGAGACTCGTGGTGGCTGTAAGCTCGATTTTCTGGTTGTTTGCAAAGAATCATTCAGACATTTGCTCTTTTCTTTTGAAAATTCTGTTGACATGTTCCATAATAATTTCATTCGAATCGGGCAATAAGACTTGCCCTATATGAGGGCCGGCATCCCTCCTTAGCGTTTTGTCGCCATAACACCTTTTGGTTTGCGGGCAGAAAAGCTGGGACATCGTTGACCCTACCTAGGTAACCTCGAAATCGTCTGTCACTAGCTCATTCCAAAGATTTCAGACATTTGTGAATTCATGGTGGCTTGCAGGCGTCCTGGTCTTTGCTAGAAGAAATACTCCATACAGTAGCTAAAAGCCGTACTAACCCGTTATTAACTAGTCCGTATCAGTGTATCAGTGTATCAGCTTGTCAGACGCTATAACTAAGTGGCAGCTCAGTACCAGGTACTGCTGATGTGTAAAATACACTAACACACCATCAGACCGCCGGTTCCATTGAGGTCCCCACCTTTGTGGCTTGCCTGCTGTCCCACATTCAATTTGGTACTGTACGTATGGTACGGTATTATCGTCTCGGCGCTGCGGCTTTCCCCTTCTACCTCCCTCTTTCCCTTCCGAATGATCCTTCCTTACTAAACCGCGCTCACTTCAAACCTCATCCAGTCCACTCTTCATACCACTACAACGCTTTTTCCTATGTTGGTGAAGTCATAATGTGGTTCCCCTGAGAGCTCATTGCTTGGCTTAGCCGCAAGGGACCACGCACCTTTCTCCTCTACTCACTCGAGCTTCGCCGACCAGCTACCGGCCGTTTTACTCGTCTAAACCGCTTCTCTTTTCCACTTTTATTTTCCCCTTGGCCCTTGTCTCTTCCGTTCCCTTTTGTACGCCCTCTTTCGCCATCCACCTTTCGGTTGAAAGCGCCTCTTACCATTCCATGATACTCACCTCTCGATTGGGGAAGGCCTTAATCCATATTGAACCGTGGTTTATCATAGCGGGTAACAACGCAAACCTTCCCCGAAGGCGTCCAAACACCCCGCCCTCTCAGCGAAAGTTCGTCACTGAACTTTTTTTTCTAACTGAACCAAAATCACTTATATTAGTGTCAACTACGCGTGGTCGTCGACGAAATACTACATCCAAATACTCTGTCCACCTTCCTATTTGGCTACACTTTGATATCGCCTTTTACCTGGGAAACCAAATCGTTATCTTTGACTTGGTCGTGGTATCCGAACGCCCAGCTCATTCTTTCTTGAGCTCATCGAAGCGCATTCACGATAACTGTCGCACTCTTCACATATTCAGATAATATCGACGGAAGGTAACAACACCATTGAACAGAGAAAATTACCTCTCTTGTTTTCAGCCAAACACGGCTTCACATAAAGCGAGAAGGCAGTGACCGATCCGGATGTTGCAAGTCGGCTCGCCTCCGTTCCTTTCTTAAATTGTCTCCCTTCAACAACCTTCTCCCCGATTTGAGTCTCTACGACTCTAGTCGCCCAGATGTTCCGCAACAGGTGAGGATCTCGCATACGATTTCAAGCCTCCTGCTAACGACTTCCCATAGAAGAACATCGCAAAAGCCGGACGAAGAGCTCATCACGAAATTTAAAGAGACATTTCCCGATGTCAATTCGACAGGCTCGATGTCCGATGGTAGGCTTACCGGCTCCATCAACCCCGCTGCAGTAGACGGAGGAATTCCTGGCCAGTATGTGTCCCCTTGTCTTTCTAATTCGTTTAAAGTCATACTAATAGTTCGATCACCAGACCCGACGACGACGAGATCAAGGTCAACGATCCAACTCCAAGAAACCTTCAAGACCTCCGATTCACGCCATCCTTAATGGATCCAAATTCATTTCAGTTCATGGCACTAGCAAATCAACCTCCAGGTTATTATACGCCTACGCCCGGCGGAATGACGACAATATACCACCATCAAGCCGGTGATCTTCACACACCACTCGGCTACAACCTCGTCACACCTATTTCTATACCCAACACGCTTTCCGCTGGCTTCCCCGCTGGTCCGAACGGAGAGTTGCATGTCAACCATTTTCCCGCCCAGCAGCAACAATTCATGCCACAACACTACAATCCTTTTGCACAACAAACAGCCTTTGCGCCAAGTGCGTTTATGCACCGAGATTCGACATACGACCCTATGGACAGATCAGAAGAATCCTCGATAGATCAAATGACGGTGCCAGGTGCTCAACCGATGAATCTGATGATGCCCGGCGTTGGCTTTACGGATCAAATGGAAGTGAGCTCGGAAGCAGATGGCGAGAAGTAAGCATAACAAATCTTATGAATTTTACAACCTCCTGTATACGGATGGCATTCTTTCATTCTTTGAAGTTCTGGCAATTGACTGAAACAGATTTCGATTTGGCGTCACCTTGCGCGCTCCTACGGCCATGGTTAAACATGCAGACGAGATTCCAGTGACTTATCTAAACAAAGGTCAAGCATACTCAATCTCAGTTGTTGACACGTCGCCGCCTCCACCGGGTGCGCAACTCCGCAAGTATCGAACATATATTCGCGTTTCTTTTGAAGATGAGCAGCAGCGATCCAAACCTTCTACTTGCTGGCAATTATGGAAGGAAGGACGTGGTTCGAGCGAAGCTCACCAAAGAGGCGGGAAATTGCTTGCTGTAGAATACGTCGATCCCAACCAGGGCGCAGACGGTGACCAGAGCCAGCGTCAAGTTGAGCTTGAAAAGGCTTCATTTGATGGTTTCTGTGTTACTTGGACAGCAAGCCCTGCGAGCACTTCCGCGGACTGTGCAATCTCTGTTCGTTTCAACTTCCTTTCAACCGACTTTAGCCACTCCAAAGGTGTCAAGGGTATCCCCGTTCGATTCTGCGCAAAGACCGAAATCCTGTCCCCCAGCGATACGACGCCCGATCTGCCAACATCCGAAGTCTCTTACTGCAAGGTCAAACTTTTCCGTGACCACGGCGCCGAGCGCAAACTCTCCAACGATATCGCCCACGTCAAAAAGACGATGGAGAAATTGAAACAACAAATGGCCCAACTTGAGATGGGTGGAGGTAATTTTGGCAAACGCAAACGTAGTAATGTAAATGTCTCGGTTAAATCTGACACTGCTCGCCCAGTCAAAGTTCCCAAGCACAAACGAACGTGGTCGATGGACTCCCAAGAAAACGGCGGCAAGCTCTCTCCGGAAGACGACCTTCATTTGAAATACGCGATGATGCAAGACATGTTCTCGTCAACCCGTCCCGTTAGTGTTCTCGCTCTTCGAGGCGACGATCAAGATGACCCCGATCTGTTCCCCGTCGTGTTACCCGGTGATCTACAAGAGTTCAAGTTCGAAGGTCTCTCCCGACAGAGCACTCGCGAGTCGCTGTACAGCAATGACGCAGCTTCCGGCATCTCCAACATCCTTTCTCCCTCGAACAGTAGCTTCTCGAATAACAACTCTCCACGACGGCCTCCGGAAAGACAGATGTCACACCAGACCTTCATGAGCCAGGAAGAAGGCATGGAGTGGCCCAATGCCAACCTTCTTACACAACCTGTAAAGGTGAAGAAGGGTACAACAGGTTACATTGAGGCTATCGACATTGATCCAACATACAGACCGCCTGCAGAACGCCCTCCCAAACCAAGTGAGTATTCGTATTTAGCTGTTGATTATTTAAAGGCTAACGAATCCATAGTTGCATGTTTCTACATTCGATTCCCTGACGAGCAAAATGGTGATTACTACAGAGCCGTCTATCTGACGGAGAGGACAGTCCGAGATCTCATGACCAAGATTTCGGAGAAATACAAGATTGACCCCGATCGCATTGTTCGCATATTACGTGTCAGTCGAGAGGGTCTCAAGATTATGGTGGACGATGATGTGGTTCAGCAACTTCCCGAAGGACAGGACATGGTAGCGGAAATCACCGAGACATCCAAATTGGAGGTTACCACTCCGGATATTAGTACCCCTCCGACAGCAGCGGTGGAAGTCAAATTAGTTTACTAAGATGCTACCATATCGACTTTTGATCATTTTCTCTGCATTCGATACCGATTTCTCATCATAATTATACGACGTTTAATGATGATTTCAGATTTCACTTCCCGGCGCCGTCCTGACATTCTCTTTTCACTACGAGTACTTTTACTAATTCCATTCTAGCTTCACAACTAACAAGCGACATCTCTCGTCTGTTAGACGTTGGTAATTTATTCCTCTGGTGGGATTTTTCTTGCTTTTGTCGATTCTTCAAAAACATGAACATTTGTTCAATATGGCGTTCAGGTACTGTTTTGTGGGCGTTGAATACGTGGACAATACACGAGTCCTCGAGCAATGATACCCTTTGATTTTTGTCTGATTTCGTTCTATTCTTGTCTACAATTGGTGCTTATCTTTTTGTTGCTGCATTTTTACGAAACCGAGATATACACATATGGTTTTGTTTTCTCTTATGAAGGCAATAAACGAGTCTTCATTCGATGATGTCGGAGCTGCGCATTATACACCTGAGTGCATTCTTCGTGTTTGTTTTGCGTGGGCGATTGACTCTTCCAGTCAATACATTTTGAATGGAACACATGGCGCAGTACACGATTATTCGTGTTCTATTATCAAAACTCTACTCCATACGGTCAGGCTACTTAATGGCAGCTAATGGCCTTTCTGTCCTTTTGTACCTTATACCCGTCAAAGTTGTAACAGCATTGATAAACGTTTAGGTTATCAGAATCAATCAGATGTGACAGATTTTTTTGAGAAAGTACAGTTTCTCCCGACCTTAGCTAATCTCGGGGAGTTAGGACCCGCCAAATCTTTGGTACTGACGACCGAGGGGCCTTGATGAGTGATCCATCTCAGCAATTTCGCTTAGAGGTCAGATGC
Organism: Talaromyces liani; assembly: GCA_022814505.1. Lineage (NCBI taxonomy): Eukaryota > Fungi > Ascomycota > Eurotiomycetes > Eurotiales > Trichocomaceae > Talaromyces > Talaromyces liani. The sequence continues at coordinate 302,037 of JAKLNL010000001.1, forward strand.
CGAATATCCATCTTTAATCCATAACCCTGGGACCAAGGGTTCCATTCGAATCGGCAAGGACTGAAAAAAATGTATAGAAAATAAACTATAAAACCAATAAAATAACAGAGTCCAGACCGGGTACCACGCAGTCGACATACATTTTCCGAAGAAGGGTTACAGGATTAAAAGTGGTCTCGTGATGGATAAACCGGCAATTCGATCGATACGTAGTTACATATGTTATGTGCTAGTGAGTTATGGAGTATGTGTGCCTGATCCCTGTTGATCACATTGTTTCCTGCTCTGTACTATCAAATACGTTCTGGAAAAGATACTTCCAACGAACAAGACAGAATGTCGGGCAGGTGCCCGTTTCATGTTACGTATCCTTTCTGAATGATAGAGGAGAATGACGTCAAGGTGTGGGCCAATGCTTGTGGCATGCATGCGTAGACAATTACGCCGGCCGTCCATTTTCCGTTCTGTTCCTTCATTCTCGCGACACTTCCAGTCGTCCACTGAGGCTGTCCGTTTATTATTTCCAGGTTGCGTATGAGGCTCATGAGTGGCTGAGAGGCGCAAAGTTACTAGTGGCAGCCCTAACCACTAATCGGGCATAGTCTGCGATCGAAATCTTCCCGTCAACCGATAAGTGGGGCCTATCTCGATTTGAAATTGGACTAGCGGAAATATTGGTTGCGGTACGTATCGTATGTATTACCGCTAGGCTAGTTATGGGCTAGTCTCCGGGCTAAACTGTATTTTTGAAGGCATGGAGATACTCGGGGTTTATTATCTCTGTTCTAGGTACCTACCTCTATGGATCAGATCAATTGATGAGTTATCAACTCGGTTATTTAGACCAGTGCACTCATGTGGCTTGATAGTACTTCATAGTCGTTCCATTTGCGGCACGGCTATTCATGGATGATAGTTCGCGACCCATGGAAAACCGAAATATATCACATACGTATGTACCTGACCCTTATGTATCTGACTTATCATGATTTGTCAAGTCTACCTGACTCGACAAGTCAGACAACACATAACTAAGCAGCAGCTAGGAGCACGTGCTTGCCTAGACCGACAAAACCGTTTGGATCTGTCACGATACGGACGCAGTACTAGTGTGTATGTAACCATTGGAAATGGCGCTAGGAATTGTAGGTTTTAGCCAACGGTTGCATTCTGTTGTTGATGCTTTGGTACTTTTGTTATGCATGGTTTGGTACGATGCAAGTGCCAAGTGAGGTTGTAGCCTGTGTGTGCTGAGTACTCTGTGCTCGGTACTGCGTGCAGAATCGAATCAATTGATATGTCCTCTGTTCAACATCCCTGACCAGCGAACTTATAGCCAGCCTATTTGAACCTTCGTCCTGGTCGCAATCCATTTCCCTTCTCCTTCGGGTAAGTGGTACTGGTATCTGCAAAGCTAAATCGTATCGCTGGGGGCTAGACCTCGTACGGGGTGTCCACCGCGGAAATGAGGTTATTAGGGCCCGTTCATTTGAGATTGTATCAATACAAGACAGAAGACAGACCAGTTGACTCCCCCGTACGGAGCGTACCGTGCGTCTCGTATGAAAAGAGCTAGTTAGATTGCACATAGAAATCTGGTCGATATAAGTTTCACTGTACCGCCCTCATAATACAAGTATCACTCATCCCAAGGAACGCACGCTGTATGTACAGCCATCGAACTATCGCAATGAATCGCGGATTGTTGCGCTCTTGGTAAATCTGCTGCAAATGTCACAAGTATGAACCAGTAGGTACATTTGCCGAAGTTATATGGGCACTGACGATAAGAAATATGAGTGACATTCCACGATTTGACTACGTGGTAGCGGTGGTGAGATTGGACGTGAAAGTCAGAAATGGAGAAATACCGCTAAAAAACGAGGCCCCGTTATGGGTCTTTCCATAATGTGCTGTATATCCTGAATACGGCTGACAAGACGTTTTGTGGCCGTGAGGTGACTCGAATTGTGATTGTGGAATTCGCTTGATGAATGGATCTCTACAGTGTCCTTTCTGCCTTGTTCGATCGGGGCCGTCGAGGGTAGACTGAGGATTTAGCTATTGCCTCTGGTGGTATCCAAATAAGGTTGACTGCATGATGCAGGTGGAATACGCCACCCGATGGGCGTACTACACACATACAGACTCAACATTGGCCTCAAACTCGTTAGAATTCTTACTATTCATCTATATACATCAAGACTTCGTGGCTATGCTAGCCCTGCTGGCAGCGGATTTCTGCGAAGCATCATACCGCTCCCTGGCAAGGTCAAGTTTCGATTTGGTGCGTGGCTTCTCATCGCCAATATGCAATGATTTTACTTGATCGTCGAGTCCCTTTGCCTTTCCTTTCCATTCTCCTCTTCGTCGCTTATAGAGATCCATGGACCAGTTCTTCCATACTGCACGGCCAATGAATGAGTCGCGAAGTTCGTGTTCGCTGTCGGCTAGCTCCTGCGCTAATCTTTCTTTGACAAAGTATATATCTTTCGTTGCGTCCCAGAGGGCATCGACAACGTGAGATCCACTGGTATCAAGGGCGAGTTGCTTCATATGGCTGGAAAACTGAGGCACGAACTGACGACGGAACTGAATTGTTGATGTTGATGCCGTAAGAGCTTTTTGTAAGACGTGCGACGTGACTGAGTTGCAGGCCATATTGATGATGGCGTCTGTAGAGGTTGCTAATAATCCAGAATAAACCAGTTCACTCAGTGCACCGGGCGCTTCTAGCATCTTTTGTACAAAGAGTGATTTGTGTAGAAGGACGGGAGACACTTTCGCCTTTCCTTGCACGGGTCTCTCAGATGGGGCGGTTTCCCCTGCAGGACCATCTGTTGTGTTGACTTCGAGTAACTGCTGTAACCTCTTTGCTGGATCTTCATCAAGAGATTCTTGCAGTGCCTTTGCTAATGGGGCTGTGTCGATATTTCGAATAAGACATCTCTCAATCAATGCCCTTGGCACAGTAAGCCTCGACCTCTCAATGAGATTAGGAACTTCAGGGATAATCATCTCCAAATCAGTTTGTAGATCGTCCCGTCCGACTCGCTCCAAACAGCGGACAAGGACATATGAAGCAATCTCGTTCCGTGAAAGAGACGCTATTCTCTCAAGGATAATGTTTTTGTGTATATTCTTGAACAGTTTGCCAGGTGCGGAGCGCACAATGGTCTCCATCAATCTTGAACCCACGGGATCATATAACAAACCGGTCAAGAAAATAGCGCTTTGTGTACCCTCCTCCAATGTATCGTCCGGTATCAATCGTCGCAAGACAGAGCGTGAATCTTTGGCGGTCGATTTGCCGAAATGGGATAGTTCCAATGATACCAAAAGCTGCAAAACAGGATTTCCAACATGGTGAGTAGCCAATGCTCTCAAATAAGTATCATCCAACCCAGTGGTCATGTCAGCCATAACCTTTTTCAGTACATCCAAGAATGCATCCGGTACAGAGTGATGTTTCGTAGAAACGACTTGTTCTTGTCCCTCTATCCTATGAACTTCGACTCCTTCCTTTGCCTTACTCGCAACAAGCGAGCCATGGGATGACAAGTCCACGGGCTCACCTGCTAGAACAAGCAGCAGAACGCGGATCGTGTGAGATGCGAATCGTTCTGTCAAAAGATATCCCCAATTACCCTCCAACTCTGAAATAACTTGTAAAAACATATCGGCAAGTGATAGAGATGGCTCCTCGTTTCCTTCCTCCTCTATGATTTGCTTTTTAGGCGCGGAAGTTTTGTGAGTGAGTGCGGGCGCGACTTTGACAAAGAGTGTCTCGCAGCAATGGCTCGCAAATCGGTGTTGTACAAGGTTTAAGAAATGTCCTAGAAATTTGCTAAATAGTCGTCGTAGCTGATCGGTACTCGAAAGAGAGATGATTTTCTCCAATAGACGTGAACATGACTGACTGCATGCAATCTTCAATTCTTTTCCTTTCGCTTCTTGATATACACTTTCGACGAAAATGCTCTGTTCCTCGGCGGTATGAAATTGATTCAATTCGAGAACCTCGGCGGCTCTCGAGAAGTATTCTTGCTCTTCGGTGTCGAGCAATCCGTAGAAAGGTGTATCATTCTGATCCGCGCCTGGCACGTCTTGTCCGTATTGTCCATTCTGTTCATCCTGTTCTCCAGAGTCGAATGGTATGTAGTCCGCGGGCTCGGGCTGGTCCTCTGCTGGTCTCTGTCGTTTGAGTGCTGGCTCCTCGTGGTCGTCTTCGAGTTTTCGCTTGTTTTCCTTTTCTTGCGCACGGCGTCCTCTCTTCTGCTTTTCGCGAGGCATGATGAATTGTGCACTCAGCAAGAATGCGATTCTTGTATATTTTGACTGTTCGAGGTTGAGATTATTCTCTTGCGGACGGAAATTTTTCGATAAGCATTGGTCCGTGCACGAGCGATAACGCCTTGTTTGCATTGTTTGCATTGTTACTCAATATCAGGGACTTTTTGTATTATTGAAGCAAAGACACAAGCAGCATAGCAATAATCATTAGACAATTGAATGAACCGTGGAGGTGAGATTATATTACATGATATCGTACATAAACTAAGCTTTTACCGAATAGACAGCAGTAACCTGCCTGCCGCACTCTATCCGTTGTTTGCCCGGAATAATCTGAAAGCGAGCCTCATCGAGGTTCGTAGACGTCGCAACATCAGGTGGAGGAAGTATATGGGTAGGAGTGGGAACATTGCTTCGCTTGCCAGTGCCTACTTGAAGAGATTCATTGCCTCCCCACCAGAGTGTATCTTGGCCCCATTTGATATCGGCAACGGACGACTTTTTAGCATTGTTCAAATGGGCATTATTTCCCAGTACAGCTGCAGCATGCGTAGCACCGACTGATATCTGGACGGGCCGAATGGGCTTCACTTTCTGGGTTTTCTCGTCATATTCACTGAGACCGCTGAGCGCCTTCATTTTGCTAGGACTGTCCTGGAAATGTGTCCATTTGCCATTGCCAAGTGCCCCGTGGATGCCTCTACCGAAAGCCCAGGTGTCGACACTAGGCATACCTTGAATACTAGATGCTGATGTGTCGTCCGTAAGAAGTTTCCGTACTGCATCAACGGTGATGAAACTGGTGTAACCACCGGCGGCGATACTAGTAACCTGAGCAGACCAGGTTTTGCTCGAGTATAGACCTTTCACGGGCAATTGTGTCGGCGTATCAATCATAGGTGAGGCTGGATCATACTCAAACCCTAATTGTCCGACGGAATTGTCTCCAAAACTGAAAACACGACCATTCTTATCGAGCAGCAAGGAATGGAAGTCCCCGGTGGCTATCTGAACAATTTTAGAACCTTTCAAGGTTGACAATTCGTGGCAATAATCCACGGGTCCTTTAGGCCGAGTTGCCCAGGTCAGCCCGGGTACCCCTAATTGGCCCCTTGAGGGATATGCCTCGGTAGCAGCGGCAGCAGAGAATACACGACCAGCATTTGTGAGTAATAGAACATGTTCCAAGCCACTGGAAATTGATGTAACTTTCTCGCCTAGACCCAGCTGAGGCGTAAGTTGTCGATAGCTAATTCGAGCTCTGGAAGACCATCCTGGAACCCAGGAGCCTTCGGATGGCTTTGACCCTGACTGCTGATCGGTCTTTGAGATTGGGACTGAGTATACATGTCCATTCGAGGAAAGTGCAATGATTCTGTCCCGCGACATGCTAATATGAACCAGATTCTTTCCCGTGAGAGTCGGCGTCGGGTGGAAGTCAGTTTCTGAGTATCCTTTGCCCCATTGAATCAAATCGCCATTTTCAGTTACTGCAGCTCCGGAAGTTTGATCCAATTTGATATCTCTGAGAAACTGTCCCTCGAAGTAGCGCAAGCGACGTGGTTCCTTGATTATCGCCTCTTTCGAATCCGGATCGACGACACCGTGACTGTTAGATCCCCAAACATACACCCCTGGGTTGGCTGACATCTTCTTGATTTGCGCATGCTGGGCACTGAGAATTTCGCGATTCCGCTCTTCCGTCACGGAGGTATTAATCTTGGACTTTTCAAATGTAACCTTCTTTACTCGCCTGGGCGGTTGAGCTTCTGGTGTTCCTTGCTGACTTTTCCAAACGTAAGCTGCGGTTGCTGCGGTGAATGTTCCGAGGAGGGCTACTGCAGGACCAGCCCATTTTTGAGAGCCTCTGGACGTCCGCGATGTTTGCTGGCTATAGTTTCGTCTGAAGTTTCGAGCGCGGAGTTGAGCTCGGAGTAGGCGTGACGAGGATCCGATCACCATGGTAATCGGTCGTCTCGCGTGACCTGCATGCATTATTCGATGATTCGAGTCTTTGTCTTCTGTAAATTTTGAGTCGTACTCTGAAAATTGTAGCTGTCTTAGCTATGCTCCAGGAGCTCGAGAAGCTTCGTCATGACTTCGAAGGTAAAGCTGGTTGCGTAGGCGGTGGCAGAATCTTTCGGGCCTCCGCAAGATGCATACACAACAGACGGTGTCCTTTCGACTTCAAAAGTATCCAATGAACTGTACAGCTTTGATTTCGTGCTCTTCAAATTCGAAATTTGATTGATCGACTCTATATTGTTTACCGATGACTTCCGCTTTCTAAGAAACTCCCGCCCACCTGAAAAATCAATTCATGCAATGCTGCCACAGTCCGCGGGGCGCCTGCGGAGTCCTAGTGACCCATCCGGTACACAACGAAAGAAACCAAGAGCAAAAGCACCAGCGCAATTCACGCAAATAGAGGAAGAAACCGACATCACCGCAATCAATGACGAGGTGGAATTCGGAAAGTGGTATCATGATGTGGAAGAAGACTTGCTAGACGCGAGTCATGAAGCATATCAGTATGTCCTATCGCATCGCCCAGATGATAATTATATATGTCTAACATAGGCCAGATCATGCCTTCACGAACTCGAAATATCTAGAGCGCATCTTGATTCTCTTCTCGCCGATACGTCGTCAACCCTTGAACTCCTGTCGAGTCTCTCCAAATCGTTCCAAGCTGTCGATCTGCAGACGTCTACGTTCCAAAAACAATGTGAAGGGCTATTAACCACGCAATCGAAGAATACTCGCTTGGCGGATGATATTAGGGATAATCTTGTATACTATGAGTTTCTGGATCCTGCTTCTAGGAAGCTCAATGCCCCGGGTGCAGGAAAGACAGTTCGCAACAGTGAATTCTCGGATATGCTGAGGAAGCTCGATGAATGTTTGGATTACATGGAGTCTCATGTATGTGCTTCACTACTTTATTTTCGGAAGGATGATATGCTGATGACCAATAGCCCGAGCAAAAAGAGGCGGAGACATATCGATCTAGGTATCGGTTACTATTAACACGTGCATTGACACTTATTCGCGGACACTTTGTTGCTGCACTGCGCGAAACCTCGTCAGGGGTATCGAAGAGAATTGCCGACAAACAGCTGAACGATACCACAATGTCGGCCTTATTGTATGCGAAGTTTCGCATCGGAGCTGCTGAGATGAAGCAGATCGGATTAGAGATCCAAAAGCGAGCTGTCCCGCCAGTCGATCCGGAGCAGGGAACAGAGGCAGAGTACCAAAGTCTTATGAACGAGTTACACACGAGCTTCGCCGCAACGCGAGGCAAGCTTATTATTCCATTGGCACGGAAAAAGCTTACTAGCATAGCCCAAGCTCCTAGCACTTCCAAGGACTTGGTAGCGTTCGCCAGAGCCAGCATTGGCTATATACGTGGAGTGTGTCTTGACGAATTTGAACTTTGGGGAGAATGGTTCCATGGTCAAGCAGGTTTATATGATTTCTTGGAATCTATCTGTGAGCCTCTCTACGACCATCTGAGACCTAGAATCATTCACGAGACGAACTTGATCAAACTCTGCCACCTGTGCACGTTGTTGCAAACTCGTTATATGTCCGATCCAGAAGACGAGACGGAATACAATGATCCAAACCAGCTGGACTTTTCCATTCTTATCCAACCTGCTCTTGCAGATGCACAGACTCGTCTTGTATTCCAGGTGCAAGGTATTCTTCGAAGCGAGATTGAGAGATATCGTCCAAAACCGGAGGACTTGGACTATCCAACACGAATTCGACAAATTACATCCTCTGCCAAAGGTGTTCCATTGTCGGGTCGGAAAGGATCTGCACTACCAAAGACACCCACCATCGTCGACGAGGATACAGATTCCCCAACAGAGAGAGACGCACTCTGGGACATTGAAACTCAAGCTACATTTCAAGCATGGTACCCCACGCTGCGAAAAGCCATTTGGCTGCTTAGTCGTATCTACAGGCTGGTCAACGTGAGTCTTATCATCAGTTCCACTTTTTCAATCTTGCTAAAGAATCAAATAGTCTACCGTCTTTGATGACCTTGCGCATCAAATTGTACATCAGACGACATTCTCGCTCCATCAAGCAAGCACACAAATATCGAGCAAATACTCTCCTACAGACGGCCAGCTTTTCTTGATCAAGCACCTTCTCATTCTTAAACAACAGATCGTGGCGTTCGATATCGAATACGTCACACCCGATATATCACTTGATTTCTCTGGAGTAACGAACACTTTCTGGGAACTTCGCGAACGTGGAGGTCTCTTCAATCCCGGCAACCTTATGCGCCTCGTTGGTGGCGGCCTCTTACCCAAAGTCGTTGAGAACATGCTCGACGCAAAAGTAGAACTAGACGGCAGACTGCGCACCGTCATCAACGACTTCACCAACCATTTCGCCACTCGTATGACATCCACTTTACCCACGAAATTCATTGAGAAGGGAAACATGACAGACGGAGTCGCAATAAGCCCCGTTTGCCGCAGCATCGAAAAGGAAGTCCCCTTGCTACGCAAAGCTTTGGATGACTATCTAGAAGATACCCGTACAAAAGAGACATTGGTTGGCGCAGTGCAGGACCGCGTAATACAAATTTACGAAGAATTCTACGAGGGATATACAGCTTCATTAGCCAAGAGCAAAGGCGTAGCAGCCAATGTGAAGGGCAAAGGTAGAGAGGATGCGGTCTGGGACGTCGACACTTTCGAGGAATGGAGTGAAGGAGTCTTTAGGGTTGGGGTTGCTGGGCTGCGTTCTCTCGACAATGGGGAGGATGACGATGAGCGTGATTCGGTTGTATCGCAGAGATCTTGATGGTTGGATCCTTATAAATTCTTTTATATAATTATTACATACGATTTTGAAGATACTTTGGCATTGTTCTGTGTATGTTTAGTGACATTGATGCGCTATACAAGTAAATGTGATATCAAAGGACGCCAAAACGTCGACCTCCCAATGAATGAGTTAATTCTCCATTGCAACCCTGTTAGTGAAACCAAAGCGAGATCATAAGAAGGCTAAAGCACGTCACGAATCTTAGCATACAACTCCGTCTCTTCAAAGTTGTAACTCGGGTCCGGCGCACAGAAAGGATGTTGATTGAGAAGAGTGTCCGCAGTTGGACGATCGAATGTGTCACTAAGATCAGGTTAGCAGGGTCCCAAACACTTTGCAAGGTCAGATACTCACATTGTAAAGCAGTCGTACATAAAAGCCAATGCTGCAGGACTGATATTCACAGACACATCTTCCGGAATCGGCGGCGCTTGACTGAGACTACCCAACTTGAAGATAGCACCAATGGCTTCTTCTCTACTCCATGGTCGACGTCCGGCAAACATTTCCAAAACCACACAACCAAGTGACCAAATGTCTACTTTGGCACTGTAGCCCTGGCCTTGAGACTGTACAACTTCCGGAGCCATCCAGAACACAGACCCTTGCATTGAGTTCGACGCATCATTGCCGTAGATATTGTCCGTCTTTTTCGAAATTCCGAAATCTGAAATCTTGCATGTGCCATCTAGATCGAGAAGAATATTGTCTGCCTTGAGATCACGGTGAAGGATACCCTGGTCATGAAGATAGGATAAGCCGCTAAGTGTCTGCCGCGTTAGAGACTTGACGACCGATTCTTCAAATTTGCCATGCTTGCGTAAACAGCTGCCAATCGAACCACCGGAAATATACTCAAGGTAGATTGAGATAGATAATTCACCTCGTTCACAACCAAGATACTGAACAATGTTTGGGTGCTCGAGATGCTGCATGGTATCGATTTCTTGGTCCATGGCAGCCACCATTTCTTTCATGCGGTCTTTGTCTTGGCCAGCTACTCTGGGGTTGACCTCGACTTGTTTCACAGCAAGCACCTCTCCAGTATCGGCATTCATGCCGAGGTACACTCTGCCATATGTGCCTTTTCCAATAAGTTGACCTCGAATGATACGGAAAGTTTGTTCCCGTTTAGGCACGCTGTTTAACTGGCTCAACCGACTTCCAGGCTTTGGACTGATTTGCATGATTTTTGCGCCAAACATCTTGGTGCTCTTCCGTCGAAGAATGTCGCCCGATTTCTTATTGGCTGGGCCTGCAATGCTTCGGTTTCTGTTAACCTGCTGAGCACCCTTGGCAACTTCACGTATAGACTTCATACGACTCAACCCTCCCGACTTGTTGATATTACGTTGAGCGACAGAGTATCTGGCGTTTGGATCGCTGGGATCTTGTTGATCAGACCCCTGATGAGGGGGGTTTGGTGGAGGCTGGAATGAGGATCCGGGCTTATCTTTCATAACTGTATTAACCGGAGAACTAGGAGGAGAAGAGCCCGGCGCTTCAAGATAAGGCTCATCGAGATCAATGTTGGGGAAGAAGTCGTCAAGATTGTTGATGACACCTTCAACAGGAGGTCGACTGGCCCAGATATCATCTCTCGCAAAAGAGTCTCTGCGACGATATGATTTATCATCAGGAGATGGTATCGCATTTGCGGATGATGCGCCGCTTTTATCTTGTATCGAGCGCAAATCTGCTGGCATAACTGCTGAGCTGGGGTAGGAAGGTCCAGCAGATATTTCATCACTGGGATTGGGCGACCTGAAACTAACCGACAGTCCCTTGGTGGATCTGGTCGAGGTGTTGACTGTAAGAGAAGGTTTTTGGGACTTGGGAGGTGTGACCTCTGGTGCAGGCCCCTTGCCTTTTGAGGTATCTTTTTTTGTTGAAAGAGGTACTGCAAAGAGTCCATCATCGGAATCGTCCTCGGAATCCTCCGACTCCATCTGCGGCGTTCGAGGTGCATTAAATGTGACGTTCGCTTCCTCAAAGTCATACTCTGGACCAAATGACTTTCGACTTTGTAGAGAAGGTGGTTTGAATGAAGAGGCTGTTGACGGATTTCTTCGCACGGTATTAGAAGTGTTATCAGTGAGCGTGGATTGCGAGGATGTGGAGGAAGAAGTGGCAACACCAGCTGATTGCCCGTAAGCCGCATACACTGGATCGGAATTCCTAAGGCTTGAAGAGTCGCTTGTTTCTGTTGATTCTTCCTCTTGAATTAATCTATATTTGGGTGACGGATGCTGCATCCTCAACGACACGCGAGCACGATCAGTGCTTTTCTTGCTGAGAGAATTGACCTTTGTGAGTGTATTCGATTCAGAAGGGGCCGATGGAGGCTTCCGCTGAGGCACAAGCCCCTCGACCCGTTTATCTTCGTACGGAGAAACCCGCGGTTGGTCAAAATCAATGACGCCCCTACTTCTAAATCCGTTCTCACTGTAATTAGCATTGTGAAGCTGCAACTCTGGTGGTTGCTTCGACCTAGAGAAGGCACGTTGTTTTCGGTCAACATCGAGTTGACGCTCTTCAAGCCGTGGTGTTGTGTCGAGACCAGGGCCAGTGTTGGCGCGTGCACTCTCATGCAAAGATGGCGACTGCTGGTCAGAGCTGATTGCCGTAGCAGAGTGGTGAGTAACAAGAGACGAGGCCCCTTGGGTGCCACGATGCATAGCATCCTCTTCCAATGGCTTTCTTTGCACCTGACGATGTGCTGAAATAGGAGACGACGTGGCTTTCTCAGGAAACGATACCCCCAAGCCAGTGGAACCAGGAGATACATTGCCACGTACGTAAAACTTGAGGGACCCTAAAGGGTCCGCTCTCGCACGACGACTGAGAACAAGCATCGAGTCATCGAGGAAATCTTCATGCTCTGATTGTCCTGGTTCTGTGACTGCAATCTGGGCAGTATGCCAATCCACGATACCTAAGTTTTGGCAGATCACTGTTCTCAGACTTTCGGCTGTATCGGCTTCCGTGATATCCACCAGGCGATAGTTCCAGCCATCTAGAGTGGCCATAGCGTATCTTTGCTTTGCGGATTTCAACCGAGCTGAACTTCTTTCATAATCAGAAAACGAAGAAGACAATGGACGTTCAGCCAGAGACAAGTCACTATTATTATAAGACGACTTGTTGAAAGGGCTATTCAAGCCATTATGACGCGTGAATGAAGGGCTCGTAGGTGAATCTAGAAGCTGATCTTCTGGCGATGGATTCGAATCGTGATAGCGGGATTTCTTCTTAAAAAATTGAAAGAAACCTTTTCCAGGGTCCTTGCCAGTATCTTGGGGTGTTAGACGCGAATTGTCTTGTGTTTGCTTTCGGTTTTCGTAGAATCGCGGCATAGTGGAGTTTCCACGTCCAGAGAGGGAATCTGCGCTGTTCCCCCGATGGTGCTCAAACCTGGACGTGAGATCCCCTGTTGAGGCTGAGGTTAATCCCGACTGAACAGGGAAGGCGTGCTGTGCTGCCGGACTTCCACTTTGGGGACTATCTTCGTGGGCCTTGAATGAAGGCGGTGGAAACATACCACCGTCGCTAGTTGAAGAAGGACTTTGTCTTCGATATTCGTCCAAATTTGCGAGTGCGCTTCTAGAGAATTCTGAGCGCTGGTTTATGGCAGGGTCGCTGTCAGCAGCATCATGTTTCTGTGCCGATGGAGCTGTAACCGGACGGGCTTGAGTGTTTGGCTTACTCATTGAAGCAGGAGGTGGACGGTGAGCGGGATGCTGGCTATAAGTATTCTCAACTGCAGCTTGCCCAAACGGCGGAAATGGCGAATCCCATCCTAAGTTAGGAGAGTTCTCTACACCTCCGTCTGTAGAAGCACTAGGGAGTGTCTGTGATTCCCTTCGCCTATCTGTAAACCTAACCTCGCTTCCATCATCTTGTATTTGACGGATCAATTTTCGCATTCGTTTGCCTTCGTCACGCTCTCGGGCTTGGTCCCAGCCAGTCCCGCTTTTCTGGCACTCCTTTGCTAATTGAGGATAGACAACTTGGTGCATTTTACCAAGGTTGCCGCGACCATTTGACCCATGGCCGAGCTCCAAAAAGTCCGCACCCTGCAGCTCCAACGATTTGAACGTCTCCTGCCAGTCCTTCGAAAATCCATTTCTCGCAAGCCAGCTAACAACCCTTTCAAGGGGCCATTGAACAGCAGCGTCTCCAGCTGATATTCCGCCGAGAGATGTACCGCTGGCATTATGCTTGTGGCTTGTTGTCCGAGCTGGTTCAGGACCGGGATTTTGCATCGTGGCCGTTGCTGGTCCAGGCGACATGTTGTCGTTGTAGGTCCCAAGAACGAGTGAAGGAGGCAGATTGCGAGACGGCGTAGGAGGAATACTCCCTTCTTTCCTATAAGAAGTATCCGAAGATGTGCTATCCCAGGTAGTGGCACCTAGTCGTGGCCTCTCTGTAACCGCAGAATGTCCATAATTCTCATAGAGCGGCGGAATGCCAACGCCTGGCCCGAAAGTCTCACTCGACGGTATATAAGTTGCAGAAGTAAGCGGTTGTCCTTCGGATGGCGGCGCAAGGATCGGTATCGACAACGGAGTGGGTTGTTGACGAAGATATCCCTGGTTCGCTGGCATCAAGGACGGATGAAGAACCGGAGGAGGAGGCGGCGGAGGAGGGAAGTTCTGCGTGCGCCATGCTTGCCATTGATTCGATCCTGGATAAGCAGACTGAGGAGGCGGTCCAGGTGGAGGGGGAGGGATCATGCCATGCTGTTGAGTTGATGGCCTCGGAGGTGGGGGAGGCAGAGGGATTATGTGAGACTGGTTTGGTTGCGATAACGGAGGCGGAGGTGGAATATATTGTTGTCGTTGTTCCATGATAGCAAAGCGAATTGAAATAACTTAGGCAAGTAGATCACCGCAACCAAGCTCGTATATATCAAGGTCGAGAAGGTGTTGACCGCATATTCAGTTTTCAAGATAAGCGCGTAGCTCAAGCTGGCTCATTGGAAGCTCTAAATTGGGGAAGCGAGAAAATATCCACTGCACATCTAACCAAATTCATGTTCGGTACTATCCAAAAGAACAGAGAGCGTCGCCAGCGCAACAAATGTCAAAGCGAATGAAGCTATCAGTGCGTGCTGCTCCCTATAGAGGCGGCCGAGCCGAAGACTGAGTTGAGCGTTTCGGTCAACGAACGTCGCTCGGTGGAATTCGATTGAGGCAGGTGACGTGACGGCCGGGTCGCAATTCTTTGGATCTTTGCAGTGTATCTGATCGGCCGGTCTTATATCGAAATCTTCAAGATCTGACAGCAACCACAAAGCACCGGCAGAGTCTCCGATGGAAGACCCACGGAGGCGCTGGTGGGTCTTCCTGGGAAACTTAAGGGCAAGGTTTGTTGATACTGTACGTATAAAAATAGCGTGCAGCCGAAAGACGTTCTATGACAAGGCTGGATCGGAGAGGTACTGGCGACAAAGAACCGACGACTCGCGACGAGCAGTTTGCCGGTTCGCTGGTTTTCATGGACGTCAAGATAAAGTGGTCGCATGTTTTGCTCCTGGCTTTGTCGGGTGGGTCACTGATCGAGAATCACGTGAAACACATCGCAGCCTGCTGCCTTAGGCGCCAGTTGCCAGTTGCCAGCCTTGGCGCCAAGGGTCGCGCTGTGATTGCCTGCGCGAGTCGCTTTCAATAACATGCATATTGAGAGCAAAAAGTGATTTGATTATTATGCTATACACGTATAGAACAGAGACAAGTGGCCACTCCCATGTAATGCAAATATAGAAATAGAACTTTCAGATCGTGTTTTTCAACTAGTACCATCTATCTACGCAATCCAGAAATGCCAATGCGAGCATTCTCGCTTTCATTTGCTCGAGTTTCTTTTCTCCGAAGCTGCAGCTGTTGACTTCAGTGCTAATGGGGCGTCTTCTCGGGGCACGTATAATTCCACGAGCTGGTTTGGGTTAGTTCGATGTCACTGATGGTCCATGGGATGAAGAAGCTGACCTGTAAGCATTTGTTTGAAGAGAAATCTTCGTTGGAAAACAAATCCAACAATTCTTTTCGCGTTCTGACCTGATGGGTCTGATACTGTCCTTGCTGCCCTCCGAAAGTCGAAGGAATGTCAACGAATTTCCATGGCTGAATGTCGTTGTAAGATTCCTCCCAGCCGTGAATGTATCTCTCGATGGTGTAACCGTCGTTGCAAATCACAAAACTATTCTTGCCGTCAGATCTTCCGGTCTGGGATACACGAGAAGATTCCATGAAAATCAGGACCACTTACATAATAGGCTTAAGCTTCTTTCTTAGCATAGTACTCACTTCTTGCGCAGTGAGCTGGAAGCTTCCATCACCAACAAAGAGAACCGTTCGCTGATTACCCTTGAGCTCTTCTGCAGCCAATGCTGCACCATGGCAAGCACCTACAGAATACCCTATGGATCCCCAAAGTATCTGATTGATAGCAACCACACCTTTGGGGAAACGGGTTTCCCAGGCACCAAAGTTCGCAGTTCCGGTTTCTGTGATAAAGATGTCATTTTCCCGAAGCCATTGGCCAACATTGGGCCACAGCCATGCGTGCGTGATAATTTGACTGTCCGCATCTAATTCGTGGTTCGGAATTTTGTTGGAGATATGTGGAATCTTGCCAACGTTCAAATCGCCCAGTCGCTCTATCACCTTTCGTAAGACGCCTTTCATATTGAGGTTGGGATATTCCGAATAGCGAACTCTCACAAGATTGCTGTGAAAGTCGATGGTCTTTAGCTGGCCGATGCGGTAAGTGAACCCCGCCGTGTTGAAGTCGGACTTGATAGCACCGATACTCAGGATGAGGTCAGACTCTTCCACTCTTTCTCGCACACCGTCATTAGATCCGTCCCCCGCATAAACTCCTCCATAATTTGGATGAGTTTCGTTGACTGCACCTTTACCCATCGGGGCAACAAAAGTAGGTAAACCGGATTTCTGTACGAGATCATGGACTTCCTCAAGCACCCGGTGGCGGATAGCACAAGCATCAACTAGGATAATCGGGTCTTTTGCCTCGTGTAGCAATCTCGAGACTAAGCTCACCACATACTCCTCCTTCTCGGGGTCATTGGGCTGTCTGTTGAGGTCAATTGGAGTCTCGAGTCGTTGGCCCTCCACTTTTTTGAGTACCATGTCCGTTGGAAGAGTGATGTAAACCGGCCTGCTTTGAATCCAGCATTCTCGAATAGCGTTGTCAATCAATGTAGGAGCGTCAACTGGATCATTCAAACGCGCTATTGCACACGATACTTTTGCGCTCATGTCAGCGAACACGTTGTAATCTCCGTTTCCCAGTGTATGGTGCAGCAGCATGCCGTCCTTTTGAGACGCAGTATGGGGTTGTCCGACAATATGAACTATGGGAACGTATTCCGAGTATGCTCCAGCCATTGCATTGATTGCCGACAGCTCTCCGACGCCAAACGTTGTGATCATAGCCGAAATTCCCTTAACTCGAGCATAGCCATCGGCAGCGTAGCCTGCGAGGGAGGTCATCAGCAATCAAAAGACTCTCGTGCAAAACTTATTCTCTGATTCTCATACCAGCATTGAGCTCATTGCAATTTCCCACCCACGATAAACCGCATTTGGGCAAATAATCCAAAGCTTGAAGATTATAGTCACCTATCCAGGTCAGCGGATGCATAACCCATATCGCCTGATCAAAAGCTTACCGGGTAGGCCGTGAACTGAGCGAACCCCGACCTCGTGCAAACGACGGAAGAGATATTCCACCAGGTTGATAGGTTGCTTCAGTTCTCTGGTCACTATGTCTGAAGCCATTGTGTATCGAATTGGCGTATGTATAACGGTTGAGAGTTAAGAAATGGGTGATCGAGAGAAGAATTAACTTTCCGAGTGCCCGGGGTAGATATATATCATCTCGATTGCTTGTTTATGGAACATGATGTAATTGTCTGGTCGACCTCGTATGACGTACAGTGGGGTGAACATGTGGCCATCAGGAGATGGCCTTGCCAGAGCAGGCATCAGCTCAGCACGATATCGAGTCAATCTTTGCAGATTCAGAGAAGAGTACATGATTGCAAGGAAGAGAGTCATACGACGGTTGAGACACTAATAATTATCGACGATACCTAGGTAGTGACCGAAGTCCAGGTCAGGAAGGAAGGCGCGGTGGACTGGTGATCTACGGACTAGTGGCCCCGCACCTTCCAATTGTATTTTTTTCCCTCCTCCAAAGACCGACCAAACATGCGCCACTACAAGCTCAAGAACATCGAACATTCACTCACAGATCATTGAGGGGGGATCTAGAACGTGTTTTTCTTTTCGGACATCTAGTTACCCTTGCATTCGGCACAGCACAGCGAGGATCCCACGCCGAGAATGGCGAGCCGGCCTACGAACCGAATCTCAAAGCCGAGAAAGGTCTCACTTCTTTACTTCCGTCGTACCCAACCTGTGCTAACCTACGAATCTCTCATAGGGCGGATCGACTTACAAAAAATCGAAGGGCGGTCCAGCGTATAAGGTCTCCTTTGAGGCAGGCGATGCCGGTGTATTCATAACATGCGATATGGGTCGAGAAGGAAAATGTGCGGGAGAGGTTCTAGATCTATTCACCGAGGTCAGCTTTCTCGCGTTTACACCATTCCTTGCGGAATCCTGTCGGTGATTACATGGCATGACGAACGAAACTGAAGGTATCAACAATGCAGTACTATGAGAAGTCTTCGGGCGACCAAGATAGCAGTCAAGCAACCGGTCAGAATGCCGACAACGATGACGACGACGAAGAGGACGATGACATAGAAGCTCAGATTAGGAAAGAAGTTGAGGGCCTGAAACCCAAGTCATCCAAGCCTCGATTGTTTCAGAAAGTCACTTCGAACCTGCCTTGCAGTAAGCTACCCTTTACTTGTCCTCGGGTTGAATCTCTTCACCCTCCTCTTTTCGCGAAACGATATTGATATTTGATAGTTGTCCTCTACCGGATTGATAAATCAATAGATCCTGTGAAGCTGGTTCATGATATATGTGAAGAAGCACGAGCCAATCCAGACCAAAGAAAAAGTCGATGGATCAAACGCATGATACCCATCACTCAAATTCGAAAAGTATTGAGCGTGGATTTGTCTGCATTTGCCAAAGAGGTTCTACAACCTGTATTCCACGCAGACGATGTTCCCAAAAAGGTCAGTCTATATTCAAATTGCATTCAGCTCTGTCTCCTCCACTTGGACCCAGCTGAACAATAAATCTCAACTAGTATGCGATTCGTCCTGCAGTTCGTAGCAACAATACACTCAACAGAGACATCATCATACAAACAGTCGCAGCAGCCGTCGGACCCGGACACAAAGTTGATCTCAAGAATCCTGACTATACTATTTTGGTCGAGATTGCCCAGGTAGGCATATAATGATGTATTGTGTATTGGACTTCTTTCTGATTGACATGTTCAATCAATACAGAACGTGATTGGGATGAGCGTCGTTGGTAGCGACTACGAGGAGCTCAGACGGTTTAACTTGATGGAGATCTATAGTCCAACCCAAAAACCGCAACAAAATCCGACGTCGTGAACTCGAGAGATCGCAACTAATTTTTCGAGCCGCCAGCTCACCGCCTCGTGAAGAATAGAGATCCTTGTGCTGGCAGCCCAGCTCACATATGGCTGGAATACTTATCACCTGCCCGACCCAACTAGTCAAAAGAGTCTTGCGAGAGAATCTGCTCCGCGGAAATGCCGAATTCCTTTCCTGTGATTATCAGATCGACCATTTGAAAAGTTGATATGGACTATGGAGCACTCAATCAATGTGTATGAGACTGGTGGCGCATTCTGGAGGGGCTCCCATTTGCGGGAAATGTTTCCAAGCTAACACCGAGCTTCCCTCCTGTAGGTAGCTATACGAACGCGGTGAAATTTTGACTGGATGGATGTACAACGAATATTAGTACAGGATTTAAGCGAAAGATTGTGACGGTTTCTGGGCTCCGTATAATTGATGCCATCTTCGCCTGTGTTCATGTAAGCACTGTGTAAGTACTAAATAGGGAACTGGTATATTAGTGAATCTGAGTGATGTATGCATTGTATGGCCTCCGAGAGCCAATCGGAAGGCTTCAGCAAAGACCTCTGGGCCTTCTCGCCAATTTGCGATTGTGATTGGCCAGAGAACAACCCTGGAAGCGAGATCGTTCTATGTGGCTTTCCCTCCGGCTCTACTTCATGACTCCTAACTCACCATGATGTTCTCCATATCAAGGATTATCGTCGTTATGCGGTCTATGCACTCTCTACTCGGTCGCATCTCGCTTCACAAGCGACCAACTCAGCCATTCATCAATTGCAGCAGCCATGAGTATTTGTCAACCGGCCCGGCCACATCAGGCCGCCCTCCTTGAGCTTGTCGCGGCACACGACAACACATGCCAAATAATATGATGAGCTGAATCAGAACTCTCATCAAAAGATATGGCCCACACACCTGCCACTAAGCACAGTACCACGTTTCATCAGGCGTCGTGCCATGATGCGCTTCTGCAATGTTGAGTTCTCCGTTTCTGAGGACGTGGGCTTAACCGAGATCTACACATTCAGGCCCTCAGTCTAATGTGCTTTGACATCTGATTCTGTGGGTCAAACCTCAGATCGATACGTTTTTTTTTTTTGTGACTCCAAGATGCGAGGTTATATATATAGCTAAGACTGGTCTCACCCAGAAAGTCAATCGCTTTGATGGGATTGTATCTACTAAACATTCTCGGAGCTGATCAACCGACTGGGACTGAGTCTATCGCATGGTCTGAGGTGGTTTCGGCTTTTGGGTACAGCTATCATGAGGCGATGATATTTTTTATATAGCCTGCCGTTTACAACCTCGTCAGTTTGCATGGTCTCAACTCACTCCGGCCTGATGTGATGACAATGCGGTTGCCTTCAATCGACGATTTCGATGGCCCTTCGCTCGGTAAAGCCTCGCATGATGTCAGCTTCTCAACCCATATGCTGACGGGATGGGGAACATCCGAAAACGACTGTTTTCGGAATGTGTTGCAACTACTATTTCCTCCTACGGTCTATCTTTGCAGTACACATCTACTTTCCACACGTGTTCATAGAGTCTACCATCTAAAGCTGTCAAACGGGCATCAACTCATCGTCAAAGTCTCCCCGCCACCAGCTATA
Source organism: Talaromyces liani (assembly GCA_022814505.1). Taxonomy (NCBI): domain Eukaryota; kingdom Fungi; phylum Ascomycota; class Eurotiomycetes; order Eurotiales; family Trichocomaceae; genus Talaromyces; species Talaromyces liani. The sequence goes on from JAKLNL010000001.1 coordinate 322,368, forward strand.
CCACTCCTTCGACGAGAACGAATTGCTCTAGAAACAGAAGTGCGAGCTCACACCGTACTAGCACGCATCAACCATCCTGGCATACCTAGGCTATATCGATTTGTACCCCACGATGCGTCTGCAGGCGTCTCTCTCCTCGTCAGACAATACGTCCGCGGCATTCCTCTGTCAGAAATACAGAACCGACTGTCTTCAAAGGATCTCGATGATCTTGATAAACATCTCGGAATGCTGACCAACGTCATCGGCCAACAGTTTTCGACGTCCTTTGGGCCGCTCAGCAAGGTAGCTGCAGGGACAGGAAGTTACCATTGGCGGGAGGCATTTGTTACACTCTTTGAAGAAGTCCTCCGGGACGCGGAAGACATGTTCATTCATCTCCCGTACAATCAAATACGGAGAGAAATGTATCGGTGGTCCGTTGTCCTCGACGAAATCAAAACTCCCCGATTAGTGGTTGTCAGTTTTGGCCGTCCTTCTGAAGTGCTTCTTGATCCTGAGACAAGGCAATTGTCCGGACTGTTGGAATACGGAAGTGCCTTGTGGGGTGATGTGATGCTAGCAGAGATGTTTGAATCTCCTTCAGACGCCTTTCTCGCCGGATTTGGGCCTATTCCTTCAAGCGGCCAATCACAGTTTATTAGATCTATGCTGTAAGTTTTTGCAGTTCCTTGTGACTAGATCGAACTTTCGCGGCTAACCGGTGGCAGATATTCATGCTACAGACACGTCTACAAAATCACTGAGCTCTACTATCGCAACAGCCACAATGCCACAGAGATGCAGGCACGCCGTAGGCTGACCGACATTATACATACCCTGGCGGCGACAAACCCAATTTTATAAACCCTGTCGAGGATATATACTTTGTCGTTGCACATGTAATCACGCATGGTTATAGCAATGTCGCGATACCTTGTAAGACGATACCATTGGGAGGATTAGTAAAATATACGTTGCTGCCTGCGCGTAATGTAACCTTGCACCTGCCTATCCGAGACTAGCAACTGCCTTATCAGGCTAATCACGTGCGTGCTTGTCGAAGATGTTGGTTTTCTCTTTATAAAAGCTTCAATGCCTATTTTTGTATGTCCTATATATATAATTACAACGCCTCTGTTCTAAAGCGCTGAAACATCCTCAGCAGCTGTGGTTGAGTTGGGTCTCGTTCCACTCCGCAACAGCACCTCCACAATGCCATTCTTCCCGGAAGAGGGCAACATCCTCCAGCTAAACGAACAGCAATTTGACTTCAACATCCAGTTCGAGCAGCTGTTCTTCTCGATAATCCCGTCTGTCTTGTTCATCGTCACATCATTATGGCGAGCTGTTTCTCAAGTCCGGAAGCCCACTGTGGTGAATGCTCCGGTGTTTCAACTCATCAAATTGGTAACTACTGCACTTTTAACCACGACAATTCGAACAGCAAGCTTATCAGAATGCATTAGGGCGCGATCACTGCCTACTTTGGCCTTGATCTTTCACTCCTGATTCTGGTCGTGGTTGGGTCCTTCCAGGTCACCAGCATTTTTATTGCTTCGTCGGTCCTCAAGCTAGTGTCAACCCTGTTCATGATAGTGTTGAGTCTGGTCGATCACAGCAAGAGTCCGAGACCGTCCATGCTACTGAATAGCTACTTGTTCTTGACCTTACTTCTGGATGCAACTCAGGCAAGAACATTTTTCCTTCAATCGGGTGACAAGCCCGAGCTTACTTACAGTAGCATCTTTGGTGCCTCTATAGCCTTCAAAGTGGGGATATTGTTATTGGAAGCCCAACGAAAGTCGAAATGGGTGAACTGGGACGAGAAAGAGCACAGTCCAGAGGAGACAAGCGGGATCTTTTCCCTAGGTGTCTTCTTCTGGCTCAACAATATTTTCTTGGACGGATACAAGAAGGTTTTGACTATCAAAGATCTTTATCCGCTTGACAGCTCTTTGAGCGCCGAATCACTGCACGAAAAATTCCTGGAGAATATGGATTACTCGAAACTGAAAGGTGACAAATTCGGTCTTGTAAAGGTGCTTCTTCGCACGCTGACAATTCCCCTTCTACTCCCTATACCTCCGCGACTAGCACTTTTAGGGTTCACCTTCGCCCAACCATTTTTTATTGAGAAACTGTTGAATTACCTCACCGAGTCCGAAGCCGACCCGAATATTGGATATGGCTTCATCGGTGCTAGCTTACTGATTTACTTGGGCATTAGTATTTCCACAGCCCTTTGCTGGCGTGTAGAGTCTAATCTATAAGTAATGATGAGATCACTATTCTAACATGTGTATAGGTACTTCCATCACCGAATGCGCGCTATGGCAAGATCTATATTGGTCACTGAGATCTTCCAAAAGGCCACAAAGGTTAGGATGGGATTTGACAATGACAGTGCTGCACTAACCCTCATGAGTACCGACATTGAGCGAATCAACAATGGATTGAGGTCTATACATGATATATGGGCGAGCATTATCCAGGTTGCTCTGGCTAGTTGGATGTTGTATAACCAGCTTGGAGTGGTCTTCGTCGTGCCGATGGGAGTGGTCACATTATGCTCTATCGGGTTGGCGATTCTGATGAATTTTACTGGTGACTCGCAGAGAGAGTGGATGGAAGGAGTCCAGAAGCGAGTCGGTCTGACGGCCACGGTTATCGCCAGCATGAAAAATCTAAAAATCTCTGGACTCTCTGATGCTGTTGGTGACTTTGTGCAGAAGCTCCGTGTAGAAGAGCTGGCTGCTGGAACACGGTTCCGCCGGATATACATCGTTGCAGCAATCTTTGCTTTCGTTCCACTATTGATCAGCCCGCCACTTACATTTGCATTCTCTCAAAGAACGTTGGGTGTCTCAAGGATATTCACTAGTCTCTCTTGGCTCCTGCTGTTGACGAATCCGCTGTCTCAAGTCTTCCAATCAATTCCAGAGGTTCTCTCAGGACTGGCCTGTTTAGGTCGAATCCAAGCATTTTTGGAGAGCGAGGATCGTCATGAGTTTCGTCACGTTCTCGCTGACACTAAGCGGAAATTAGAAGCTGTTCCAGTGGATGTAGTAACATCGTCTGGATCGGAGACAGAATCAGGGCATCCCATTATCATCAGAAACGGAAATTTTGGCTGGGAAGCAAACAAGTTCGCTTTGCGAGACATAAACACCCAAATACCCAAAGCCTCCCTGACTATTGTCGTTGGACCAGTTGGATCGGGCAAATCCACGCTCTGCAAGACCATACTCGGAGAAATTCCGTTCAACGAAGGCACCGTCACTTTGAGCAATAAATTCCGCCATGTTGGATTTTGTGACCAAACGGCGTTCCTTTCAAACGGGTCAATCAGAGATAACATCGTGGGGTTCTCTGCGTTCAATGAAGACAGATATGCTGATGTTGTTCATGCCACGTCCCTGGACTTCGACTTTAACAAACTACCACAAGGAGACAGAACGAACATCGGGTCTGATGGAATCACATTATCTGGAGGTCAGAAACAACGAGTCTCTCTCGCACGAGCTCTGTATTTGCAGACAAATTTACTGGTATTGGATGACGTATTCAGTGGCCTTGATGCAGACACTGAGGAGCGGGTCTTCGGCCAAGTTTTCGGTCCAGATGGGCTACTCAAACGACGGCGCTGTACGGTCGTATTGTGTACCCATAGTATCAAACACATACCTGCCGCAGATTACATTATAGCGCTAGGAGACGGAACCATCGCCGAGCAAGGTAGCTATGCTCAGTTAATCACTCGTCAGGGCTATGTTCAACGTCTGGGTTTGAGCGGATCTCCTGATAGCAGCTCCTCATCGGAAAAGTCGATAGCTGAGAAAAGCATTCGAGAAGCGAAGGCCCAACTACTTCATACAACAACGACCAACACTTCAGCTCTAGAGCCAGAAACCGACGCTTTACGGCAAGTTGGTGACAAATCAGTATATAAGCATTATTTCAAGAGCATGGGATTGCTTCTAGCGGCATTTAGTATATTGTTTGCAGCTCTTTTTGGTTTCTTTACAAACTTTCCAACCATTTGTGAGTTAATTGTGTCCTTGTACCACAACCCCAACCGTGACACACCTTTCCCAATTATGACTGACAAATGCTGTCCTTTGCAGGGCTCAAATACTGGTCTGATGACGCCTATTCGGAGCATCCAGCTCACTCTTACGCTTATTATGCTGGGATATATGCCCTGCTCCAAATATGTGCCCTGATATCGCTCCTTCTCCTTGGTATCGCGGTTTTTGTCGTCTCTGTGACAAAAGCCGGTGCCAATCTCCACCATGATGCCTTGAAAACACTCATCAGAGCGCCGCTACGATTTTTCACGGCCACAGATACTGGTGTCGTAACCAACTTGTTTTCGCAGGACTTGAATCTCATAGATACAGAGCTTCCGAATGCCCTGTTGAACACCCTTTACAGTGTAAGTTTGCTGTAGTCGGACACTTATTTTCAAAAATCTCAATTTGACATCAAATTGCTCAGGTATTCCAAGCAATCGGACAAGCAGCTATTATACTCACTTCATCTCCGTTCATGGCTATAAGCTACCCATTTCTAGCTATCATACTATATATCCTGCAAGGGTTCTATCTGAGGACTTCTAGACAGCTTAGGTTGCTGGACCTTGAGGCTAAAAGTCCTTTGTAGTATGTCTTCCGGGAGTCCTTCAATGGCAAGTGATCTGTACTGATGTGTTTATTTAGCACGCATTTTCTTGACACTTTGAAAGGCATCGCAACTCTAAGAGCTTTCGGTGAGTGATACGCGAAGTCATGAACAACACCGAACGTCTGATAGGATATACTGAACAATCGTGAACGGTGACGTTATAGTATAACTGTTTGGCCAGGAGCTGACCTATATCTACGTCAGGTTTTCTTTCCGATGATATCCGCAAAAATATTCGACTAATCGATTCCAGCCAACGGCCCGCATATCTACTCATCATGATCCAACAGTGGCTGAATTTGGTTCTCGATCTCGTAGTCATGATAATGGCTGTGGCTCTGACGGCTCTTGCAGTTCGCCTTCACTCTAACTCTGGTTTTATCGGTGCTTCTTTAGTGACTCTCATGAATTTTGGCGAAAACCTCTCAGGCATTGTCATATTCTACACCAGATTAGAAACGTCTATTGGTGCGATAAGCAGACTCAAGACATTCAATGAGAGCGTGAAGCCGGAGGACAGGGAGGAGGAAGATATTGTTCCTCCTGAACAGTGGCCGCAAAGCGGTGTGATAGAGTTGAATGGTGTATCCGCGAGTTACAAGTGAGGAATATATCTGCACAAATGGCACATCACTTAGAAAAGCTAACGTCTCGAGCAGGGCGGAAGAACAAACCGATGACACACCCAACTTAGCCCTCCGTGACATCAACCTAAAGATCAAATCGGGCGAGAAAGTTGCCATTTGTGGCCGTACGGGAAGTGGCAAGTCCAGCCTCATTGCCTTGCTTCTCAAACTCCTCGATCCCATCTCAGAAACCTTGGAGAACGCCGTAATTGATGGCATTCCGCTCTACCGCATTGCTCGGCCTGCACTACGAGAGCGTATAATTGCAGTGCCACAGGAAGCTGTGTTCTTACCGGATGGGTCGACGTTCAGGGCTAATCTGGATCCGCTCGACGTTTCAACAGCCGACGAGTGCCAGGATGTCCTCGTGGCTGTGGGCATGTGGGCATTCGTCCAGGAACGGGGCGGTCTTGATGCAAGAATGAGCGCAGGAAGTCTAAGCGCGGGACAACGGCAACTCTTATCGCTTGGACGGGCGCTGTTGAGAAGACGCCTCCGAGCGCGGAGTGCAGGTTTGGGAGCCGGCTCTTCGGAGAGCGGTATCCTTTTGTTGGATGAGGTGAGCTCGAGTGTCGACCACGAGACAGAGCGTGTAATGCAGGAGATTATTAGAATGGAGTTTACGGGCTATACTGTTGTGGCTGTTAGCCATCGCCTGGATATGATCATGGATTTTGACAGGGTTATTGTCATGGACACGGGTGAGGTTGTGGAAGTAGGAAACCCAGTCATGCTGGCAAAAGAGGAGGGAACTAGATTCGGAGAGTTGGTGAAAGCTGGAGCTAAGTAGAATAGGAGATATCCAGTCGCTTGTTAGAGCGGATTGCAATATAGACTGGGGTAGTAAAAATTGATAGCTACCGCTTTTCAGAGTATGCAAGCTCCCCCAGAGTACTTAGATGCTATTAGCCTTGCAACCCATTCCCATCTGCTTGAACCAGAATCAACCGGACCTTTCTTCTTCACTCTTTGTCAGAAGTGTCCAGAATGAGTGTGGCATTCGACCTGCAGCCTTGGAATCTACACAGAATGCCGCAATTCAGCCCTCTGATTGGTATAAGATGACGAATGTCATGATATCCAAGTTCATTTGGCCGTGTGCTGCCAACTAGACATATTTAGCTCAGCCCCTCAAACTAGAAGCCTAGACAGGCAAATAACCCACCACGGACTCTATACTAGTCCAACAAACAGAAAACAAAAAAGAAAGGAAACCAAAACCAACAGAACGACTAGCTGCCTAATGAAAGTAGGCAAAATGTTGTATGCGGTGACTGAGATTCGAACTCGGGTCTTATCGGATTGTAGAGATTCCACAACGATACGTCCTAACCAACTAGACTATCACCGCAGATGGAAACTCTGGCTGGATAATTGTCACTTCATGAGCACTATCTTGCTCTGGGTCGTACGTCACACACGTACATATGTCAACCTGGTGGATAACTATTGCGGCGCATGTGGGCTAACATATGTATGTACATGCTTTGAGCACCTTGCAACTCACTGCAGATCTTGATTATATGTGTTTCATGCATTGCGAATAGCCTCATATCTGTCACAGTCCCACTATGGTGGGTACTGTTGCAAGCTCCATAATCTATCGTGAGCTAGCTTCATAGAGAAGGCGGTAATAACTGAAATCAAGATTATGTATTATAACAAATATATTTATCTAGACCATCCGGATCATGAGGGGTTTTTCAGTTAACTTTTTCTGTGCTTACCCCTCCTTGTAGCCCTAATCAACCCTAATCAATCTTATCGCGAAGTTTTATTTTGCTCCTCCAGACTTATCCATAAGAGGTTAGCCTAAACCATAAGCTAATATGGCAGCTAAACCATATATGGACTAGTCTCTTGTCGTTCGGCTCCCCGGAGATTGGACTACGTCACCCCCGCTCTCTTTCCTGCGGTTCAGATTTTGTTGTTTTCTGCTCGTGTAGCAACCTTCCTCAAATTCTACCTAGGTATCTTCTCGTGCTGATCACATACATACTGGCGGTGCTTACCTCTTTTGAGACTGCCCTCAATGGCCCAGTTCCTTCGCGGCAAGCAGGCAGGCATCCAAAAGGACCTGTCCGAGGGTCTGTCGCCTACCCTCTTTGCCCTAGATGAGGTATGTTTCATCCACCAAGTGACTTCTTCTCACGTCTCTGACCCTTGGTGATCAGTATACACGATATGGCATCAACTCCCGCATATCCGCCATTGCCTACGACCCCGTCCAGTCCCTAATCGGCGTCGGTACCAGCGACACCCAGTTTGGACGCGGACAAATCTACGTCTTTGGTCAACGGCGCGTTTCGGTCATTTTCAATCTTCCGCGCAAGGCATCTGCAAAATTCTTGCATTTCTGTGCTGATAAGCTCGTCAGCGTTGATTCGAAGAGCGAGCTTTCTATCTTTTCGTTGGAGACGAAGAAGACGTTGGCTTCGTATGCGCCTCCAAGCCATGTGTCTGCGGTAGCGGTTGATCCGAGTATCGACTATGTGGTCCTGGGTCTTCAAAATGGTATGGCCTTTTGATCTGACTCTAATTGTTGATGCTTACTTTTGAATGCTTGCGACAGGAGAAATTATTGCCTACGATATGGACCGAGAAGGTCTTACACCGTTCCGACTACCGAACTTATGGCTCGAGAAAAATCCCCGGGTGCGGATGGCGCCAGTCGTATCCTTAGCTTTTGCACCAAGAGATATTGGGAAATTGTTGATTGGTTATCCGGAAGGAGCTATTACATTTTCCATAAAACAAAATATCCCTCAGAACTTCTTCGAATACGAGGTTCCTGCTGGCGCTCCTGGTGGTGACTCGGACCCCACTCTCTCGCGCGATATACGAAAACCCAAGTTGACTCAAGCCCTGTGGCATCCGACAAACACCTTTATTCTTACAGTACATGAAGATACAAGTTTGGTCTTCTGGGATGCCAAAGATGGACGTCTGATCATGGCACGAACTATTGAAGAGGCCAATGTCAACCAACCCCGGGCTCGCTCAGAAAAACCAACCTCTCCTCATGGAACTTTTAGTGTCAAAGACCCGATATTCAAGGTTTCCTGGTGCGCCAAGGGAAATCCGGATAACACAGGGTTATTGATCGCAGGAGGCCATCCGTCAACCGACAGAGACAAGGGGCTCACCTTTCTAGATTTGGGACCTACTCCGAACTATCAGACGTCGTCATGGCAAATACTCGCTAGCTACCTCGAAAACCCCAAGAGCCGCTTCACTCTATCAACTCCGCCTGGAGCGGAAGTTGTCGACTTTTGTCTGATACCTCGAGCTTCCCCCTTTTTTGCTGGTGCTCAAGATCCAATTGCCGTTATTGCTCTATTGTCTACGGGTGAACTTGTGACTCTCAGTTTCCCTAATGGACATCCGATTTCTCCAACAAACATGCTTCATATATCATTGTCTTTCGTACACCCGTTCATCACCAAAGCGATCTTGACGCCAGTTAGCAGGAACAATTGGCTCGGATTGAAGGAGAAGAGAGCTCAAGGCCCAAAATTCCTTCTCGGAGGTGCCGAAGGCAAGAAGGCTATGAAACGATTTGAAGATCGCAATATTGCCATTACTGCAAATTCGGATGGGGTCGTGCGATTATGGGATGCAGGCCACGATGACGAGATTGAGAATGGAGAAGTCATTCAGGTCGATCTAACTCGTGCTATTGCACGCAACGTCAATACTCAAGTCTCTCAAATATCGTTTTCCGGTGCATCTGGTGAGCTATCAGTTGGCCTTCGTAGCGGAGAAGTGGCTATTTTCCGCTGGGGGAAAAATCCAAATGCCGGAAGCGAAAAAGCGCCAGGCGCAAATGCAGGGCCCGGCAAAATAACAAACATAAGCCACCGAACCGATCCAAATCTAAGTACTGGATTGCTTCCGCTCAGTCTTTTGGAAATGCAAAACGGGCCTGTGACAGCTCTCAAACATAGCGATGTTGGCTTTGTTTGCGCAGGTTTCGAAGAAGGCCACCTTGTATTCATCGATCTCCGTGGACCAGCGGTCATCCATAACGCTGATATCCGCGATTTTCTCAAAGCGAATAACAAGCGCGGCAGTCTTCGCAGGAGTCGTACGGGAGACAGCGCGCCTCTAGAGTGGCCTACCAGCATTGAATTCGGCGTTTTGACGCTGGACGGCGAAGGTAAGCATGCATCCAAGCATATTGTGGATCAGAGTATGCTGACAAGACATTTAGATTATTCAAGTATTTGCTGCTTCGTAGGAACCAGCCGCGGAAACCTTGCAACATTCAAGATATTGCCATCAAACAGTGGCACGTATTCTGTACAATTCGTTGGCTCCACTTCCCTCGACGACAGGGTTATCGGAATCTTCCCAATCAATGCCGACTCTGGCGAACCTGCGTTGGCAACGCAAATGGCCGTCTCAGGCCTTCGAACCGGAGCCAAGATTAACGGAGTAGTCGTCGCAGTGACTCAGTCAGACTGCCGAATTTTCAGACCGGCAACCCACAAAGGCGCATCTAAGACTTGGGGCGATTTCCTTTGTGACTCCGCAGGCTTTGTCAAGACAGAAGGTCGCGGTTACAGTCTTGTTGGTCTGTTTGGAGACGGCAATGTTCGTGCCTATTCGATTCCAGGTCTGAAAGAGATCGGTTGTACGCAAATCAGCAACATTCTGGATGTACGACGGTTCTCAGAAGCAGTCATTTCCCCTTCTGGTGACGTTATCGGTTGGACTGGGCCATCGGAAGTTGCAATTGTCAACGTTTGGGGCTCTGGTACTCCTATGTACGTTTCCTATTCCTCTCCCGGTTTCTTTGATGCGAGCATTAAACTGACAGTCTCTAGTCCTCCTACGGATGATAAGCTATACAATCCAGATGCTATGCTTCCTCCAAGGCCAACGATATCCAATTTCCAGTGGATATCTGGTACTCAATATGTCTCACCTGCAGACATGGACCTATTGAGTAAACACTCTTCTTTATCTGACTGCCATTGTTCGGTCATGGAAAAGCTAACATGTTTCTAGTCGGCGGACCTGACCGCCCCCCATCGAAACGAATGATGGAGCAAATGAAATACGAAGAACGCGAACGCCGCCAAGCAGAAAGACAAGGACGCAGCGTCCCTTCCCCTGCCAACAGAAACGACGAAGGCTACTGGGCATACATGCAACGCCAAGTCCAGGAAAGAACCGAGCGGCTCGGGATCATGGGTGACAGCATGGATAAGTTGGAAGAGAACAGTAGCAACTGGGCGAATGATGTTAGCAATTTTGTCTCGAACCAAAAAAGGAAAGCTGTTCTGGGTGGTATGTACCAATCATCCCTCTTATTTTTGAGTCGATACTGACAATAACGGTGTTTACAGCACTGGGATCGAAATTCGGGTTCTAGTAGAACGATTCTTCTCACTGTCAGATGTGGCTTCACGTTGCAATGGTCTTGGATGACTACCTGTTTACTGTATATGGGCTTGCAGCCCCTTTTACAAAGATGCATTTATATGATACCAATGAATTATTGTTATGTCGATACAGAACCTATTGTTAAAGCTCTGGACTGCACTATTGGATCGCTTAAAAGATCCGCGAGACCATGACATCTGGACACTTGTCATTCCCATATCCTCGCAATTCCTCGGTACTCTGTATATGTACATGTAGTATCCACATCTCGACATCTGGAGCATGGTATGAATCAATTGATGGAGTACATAAATCATCATCAGTAACATACCACTAAAGTTTGAAGACACATTCAAGCTTCTATAGGAGTGCATTGAACCCTAGCAACGGGCTAGCGAGTGCACAACTATCAAGCCCTGGGAAGTAAAGGGGTCTGATGATCAAACGTCGGAATATTTTTGACACCTACGAAGGTCGCGGGTTAATGATCTACGACTTTCTAGATGAGGACCGAGTGGCATGAGTAGTACGTGGTCTCAAATGTATATCAAGTATTTCGGGGTTATCTAATATCAGGTAGAGAATAGAGTAGAATGGGAAAGGGTACGCTGTCAACATTCTCATCATTTGCGCTAAGACTAAAGAGATAGAGACAAGCAGCTCGAGTTTGTTCATATAGATGAAATGTCATTATCAGATATGGAGACATGCAATCGTTAAAACCAGTTAAGGTGAAGGTAAGTGTGGAAGAGTTCATCCCACGAATTGAGAACCACTCGTAGAATGAAAACTCCACGGGTATTTGTGTACGTGATCAAATATTTGATAGAATTAAAGTGCCGATGGTAGAGGTTGGCTTAGTGGACCATCACTTCAGGTTGGGCTTGAGGGGCCTGGGCAGATCCGGGATTGGCGTCGTCGGCCATTTCAACATCGTCGTCCCCATCGCCAGCGTCCTCTTCCTCCAAGTCCTCCTCCTCGCTCTCACTGCTCTCGGCCTCGAGATCCTCACTACCTGCGTCAGAGGCGTCGTCGTCCTCTGCTGTAGCAGCAGCAGCGGTGGCGGTACCCTCCATTTCGTGGTCCTCGCCATCCTGGTGCTCAGTCTCCTCTAATTCCTTGATCAAGGCGTTCTCTAACTCAACCTCCTCGGCACCATACGCCGCTCCATCGTCATCCAATTGGTCGGCCTCCGGTTGTTCAGGAGGGTATTCAGCGGGTGCAGACTCTTCAGAGTCCCTGCAGTCATACCTTAGTTAGTTATACTCGCTAATAACCACCAGAAGAAAACATACCACTTGATCGCGAACCGAGTCACACGGGGCTTCTCAGCCAACACGTTACGACGCACACGCTCAATGATAGGCTTCGAAGGTGGGTCGGCATTGAGTTCCTCCGAGTCGTATTCGTTGTTGACGTAGTAACCAACGCGCACGAATTCCCGCCCATCGTAGCTGCATGTGAGGAGGATGACCGTAACACCGAGGATCTCAGTCTGGGGAATGCGCTTGAGGTCTGGTGGGTCGGCCTCGAAAATGAACTTGTTCACACCCACGGGGATGGGACCGACTAGTAACGAGTCGAGTTCCTGGTCATGTTCGGATCTGTAGGGACTGTTAGTGTGTAGTTTGTGAGTGTGGAAGGCAGACAACGTACGAAGTGGCGGAACCGACATATGTAAGCTTCCACTCGAGATCTGTGGACACAAGTTAGCGAATTTGATTGATGAAGTAAGTCTGATAGAAGTCGTGATGCGATCTCACCTTTCTGCAGTTGCTCCAGACACTCGAAGGTGATCTCGAATTCGTAAGGATCTGAAAAGGCAGCTGGGTTGTTCAACACCTTCACGCCGAGGAGTGACACAACAGACATGATGAATATGTGATTTCGCGAATGCTATGATATTGAGATAGAAGAATTGTTGGTTTCAGGATTTCAGTCAAAGCGTGTGAAGAGAAAGAAGCAGTGGTGTGAGAGTGTGAGAGTGTGGATAAGCATAAAGAAGCTGTTGAGGCGGGGGCTTTCTTAAGTACAAAATCAATCAAAGACGCGCCCTCTGCTTTCACCGCGTCGCTCCTTGCATCGCGCTATCAGGGTCACGTGACACTAATTAGCTTGCCTGAACGGGCCAGACAAAAAAGCTTGGAGACACAACTTCCTCCCAACTCTGTTGTTGCAACATCACAACAATACCACAACAACAAACCACAACAATCGCCTTGGATACTAATACTTGACTCACTTTCCCCATATTTCTACAGCAATATCCCTGTCTACCTTGGAATTCGCTCTATTATCCCACCTGCTGGAGCACCCCACTAGCTGCAAGCATCAATCCACATTACATTCCTGGTGCGATTCTTTTGTTATTGATCACATTTGAAGCATTACTGACAGTTTTTCTTGATGCAGAGTATTAGTTGTTGATCCCACGTTTCATTTTTCGTTCCTCGAGTGCGCACTGCGCCGCTCGATCATGGCCGAGGAAGACGCCGAGCAGGCGTTTTTCCAGGCGCAAGCCATGAGCAATGAATATGATCCTGCCGGAGTAGCGCAAAATGTCGAAGCATACGATTCAGAAGGAGACTATGATCCATCGAATACCTTGCATGATGAATACTCAGTTACAGTAGCAGAATCTAATCCAAATGAGACGATTGCTGAAAGCAACAATGCTTCCTCCGCTACTCAATCTATCCCACAGGATACCTATCAACCTGACCAAGTTGACACTGCACAATCATCCCAGCCTCCGTCCAGACCTGACTCGCAGACCTCTGTATTAGGGTCTTCATCTACTATGCATGTACAGCCGAAGGCCAAGACCATAGGTGGTTTTGTTGTTGATGACGATGATGAAGACGAGGAAGAGGATGAAGGAGAGGATGAGGACAAGGATGAGGCAGAGTATGAGCCACCAGGAGTTTTGGAAACTATTGAACATGGTGGACATATTTCTGCAGGCGCTTCTGAGCAGCTTCCTTTTTCTGAAAAAAATGCAAATGAAACTATTTCTACATCTGGTGTATCAATACAACCCCTTGTGCCTGAGATGGCCACTTCCAAAGATGTTTCTAATAATCCCGTTTCTTTCCATTCTGGTCACAATCTGTACACTGAAGCGCTGCAACAAGCTGGAGACAATACTGATAGCAATGCACCCACTCCTATTCCTTTGGCGGCAAACTCTGCCGCGTCTCGGAGTCGCCTACCTCATGATCGCATTGGCCTGTTGGAAGATAGAATCAAGGAAGATCCTCGTGGGGATATAAATGCATGGATCGAACTGATAGCCGAGCACCGAAGTCGTAACAGACTCGACAACGCGCGAGAAGTGTACGAGCGGTTCTTCAAAGTTTTTCCATCTTCTGTAAGCATCATCACACTGACAAAAATGGACGGAGGCTGACTGATTTCCCTAGGCTGAGCAATGGGTGGCATATATCAACATGGAATCCGAGAATAATGAGCTGCAACGCCTGGAGCAGATCTTTAACCGCACATTGCTAAGCATTCCCAACGTGCAACTATGGACCGTTTATCTGGATTACATCCGCCGAAGGCATCCTTTGACTACAGACACATCCGGCCAAGCAAGACGAACTATCACGTCTGCATATGACTTGGCTCTTACGCATGTCGGTCTGGATAGGGAGGCAGCGTCGCTGTGGACAGATTATGTCGAATTCATAAAAACAGGACCCGGTGTCGTTGGTGGTACGAATTGGCAGGACCAGCAAAAGATGGATCTATTACGAAAAGCCTATCAAAGGGCTATTTCTGTTCCCACTCATTCCTTGAATACCCTCTGGAAGGAGTACGATCAATTTGAGATGGGGCTGAACAAACTTACGGTAACATAGTCACTTTCTTTCAACCTTTTCATGTACTAACAAGGCCATCAAACAGGGACGCAAATTTTTGCAAGAGCGTTCACCCGCATATATGACAGCTAGAAGCTCTTATACTGAGCTGCAAAATTTGACTCGAGACCTTGATCGCACAACGCTTCCCCAAATGCCACCAGCCCCTGGATTTGCGGGAGATGTTGAGTTTCAACAGCAAGTCGGACTATGGCGCCGATGGATCAATTGGGAAAAGGGTGACCCTCTAGTCCTCAAAGAAGAAGATATATCCGCGTACAGGACCAGAGTGTTGTACGCCTACAAACAAGCATTAATGGCCTTGCGATTTGTCCCGGAGATATGGTTCGAAGCTGCAGACTTTTGTTTTCAGAACGGTATGGATGCTGAAGGGAACGAGTTGCTCACTCAAGGCTTAGAAGCAAATCCGGAGAGCTGTTTGCTCGCTTTTAAACGTGCCGACAGACTGGAAATCGAATCTGAATCTGAGCAAGATCCTCAAAAGCGCGGTGCAAAAGTCAGAGAAGTCTTTGACAAACTATTGGATGCTTTATATGCCCTCAACAGCAAAGCTCGAGAGCGAGAAGAGCAAGATATTGCTAGAATTAAAGAGCTATTCGCCAACGAGTCAGATGATTACCAACCTGTCGCTGATGACGACGACGAGTTAGGACGCTCGCAGGAGGCCCAGGCCAAAGAAGCAGCAAAGGAGAGCCAAATAGAGGCGATGCGTAAAGCACATGCGACACAGATCACCATGACCTCCAAGCTGATCTCCTTTGCTTGGATAGCTTTGATGCGCGCAATGCGCCGTATTCAGGGTAAGGGCAAGCCTGGAGAACTTGCTGGCTCCAGACAGGTGTTTGCCGAAGCTCGCAAGCGTGGTCGTATCACGAGTGATGTTTACATTGCTAGTGCCCTAATTGAATACCATTGCTATAAAGACCCGGCTGCAACGAGAATTTTTGAGCGAGGTGCTAGGTTATTTCCGGACGATGAGAATTTTGCGCTGGAATATTTGAAGCATCTCTTTGATATTAATGATGTTACCAGTAAGTTGATTCATACTATGTTGCTATCTCATCATTGCTAACGTTATTTCCATCAGATGCTCGAGCAGTCTTTGAAATGACCGTAAGAAGACTAACCAGCAAACCGGAAAACGTCTTCAAGACCAAGCCCATCTTTGCTTTTCTGCATGACTACGAATCTCGGTATGGCGATCTAGGCCAAGTCATCAGCCTGGAAAACCGCATGCGCGAACTTTTCCCTGAGGACCCTACACTTTCCCAATTTGCACATCGCCATTCAGATGCCAACTTCAATCCAGTTGCAGCACAACCAGTCATTTCACTATCACAAGTCCGTCCTCGAACGGTGCCTTTGATCGATCAGCAACAACAAGGCTCAATCCAAGGAACTCCTACACGATATCTCGATGTACCCCCTACCGGCTCACCCAAACGGCCCTTCCCATTAGACGACTTCGAAGAAGACAGACCTCGAAAGTTCGTCCGCGCCGAATCTCCCTTGAAGGGTATACCAGCCCGTCGACCAGATCAACTGAAACGACCTACCACCCAGATCAATGGCGGGCAATACCGTCCTCAACCCTCAGCAGCTCCTTTACCGCGTGACGTCGTTCATCTGCTGAGCATTATCCCGCCTGCTTCCGCATACAACGCTGGGCGATTTTCTGCAGAGAAGCTAGTGGATCTGATTCGCAGGATAGATATCCCATCTTCTACATCGCAGTTTCGACAATATTAGTTAATGCATCCTACTAGCATAGGATCTAATCAAACAGTGGTAAGCTTTCTACCTGACCATTAATATAACGAATGGGACTGACATTGAATCTTCAGGTGATTTCTAAGCCGTCTTGAGCCATTTCACATCCTGCATTTCTATGAGAAGCCTTGTACAGTGTCTGCGACTGGAAAACAGAAAAGCCATGTATTATTATCGCACCATCTTTTTTTCTATCAAAGCCAAAGGCTTCATGTATTTGAATATTATCTTAGTCGCCGAGTCTGCTGTTACTATGACAGCATGCAATTGAATACGATTGAACTTCAAATTGGAAATCAACTGAGAAGGCTTGAATTGCTTTGATTAAGAACGCCGGCTCTCTACTAGCATTATCCATGATACTACACATGCTTGATGGAAAAGAAACCCCTAATACACTCCAGGTAGGAATAAAAAGACCACCACCGCTCCAGGATGCACCAACGAAAAGCAACGGATGCTAAAAGAAAAAGGAAAGCGAAAAAAAAAAGTCTATCGCTGATACAGAGTGCTAGGATTCATGTTCAACTACTTCATCATCGTTGATACTGCCGACAATAACATCACTATGAGGGTCAAGAATGATGTTCTGTAGGATAGTTGGTATGGAAGTGGAAGCGGTAGATGCGATTGCAGATGTCACCACACTCGAGGTTGATTGTTTCTGACCACCGCCAGACCATAGGCCAAAGAATACATTCCGTACACCAAGGGGCTCAGAGCTGCCGATTGGAATATCGTTCTGATATGACGACGAGGACGACGACCATTGAACGTCAGAGAACTGACCGTCTTCAACGTATCCATCCCATAAGCCGAGTAATTGCGCCATCAATCGTCCAAAGGCGACGATAATAGTGATTATTGGAGTCAGGATGCTGGAAAGATGTGACCAGCGCCAGAGCATTGTCGGTAGCACAAAAGGAAATTGTGGAGCGTCGGGTTGTAGGCAGTAGCCATCACAGACTTCGGCGATGGTAGGATGGCAATAGATATCGCACATGATGCTCTCAATGAAGTACCACAACCCAAACATGGCCGTTGCCCAGCCAAGATATGTCGGTCTTAAACGCTGAGATGTGTTGTTTCGTTTCCATAGACGAGGGATAGGAATGGCAAGGTAAACACGTCCGTCGCCGTGATCATGTTGAGCCTTACCACATGTTTCGCAACGCTCTCCCTCTGCATGTATAGCCTTGCCATTTCCTGATACAATAGCACGCTCAATCACAGTGAGACCTGAGCGCGCATCCTGTATGCTGTGAATAATTGACTGTAATTTCGAACCCAGGCGGTCTAGCGAATTCGTATATTTGTCAGAGCCCTGATTTGAAACCGTGTCCTCCTTCACTGCATCAAGCTCCTTTTCCAACTCTTCTTCTTTCATCTTTGCGAATCTGGACGGTGATTTATCGTCCGTGCTATCCATCAGTCCTTCTAGAGAAGCGATCGTGTCATCGCCCAATGACAGAGGATTGCCATTGGATCTCGCATCCTCAATAAAAGTCTCTAAAGCACTCTTTGGTAATTTGGGTTTGACGAGTTCTGGCTTTGGTTGTTTCTTGCTGTCGATGTTTGCCGACTTCTCAGTCAACACGTTAGACTTTGAAGCAGCTTCTTGTGTGTCGGGTTTAGTCGTAGTCTTATCGACTGATTTCTCTTTGGACGAGTTCCCAGTAACTGCGAGCTGTGAATCTTTCGTTTGTGGAATTGCGCCGGACTTTGGAGCTGTCCTGCTTGGAGAATCGATCTCTTTGGTGTCATCCTCTCCGTTATTTCCCGTATTCCGTACGGTCATGGGTGTATCGACCCAAGCTCCTATCACAACAGGTGTTTTCTGCGGAAGCGGCGTCTGTTCTGTCTTTTGTTGCGCGGGCGTGCTCTGTGGAGGACTTTCGGTGCGGGCCAATTTGCGGAGCAGCTCTCGTGAGTCACTTCGTTGTTTCAGAGACGGATCTCTGCCTGTAGATTTGTAGATCGTAATCGGTGTGTTTGGGATGGTGTCGCCATATAGACCATTTCTTCCCAGTGATCGCGATCGAGACCGCGCACTGTTGTGAAGACCGTCCGCTGGAGGAGCTCCCAGACGCGACCTCTCCGATTTCGATGCAAGTTCCTGGCTGGTTTTTCGGTCAAGTCGCGAAGGAGATTTGTCTGTAAGACGAGGTGAACGACTTCTGGACTCAATCCTGGTTCTTCTTTCTCGTTCAGTGTTGCGTCCAGACGTATCAGCACGAGGGGTATCGCCTGTGATGGAGGTCAACCATTGCCGATGGTTCCTCGATTTGTTTCCCCAGGTTTTGGGCACATTCAGTCCATGAACACCATCATCCCCACCAAGATCTTGCCCCGCGTCCTCTGCTGGTGGATCAGACTCGCGTCTTTGCAACCCCTCCGCTTTCGAGCCGACCCTAGCTCTACTGAAAACCGGTGATTGACTCGTAGTAACGCGACTTAAACGCTCCTCGTCGCGTTTGTAGGTTGATAATTTCCCACGCACATAGTCATCTGTAGCATCGTCTAGGTAGCTAAAACCTGGGTCCAGACTCTCATCCCGAGTACGACGGTTGCTCAAAGATCCAGGAGAATCGCGCCTCCTCCGTTCTCCAGAACTTTTTCGAGATATTCCATCCTCAGGGTAGTCTTGGTCATCCTCTGAAACTAGATCTGCCAAGTCGTCTGCATCGTTGATTCTCTGGTACGTCTCGAGTATTTCGGCGGGCGGGGGACTAGTGACTTCTGCGTAGGGGGAAGGCAGGGTGTAGCTTCGCTGATGTCGGTGCTTTGGACTCGGGGTGCGGTCACTTATTGTTGCTGGTGGCACCGAGCTCGTGCCATCATTGGCGTCCATAGCAACAGTCCGCGATGTAGCTTCGAACGCGTCCTTCAAAGTTCTGGTTAGGCGAAAGTTACTGCGAGATCGTGTCGCATCTTTGGCGACTGCGCTGGGTCTTCGAGAATATTTTCGGTCGGAGGGATACGCGCGGTCAGGGTCGAGGTCGAGGTTGAGGTGCGCCCTGTGAAGATGTGGAGAAAGAAGGTCATGCTGTGCCTGCTGTTTGTTGTCCCAGCGCCGAGAAGCACCGCGATGGGTGATGTGATCTGATAAAGCCATGGCTAAATAAAGGCAAACAAAACAAAGATAGTCATTATAAAGAATCAGTTCCTTTTGCACATATTCAATCCAAAAAGATATGCTACTCGTACAAGCGTAAGTCAGTAATGCGAAGCAAGTGTTGTTATCACAGTGTAAATGGTTCCTGCAAATCAATGATGTTTTTGTAGATCAAAGCCATCTATCCCAATTGGGTAAAGTGCAACTATCTGCTATCTCCACTTGCACATCTCAGTGAAGCTCGTTCTTTTCTGTGCTTCATTATGATCTGGTGATATCGACACACAATCCATCTCATGTGTAAGATCTAAAGAATTGAGTACTCATCTCATGCCTATAATCCTTGCTAACATGGTTTGATAGATCAAATCTCCAAGGCCCCTAATCTCTGTGGTATATGACACCTGGCCAAATGTTGAATCTCATCAACAGTCAATCATCAAGAAATTAGCTTCATCATAAATGTCCAGCATGGTGAAAGCCACCAAACGAACGGGAAAGGGCAAGCAGGCCTCGTCCAAATCCATAGTGAAGCCGCCCACGCCATTTGTCAAAGCGCCTTCGGTCTTGGAACCATTTCTAGAGACACTCTCGCCAAATGAGATATATCTCATACACATCGACAGAGAAAGTCCTGATTTCAAAAAGCAGCTTTTTATCCTACCTGTTCTTCTCAATACAGCCATTGTACTATTCTTCGCGTACCGCATCTACAACGCGTTCTACGTTTACCCAGAGATATTCGCCTCGGCGCTAGGACTATCGTCAAAATCGACGATGGACTTAACCTCACAGCCTATCAAAACGGCGGCTGCCACGATTTTAAGACGCACACTCACTTTCTCTATCGACTATTTCTTCATCACCATTTTTCTCGCTTGGCCTATTCGTTTCATCCAAGGCCCGATATACTGGCGTCGGAAGGTCGGTTTCCGTCAGCGGGAGGTGGTTGTACGACAGAGCCGGAGTTCCTGGTCAGCGGGTCTTGAACGCAATCGCTGGATTTATGACGACGATAAGGTTGTTCAGGAAAGGGTCGTCCCGGCTGTGGCTCCCCAAAGAGTCAAGAAAAGCGGTTACCTCCTCATCGATGCCGATTGGGATCTGGACTACAAGGCTATGGTTCGGGCGCACGAGCTGATCAAACAAATCAGCAAGGGCTCGGGAGTACAACTCGACGAGTTCCGCACGGCCATTCTCGTAAACACGGATGACGAGGGATGGCTCATCTGGCGAGTTGCTGATGAGGATACCAAAGAACGAGAGCAACAACGAGACCAACTACTTGCGTTCCAGGAAAAGCTTGCGGCTATGGGCAAAGAAGATCTTTTCTTTCGCTGGGTTGAGTTGGTTCAGTACGAGAGTTCTCAGCCGGGCGGCTTTACCCCTGAGCGGCAACGCAACGCCATGCTGCAAGCTCAGGAGATGTTTGAATCTGAGGGGGTAGACTTTTCTCAGTTTTGGCGTGAAGTCGGCGGTATGCAAGGCGGTATAAACCTGTCCTGAGTATGAGGATGGGATGGTGATTTGTGTATTATACTTGGCTATTGTTGAATCGGGGTCGGTCCGATATAGGAACAGGCGCAATTATGCCAGAATATAGATCGCTTGCCCCAAGCGCTGGGCGGATGATTGGTATCCAATCATAGAAATTTGAAAGGATGAACCTGAATTCGCTTTTGTAGTATTGTAGGCGTCGGGGCTGTATTGAAATCCATGCCCTAACAGTGCAGAAGATGTTGCGTCGAGTTGGCCACGTTGTAGTGCTAGTGCGGCAACCGATGAGTCTAGACGCGACTCTGCTGCAACTGCAAGACATCGGACACAGTCGAGAGCTGATATCAAAGATCTATGCGTGCTAGCACGCCCTAGTCTCAGAGTTAGACCATATGTGGTCTCATGTTTTTGATGTCACCGCTTGGGCTTGTCGATGATAATCGATTTATTGATTGATGGTTGTCCTGCCATAGGCCATAGGAAAGCTAAGAAATGCGGAGTAATCAATGAAAGTATGAGGACACAAATGCCTCGATCAGGAAGGCGCAAGATGATCATTCAATAGATTCAGTGCTGTTGATATCAATTTGATTGATAAAGACAGTTTGGTCAAAGGTGATTCGACGGAAGCCGTTGAGCGGATGGAGGACCATATCAGAGAGTCCCGCCCATTCTCAAACAGAGGCTAATTAAGTCGGCACTAGCACTGTCTGGCGGTGGGGAACAGGGCGAGAGGTGGTGCGTACAGTATATTGCGTCATCACCGGTCGTCCAATAACGACGACAACGTCCACGGCGGTGGCCATGATTGCTGATCTAGACGGCAAGACAGAGGAGAGAGAGCCGCAGAGGAGAACGATTAGTGGACAGACGCCAGTGCGCGCCACCCGGTCTCGCCAAAAGGTCAATATGAATTCTTCTTTCTGCCGGAATGGCCCCTCTTGTCCTCCGGCCGAAACAAGCGCTGACTGGCTCCAATGATCGTTCTTCCTTCCCCTTCGCTTCGCGCTAAACCACGCTAGTCCTGTATAGGCTAGTGGCAGGTGAGGTTACACTTCTCGTGGAATTCCTGTCGTCGTCACCGTGATCTCATCATCCCGCGCCTTCTTTTCTTTTTCTTTTTCTTTCTCTGCTTTCTTCATTCTTTCTTCTCTTATCGACCATAGGGCGCCCGCCAATCGATGTTTTCTACAACAATTCTATCTATTCCCGATATCGACTTCCAATAACATGCAACATATTTGTAAAATGAACAAAAAAAAAAAAGGTTCTCTTGAAAATCCGTAAATTCGACCGAATCGAGGAACGTACCACCACCCAAGCCTGCGGTGGCCAAAGTTACGTGAGCAATATGCCAGTCTAGACTAGCTCCATATGCATTCTGGGGATTTCATTTGCTGGATTGATCGTGGTCGAAGGGGCGGAGAAGGCTAGTTTGGTCGCTTGATTCGTTCCATGACAGGCGCATTCCTCTTCTTTCCACCTGTCGGTTGCCATTCTACAGTCATGCACATTGGTTCTTGGGATTAGACCACTTACATATGCGAGTATCTACAGTACCTAAATACCAAATTCTGTTCTAATTTCAGATCATCGCTAAGACATACGCTGTCATAGATGTTGTCCTTTGTCGTGTGCTTCTGGCTGACTCCGGTTGAAATATCACTAATATACTAGCGTATTGCCGGTCCCAGTATTGTGCCAATGGTCCACCACAAAACCAAATGATAGACACAGTCCAGGCCCGCCAGCAGAGAACGCTTCGGACTGTGGCCAGCCAGTCACAACGTCAGCACCGGTTGAGTGCTACCCATCCTCTTGATTCTCTTCTCTCCAGTCAAAACGTCTTCGCTAGCCCTTCCCTGCTTACTCGTTCGTCCCTTCTTCCTTCCCATCTCCTCCCCCCAAATAAGTACCCTTCCAGCCCGGCTACGTCACTTTCCCTCCTTCCACTCTCCCTTTCTTCCAAATCCGTTCTTGGTACTGCATCATCGTCAGCATCATCGCCAGCAACCCTCTGTGAGCGCATCAGCCAGCCCTCGACCATCACTCGATATTGATGCTTCATACTGTGACTGTGCACTGAAGTCTATCTATTGACTTAGTCATTATTATTATTTTTTAATTCGCGTACGGTTTCTTATTGCGTGTTTTGTTTTCGGTTTTCCCTTTTTTTCTTTCTTTTTTTTTCCCTTACTCGTTAATCCCGACCGGGCTCGATAACCTACGCCGTGGTCGCAGCGCGTCGCCCTTCCCGGTCGTCATCGATCCTCTCTACCTTCCTCTTCTCCCTCACGACTGCTACCCTTTTACGAGATCATGTCTGCTGCTGTGGCTCAGAGGGCTCCTCTGGGCAGGACCTCGTCCCCCATGGACACGAAGAAGAACATAATGAAGTCTGAAGGTCAGTGGGCTCTTTCCTTCCTGCGATCCGCTTTTCTTTGGTAGAGTGGCGTGATACTGTGTCTGCGATTGAGAACAAAAGAACTTTTGCACTTTCCTCTCCTTTCCCCTTGAGCAGCTGGTGGACCGCATCCAATGACTGCCTGCCGCTGGCTCGAGGTTGATGTGTCTTGCTAACCGCCATGACCTCACAATTACCCTTATCGACTCACCAAAAGTTCGGATGGCCTATCGCCTATCGCCCTATCCGTCGCAAACATCATCACCTGCCTAAACACACTTCTCAATCTACCTCACTGTCGTGGCGCACCCCTATTTTCCTGCGCTGCATACCATAATTATAGAACTCTCTTCTCGATTGCTTGACATCACGTCTCTATTATCAATCACGTTATATGTTACTAATTGTGGGAGAGCGCATTGTATTAACCTCATCTTGGCACTACAGACTCTTCAGCAACCACCAAGGATCAGAAGCCTGCGACCGATACTGAAGCATCCCAATCCCTTCCACCACCACCCCGCCCAGCTGCTTCTGGCCCCGGCGACACCCCTGACTACTTCAATTCGCTCCACAACCCATTCTCTCTCGAGCCCAACCCGTTCGAGCAATCCTTTGGCAACCCATCAGCAGAAACTCCGGGGAAGTCATTGCTTCCTCCAGTCGCATCCATCACGTCTCCCGCACTGCCCGGAGCAAGCTCTGCCGGCTATAGCTGGCCCAACTCTCTACGATCCGGACCTCTGAGTCCTGCTATGCTAGCCGGTCCTACCGGTAGCGACTATTTCGACAGTATTGGACGTGGCTTTCCTACACCCAACGAATCTTCGCTTCGTACTGGCCTGACCCCTGGCGGTGGTGGGTCAATGTTCCCGGCCCCGAGCCCCAACACTCAGGCGATTCTCTCTCAGCTTCAAAGTGGTGGTGCGACTCCTTCGACTCTCGAGTTCCACCGCACTGCCCTAAACGCAGCCAAGCGCAGTGGCTTCAATGTACCCACGTCTAACCCGACTAGCGAGCCCGAGCAGCTCCAGAACATGGATAAGAAGACTGCACCACCTGTTGTTGATCAATTCACGCATCACGACGCTGCTGATGCAGCCAACGGTCTCTTCATGCTTGCGAAGGGTGGCCAACCAAGCAACGACGCGTTCTCGGCAGCTAACAAGCCCGCGGATATTCCTGACACAAAGCGATCGACGCGAAACGCTCACAACTCGGTGAGCAGTGGCCGCGAAATGACTGCCGAAGGTTCCGACACTCAAGGCGAGCAGGCCAAGCCAGCATCGAAAGGCAAGGGCAAGAAGAACACTCCTGCCAAACAGACCTCATCCGTCAACGGCCGTCGCAAGGCGGAAGACGCGCCCAAAGGCTCCAACAAGAGGGCCAAGACGAATAGTGGACCTGTGGAGGCGACTCCTGAAGAAGAATCAGACGATGAAGACATGAAGGACGATATGAATGGCAAGGACCCAAAGAAGATGACCGATGAGGAGAAGCGAAAGAATTTCTTGGAGAGAAATCGGTATGTTCTACGCATTAACCACTTTATTTACTCTCCATTTCTTACTAATGCATATCCAGTGTCGCTGCCCTAAAATGTCGTCAACGTAAGAAGCAGTGGCTTGCAAATCTCCAGGCCAAGGTCGAGCTTTTCACAACCGAAAACGATGCTTTAACGGCGACTGTCACTCAGCTGCGGGAAGAAATCGTGAATCTCAAGACCCTTTTGCTTGCTCACAAAGACTGCCCCGTCTCGCAAGCTCAAGGTCTTGGCCCTTTGATTATGAACGGCATGTCCGCTGGTTTCGACCCTCATCCATACAACCTCGCGAGTAATATGGCCATGCAACCCGGAGCACCGATGGCCCAAGCCATTCGCCGATAGATGCAGCAATGAATAATTAATATACGACTCGAGTCTGCGGGAACTATTTGACAACGAAAGCAGATGTGGTATCTATTTACTACCTAACTTGAACTCTCGAACACGACAGGGTCTCTTGTAACAGTTACTTTTCTTTCTTCCTCTCACACAAACTTTACCGTCCCTACTCGCTTTCACTTGACTACGGCGGCGAAACTTCTTTTCTCGTCTCTTACTTGTGCCTTCATAAAAGGTCATTGGCATGGGCGGAGTTCTTACGATGCATGGGACAAAATGGACATGGTCAAAATTCGGATGGTGTCATGCGGGTGTGTACATCATCCTTCACCTTAAGGCGTGCGAAAATCGCTTTACTTTTCCTCGAACGCCTGGACTTTGCTGATCTGCGTTCAGTGTATTTTTTTTCTCAGGCGTTTGTTCTCGTTTTTACTGGTGGCGATTTCCTTCGGATTGGATTGATTACCTGGAGTTCCCCTGTACTTTTTGTTTTGCTGTCTCCTCACCCAGGGTTCTTTTTTTCCGGGTTAGGATTTCACTATTTTTATTCTTTTTCGTGTCTGATACTTTCTATTTTATGACGATTCGCACTTCTAGTTCAATGCTGAGGTGACAGAATTCGCTTACTGGTCTAGACTGTGATTTCTCTCATCGTGGCTATGAATGTACTTTTTCAAGAGTTAGCTAGAAGTTATGGGCTAAGTAAACGAGCGGTCAATGCGACTAGCAATGATTTAATGCCAGATAAACATTCAAAAGGTTTCAATAAGTCCTTCGTAGATTGTAGACGTAACCCATTGACACACTTGTAAAGTTGCAATGCATATGTGCTATCGACATCAGATGCTTGCTTTGAGAGACCCAGTGAACCAGATTCATCTGAACTTGGTGGGGCATTGTCGGGTATGATAATAAGAATCTTATTCCATAATCTTACAAAACAGCCATTTATACCCTCGTAGCTCAGTTGGTTAGATCGTCGTGCTTATACTTCAATTATTCTATCTGAATCATTGTATTAGTATCACGAATGTCGGCGGTTCAAACCCGCCCGGGGGTATTTCTTTTCTTTTTTTTTTCCCCTTCAATTGAGGTTCATTTGATAGCCTTTTCTTTTGTCATCAAAACAAATTTAGTTTCATGTCGAACGGAGCATGGCTTGTGGGTGAATGGTCATTTAGAAATTTATATGTTGAAAGGTCGAGCGCGGGAGCTGGACGGGTAATAGTATGCTGAACGAATTCCCCATAGAAGAGTCTTAGAGCAAATATTCTAAAATTTGGGTGTAAATAATCACCAAGTTTCGACTCTGGTTTCTTCAATTTAATTCTCTACACAGCGGCCGTATAGATCAAGAATATGCCACAGTCAAGTTTCCATCGATATCTCTAATGGGACGACAGTTCCCAGTGAGGCTCACCGCCAGGCAATATCCTTATCCGTAGTTGCTATCGACAGCCAAACAGTGCAAACAACACCACCAAGTCCCGCGCCGCGACAAACAAACAATTAATTATTGTTCAGACGCTCGCAATTGAATAAGAGAACTCATCACCTACCTCCCTCCCATCGATCATTACACGCAGACAATCAAACTCCTCCGTATGGATTCCACCTATCTGAAATACTCTTAACGAGCGGACTCGACTGGACATGACACGATCCACGGAACACCCAACAGAAACACGTCGTGCCCGAATGTCCGAACGGTGGAAACGATAAAAAGCTAAAGAGCGAAAACAAAAGATAGGCATCCGTTCCTGCGAACTTGAAAAATGTCATCAAGACGCGCACCGGCGCGCTCACGCCGTGTAGAAGATGCCATGTCCCAACTAGTCGATTCTTTATTACCGCCTATCTCCCCTTCCGCGCTCGATGACGATTTCTCGGGAGATGAGGAGGATGCTGTGGCCGCAGCCGAGGAGCAACGACTTCAGGAGCATCTTTCGCGTGCATGGCGGATTTTGGATATTGTCGGCGCAGAGAAAGAACAAGCTGGTATCGATGGAAGTGGAGGATCTGCGGCAGAGAATATCAACAATGCTTCTGATCTGATCAAACGGAAATTACTGCGAGAAAATGCTAGTCCGGATAAGGCGGTGCGATTTTCGAATCTTTATTCTCGGTTGTTGACGCAGCCTGTGCTCGGGCAGAAGTGGGCTATTCTATATTTGCTGTACCGACTGTCGGAACAGGAAGGTAATGAATTTAATGGGGAGGAAGGTGTGATTACAGATGAAGGTGGTCGGAGTCGAAGTCCTCTGCTGGACGATGGGAATTTGGACAATTTATTATTCAAGTCAAGGGCTGGTATGAGAGGAGCGCTGGTTGATGACGATGAAGGTCCTGCTATCAGTTCATCGGTCTCGCAGCGAGGAGAAGCCCTAGATCGAAGGCGACCAGTACGAGCCGCAGCGACGGAAAAGCCAAGACGCAGTCGCCCGGCGACCACAGAAAAGACTCCAGAGACCAGTTCAGGACGAGCCAGGGGAACAAGCACACCGAGAGAAGTTCCACAGGCTACTCCTTCGCAGACAGAAAAACAAAAACAACAATCGTCACCTACCAAAACCGCAGAATCATCTCTACTCCGAGATTTACCCTTTATCCTCCAAGGTCTATCATCAACGAATATGGAGTTCTCGTCATCCACAATGTTGAAACTACCAGCCAACTTACCGATCCCGATGGTATCATTGCTGCACACATTGGCCGAGCCGTGTCTGCTTTATAAAGAGCTATCGGGCTTTGTCGATAGTTCCGACGGAGGACTTGTGAGCCAAGCTTTAAGGGCATCTATTTTCACTGAGCTTCGCTCTTATTTGGGGTTGGTTGCCACCCTTGAAGGAGAAATTCGGACGGCGTTGACTGCAGCGGCTTCTGATGATCCTAAGGGTATGGTCAAGGGCGCCGTGACTCTCAAACGATGTGTAGTCTGGACTAGGGATGCGACAATGGCCTTGCGGCTGATGAGTATAATGGTGGAAGAAGCAAAAGGTGCGTACTATTGACACCACAAAGGTAATGGTATCGAGTACTAACAGTATGTTCTTGCAGATAAAAGAGGTGGTCAATTGATATCCCTGATACATGGCTATTCATCATCTCACGGTGATCCTTTCGTCGGTAACTTTGCAGAGAAGTTGTTATCGCACATTACGCGCCCATTTTACGATATGCTACGACAATGGATATATGACGGCGAACTTTCCGATCCATACAAGGAGTTCTTTGTCATTGAAACAGAATTTCGACCTAGCGCAGACCCCCGGCGCATTGCCTCGAGTGTATGGGAAGATAAATACAAACTAGACGAAGAGATGATTCCATCCTTTATAACACAAGATTTCGCCAAGAAGGTTTTCCTCATTGGAAAATCTCTAAACTTCATTCGATATGGCTGCGGAGATTCTGCTTGGGTGGAAGCGTACTCGAAAGAAACGTCCAAAGAGCTCCGATACGGCGATACCGCACGACTAGAGAACTCCATTGACGAAGCTTACAAGACCACAATGGCACGGCTCATTCATCTAATGGATACAAAATTCAAACTCTTTGAACATCTTCGTGCTCTGAAGAAATATCTTTTACTTGGGCAGGGTGACTTCATCGCTCTGCTCATGGAATCCCTTGCTTCCAATTTAGATCGCCCTGCCAATTCGCAATATCGACATACTTTGACCGCTCAGCTAGAACATGCTATTCGGTCATCAAATGCACAGTACGATCCTCCAGATGTCTTGCGCCGGCTAGATGCGCGTATGCTGGAACTCAGTCACGGTGAAATTGGATGGGACTGTTTCACACTTGAATATAAGATCGATGCCCCGGTAGATGTGGTTATCACACCATGGGGATCGACGCAATATCTCAAAGTCTTCAACTTCCTCTGGCGAGTAAAACGGGTCGAGTTCGCCTTGGAAAGTACATGGCGAAGATTCATGACAGGCGCTCGTGGTGTTCTCGGCAGCGTTGAAGACAAAGTTGGATCGGACTGGAAACTCGCAAGATGCGTGATAGCCGAGATGATTCACTTCGTATGCCAGTTGCAGTATTATATTCTTTTTGAAGTGATTGAAGCCAGTTGGGATCAATTACAAGCTGCAATCTCCAAACCTGGCTGCACTCTAGATGATCTCATTGAGGCACATACCAAGTACCTCAATTCCATCACGCACAAGGGCCTTCTAGGCTCGTCGAGCGCTTCACGGAGCTCCTCGTCATCCACAAACAAGATGGAAGAAAGCTTCCTTGCTCAGCTACATCAAATACTCAAGATCATGCTGAACTACAAGGACGCTGTTGACGGTCTATATTCATTCTCGGTTGCAGAGTTTACACGCCGACAAGAACTGAACGCAAAGATTGAGACTCGCACAGCACGTGGTCAATGGGGTGTGACAGAGCATGACTTCAACAACCCGTCTCCGTTCTTGTCAAATCAAGAGAACGCCAATCTGACCGCGGATGATCATATGCTTGCCTCATTGCAAACCCGTCTTCGCGACTTATCCGTCGATTTCCGTGCTCGACTCAACATTCTACTCGGTGACTTGGCTTATCAACCGGATGTCGATATGCGCTTCTTGGGCGTCGTCATGAATTTCAATGATGTTTACGAGCCCGTGAAAAGAGGACGACGCGAAAAATCCTCGGCAACTGCTGTGGGTGCTTCATCATCGACTCGAGACAAGGATAAAGATCGGAAAAGTCGTAGGAATGTGGTGCCATCAAGCAGTAGTGGTGTTACTGGCGGTCCAGAAACCAAAGAGCCGCAGGGAGACGCTCAATGAGCCTCTTGATTAATTATGTGTACGCATTTGCAGGCGCAATTGATGAGTGATATTAGTGAAGACGCATATACCCATTTACGATGTATGTATAGGAGTTTCTAGTTGTAGTATCTCGACCAATGGATAGAATCGGATTAGCTCCAGGCATGTGGGGCACCGGGACAATCCAAAAGCTTAAAAAGTTTCTGACAAAAAGTTTGGCAGAGTCAATCTTCACTCCACTGCTCAACTTTTCTCGCAACTCTTCTCTTTCTATTTCTAATAAGGCGGCTTTGTTTACGATTTGCTGCACAGAAAATAATTGTTCTAATTTTCTATTGCCTTGACAAATTGTCGAGCGAATTCTGCACGAGAGACATGTCCGTCGAAAGCAAACACGATCTCAGTGCGAGCGAGCTCAAGGCGAAAAAGAAAGAAGAAAAAAGAAAACTCAAAGAGGCAAAGAAGGAGAAAGAAGCGGCTCAGGATGTGGACGATATAGTCAAGGACAAGAGCGAGAAGAAGTCGAAGAAGAAATCCAAGAAGCGATCACGAGACGACGACGATAACGAAGAGAAACTACATGACGAACAAACCGAAAGGGAGAACGAAGATAAAATAGAGGAAGACGCTACGGAAAAGAGGTTACGCAAGAAGAGGAAGTCGGTATCTTTCGCGGATAACGTGGATGTTCAAACAATGGAGCACAAAGATGAAATAAATGATGCTGGCAAAGAGACTAAAACCGACGACCACGGCGATAAAATCGAGGCAGATAACGAAGAACAAAGTCGCGAGAGAAGAAAAAAGGAGAAAAGAGGAAAACGCGAACAACGACGGAAAGACAGCCAGAAAAATATTTCTACGACCGAAGGAGATAAACCCACAACCGAACCAGCAGACAAGTCGACAATCGCCTACTTGTCGCAATATTATCACGACCGCGCATCATGGAAGTTCCAGAAAATCCGTGAAGCGCAACTCCTCAAACACGTTTTCTCCCTGGAGCATGTTCCGTCCGAGTATAACCCAGCGCTGTTAGCGTACCTGAAAGGATTGAAGAGTGAAGGTGCGAGAACACGACTTCGCAAAAGCGCGCAGGATGTCATTAAATTTGACGAGAAGCATACCACTGCTTCATCAGATGAAAGTAGAGCGACAGAGGAGACACGTGGTATTGCGAAATTACCTGCTTTGCCCGAGTCATGGAAGGAAGAATATGGCAATGCTGTGTGGCGGTTCAAGGGCAATTTGAATGCAGGCATCAAGGATCTGAACGAAGGTGTCACCTTGACTACACCGAAGGGAGACGAGAATGAAGATGGAGAAATCGATCCCAACGTTTTGACCAGGCTTGAATACCGGAAACGAGCCGAGATGGTTCTGTGGACTGTATCAGGCAAAATAGGCAAATATTCCTCTGCAACAAGTAAGCCGGAGAAGTCAGCCGACGCAGAAGCAGAAGCAGAGCCCATGGAGACTACATCATTTACGAAGAAGGAAACCAAGCCAAAAGCGCCGGCAAGGAAGAAGAGGAAGAATCGAACTATGATTGTGGAGATTTCGAGTAGTAGTGAGAGTTCTGATTCGGACAGTGACTGAGCGGGTTATGTATGCATGCAAAGTTTACATTATTGATGGCATATTGTTAGGAGTTTCAGGGTTTTATAGGTAAATTAGTGGTGCCAAAATATTACATTATGGTTATGATGCTCATCATTCCTTCCCTCCATTTAAAGCAAGAGGCTTCCTTAACGTTTCGAAATTGCTGCCTTTCGTTGTGTTGTCAGGTTGTGCTAAACGATGACCATGAACTTGACGGTATTGACAGCCTTGGTCCAGTCGTATGTAACGGGATCCTGATATTGATTGACAACCTAGGCGTAGGCGTCGATCTCGTCTTCTTCGCATGGGACACATTCGGTTGCATAATCAGACCATTCTTCCTCGAATGAGAGTCAGTAGCCAAGCTACCACGGCGGAGGATCAATGCCGCATCTCAATGACGCTTTGGAATGGTGATAGCAAGCTTCGCAGCTAGTCTGGTGTTCCATCGTTTTAGGGGTCTTCAGAGTCTCGACACGAATATCAATCCACTGTCTCCCGCCAGATGGTGTCTTTCGAATAGTTCGTATGCCTTGATGAACTTTCAGGCATAAGTTTGGCCTCGAAAGAAGCACAAAGCATACTTTGAAGCTGAGCGGGGGTATATAGCCCTTTTTCGGCATCTTGGAAACAACAAGTCAGTCATGGCGAAGGCATAACAAATGGAAAGAATGAAGAAACACCAACCTTTGACCCACTCGAGTTGCTTTATTGTTCGTTGATGGATTGCCTCCCAGAAACGCTGGTAAAAGACAAGTTCGTTCATGGCTTTGGATTGTGTGGGCGAAAGATGCGGTATTATTGTATCTTCTGGCGTAGAGGCATAACAGTTTTGATCCATCGAGGACGTGTATTGATATTGATGTTGATATTGTGGAGTTTGGTAGACGTGTTGGTGGTGATTATACGGCTGCTGGGAGACATTGGGAGAGAACCCCATTTCATTTCTAGTGGGAGTCGATGTCTCGGTGGTCATAGGTAAGAGAATGAGATTCGATGCTGCCATGGTGTATGTTGTGTCGAAGAGCAGTAATGGTGAAATATTAACTATGAACAAGAGAGGATGGTCAGGGCTTTTGTATAGAAACGTATACAAATCATATATAGTTCGAGATATAAGAGATTGCAAGGGTTAAATAGACTAAGATAGACCGGAGGCTCGGAATATATAGGATGTGCACGGGTGACTTAAGACTTACATCCGGTAGTGAAGCATAGGCTCATGAGCCTGTTTAGGGTAGGCGGATGTAGAACAGCGACAAAGAATGTATTTAGCTCAAGCCTCGTAGATCAAAATGGATTCAAGCTTACTTATCTCATACTACGGACTCCGGAGTGCCTTTTACGGAACAAGGTCCGGAAGACTAATGTTTGTAAACCCTGTTTACCCCTTTGTAATCACTGATCAGTTCATGCGGCGCAGTTTGTCCCTTAATATCGCATTTGAATGATTTGATCCTTTTTCACCTCAAATCCCTGCTAGACTCCACGAATCAATTGATGATGATATGTAGTCGCACGCACCTCGAGGACAACTACAATCTAAGCGGTCGCCGTTCTAAGATTTACATACGGAGTATTATAGTCAGGGGTATGCCGGGGTGATTAAACCTCGGAGATTGGCAGATAACAGCCGATATCAAGTGATGACCATGATGCACTCATAGATGCGGGAAGTGCCTCGTACTGCGAATACAGTATATGAAAGATTACTCGCCGTCCAGGTACGAAGATGAGAAATTGCTTTAGCATTGGGGTTTTACAGATACTCGCTATCTACCAATATTCTCTTTCGACGAAGGGGTGTAGTTCGATAGAGTACGTATGGCTTGATGTTATTCTACCTAGCAGAGGTCTACACAGGTGCGCCTGAAGTAACTTGCTAGGAAGGTTAAGCCGCTCTTTGATGAATCTCTATGACTTTAGTAGTCCGTAGGGTACATCCTTATCTAGTGAAGTGGTAGGTCCAACATCAACGGTCTCCAGGGAAAACGTGACCAGTGGAGCCCTAATCCCTGTCAATGCTGCGGGACCGTCGGGACGGGGCGACGGGCCATCAGGGCTAACGCGTAAGTCTACCCACTCTACATGCACGAGTCGAGTTTGGGAAGTCTGTCTAAGTCATTTGTAGTTATAGCTACGAACTAGTCAGTCAGTCACTGAGCCAGTTACGCGCCGAAGTCGTCATTCTATGCCTATGCTGACCCTAGGACAAGTCGTCCCGGCACTCCCGAGAATCTAGTCTCTACAAATTTCAGGATGATCTCAAAAAGTTTTTGCCGTCTCGCCGACTGAAATCGGTAGGTATCCAGCCATTCGCTGGGAATATATTCAACCGGACCGTCATGATTGGCATATGAGGAATATACTATTGTTTGACGTTTTCCCATCGCGGCCCAAGTCGCTTTGACGGACACTACGCCGATCAACAAAGTTGCCATCGCCATGTTTCGCCGCTTTCCAGAGCGAAGTAATGGCCCATGTGATTATAGGAGAAAAGTACTATCCTGGCGTTGATGTTCAGACAGATGAGCAGATTCTCGAATTCACCAAAAACAATGTGATGACACTTTGGCACCCTACGGGAACCTGCGAAATGGGCACAATGAATGATCATTGATAGTAAAGCACGAGTTTTTTGGCGTTAAAGGTCTGGGGGTTGTCCATGCTAGTGCTTTTCCCACCCTACCGCCCGGACATCCCCAATCTACAGTTTGTAAGTTGTTATTATCAACTCCTGTCTGGCCTGTTGAGTTACAGCGCACCTACACCGTTCCCACTGTAGGTGTATCTTTCCTGTTTAGAACGTAGATTTACAACTAAAGGACAGAAATATTCTCAGCCACCTATAATTGGACAGGATTTATGATGTTGACATGGAAGATAAACTCTGACTGCTAATACACAAGTCGATATATCAGAAATATCAACCACACTGGAATCCTTCCTTTCTTTTCGTACTATTCCTCACCCCTCCCTCTCCGACCCCTTTCTTTTTTCCACACCCAGTGCCATCACTCCCACTAGTTTCTCTCACTGACTAAGTTCAATGTTGATTAAATCCGGTAGCGGTTGTCTCGCTCATGTGAACACATGAAGTACTACGAGGACTTAGAGCCAACATCTTCCTTAGTCTCAATCTCAACAAGCCTCAGCGCGCTTGAGAATACCACGAGCCATGTGACGTTTTCTGAGGTTGTATTCAACCGCCCGCTTGTTCGCAGTCGGGGACATGGTGAATGCAGCAGAACCACCAAAAGGACCAGCAAGAGCATTGTTGTTGACGCGTACAATGCAGACATTAGAGGCACCACCGGCTGTACCAGAGCAAGTCATGCCCTGGGGCATCTGAACTGTAATAGGGAAATCCTCAGTTTTTGCAGTGGAAAGACCCAATTTATCACCGGGGATATCTTGAGTGACTTGAGCCTTCTGAAAGGCGCTGGGATCTGTGCCACCAGAAGTGGGATCAATCATGGCTGTTAGGGGACCGGCCCCATCTTGGTTGACCTAGGAGGATCATAAATTAGCTTGAGTAGGCAACATAATAATACTGGGCTAAGGGATTGATACCTGGTGGTAAGTCAAGGTGATGGTTCCATTGTCAGAGCAAGTAGGCAGACCACTTGTCGCACCGGTACCAGCGGCGGCCTTGACGCCACCTTCGACGGGAGCGTTCTTGGTGCTGGTCCCTTGGGAGGTAGCTGTACTAGATCCACCGCTTTTCCCTATCGATTTGTCAATTATAAAGATATGTAAACAGTCGGGAAGAAAGGACGTACCACCACCAAGAAGACTGTCTAGAAGCCCTCGCTTTGCCGTGGAAGAGCCGGAGGACGAGCCTGTCATGAACATGGAGATAGCGGCAGCAGCATCGACAGGGCCACCTCCCTTGGTGCGTCCCAAGGCAGAAGCTTTGGTGCCACCCAATTCATTCTGGCGAATAATTGAGGTGTCGGCCTCGGCACCACAGCCTGGCGTTGCGCAGTCTCGGGGAGTTCCATCAATGACTGTCCGATGAACAATTAGTCCCATGTCCAAGATCAGATATTCGGCAAGCACTGACCTGACAAACCAGGCATGTTAACGCCGTTGGCACCCTGGATTGAAGTAACCAAACCATGGCCGTAAACTTCAGCCACCAGGGCAAAGAGTAGGCCAGCAGAAAGAGTAGAACGCATTTTGAAACTTGGGCTAGAATTTCTTATAGAAAATAAGGTGGGAAAGTTGACAAAGAGCAATAGGATCAAGTGATGCGTCCGGCGCAAAAGGAAATATTAGCAAAGCAATAAAGCTGATTAGAAAGTGAGTTGATAAGTGAAGATGAAAGTGAGGCTTGATGATTCAAAGATTGTGGGATTCATGGGGATAGATGCACCTTTATGTACTTATCAGACACCAAGAAAATCGCCAAATTTTGGAGATAGTCAAGCAATTCATGGATTTCGACATGGTCCGGAAACAGGAGAAAGAGGGAAGAGGCTCACGGGTTGTCGATCACGCAGAGCCTAGCTCTCGATTTTGCCTCTATACGCAGTTATGCAAAGCACCTGCATTCTCCAAACGTGTCCGAAAACTGAGTCTCCTCAGCGGACAAATCCACGACTTGCCTATTACGGAGCATGTAAGGAGGCATGCTGGGATGGGCCCGACAACTTCTTGTCAATACGTATCGCAATGAAGTGTGTAGTGTCTGACTCCCCTCACGGATTAGCTATATTGACCCAGAAGATCAGATAAAACCTTGATCCGGTGGAGTCAGATTTCTATCTGACTATCTACCCCCGATTGAGGCGCGGTTGTCTCAGGGTTGAGGGGAAGAGAGAATCAAACTTCAGCTTCATGTGAAAAGAGAAGATAGTGTACACATGGATCGTGGATAAGCTTGATGTCCCTATCGGATGCAACCCGCTGAAGCACAGAGCACGGCCAGACTCGAAGCTTCATCCGCATACCCAAACGATTATCCCGCACTAGTACGGCCTATGAGTAAGGAATTGTAAAGTGATTTGTTCATCAAGTCCTGGAGCTTGTTGCAGACCGAAGCCCTAGGGGTTTTTTCCTTTTTGGTTAGTTGAGAGGTCTAGCCTCGGCAGTTTGATGGGACGCGAAGTGTTTTGTTGTGAGACGACACGAGATCTACAATAATTTACTACGTTCATGATAATTGAGGCTAAATAGTGACTGGTTGATTTGTGTCCAAGCTTTGTGATGGCTCCTGTTTTAAAACTGCTAAGCCACGATCAGGAAGAAGTCGGAAATCTAAACAGTAGGAAAGTAATCTTGAAACGCTTATTGTTAGGAGCCGCATAGTTGCTTAACTTTTACTTGCCAATTGGATCGACTACTTGACAAATTATTTCATAAATTTATGATATTTGACTTCTAGATTGAGTCTGATTGATAATTCAGCCATTTCCTTTACAGTGGTTGGTCCGTAGCCACACATGAAACCCTACCCATGAATACTATGCTCCATCGCCTTAGACCTGTTAGAGATCCTGCTCCAGCCTGTAGCTCCCAGAGTGATAATAATAAATTCTTGCTATAGGCAACTTAGGCAAGTAATTCGTATTCGGAACAAACAAGGAAGTATTATGCTTCGCGTCCAGTGCTGATCACTTTTGGTAGATATCACACTATGCTAGATCATCCATTTAGTATGTGTGCAACTTGTAAATATTGGAGCATGCTAGTTCCAATATACACTAGCCAACATAAAGCTAATCATCTCTGATCTTGATGTCTGGTATGACTCAGATTAATACCATCTCATCAGGCAGCCTAGAACAAAACTGGGCAGGTATGGGAGGAAGAGAACAAAATACTGATTCTGGGAGTACCAAGCCTCTTCGAAATAGAGCTTCGCATACTAACGGATTTTCCATAAATTACCATGTGTACGAAAATAGCGTGTCAAAATGACTATATTCATGGCTCATTCGGCAAGAGAAGTCAAAGTCGCGGGTAGCAAAGCCCTAATTGTTCAGATGAGGTTTGGGGGATTGCGGATGATATGACAACCAGATGCGAGGGGGGACAGACCATCCTTCTTCTTCTCGTCTTCAGTTTACAATGGAGTCATGTGGATATGACTAATTCTCTACTTTTCAAGCAAGGCGTAGTTCCAGATAGTCATCCTACTAATAGAGTAGGATGGCACTTGAGGACCTGTGTCGGTAGAACAGCATGTTTCCTCCTCAAGCATCAAGAATGCCTTTAGCGATGTTTTCGTTGTTTACATTTGTCTCCCTTTTTGTATTTCTGGTCTTCGTCAGACACTCGCCTCTTCCACTGGTAATGACCGACCATGTGCAGAGCAATCCCACGGGGGTTTCTCCATTGGTGACCTCATCCGTGATTAATCTAGGACATGGGAATTATTACATTCATTCTAGTGTGCAGGTAGGCAGGCGGTTTTCATCATGGACTTAATCACGAGAGACTGACGTCTGAATCGAGTAAGCAGGTATCTATCGCAGCATCGTCCTCACCAGAACTGCAGCCCGCTACCATTATCCATCTTCCGAACGCTACTTTAACACATGAAGATATCGATGCGAAGATTGCATGGTTTGAGCAAGTCGATGACGTCTTTCACAGAGACTTTCTCCAGGTCGCTCTCGTATATAGGCCATTGGATGCGTGTGATCAAAAGCAGCTTCTCGCGATCCTCTCGAGATTCGGCACCAGAGGATCACACTGTCTTGACCTTTCTCGCCTTGATAAAATACCAGAAGGACCCTATTTTATTCAATCTCAAACATTATACCAGACGTGGCGCCTATATGAAGACACCTATGATGCATTCTATATCTCCACAATTCAGTCCGGTGATGACTCGAACGTCTCAGTGAACATAAAGTCCTTCCTCGGATTGAACTCTACCTAACTTCGACAGACATCTTCCAGTGGATGCTTCCTTTCCTGGAAGGCATCTCGCAGTCGCAGTGCCTTCACGCCTTTATTATCCCCCCAGCGTAGAGAAGCCTTTGAACGGCCTGCGTGTCGCGGTCAAGGATAATATTGACCTCCGAGGCGTGAGGACCTCCGGATCATCACGGTCATATTTCAATACCTATCCTGCTGCCGAAACATCAGCCCCTGCGATTCAGAAACTCATTGGTCTTGGTGCAATTGTGGTTGGGAAGACCGGACTGTCGCAGTTTGCGGATGCTGAGGACCCGACTGGAGACTACATCGATTATCATTGCACATTCAACCCTAGAGGAGATGGGTATCGGTCTCCAGGCGGTAGCAGCTCCGGCTCTGGAGCCGCTGTTGCAGCCTATGAGTGGCTCGACTTGGCTATTGGAACGGACAGTAAGCTTTTCCCAAGGTGTGATACATTTTTGGCTAACATTCTGTATCTTCTCAGCGGGTGGCAGCGTCCGAGTCCCGGCGAGCTATCAAGGTGTCTTTGGATTGAGGACCTCTCGCGGAGCGTTGAGCCTTGACGGGTCTCTGATAATTCACCGGTAAGTGAGCCAGCTACCGTTGCAGTGTAATGCTCCCTCTAAGGTCCCTACCTTAGTGAACTTGATGCCATTGGTCCTATATCACGGAACATAGACACCATGAGGTCCATTGTACGACATTGGGTTCAACACGGGAATCAAAGCGCAGGAAGTCCCAAGAGGATATTATACCCTACACACCTCTTCCCGATACACGACCCTGTCTGTCAGGAAGCTTATGGTAACATCGTGTCTGCGGCCGAAAAGGCTTTGGGCATAGCTAGGGAGGAGGTTGATTTTCGTATACTGTGGCGGGAGTACAGCAGGAGCTTCACGACGGGTTCGTACGAGAAATACTTCCACACAGTGAGCAGCACTTCAAATCCTTTTCTAACTTACTAATCGCTGAACGTATCACTCAGACTTTCATGGATCTCTTGAGTTGGGGTTCATACCACGAGCGTGCTCAGTTTCGTGCTGACCACGTCGATAAGTTTGGAGTGCCGCCTATAGTCAACCCAGTCACTTGCTATCGGTGGGAAATTGGGTACGCCATGAACGAAAGTAAAATAAAGAATGCGGAGCAGAAAAGAGAGATTTT
Source organism: Talaromyces liani (assembly GCA_022814505.1). Classification (NCBI taxonomy): domain Eukaryota; kingdom Fungi; phylum Ascomycota; class Eurotiomycetes; order Eurotiales; family Trichocomaceae; genus Talaromyces; species Talaromyces liani. The sequence goes on from JAKLNL010000001.1 coordinate 362,040, forward strand.
CCAAAGCTTCATCGAGGATGTATTCTCGGAGAACACGATCATGTTTACACCATTCATGTTCGAGACACCAGGTTCCCGTGATGCATATCGGCTCAAGTGAGAAAACTGCTCCCCTTTGCTGTCTGTCTGAAAGGCTGATTGCATGACTACAGACCCTCTGACAGAGATCCAGCGGAACTTGCACTTGGTCTGCGACCAGCATTTCAGACTCCATTTAGTGGACAACCAGAAATGGTCTTCCCAGGTAATTTGGCATCCTTCTTAGAGAGTATTCTCACAACGAAGCAGCTGACCTCATCAGTTGGGCTGCTAAGTACTGAAAATACAATGAGTGGAAGGCCTGAGTCTTATGCTATTATGGCGTCTGTCATTGGCCCAGCCGGTGAGCATGATTCCTCCTTGCAAAGGCTGTTGTAATTCTGACGAATGCCCGCCAGGCTCCGATGAAATGCTAATCGACGTGGTTGACGCAGTTCTCAAGGCTGCTGAGCTTCCTTCCTCGCTTCTAACGGGGCGAACTCCTTGGGTCGAAGATGAGAAATACTAAGTACTGTCATACCCGGGACAGGAAGTCAAGGCCAGCAAGCGGGTTGATTCTGGAGTTTCCTTTGAACGCTATGTAGGTCAAGTGTGTCTTCCTCGGATGATTCTAGATGTCGTGTCTATGAAAATCGGGTAAAATAACACGAAGCGCTATGATATATAATTATGGAGACTGCGAGGAACAGTCGCATTTTATTTGATACGTGAAGAGTGGCGATTCTCCCGGAAGCCAACAAGTGTTGACTTTGAATTGCGTCAGTTAGCTGTAGACCAGGAATATATGTGAAATGAAGTCGACTGTAGATTGATCGAGAGCTGGCCGAGAAAGGAAAGATGTCATGTCTTGGCAGGAGGAACGATCAAAGGCGGTGGGACATGGGCGGCAGAATGAGCTGGAGCTAGTGCTATGGCTGGTCAAGCTCAGGCAGCTTCCTTGACCGCGCAACACAACCTCATCCAGCTTCAACTCATCCTTCTAAGCTTTATCTCGATTTTTTGTGATAGGACGCTTTTAGTCAGCTTACATATTGAAAGGAAAAGTACTACAAGTTAGGGATTATCGATCATCACCATGTCAGGTTAGAATCCCGTACCTTTCCAGCTACATGTTGGTCTTCGAGCTTGAATCTAACGAATCTATTGCTACAGGAAGCGCAGGCTACGACCGACATATTACCATCTTTTCTGATACGGGCCGTCTATATCAAGTTGGTTAGTAATGACACTTCCCCGTACTTGCTCGTCCAGTCGATCTCCGAACCGGACAGTCCTTCATCGAACGACCGAGCAAAGCTCCGCACTATCGAATCAATCAGCTAATAAGACGACTTCATTACAGAATATGCATTCAAAGCGATTACAGCTGCAAACATAACGTCCATCGGTGTTCGTGGCAAGAACTGTGCCGTTGTCCTATCACAAAAGAAGGTTCCCGTAAGTTGGATCACGACGTCTACCGATCAGCTATAGCGGGACAGCTGATAGATGCGTCAACTTGTAGGACAAATTGATCGAACCCTCCTCAGTCTCCCACATCTTCAAGATCTCGCCTTCCGTTGGATGCGTTATGACAGGATCCATAGCCGATGCCCGGGCATGCGTTGACCGTGCCCGTGGTGAGGCTGCTGAATTCAGGTATAAATACGGATATGAGATGCCTTGTGATGTATTGGCGAAGCGTTTGGCCAATATCAACCAAGTCTACACGCAACGGGTACGAGTTACACTGCATACGAACAGCTTCAATGAGGCATCAATGTCCGAAGGGTCTAGCTGACGTTACCTCCTTCTATAGGCTTACATGCGTCCACTCGGTGTTGCCATTACGTTGATCTCGGTAGACGACGAAAAAGGGCCCCAGGTGTACAAATGCGATCCAGCAGGATATTTCGCTGGCTACAAGGCCACTGCATCGGGCCCCAAGCAACAGGAGGCAGTGAACTTCCTCGAGAAGAAGCTGAAGAACAAGGATTATGTTGAGGGTGACTGGGAAGAAGTAGTTGAGCTCGGAATCACAGCCTTGAGCAACGTTCTCAGTGTTGACTTCAAGAAGAACGAATTGGAAATTGGCATCGTAGGAGGCCCCCGGGCTGATGGCGAGGAGGGTACAGACGTTTCATTCCGGGCTTTAACCGAGGAGGAGATTGATGAGCGGCTGCAGGCCATTGCGGAGAAGGATTGAAGGATTTAGAATGTACTCTCAATTCCGATTTGTCTAGTCTTTGGCAGCCACAACACATAAACAGTTCTTACCAGACATACCTTTCTATGAACGTTGGACTTAGGGCCGTTGAACTTGGATCATGATGAGATACTGACAACAGGAGTAACAGGCAGGATGCTTCATGAATCAGCGTCATACAGCTACTGTCTGCTTGAGTCTGGCCACGCTGAAGTGTTGTAACCGTTGAGAAGGGTTGAGTATACGACTCGTTCAGGTGCGCCTCATTCGGAATGTTGTGAAAGAATACGCGAGCGATGCAGGAAGGGGACCACTTTAATGTTAATGAAGTTGTAGAAGCTTCAATAGAAAGTGACATATCGTTCGTGCTTTTGCCACAGTTGAGTATAAGCCACAAGTGGATGTCCGAATCCGGCAAGGCGCGGCTCCAGTTTCAGCTTGGATTGTCGACGCTAAATTCGTGGCTTGGGCCAATTCCGAGCTCGTGATTGGTCACAGATCCTTTTCTTTTCCTTTTCCCACGTTTATTTCTCAGTCACATCGTCACCCATGACCCATCCCCATAAAACACTATGGCCTAAACACAGCGGATACGTCAGTCATCCTTCTGGATTCCCCTGCTTTAGCCTGTCTGGATCTGGACCCTACGTCTGCAACAGTCCTGACATATCCCCATCCCTCAATGGCCGCGACCTTACCCTGCCCCATGCCCATAAGAGCTGGGAGCGAGTGGCGTTCATGCGCGAACGGTGATGAACCATACCGACAGATAAAATAGATAGTCTCGATCAGGCCGCTAGGGTCGGACAACGGGTCCACAGACATGGTGCACTGAAACTCAATACGACCGTTTAGGAAGCTGGCTGCTGTTGGCTTTTTCCTGCAACTGCCGAGCAAGCGGGAGCACCGTGATTGACCTTGTTGGAGATCCATCTACAGCTGTCGCTGTCACGAGTCACAATGTCGAGTTGAGTATGATGTACATGTATGTGCAGGAAATCTTATGGCTGGCTGATCAACACACTCTTTTTGGCAGTCCCTCCCGTCGGCCCTACTAACGAAAATTGGCCAGTCAGGAACGTAAAAGGAGGGAAGTCAAAAAATAAAAAGGCATGTTCCGAGAAAAAAAAAAGGAACAAGGATCCACTTAGCACTATCCCAGATTTCCGAAGAGATCCAAAAGCTCGGATAATCCTTTGCGATGCCAATTGCTTGCGTCCATTGGCCCAACCAGCCCTACACTAACGAGGACTGTTCACCTTGTCCTGTGTCCACCGGCCACAAGTGCACACGTCAATTGATCTGGGTTACAGGTAGGCTTAGTTTCGGCTAGAAGGAGGAGGGATGTTGTATATTTTGCTTTTCTACTTAAAAGGCAGAAGTTCATCCATCGGTCGGATGAAAGCTTAGTTCAATGGATGGCTTTTTGGCTTTGAACTTTATACAATAAGCAATTGACTTTCTTCTTTCTTTTATACACTCTTTTCTGCGTTCTCTTCTCGATTACGTCTATACTTCTTTACAACCTTTCTAATCAGTCATTCAACAATTGCGTGTGTTTGCTCATTTCAAGAAGATATCGAGAGAGATGGCTGACGGCTGTACGTCCCCCTTTCCCGAAAGAGTAAAAACAAGAAGATCTAGATCGATTCCAGTATTGTATCGCAACTTGAATTGTTGTTTATATATCTAACTTGGCCTCGGTTTATAGTGAACGATGCACGAGCAATGAGAGTCGCCGAATTAATTAATGACTACCGAACGCTCCAACTTCACATCTCGCAGCAATTGGCTTCCGTGTCAATGGGCAATACGCAACAGGAAGGATATCGAGTTCTCGCGCAAAGCTCAGCATCAGCACAGCGTCTTTTGGCCGCGGGGTTCTCGAGCATGCCTATTGAAGATCAGGGGAGCGATCCGGAAATGGAAAAGGCTCAATTGCGCCAGTGCGTTTTCTCCTCGCTGCTTTCCGAAGTTCCAGAGGCTGATTGAGCTGCTTAGGGTTATTCTTGACGCAAGTGTCCGTCGATTCCAAGCTCACAAAATCTATCTTCGCGTTGCGGCCGCGAAGAGATGGGTGCTTAATCGCAACGAGCTCCTTTCACGTTCATCGAGGGGACACAGTTCTCAACTACGAGAAATCGACCAACTGCTACGCCAAGTACGTTCTTTTTTGCCCCCTCCCCTGTTTAATTTTTCTACGCAGACTACGGTTGGCGCTGTTATGAGAGGATCTTATTAGGGCTAATCACCATCACAGGAATTGGACAGCATCACCGATCACACTATCTTTTTAGATCTTCGACAAGCCGATCTAAGAGCTGGGCTCTGGGTGTCTGAAGATCCTCCGCTGGCGGCTATTCAGCTTTGGATCAACAATTCTCGACACTGATCTATTTGATTTATATCATTCGCAATGTTAGGGAGTCATGCAGGGCATGGTCCTCTTTGGTATAGTGGATGGAAAGTGCACATGACTCTAGATGATGTTCATTGATACCCTCGTTTCTTTTCTCTGTTTGTTTGCACTTTTCTCCTTTCTCCTCTTCTACCAAGAGGAACGGAGCTGGAATGTTTGATACATTGGCATAAATTGCATTTGACGGAGCGACATTTCTTTGATGGGTTGTACTTTTTGTTTGTTTTCGCGAATTGTTTACTGCATCTGATGAAAAGCGTGTCTAGATAGGATAGGCGACGGAGAGTCGCATGGGCCATTACAGATAGTGCTGGCACTATTTGGTCTGCTGGGATAATAAGATAATCTTTTGATGTTCAACGATGTATCTATCCTTCCTTCCGGCCTATAGACAGCGATACTATCTAGGATCTCGGAATATTTTTCTCGTTTGGATCTTGGTGTCGTACTCGTCAATGATCAATAAATCTCAAATCCGAGCAGACAGGTTCCAGATGACGCTCTATCAGAGCTTAAATCATCTATCATCGGCATTGCCGAAACCTATTCCGTATGGGTCCTGTTTCATTCGTCCCAAGGCTCTTGACTTTGGTAGGTACATACGTCGTGTACGGAGTAGCAATCACTTAATTGACCGGTCCACTCCAGAACCATAAAAACATAGAACTGTAAACTGTACCAAGCCCAGCTGAAAGGAAACCGCAACGATCCGTGTGTCGGACCTGGAGGTGAAGAAAAAAGAATTTAGACTATCATGGCGCTAAACAATTAGTCAGTGATCATTAACTCGATCAAGTTAGGGCTAAGCTGTCGCATCACGGTTCGCAATTCCTGGGCCTCTGATTGGGTTGTAGGCCTGTCGAACGGTTTTCTTTTCAGCTCTTGTCCGCCACGATCGTTTAGACTCCTGAGTCCTGCATCGTGATGAGGTCAGGACGATTAAGTATTGACATTGCGCTTGATGGGCTATGTAATTGGCGGAAAGTCAATTAGAGTCTTAGTTGATGTATATTATATGTACTCCGTCTCCGTAGTCCTTGGAAAGTCGGGAGAGCGGAATGTCGAGCACCATTTGCCCTGAACTGCTGCGAGTCGAAATCGACTGATAGGTTTTCAAGGTGATATCAATTGCTTCTTACTGCAAATAGCTATCTGTCAACTACAATGTCAAAACGAAAGCACTTCCAAAAAGGTTGTTGAAGAAACGCAGAATGTAACGATATAGTTTAGCTTGGATGCGAGCAGCTGATTGGCCGGCCGGAGCTGCCTAGATCCTCCGCAAGGACACCTCTCCACTAACTAGCTTTCGATTTTCTACAGCATCATCACAAAAACAAGAGCAACAACCGGACCTTTTCACTCACCAATTATTGAGATCTATCAAAGAGCATATACCACCGATAACGCAAAACTATAACCCCCGACTGACAAACAAAACAACAACAACAATGCTGTCCGCCCTGGGAGGCAACCTGTCCAATGCGCGACAATCGATCGCTCAAGTCCTCAACTTCGCCCTCGTCCTTTCCACAGCCTTTATGCTATGGAAAGGCGTCTCGATAGCCTCAAACTCTAGCAGTCCTATCGTGGTCGTACTATCCGGGTCTATGGAACCGGCATTCCAGCGCGGAGATTTACTGTTTTTATGGAATCGGGGTGAGAGGACTGAGGTGGGAGAGATTGTGGTTTATAACGTTCGAGGTACGCAACATAGATGAAATATTGCTGGGGCGAAGATGGCTGACGGTTTATAGGCAAGGATATCCCAATTGTCCACCGAGTTGTACGATCATATACCGAAGAAGACAAGAAATCGAAGGCCAAGAATAAGAAAGCTGGGTGCGTTCTTTTCCCACGGGCAGCGTGGCTCTTGCTGTATGATACTAACCAATATCTGATAAAGCCTTCCCACCGTCGCTTCCCAAAAACTACTCACAAAAGGAGACAACAACCTTGCCGACGACACAGAACTATACGCTCGAGGACAGGATTTCCTAGATCGCAAGGAGGATATTGTCGGTAGTGTTCGGGGGTATATTCCCGGCGTGGGATATGTCACAATCATGTTGAGCGAACATCCATGGTTGAAGACTGTCTTGTTGGGCGTCATGGGGTTGATGGTTATATTGCAGAGGGAGTGATTACCTACTGAAAGTCATGATTTTGCAGGCGCTTGTATTCTTGGGCTCATAGAAATGAGATCTTTCTCCGGATCTTCGAGGTCCGTGGCCATGAATTCATATTTGCTGGGTACCCAGGTAAGCTGTAAGGTCTACATACAATACGTACCAGGTACTAAGGTATATTGTATGCTGATCGTGTGACCTGTCTGAAGCACATTCCAGACTCTGATGGGGTAAAAAGAATAAGTTCAAGTAAGAGCCAGGCGAATAATTTGTTGTTGGACAATCCAAGATTTACTATACCTGCCCGCTTTATGTCTAGGCAGGTACATTTGATTTTGTACCAAGGACCGATATGATAACGGGCCACAGGGAGCTACCAAGCTACCCCGCCAAGATAAAGGTACCCTCCCCCTCATGACCTGCCTACAACTACAACCTCAGCTTGAACCTCATCTTGTTACATTCTGTTCCTAACTTTTTGCACTTGATTTTCTCTCTTTTTCTTCAGTTTCCTCTGAATCCAAACCGGCAACATGGGTAGCATGAAGCGCATCAGCAAGGTCTGTCCTACTTCTGTCGCAGGACGATGATTGCTTGATTCGGCTCAAACTGACTTAGCTTTCGATGGTACTAGGAGCTGGCTGAATTGATGGAAACGCCACCTACTGGAATCTCAGTCCAGCTTGCCGATGAATCAGACGTATACAAATGGAAAGTTTCCATGAAGGGTCCCGAAGGTACCCCATACCAAGTACGCTCCTTCGCGCCTACTACTCAGAGAAGTGAAGAAATGGTTAAATACTGACTTACCTACCAACAGGGCGGCACATTCCACGTCAACCTTACACTACCAAACGAATACCCATTTAAACCTCCCACCGTCTCCTTCGCCACCAAAATCTACCACCCCAACGTATCCAACGACGACAAAGGCTCCATGTGCCTCGGTATGCTAAAGTCGGACGAGTGGAAACCATCATCGCGCATTGCGGCTGTGCTCGAATTTGCAAGACAATTGTTGGTTGAACCCATGCCCGATGATGCTGTGGAGGGACGGATTGCGGAGCAATACTCGAATGATCGGAAGCGGTTTGAGGAGGTTGCGAGGGATTGGACGAGGAGATATGCTCGGGAAGAGAAATGATTTCTACTTGGGTCTCTCTATCTTATTCTCTTCTTGTGTATTTGATATCGGATTCGATCTTTAGCTCGCCTATCCCAGCTATTTCATTCACACCAAAGGAGAAGCAGAGCAGAGCAGAGATCGCATTGATCATTTTCATGGCGTTTGGGTTTGATTCTTCCGTCGTTCAATCTTGGTGGCTGATCGGTGTTTGCTGTCTATCTATCATACCTCCTCAGGCTGAGACGTCTTTGCATATGTATGTATTATGTAGGCCCTTGCTGGAAGCATATTGAAACTACTACGCGTGATGCTTCCTTTCTTCTTCTCTTTGCTTTGTTTTTATATATCCATTTCTCGCTATCTGAAACCGCTTAAGAATTAGTAGGTGCATGTTTATCGTACTCCGTGGAGAGGGACTCCGGGATTTGAGTCAGATCTGACGGGTGTGGGTTGATAGGTCTGATCTAGAAGTCAGCCTTGTGTTCTTTGACGTGCGAGACGGAAGTGTAATAAATCTAGGTTTGGACATTCGCTTAACATGGACATTTTCGGTGACTATGCTCGATGGACCGCAAAGGGCAACAAACGCTACCTGGCCGTAACACAGATAGGAGTCATCGTCAGCGTGAATAAACGACTCAACTGTTAGTTTGAGCATGCATGCAGGTATATGACATAGAATGACATATCAAAAAGTAAGGTCAGCAGTTGGTGATGTATGACGAGACTAGATTAGTCGGAAATATTGCCGTTATGGCGGCTCTCAGACCTCGTACTAAACTAGGTAGACGATATGTGTCTAGGCTCTCAAAGATGTGAATCTTGGATGGCTTCAGTTCAGTCGACATCTTCGTGACAGTAACGCGAGCAACAGATCAACCTGTTGAAGTAACACACATAAAGGTTGTCATCATGAAGAAGAGCCAAGTAATAGGAGCATCTGTTAAGGTCTTCAGAATAAGGAGCAGACCAGTATGGTAAGGTATACGTAATTACCGAACCGAGCTAATTCGATCCGTCATTTCGGGCGCCTCGGATGGTCCCGCGTTAATACCGCCGGTAATCTAAGTACGGGCCACTACTCCGTACGTACCTTCTCTGCCTTGTTATTATTTTGCGGCTTCCTTTTCTCCCCAACGTCTGTCTGCTCTTCCTCTCTCTCTCTCTCTCTCTCTCTCTCAACCCAGCCGGGCCCTGGTCGCTCCATTTCTCTTCTTCAACTTCAATTCTTCTGTCCGTCTTTACAGGCATGGAGTGCCTCTTTGTTGAACTCTTGTTCTAAACTCAAAACGCCGCATTCTGAGACCTGGTGTTGTCTCTTCCATTCGTTGTCCCAAGCAAGCCGCTCGCTCATTCCCTCCTTTGTCTCTCCGCCCACACGCAATTGAAGCTCGACTGCTAGCTCGGCATTGGATATTTCGATTTTTCAAGCTAGAGGGATAATAAAAAACGAAATAGCATTCGTCATTGGCCCGAATCAAAACAAAGAAAACGCGAAAAAAGAACCGAAAACGAGCAAACAACCGGACCCATTTCTAGAAGGTGATCAACCGACTCAGACACAAATATTGCCCGCGTGTCGACAAAGAGGCTTTGATCGTATACCTCTCGTCCAATCATAGAATTCTTCAGAGATCGTCAGACAACAAATGCACAGCGAGAACGGCGGGTATTCCAGTGGCCATGGTCACACAGCACGGGGGTCCGCCCCTGGACAATCCGGCCTCCGGTGATGATATCGTTCAACGCCGTCGCGTCCCTCCGCCACATCTGAACCTGGACAACAATAATAGTAACACTAGTGCTTCATATGATCGCCACCAACAAAATCCAGTGTCCCCCACGCCTCCTACAAATCAGACCAAATACATTCCTTACAGTCCTCGTCTGGCCCGGCCCAACTTGGATCAACTCTCCTTCAACCCTGATACCTCCTTCCAGAACAGCCTGTCGCGCAATGAAGAAACATTTTTTCACCCGCATGTATCAGATCCCATGTCCTCTCGCCACGACATACCAATTGCCAGCTCTCCCCCGGCAAAAGTTCCGAATCGAACCAGCACTCAGCATGAGGAAGAACAAGAAGCCGCCTGGCCGTTACCGATGACTGACGCTGCGCAAAGCATCAGCTCCGCGCCTCGAATGCGGTCAGCTCGAGCTGGCTTGCGCATATCCATGTCCACTTCTTCTTTGAACGGCAGACGTCGCTCGCCTCTCCCTGATCGCCAATATGCGGATATGGGCGCCACAAACAGACCACTACCTCGATTCCCCCCCCGTACTACGCCTGATTTCTTGCAGTATAATGATCCGCTACGTTCCAGCCAGACTTCGGGCCAAACATCGTACTCGAGCTTCGAACAGATGAGCGGTACAGAACGTAGCAGCATTCTGACCAAAAGTAGCTCCATCACGGACATGTCGCCGGACACTCCGAACGGTTATTTTGGCGAAGACGAAGATTGGACTGTTGAAGATGCCATCGGCATGTATCTCGACGACATCGTCGACGTCCCCGAAGACTCGGCATCTGTTCATTCTGTATCACCCGTGGGTGAGCTGGATGCCATCACGGAAAATATATACTCGCCTACTAAACAGACATCTGGCGCTTCATTGACCCCTCCGCCCGAAGATCCGATAATAGAGCCTCAACAGCCACCATCTGAACAAAGACAAAGTGGCTTCAGTTTCACGAATGTCTACCGAGAGGATGAGCTACCGGCGGAAGACGAGAAAACTGTCAAGGGACTAGATGGACAAATCGAAAAGCATGATGAAGTTGAACCATCGCGATTGACTGGATCATCGCAACCCAGTGCAGAACCGGCAGAGCCGGCAGGTGATGAAACCTCTTCGTCCAAACCGAAAGCGTCCAGGCAACTGTCCCCTCAGAACCTCTCCATCGATACCTCGGCGGCCGCTAAAATGGATTCGACAAAAGCCCCGAATCAACCAATTCCCAGCCCGCGTTATTCCACCATAGTACGAGTCGCAGGAAAAGTGCCTCCTTCATTTCTTCCGGGCGCTGACGACCGAGATCGCTATGGCTTTCGCAAAGCCACCCACCACGTTTCACGAGAGCAGTTCGAAGCTTGGAACAAGCCGTACGCCGCGTTGGCTGAGAGTCGCCGGCTCAAATGGGTTAAATTGATGGAGTCTTCTGGGCTACCGACCGAGAATCCTGTCACGTTTCCTCCCAGATCCAACGCACTCAAGAGGTTCGTTCGGAAAGGTATTCCAAGCGAATACCGAGGTGCCGCCTGGTTCTACTACGCTGGGGGCTATCAGCACATGCATCCGAATCCTGGGCACTACGCAAGACTAGTGCATCAGGCCATGTCTTCACCCATCAACACCGACAAAGAGCACATTGAACGCGATCTTTATCGAACATTTCCTGATAACGTTCACTTTAAACCCGAGATGCCGGCTGAAGCCGGCGGTGACAATGCAGGGAGCAACGTTCCCAAGCATAGCTCAGTCATTGTTGAAACACAAATGATCAGGTCGCTCAGACGGGTGCTCTATGCATTTGCGCTTCACAATCCTCGTATTGGATACACACAATCATTAAACTTCATCACTGGCATGCTGCTACTTTTCTTACCAGAAGAAAAGGCTTTCTGGATGCTTCATATCATAACCTCTGAGTTGTTTCCTGGTACCCATGAGATCAGCCTTGAAGGCGCCAATGTAGATATGTGGATCTTGATGGTCCTCTTGAGAGACAACCTACCAGGTGTTTACACCAAACTAGTCACAACGACGCCGACAACGTCAAAGGGCAAGGCTCCAGCATTGACTGTCAATATGCGATTGCCTGACATCACGCTTGGTCTTACTAACTGGCTCATGTCGATGTTCATTGGCAGTTTGCCGTTGGAGACGACTTTGCGAGTATGGGATTGCTTCTTTTACGAGGGATCCAAAACGTTCTTTCGGGTTGCGTTGGGAATCTTCAAGGCTGGCGAACGGGAAATTCTTTCGGTATCAGATCCGATGGAAGTCTTCCAGATCGTTCAAACCATTCCGAAAAAGCTGCTCGATGCCAATGCACTGTTGGACGAGAGCTTGAGCCGGAAATACCGCATGGGCCAAGGGCGCATTGATGCACTACGTGATCAGCGAAGAGAAGCTGTTCGTCAGGAAAAGACCCGGTTGTCATTGTTCACAAACAAGGGCTTAGGGCTGGATCGGCCAGCCACACGGACCGGAGCTAGAAGCCCGCTTCCTCGTCTCGATGGATGGCGAGCTATCAAAAAGAATACATTCAATTAGACCATTTCGACCATTCGATCGAATCATTTACTGCTTCTTTGTTACTTTCAATTCTTTGTGTCATCATTGCATACGATACTCTTGGGATGAGCTATCTGAGCGTATAGGCGTTGATACCCTTGTTGGTTGATTTTTGTTCCTTTGGAATGTTTCTTTCGTGTATATTTGATATACCTCTTACACATTCGTTGGAGGAGGGGTATTTTGGATAGACGAGATAGATGGACGCTCGAGCTACCATTCACTCTTGAAAAGTTTGAAAGACAGCCGCACTTTCGGGCGGTTGGATAGATTTGAATCTGATCTATGACCAAAACATTCTCTCAATCAAGGAATATAATATACCGATCTTCATTGGCGTGATATAAATACGTAGTGTATGCTGGTGAATGTCATCGTGCATTGAAAGGATGTACCCCAGACTCCGGGATCAGACGATGTATAGAATAACAGCATGTCAATCAATCAAAATCGTTTCATCCTCTACATTCATACTGACGTAATGGCCATTAGATAATAGAAGGGTTAAGAGTCCAACGCGTGTTGATCGGGGATCTGACATTCCATACCATAAGCAGCAGCAGGTGTGCCACTTCAAGAGTATAATTGTAGTCGCACAAATAATGCTTTGAAGCTCTAGATGTCTCCGACTATGCACGAGAATTATCAGAATGACCAAAACATCTGTATGTTGGATCGCAGTATTGCTCGAGGATTGGTAGAGCTGGTCGCTTACCAAAGTGCAAATATCTCCAGGCTTTCATAATCTAACTTCACTGGTCTCTTACTCTAGAACGACGTAAAATAGCACTGCCACAGAAATCTCGTCATGGACGGCGATCTCAATTGTATGACGCGCAATGTTGTCGAGTTTGTTGTATGCGCATTCCAGAACAAACCCTAACTCACCCCTTTTTTCCAAACAACACGCGGTCACCAAACATGCTCCATAGAATGATCCTCTCATGTACACATTCCATCAGGAAACTTTGTCTGTGTAAGAACACTATGTTGCTAGTCCAACGAACCTTGTAATTAGTTGAGTGTTTCTTTCCATCATTTGGTATGTATCGATCCAAGGCATTTGCTTTGCTAGCTCGTTATGCCAGCATCGTTGTGGCATTGAACATGGAGGGCTGGTCGAATACCTGATCTGTAGAGGAAAACAATGCTGTCTATATCATGGCCGTTCTGCCCCGATCGATGCCTTGAGATTCCGGACGTGTGCGACATTGAATTCAATCAACAGCTTCGACAAAAGTGATCCTTTGCAACAGAGTCTTTCGACTACTTTCACTCGCTACTTCGACTTCGATTCTACCCCCATCTTCCAGCCAGACTACTTCGACCAAGACTCGTTAGCAAAGATGCGTTCATTCGTTACTCTTCTCGCTTTTGCCGCTGCTGCTTCTGCAGCTACTTCCCCTCTCGTCGCAAGGGAAGATGCCCAGACCTGTGCTGTAAGTCTATCTATAACCATTGACTAAAGACCTATACTGACAGAAATAGATGCGCACCCTCCTTTCCAGCAGTGCCTGCAACACTGGCGATGCTGCCTGTCTCTGCTCCGACGCTGCACGCAAGTCCGTCATGGAGGAGATCAAGTCTGCCTGTGGTGCTGAACAGAGTGACCGTACGCCTACCCAATAACTCCTGTCATGTTATTATTCCGTACTAATTGTCGACATAGTGACCAACAGCATGGCCACTGAAGCATGCCGCACACAGAAAGTGCGCCGTGCCACCCAGCCCTCCGCCACGGTCGTGCACATGGGTCTCGCAACTCCCTCTGCCTCATCCGCAGGCCGTGTCAATGGTGCCCAGGAGGAAGCATGCACCTGTGCCAACACCAACACCAAATCCAACACTCCCTCCGCCCCCTCTGAGAACGACACCGAGGACCCAGAAGACGAAGAATCAAAAATGACCAGCACCACTTCCCACGGCTCCAACACTCCATCCGGAAACTCTGCTCAGAGTAGCCGTGTCCACGTACCCAGCATGATTGCTACACCTGCCGCCTCCTCTGCTGCTCACCACGGTGTCATGACTACCCCCTCTGCGGCATCGTCTTCTCGCGTCGCTAAACCAAGTGGTGCAGATGCATTCTCTCCATTCAAGGGCGCTGGTAGCCAGGTTATTCCTAGCCTGACTGTTGTTGCTGGTGGTGTCTTGGCTGGTGTCGTTGGTGTTTTCGCTGCTTTGTAGGAAGTTCAATCGTGAGCTTCTGAGTATTGTCTATATCGGTGAGTATATTTTCTTTTGTATCTGAAAGTCTCTGGAATGGCGTCTTTTGTTCTTTTGGTTCAGGGATCAATTCGTGTGTCAATGTGTAATGTTGAATGTCATGTTTATTGAAGGACAAGTTACTTGTTCGTGTCAGCTTTATGAAGAATAATATAGATCTAAACACATTTATATCCAGCTTCTTTCTTAAATGTAGCGTATATCCCAATCTACTCTTGCCTTAGCAGTTGGAAAGTGGCCGACCCTATGTCTTCAATGACCTCCTGTAATATGCCATCTGCTATCAGTGCAACGGCATTTCGCCTAGCTTCCATGTACTTCTCCAAAGCACCAAGTCGATGAGCAACAATAATAACCGTGTGGTCATTCTTGGTGAACTCCCTGTCAACAATTCCATAGACAGTGGATTCGGTTTCAACATCAAGGGAAGTCGTGACTTCATCCAAGACAATGACGGGCTTCAGTCCAGCACTCCGTAAGCACCTGGCTTTGACAAGTGCCCGGCAAAGTGCAAACAATTGACACTGCCCTACAGAGAGTTCCTGGAACAGCGCGAGCTTGCGATGCAAACTCGGGTGTTTGCCAGAGTCTTCTGAAACGTCGATGACAGTGGCCCCCTCCTCGTCATAGAATGTATTGCTCTCTGAAAAATGTGACCATAAGCCCGTTTCGGTCAATGCATCGACAAGAGAGTCGTCTGTCACTGAGCCATCTGGATCTAAATTGAAACGCAAAGTCTCATTGGGTAGAAGGAGAGGGTCTTGAGATACAGCGATGAAACACCGTTGTCGTAACAGATCCAGTCTCACATGCTTGATGTCAATTCCATCTACCTCTATTTTGCCGGATTGTAGCTCTAGAAGTCGTGACAGCGTCAGTAGTAAAGTGCTCTTGCCACTAGTAAGTTTGATGAGCACCCAGTCAAAACAGTCTGTACTGTATGGATTGACTTACCTGCCTGTACGTCCGCAGACGATGAGTTTCTCACCGGCAGGTACATTTAGGGACAAATTTTGCAGAGCACTAGACCCAGGCCTAATACATGTGTCAGATCAACAAAACAAAATACTGGTAGAATCCATACTGATAGGATGCAGTGATATCCTTGAATTCAATATTGCCTCTCGAAGGCCAGTTTTCAGGGGGCTCCAAGGTTTCCGAATGCCCGCCCTCAAACGGAGTCGTCTCCTCAAGACCTTTCAAGCGAGCAATAGCACCAAGCGAAGTTTCTAATGTAGTCCAATTTCCCACAAGCCTAAGCAAGGTTGTATTTGCTACTAGCATAATGTTGAGCGCAATCCCGACTTGTGCGCCGCTGATCTGTTCTCGAAACGTCACTGCGATAGCAACGGCACTTGTTGCGATGGCGGCGGCTAAAAGATCCAAGACGATATTCAACCATCTCTGGAGACACAAGAGAAGAAATTCAGGACGCTGGAAGTCGTCGACACTGCGGATGTTGTCCTCTATCATGGCCTGGGACCTGCCAAATGACCTTATTGTTTCGAGACCCTCTACCTGAGAAAGTCAAATTTGGATAATAATTACGCCGAGGTTCGGAATACGTACAGTTTCCAAGAAATTTGAAAATACCGCCGCCTGAGACTCCAGTTCCAGAAATCGAAGTTGTCTTGATGTCCGGAGATACGCCTTCTGGATCACATAGATCAGAAGTACACAGGCTGGTAAAGACAATGCGAGCCACTTTTCAGCCACGCAAAGAAGTATTATCTGCATGAGGAGCTTGAATATCTCTAACTCTGTTATTAGCTCAAGTGAATCTAATAGGGGAACTATAAGACCTACGAATCACAACAGTTTGAAGCGCTGATGGCAATTGCTTGTCGACAACCTGCATGTCTTGACTGAATCTAGAAACTATAAGCATTAAGCCTAGCATGTGAGTATGTGAACTCACCTATTTAATATTGAGCCGACATCGGTCCTTGAGAAGTATGATAAAGGCGCGCTATAAGTGGTTAGGCAATGTCCTCTGCGAAAATTGAAACAGGAATACTTACCTCGTCACGATGTATAAGAGACGCTCATGCAGCTTCGACCCTGATTGCGGAGCAAGTCGAGTTAAAACGGACCTAAGATAGAGCTTTAGTCAACAATGATATCTTGAGAAAAGACAGAGATTACAGAAACGTACCACAGTAGAGCGCTGGTGGAGGCCCACGACATTGTTGATAGAAACAGAAACCCACAAGCATAGAACAGATCTCTACTGCCGTCGTCGGTCACAACTGAAGCCAGTATTGGGGAAAAGTGATGAAGAAGGAGTATGACACCGTGCAGCTTATCAATACCAGGAGATTTATCATGCCAATGTAACCAAAATAGTAACCTGCCCTTCGTATGAACCACTGTTTATAAAGGTGTGTGGAGGAAATCCTAAACTCACCATATAAAGCGGGATCTCCGGTCTTTCTGGCAAGGTCTGTCTCAGTCTCGTCTTTTGTGCGTAATTGACTGTTGAGTTTTTCAAAGTTTGATGACAGGAAAGCGTTATCCCTGTTACGATGGCTGGAAGAAAACTTTGTTGAGAATGTAGCTTTGAACTGGAGGCTTTGCCAGTTCCCTTGATCCAAGATTGTATGATCCTTTAGAACCACAATATGGTCCGCAGCGGGAAAGTACTGGGCTATCGCCGGGGTAAGTCTGTTTACCTGCACTTGAGTGGGCATGGGGCGACTTACATGTATTCGAGACGAGGACCACGGTTGTATTCAACCGCTTGATTAGACCCGAGGTGCCAAATAGATTCTTGAAGATGATCTGCCCTGTTTCACCATCCAGTCCACTAAAAGGGTCATCTAGCAAGAGTATGTCACATTTTGCAAACAATGCACGTGCAAGAGCCTGCAACCTTCTTTTCAGCTCAGTTTCAAGTGATATGAATCCGGGAAACGTACCACTCGCTGTCTCTGTCCTCCAGATAGATTGAGCCCCTTACTACCAATTTGCGTCTGGTCGCCATTCGGCAGGTTTTGGAAATCATGAGTGAGACAACATATCTCTACTACCTTGTGATACCATCTTTCGTGATATTGTTCGCTATCACTATATGCGTTAGTGGTTCCGCAGATTGCCTCTTTGATTGTACCATTTTGGAGCCACGGTTTCTGAGCACAATATGCTATGTTTCGTGTTGATAGAGCAATTGAGCCTTGGGCAGAAGTGACTTCTCCGAGGATGGCACGCAACAAAGTCGATTTGCCGCTACCGGTAGGGCCGGACAGTACTGCAAATGATCCAGCGGCTATTTCTATATTTATATTCTGCAAAACAAGCTGCTCACGGCCGATTCGTAAGTCATGAATTTGAATGGCAGGGCTAGACTGGCCCAGCAACTCATTTCGAGTGTCCTCCGATAGTACTTGGCGCGTATCTTGTAAGACTGGTTGAAGCAGGAAGGTTTGGATCCTTTCAAAACCAGCGAATGCTGCTACTCCCCGCGGCACAATGGTCATGACCATATTCGCAGGATGCGTGACCATGCTCAAGATGGCTATGGTGGTGAAGGCGGTTTCTGTATCCAACTTGCCGCCACGAGCCACTGAGATGAGAGCTGAAATGACCAGCGTGATAGCCGGGGAGAAGATCCCGAGAGCGTTGGCTGTACTATGTTAGACTTTAAATTTTCATTATCACCATCCACTATATATGGCATACCTGACATGTTATAGTATACCATGACCCATCTCTGTCTTGAGGCTGCCCGGAGCTCTTCGTCCCTAAGCACTTGAATGCGGCTCGCGAGACTGCTTTGATATCCCAGCATTTTGACGACTTTCATGGTACTCAACATAGAGCTTATAGCAGCAATACGACTCTGTGTTGCACTGTTCCAGGCTTTTTGGCGAGGCTGTAGATTCTTCGCAACGAATCGACTCATGTACGAACATACTTGGCAAATTAGCATCTGGTCAAGGTAACAATGAGCGTACTTACAGTATATCAAAACGAGCGGAAGAGGCCAAATCCATCCAACTTGAGTGGCTAACAGTGTAACGCCGATAGTCACCTCGATAATCTGGGCCCAAATCTCATGGATCATTTCACCAACACCATCAAGACTATCTGCATCGGTGCTCATGAGTGTAGTGGCTTGGCCGTTGTCATACGAAACGGCAGGTGACTTCATGGTCTTGTCATGAATGAGCCCGACGAGAGAACTTTTAGTCATTAGCTTCAGTCTATTTATGCAGTGTTCATAAACGGCTGTCGACAACTGTGTTGCACGTTAGCTGGCGAGAAAGATGTGAAAGAGTCAAAATTTGGGCTTACAGCAAGACCAACATAGACAGCCACAGCAGACAAAACAAGCCAGAAGCCTTGGCTACTTTCTGGGTTCGTAGGATACGCTACAACGTATCTGATACTTTCCCTGATCAAGATCGGTTGTGAATACCGAAAGAAGATCAAAAACAATCGAGGCACGATAGCAGCGAGAAAAGGTTGTTTCAGGCATCTCATCAGAGCCAGTGGCAGACTCATCTTCATTTCGGGCTTGGCTGTGTTTGTGAGAAGGCATGGCAAGAAAATATATCGAGATTGTGACTGACCTCGTTGAGACCATGATTTTATTATTGCTTCTCGGGTGAGCTCCGGCTTCATGTATCGACTGAGGTTGGGCAAATCCTGGCTGACGAGGATGCTGGTGTACCCTCGAAGAAGAATTGGATTGATCCATACAAAGAAGGCCCTACTCAAGATACCTTGGCGTTCTTCAGGTGATGAAGGCGTGCTAAACTCATCAAGAGCTTTGCGCCGCTTGACACAACATTCGAGAAGCAGAAGTGTCGAGTGTACACAACAGCGGAAAAGCACCGTGCCTGAAATAAGTGGATGTCTAGCGACATTGGAAGGAGCGGCTAGTATGATGACATCGCACAGTGTAGATGCGAGGAGATATAGCGTAGTGAGATCTGAAGCTCCATCAGACAGTTGTTGCTCCTGAAGAAGGAGCACACTCAGACATAGTGCAGCAAGTATAGACACAAGCAGCGATCCCAAATACTGGGCCTTTTGCTGAGCACCTAAGCCTAAGAGTTCTATCCAACTCAAAGACAATACAACTGCGAGCAGTATTCCAAGAGCCTAGATATTTTTATTTGATGTCAGACATGCAATTTGGACCCTAGACAAACGAGGAATACCAACTGCCTTAAAGGGACCCAGCCAGTCTGGAGAATTCTTGATGCCAGAGCGACGGAGCTTCCACAGTCTGATCGGTAGAATCAACAGAAATATTGCCTCGCAAATTGTAGATGCGATATGAAAAAAGCGTGCAGGATCCGGAGCCATTGTGGCACTATCTCAACATCTCAATGGTATTTTGAGAAGTTGCGCATGAGATCAACAGCAATGGTAGACGATATCTGGTATTTTGAGAACGAGAGCCCATAGGTACACTATCTCTGATGTCTCAGAATACAAGCAAGCTAACATCTAACCGAGCCCCTGCACTTTCCTGCTACTGCTTCTTTGTTCTATTATTAATTGTTAATTGATGTCGCCATATTAGCGCGTCTTTTCAAATGAAACATTAGATTAGAGTATATTAATTTGTATTGTGTGCATTAGAAACTGTCATACACTGCTAAATGCCGAACTCCTGCCCTATACGAACCAAACTATCGTCTCGCGATGTGATGTATCAAGAGCATCCATTCCAGAATTAACAATTAAAGGTATCAAAATTTCTCACTTGTCACACATCGAGTCACATTAACCACCACCCACACAGCGCATTTGACCCCAGCCGACAACAACGTAACAACAATCTGCAGTCCAAAAACCAACAAGCTCACCAACATCTTGGCCGGTCCTGGTAGGTCCTCGCCTTCTCTGCTTGATCCTTGACCGAAATGACCATATTTTTCCAAGTCAAATTCCTCGACTATGATCTGCTTTGTTTTGCCGCCTGGCTTGGTCTGATTCTTCTTGCCACCAAGGAACGAGAACATTCCGCCCTTTTTCTTCTCCGGCGTGGTAGTTTTCTTTTTCTTGCTTCGTTCCTTGGACTCCGCTGCGCGTAATTGGGCCATTAGTTTGGCCTCTTCTTCGGCTTCTTCTCGCTCGGCAAATGTGGCAAAGTATTTTCCCGAATACGTGGTAGTCGTTTTCGCGGCTGTAGATGCGATAGAATTGCGGAATAGTCGGCTTTTACGACGCTTTTGCGGTACTTGTCTCGGCGTTCGTGGTGATTCCAGACCGGGCATGTATAATTCTGTGTTGGCGAGGACTGGGTAAGTGCTTTCGTCTGTGACAGCGACGGCAAGAATGGCTGCAATCAAGGAGTCGATAGCATAAAGCGATGGAATGATGCTTGTAGTAAGTCCGGCACAGATAGAGAGAGTCATGGTGTTGAGATCGAAGGAGGCCAAGGGTTCATCATTATCCGCCTGCGGTAATGTTGATGTGCGTGGCGTCGCTTCCATGTCTCCTGCCTGGATGCTGTTGGGTGACCGCGGGCTTGTGACCATGATGACTGGGGGTTGGTAATGCTCGCTCTCCCTCTCCGCAGTGAGAGAAACGGTAATATGTAGGATGCCAGGCTTCGCCGTCTGCACTCGGGGAAGTGGGTTACCATCATCGCCTAGCAAGGCCGGTGAATGCTGCTTGAGGATGGACGGATGCTGCAGTTCGTATCGATGCTGCCGTTCATCCCAAATCAGACGACATGACTCTTGAGATGCGGCACGGTTGACGGCATTTGTCTCTACTTCCATGGCTTCGGATGGAGCGAGAGCATGATGTCGAGTGAGTTCTGCAGCCTGTTCAATTGCAAGCATAGCTGCGAGTTTTGAGAAGATAATAGTAACTAGTCCGTCATGCGGGGGCTGGCGACGTGCTGGGTTTTCAAAGTCGAGAGCCATAACCTGGACACCGCGGTTTCTTTTCATTGGATGGTTTCTTAGGAGCGAGAACCTGTCTGTACTAGCGTGTAGGGTGTAGAATGGCAGTTGGGGGTTACCGAAAGTGAAAGTAGTGGTGTCGACCCTGTTACAGCGTGGTCAATGACTGATTAGACTCTAAATCATGGATCTGTAGACGTACCTCTCCGCACGCAAGTTGAATGTCCCCAAAGTCTCTTGTAGCTCTTGTCCATTTGCAGACTCCCATAATGTCACCAAGTCTTCCGCGGTCGAGTATTGTACCCGGGGGCTTAGGGCTCCAGAAGGAAAGTTGAATACGCTAGCAGGTACCGTCTTAGGCCCAAGAACGGCGTCGACCTCAGTAAGCGGGACGTGTGTTTCACGATATGCTCCGTTTGCAGACCTACTGTCTTCTAGAGATGTGTTGTTTGAATCTCTATTCTGAGGAAAGTAAGCCTGCTTGTTCAATGGCAGGTTAGGGTTGTACTGTGGGAACATCGAGTTGATCGGTTTGCCGGGAGAGACAGGAGTCTTCTGGCGTTGCTCCGGATTCAATTGTTTCGTGTCTGTCAAAGTCTCTGAAGGCGAAACATTTGAAAGACCTATCGACCGGGGTTGTATGGTGTCTGTGTTTGTGTCCTCGATGATTTTGATAATGACGGATTCGGTCTGAATGCCGGCCTTGATGCTCTCATCCGGTTCAGAAACAACTGGAGATATGTTTCTTGTCTCTTCTCTGCTAGGTATTGTCCTGAACGGATTCTTCTTGTTCTTCGCCGGAGACGGGAAAAGCTGGAATGAAGCTTTTGCAGCCATGTTGGGTGTTGTAAAAGGTAGAGACAATAAATCAAAACACAAACAAAAAGCAAGTGGTATATAATCAAGAGCCCGGCTCTCTCACGATTCGAGAATCAATGAACAATGAAACAAATCACTGAAACGACCTGCGTCTGTCGAATGTAGTATGGAATTGCAACGCCTTAGCAAATGCAAATAGCACCTGTCCAGAAGCAAAAAGAAAAGAAATAAACACCAAAATTACTTAAAAGGGATATCTGATCTTGAGAGCCATCCTTCTTCAAGGGGGTTTCTTCGCCTTATGAATTGCGTAGACATGCTCGCGCCTCCGCACTGAAAAACCAGGTGCAGCCATGTTGTTTGGCAGACCAATGGCCATCCTGAAGAATTCCAGGTTGTCGGCACACTATCAACGACGGCATGACTAGACTGCCGCATTCTCGCGCTGTGACAGGCTTCAGAAGTGTGAAGAGCACGAAGCAGAGTGCATTGGGCCAGTGATGCAGCCATACTAGACGCTTGAAGGGGAGCCGTTGCTGCTAATTGGCTGAATTAGGGGATGGTGGGGCTCCAGAGGCGGCGCTTAGCTAAGTTAACTGGCTCAAGTGTTTATGGCGACTGGCCAATCAGAGCGCTGTGTCGGAGGTGTTCCTGGATGCCTTGGCAAAATGGCTCCCCTAGACGCCTGTTCTTATTATAGACGGCCAATCGCCAGTGAATAGCCTCAAATTGCTTCAGACGCTGACTCGTCCCTTGCTTTCTCGCGTTTTCGCGTCATACCCTATCAGCATGAGTGTTCTGTTTGGTTTGTGATCGCACATACATGCTTGACTCTGATCACAGCAGTACATGCGTGTATAGAACATGTGGTCAGAGTTATCTATGGTACAATCTTAGTCTTATAATACATGATAAATACATGATAAATACATGGTGTCGTACTTATGCTTGTTGGTCGTACATGGACTCCGCCAGCTCCTTCACTGTCCGGATTGCACCTTCCATATCTCCCTTATTGAACAGGAACAGTCCCTGGAGAGCAGCAGTACTGACAGTTTTAGTCATGTCTGCTTTATTGCCATCCTTGTCCTCAATCAGCCCAAATTCGGCAAGACGGTCCAAGAATCTCTCCTTGTAGACGCCATTGTGATCAAAATCTCCATAAAACCGATCCCAAAGTGCGGCAACTTGATACCGAGTGGCCTCTCCCAACCGGACAGTCATGTCCACGCGGCCTGGCCGCACTAATGCCTCATCGAGTCGGTCAACGTGGTTGGTGGTCAAGAATATGATACGTTCTTCGGCACTTGCAACACCGTCGAGTGCATTCAAAAGCCCAGAGAATGTTACATTGGCACCTCGATAGCCATCTTCATCGGTCTGCACTCGACGATTGGAAAAGGCAGCGTCAACATCCTCGAGCAGGACCAATGTCCGATTCGGTATGATAGTCAGTAGATGATTGAGTCGATCATCTGTGAGACCGCGCTCACTCAGGTTCAAGATTGCAATATCGTAATCGAGCTCTCCTGCTAGTGCCTGGATAAATGAGCTCTTGCCGCTGCCGGGAGGGCCATGTAGGAGGTAACCTCTGCGGTATGGAATACCACGATCGTAATACCAGCTGCCACTCTCGAGGAAATCTTTCACATCCTCTACTATCCTTTCTTTTATGCCCTCATCCAAAACCACCGACTCCAGCGGCCTCTTTCGTCGAGGATGCCCAAATTGTTGCCATTCCGCACCCCAACTGTTGTATATCCGTGTTTTTCCCTCATGAGACTTTGCAGCCACAGCATGTGCTTCTGTAAACATTTCCTCAAAGATATGTCGATGCGCATATAACGTTGTAAGGGTAACGGTTTCCCAAGGCCGGCCTGATTGGAGATCGCGCGACGAGGATTCTCGCACTCGATTCACAAAGACAAAGGCATTCTTATATCGTAGTACATGCCTTCCCGGACCCGGTATTAATGTAAATTGCGTGTGAATAGCGCCATTCGCATGTTCGACTTTCTGTGTCTGAATAGAAAGTTGTCGCATCGCCGGAGTGAATTTTCGAAGCAGTGTCTCTACAATTCCCAATTTTTCTCCACCTTTCGTTCCCACCGATCGAGCGCCGTTGAGCTGTGATTGTTGATATAGGGTCATCCAGTGCAAGAACCATGGGTAAGAATCGTCTTTAACGTTAATCTCGACATCGACGAGCATACGCCGCCGAATGAGAGCGGCGCCATGCTTGAGGCCTCTTTGCGCGAGTGCAGCGGCGGTGCCTAGACCAGCTAGACCGAATCCCTTTTAGACGATGTATGTCAGTTCGTTCATTTAGATATCAATTGAAAGAGACATGAATATAGACTCACCGCCGTAAAGAACGGATTGTTCAGCAGTTGAGAGAGAATCCCTCCATCCTTCCCGCCCGTTTGCGCAAGTCCTTGCAAAGCTCCGCTCTTTTGCTGAAGAATTAATTCCGCCGGAGATGATGGCTCCAAAGCTCTGGTTGGCCCTTCTGCGTCCATTCCAGAGTTTTGGTACTCATAAAAATGAGATACATCGGCAAAGTGTCGAAAAGGATGAAGGTATGTTTATGATAGTAGAATAATTTTCCATGTCCGATCCAGTCGCGGTCCTTCTCCGGAAGCTTGGTGACAGAAAGCCAATCATATGGCTTGATCTAATCAGATTAGATCCAACCGTGGGCTTCTGGTTTAAGCCAGTCAGGGTCCAATATTCAGTTGCTTCTCTTTAAATAACAGGTTTTTTTTTATGTATGAAGTGTTTTAGGTCTCAAGAGGTCGCGAGTAAAGAATGTAAGATTATCTGTATTGTGAGAAGTAGAGGAGTATTATCCTATGGGAGAACTCTGTTGTGCAACAACCCAACTCAAGGCAAAATACTGATCAGTATAGGGAGAACACTTGACTGTACCTTCGCAGTTGTCTGACAAGTAGCTACAATAACTCAGTGCCCCTGAAGAAATTAAATTCCTGATGGTGTTGAGCTAGGCACAGCTAGGTGCTATAACGACTGAATTTGCGTATATGTAAACGCCTCGGTACCTAGCCAATGGCCATCCTGACTACAGACTCTCAACATCGGTCGAGGGATGGTACCTGGTATAACATCATGTGGGAATATTTCGAAAGCTTTCATGTTAGATGTTAAGCTAGACTTTGTTGTTGGCGAGGAATAAATATTCTTATAGGTCGATTCAAGTTCAACCCGCTTCCCAATCGGGAAAAACGAAACAAATGCGCTAAAACCGCTTTGCGCCCAGCTGTCAGACAAACACCAAAGACACGCAGAGATGGATGCTTGTCATAAAAATTGACAAAGAGAGTTGCTTTACCGCACACCCCCGTCATATTTCCTTTTCTCTCATAGGACGCTGTGGCTCGCCTGGTAATCTCCTTCATGTCAAGCGAATTGAGTCCATTCCACGCACAACAGAATCTCTCTGTCTATTTTTCACACACAATCTCTCAGTGGCAGAAAATCCGTTCGACTATTTTCCAAAGACCTCTTGTCACCTCGTCTGACTGGGACTGCCTCGTCTCTTGATCATCTCTGAATACTGCGTCCCATTCAAGCCGTACGCCCCTCGTCTACCGTCGTCTATCTCGACACATGGTGTCTGATCAACCTGCTGTGTTAGTTGAGCCTTGTGTATAAACAACGCGTCGTCCAAGATGCCTTCGAGACAACGTTATATGAGTCACAGCTCCTCTGCGCTTCCAAACTTGACAGTGACAAATGGTTTCGCAGAGCTGAGTTACCAGCCTACCAAATCCAGACCACACTCTCAATGCATCTCAGCTCTGGATTTCGACAAAAATGCATACTACATGGATGATCGCGCGTCCATTAGTTCCTCACTCAGCGATGACATGGCAGATGAAGAAGAGATCTTCGTCAATCTCAACACAAGAGCTATGGCTGCAATCCCTAATCGCCTTCAGAAAATCATGTGCGAGATACAGCAAGAACGGTATGACAGATTGAAGAAAGAGAATCCAAACCTCCGTGTCATGCCAGCCGATTACTGGATCAAACCCGTCGAGCCTGTTCGCAAGAAGCCAGTCCGTTACGATCGGGCGCCGACCCCATTGTACCTTGCAATGCCACCATCAGCCAACAAGCGCAACGCTTTTCAGCAGATGGCCAATAATGCAGCCAGGGGCCATCCGACTCTTCAGAGCCTCGGACCTGGGCATCGTTACAGATGGGCCACACATCCAGGAGGCGGCGTCGACCACGCTTCACGTCCGAACACATCGCGTGGCTGTTCTCCGACACAAGAATTCCGAGTCCTCAATGGTTACCGTCCGCCAGTGCCCCCGGATCTTGTATTGAAACAGAAGCTCAGAAAGCCGCAGACCAGACGAGCTTCAGGTCTAAGATCTCTCTCGGTCAAACCTGTAGCCTCCAACCTGCGTGCTCATCTAAAGCGGAGCCTGTCCCGGTTGAATAAGTGGATGAAGAACGAAAACTGAAGACATGCAGAAGTCAAGGAAAAGCTCTCATCTGGCATATCGCCATTCGGTAGTCCATGACGTTATTAATTTGAAGCAAGGAATCGTGGAGATTATGTTCAGAAACATTCAAAGACTTTGTTCTCGACTGAACCGGATTGTCAAATACCTGTTGATGAAGCCAACTACTGTACGATATCGTGCACGGCAGAGACTGGGTTGTGTACAATATGGATGAACTCTTATCTGACAAAACGAATAAACAATTGTTATCCACAAGCAGAGCATCCAAACTGAACATGAGCAAGACGAGAGTCGTAGGAATGTTGTTGATGTAGCTCCTTCCCCTAGAATCGCCGCGGGATGTAGATAAATGGCGCTAGCACATAACCAGACTAGCTCCATGGTCGGCGGAAGCAAAAGCAATCCCACTTTAAGAAAGGGAAATTTGATAGCTCGAGAGACCTCACTCACTCAACAAGCTCCTTTACTCGCTCGGTCTTTTCAACGGAGCCTCCATCAAGATCTTTTGTTTACTTCTGTGTTATCTGTTTAATTCGCACACATAGTGTTCTGTCCGCAGGTCCAAGAGCCTGCTCACCGTCAACATGCAGGCGCCAGTCGTTGTCATGAGTATGGTTTTATCCCCCGCCTTTTGACCCCTAAAGGTTCAACAAAACATCAACTAACAATGAATACAAGACACCCAGCAGGGTGACCGACAGGTCGGTAGGCAAGCTCAGTTGTCCAATATTACTGCTGCCAAAACGTACGATGAGTCCGATTCCGCGATCTTTCCTCTACGCTTTCTAATCAAGTCCTCCCAGTGTCGCCGATATCATTCGATCCTGTCTCGGTCCCAAGGCTATGTTGAAGATGTTGTTAGATCCCATGGGTGGTATTGTGCTTACAAATGACGGACACGCGATCCTCCGAGAAATCGAAGTTGCCCACCCCGCAGCAAAGAGCATGATCGAACTCAGTCGCACACAAGACGAGGAAGTTGGAGACGGTACAACAACAGTCATCATTTTGGGTATGAAATCTCATATAACTTGAAGAGACCGGCAACTGACAATTGCATAGCCGGTGAAATGCTCGCGCAGGCTCTCCCGCAACTCGAACGAAACATTCACCCCGTCCAGATCATTTCCGCTTACAAGCGAGCCCTCAATGACGCTCTCCAAATTGTCGAAGATATCTCCATGCCGGTCGATATCGACAATGATAAAGCCATGTACAGCCTTATTCAGTCGTCGATTGGTACGAAATTCGTTTCCAGATGGTCAGAGCTCATGTGTAGCCTTGCTCTCAAAGCCGTCCGTACCGTGTCGTTTGAAGTTGGTGGCGGAAAGCGTGAAGTCGATATTAAGCGATACGCTCGTGTGGAGAAGATCCCCGGTGGTGAGATTGAGGACAGTACTGTGATTGATGGAGTGATGGTCAACAAGGACATTACACACCCCAAGATGCGAAGGCGGATCGAGAACCCCAGAATTATCCTTCTCGACTGCCCCCTCGAGTACAAGAAGGGAGAATCCCAGACAAATATTGAAGTTTCCAAGGAGGACGACTGGAACCGGATCTTGGAAATTGAAGAAGAGCAGGTGAAACATATGTGTGATGCCATCTTGGCTTTGAAGCCGGATGTCGTCATTACCGAGAAGGGTGTCTCTGGTAAGTTAGATTTCCGGTAGGGACATGGTGTGATATGCCAGAGCTAACATTGCATAGATCTTGCCCAGCATTTCTTAGTCAAGAACAACGTGACAGCGCTCCGTCGTGTGAGAAAGACTGACAACAACCGTATTGCACGTGCTACCGGCGCAACCATTGTCAACCGTGTCGATGACCTTCAGGAATCAGATGTCGGAACCCGATGCGGCTTGTTCGAGATTGAGAAGATTGGTGACGAATACTTTACATTCATGCGCAAATGCGAGGACCCCAAGGCTTGCACAATCCTTCTACGAGGCCCGTCAAAGGATATCTTGAACGAGATTGAGCGAAACCTTCAGGATGCCATGGCTGTCGCACGAAATGTCATCTTCCATCCCCGTCTCGCTCCCGGTGGCGGTGCCACTGAGATGGCAGTTTCCGTCAAGCTCCAACAGCTCGCAAAGTCGGTCGAAGGTGTGCAGCAATGGCCATACAAGGCCGTTGCCGATGCAATGGAGGTTATTCCTCGAACTTTGGTTGAAAACGCCGGTGACAGCCCCATCCGAGTGCTTACTCGTTTGCGTGCCAAGCACGTTGAAGGAAACTATAGCTGGGGTATCAATGGAGATACCGGTGCTATTGTCGACATGAAGGAGTACGGTGTTTGGGAGCCGGAAGCAGTCAAGCTGCAGAGCATCAAGACTGCCGTTGAGGTATGCATTCGATTTTCTCCATTTTAGTTGGCTTCAGGATAATTGACTAACATATATAACAGTCTGCATGCCTACTTCTCCGTGTCGACGACATTTGCAGCGCCAAATCTGCGCAACAAGCCGGCAACGTTGGTGGTGGTGGAGAGGAATAAAGCGTCCAAGACTGGAAATAAAATACAGAAGAATGAGAGAATAGAGCTAATCTGTTATGTTGCATGACCCAAATTATTGAAAAGTTGTACAAATACGTATTTTAATTTTGAGGGAGTCAAAAAGATAATTTCAAAATATGAAGCCACTTGGGCATGAAGAAGGCTATTATTAAAAGTGCATAAACTCGCTCAATCGTCATCATGAATTATTACCCCCTGCTCTTCATAAATCGGCTGTTCCCCATTATTCTCATCCGCTTGCATATCATGATCCCTATCCCGTGGAGGCAGAGGCCCAAGTCGAGACGAAGGAGGCTTTGCCTTCTTCTCCGCATCGCCATCTACGTCCATCGCAGTTGAGGATGAAGCACCATTCTTATTCTTCGCCGCCGCCGCTTTGCGTTTCTCGCGCTTCCTTCTATTCCTTTCCGTCTTCTCCTGATCCTTCCGTTGTGTCTCGGCTCTCTTCTTCTCAAATTCCTCGGTTTGTTTTTCCCGTTTCGATTCCTCGTCCATCAAGCGTAAGCGCTCGTATTCTCGCCGGCGACTGGCCTTGTACACGTGAAACTCGCCGGAGCCCGCACCGGCGGATGAACCCTGCACATTCGCGACAATTTCGGGTGGTGGCGCGAGAGAGTCTAGTGTTCGCGGTTTGGATATAGGTGCTAGGTGGACTTCTTTGCTGGGGTCTTTGAACAGGACGTTGATTTGGTTTGCTTGTTCGGAGACTGGTGTGAGTTGGCGACGCTTCGTTGGCCGTTTGCTTCTTGGGTCTGCGCTGGTGGGGATTGAGTCTTTGCCAGGTTCCGACATTTTGGCTGTTATATGTTGCTGAGTTGGTGGTTTGCGACGATGGGGAGTTGTGGTTGTATCAAGGCTATGATTTGCGACGGCGACACTTTTGCGCTTCACTTCGGTAGTACGTTTGTTGACGGCGATTCCAATACTTACTAGTCGCCAGTGCTGAAGACTTCCTCTATTATGCTCGATCGTATGATAATGTTTCCTTATGACTGTGTCGCGCAAGAAGCGTTGCGCCGTTCCGGAGTTGTTGCTTTCGAGAAATTCAAGGTCGTAACGTCGTACTGAGTCCTGACATAAATACGGTAAAATCGGTGGCATAAATACAGACTAACTAGGCTAGGGCTAGGTTTGTATTGTAACGGTAATGTTCTCTATATAATTGCACCCATCTACATCTCTCTTGATTCTCTATACATGTTCAACCTCCAATAACTATGTTTCTTCACAGTCTCTCTCTAGACTCTCTATACATGTAACAATATATAGCGGACAATGAATATGCATATTGGCGGTTGTTACATTATCTTGGAACTGACACACCAGATATTGCATTGCAAATACAACTGGTCTGTCTGAACAGGAGACGGCTTGAGGAGCTTCTAGGCCAATGATCTTGTAGCCAAGCATTGAATGATGCACATAATAAGTAAAATAAACAAAAGAAGCCAGTCAAGAGATACATCATACTCTGTCTTAACAAACAAAGAGAAAACGAAGAAGTTGTGATGTGGGAAGACAAACGGGCGCAAAAAGGCACTCAAGGGCGGTGCTTGTCATGTTTGTCCTACTTCTCTCGCTCCTCCTTCTTCTCCCACGTATTCCTCTTCTGTAACTATCCTTCCTCCGTCACTCGATTTCTTCATCTCTGAAGTCATAGTATTCGTCAATTATTGTTGATACTATATCAGCTTTTACCAGTAATCAGCTTTCACCAGTACAACTCGCTTCCCGTCTATTCATCCTTGCCTCACTTTTGCGTGACTTCGCGTGATGGGGAGCTACCGCATCGGTACGTACTGACACTGTTTGAAACACCTCCTGCCCAACCCCTCATCCAATGTTCGCATATATGTTTATCCTTTGCAAACTGGACATATTGACATCCTTCATTTGCTTCATTTAAACTGTCCGATCGGCTAAATGTGTCCACAGAGGAGTCCCCCAACAAGCGGGCCGGTTGCAAGACCACAATCTGCAAAAAACACAACATCAAGATCCAGAAAGGCGAACTTCGTCTGGGAACATGGGTTGATACGGAACGCTACCAGAGTTGGTCTTACCGTCATTGGTCTGTTTTGTTGATGCCAACCGCCGTGTCTTTGAATAACTTCTTCTGACACCATTTTAACAGGGGATGTGTTACTCCCAAGGTTCTTGCACATATTCTGGAAGCTATCGCAGAGGATGGCGAACCAGACTTTGACTTGCTAGATGGCTTTGAGGATCTGTCTGCCGAGAACCAGGCCAAAATCAAGGAGGCTATCTTGAAGGGTGAAATTGATGAGGCTGACAAGACCGACGTAAGTGATCTCACTTCTTGAAGCTATGTATGAGTATGTGTCGCTAATGGTGTTTGATTCAGCACTCACTTCTTATTGAAGATGCTAGTGAGGTAAATTCATGCGGCTCGTCATAATGAGAACAACAATCTAACATGTATTTATAGGATGCGCAAAATGAGGCCAATGGCTCGCCCGAGAAGGCCAAGACTAACACCAAGGCCAAATCAACGAAGCGTTCTCGTGCAGAGAGCGATGCAGAAGAGGAAGCGCCCAGCAAGAAGACCAAGAAGGCCAAAGGTGCCGCCAAAGAAGAGACTACCGAAGAAAAACCAGCAAAGCGCAGCAGAGCACGCAAGGTCGTAAAGGAAGAGTCTCCTGAAGAAAAGGAAGTGCCTGTCAAGCCAGCTAAGAAGGCCAAAGGCAGAACCGCCGTCAAGGAAGAGGCTCCTGAGGAGAAGCCAGCGAAGCGCAGCAAGGCTCGCAAGGCCGCCGAAGAAGAGCCTGCCAAGACAGAGAAACCGGCTAGGAAGTCTAAGAAGAAGGCAGCTGCTGTGAAGGATGAGAGCGATGCAGAAGTGGCGAACGTCGAAGAAGAGACAGAAATCCAACTCCCGGCAAAGAAAGCTCGTGGCAAGGCGGCTGCTACTACCGGCGAAAAGCCCAAGCGCGGACGCAAGAAGAAGGTCGCCGAGGATGAGGAGTGAATCAGATCATACAGCCTTTCTAGCGTATGTTTTCTGATTCCGTCCTCAGATGGGTAGCGAAGCAATCTCGCGTTCGACTGCCCATCTCTTCTGATCCTGCTTATTTTTCTTTTTCATCCTTTCAAGTATTACTTTACTATGTGATGGGGACTGTATCTGTTCCTACATTTTCATATCTTGCCAGATGTCAGAGTGTGTTCATAGGAGGATATCCAGCTAATTTATGGCATCTGAATCAAAAATGTACTTCAGTCAAATCTGTCGTTCGAGATATCGCCGGATTAGGAAGCATGCAAGAATTTAGGTCCACTCAGACCACTCCACCAGTTGAGACTATGCAGAGAACCCTTTCGAAGAGATGAATAATCCAGGCAAAGTGTAGAATCTCTTCACCCATGTGTAATCAACTTCTTCGATTATTTCAAGGCCGGACTAACCTCGGCCAGATTGTGAAATTAGGGCACCCTTGCTGTATAGCCTCAAGTTTGCAATCGGCCAAAATGGTACATCATGAAAACAGGCTATCTTCCAAAGTCGTCTATATAAGGGGGCCAAAGTACGTTTTCTGTCTTGTTTTCAGAAAATAATCTTAACATGCAATTAAAGCTACAGTATCGCTTGTCTATTTGACTTTAACTATCATAAAACTTGACAAAATGTCCAAAACAATTGCACTCATCAGCGGCGCCAACCAAGGCATCGGCCTCGCAACAGCAACCCGTCTCGCACGCGAACACGGCTTTCAAGTCATTATCGGCTCTCGCAACGCCGACAATGGTCTCAAAGTAGCCAAGGAGCTTCAAGCCGAGGGACTATCCGTCGATAGCGTGCAGTTAGACATCACATCCGACGAGTCAATTGCCAGTGCAGCAAAATACATCGATGAGAAATACGGCAAATTGGATGTCCTCATCAACAATGCTGGCGTTCTGCTAGATATCGGTGCTCGCAGTGATGTCACCTCGGGAATGTCGTTGCGTCAACTCTGGGATCTCACTTTGTCCACGAATGTCACGGGCACAGCCTGTCTGACAGAGGCTATGATCCCCTTGCTGCGCAAATCGAGTCAGCGCCCGCGCGTGATCTTTGTGTCAACGCGGATGGCTTCATTGGCCGAGAGCTTTAATCCCAATACGATGTATTATAAGATCGACTATAAGATGTACGACGCTAGCAAGGTGGCGGTCAACATGCTGGTCTCGAATTATGCGCGTATATTGGGCGAAGAGATGAAGGCGCGCGTCAATGCGGTTTGTCCTGGTCTCATCCAAACGCAGCTTACCAACTACAACGCTTATGGCGGTAAACCGGAGGATGGGGCTCAACGTATTGTGGAGTTGGCGACTGTTGGTGACGATGATGAGACGACGGGGACATTTTCGGATAGCAATGGTACAATACCTTGGTAGACGCTTCCTCTGTTCTCTTGAGATGTTCAAGTCCAATATGTCAAGTGCGAGTCATGTACACAGCAAGATTTAATAAAACACCCAGATTATCGATCCCCGCGTTCCATGCCTCCAACTGTGTAGCTTTTGCGGCTTTGTCTGCAGGCGAGCCTCTATATGCATTCGCCAAATCCCCAAAGGTCTGTATGGAAGCGGTACTTTGCGAGTTTCTGGCTTTGTAATATTCTCTTCTCCAGTCTGCTTCGGTCTGCGCTTCCCATTCAGTCTTGGTGCAAGGTAAAGGCATGCCTTCAGTTGAATCCGCGACTCTGCAGGGTACTCCGGGGACTCCGCTGCGGATTTGGTATACCACGCTTAGAGAGAACCAGACCCAAGCTACTCTATATTCATTGTATCAGCGGATATGTACCATACTGAACAATTCAGTAATAAAGGGGTGAATACCGTTTGATTGACTCATCAAATATCCAGTCTTTCCACTGTCGATGAGGGTCATTGACCTCAGGTTCAGCTTGATGGCCGATCTGCTGCAGTGTGTAATCACATATCATCTATTTTATCATTAGTTTACAATAATTGCTTAAAATACCGTGATTAAATCTTAGATACAAACCTCATGTGCCCGTACCAACTCGAAATCTTGCGCCGACTGCTGTGACCCTGTATCAATCGCGCGCATGATCAAATACAGTAGTGATGCTTGCAGTGCACTGAATAGTTCGAATTTGTTCATGGAACCGAGCTGTTGCGGCCTGATATTAGCAGGAGCAACTCCGAGTTGATTAAGGTTCGAATATAGGTACCTTGCTTAGCATATCCCTAACTTCAGCCAATATGGTTGTCCAGAGAAATGGTCTCGTATCATTCGTTCGAGAAACGAACAATTGTGCAATACCCATGCAATTGGTTAACACTTGTGGAAACGTATTGCATCCTTCGTACAGATAACAATGAGGATGTACAAAAGGCGGAAAAGTTTCACGTCGAGTCATCATCAGTGGGTATGCTCGGATCATGTCAATAAGCATACTCGTGAATAGTTGTTGCGCTGGGGTTATGATCTGTTTCTGGCTAAAATGGACTGTTTTTGTTGTTGCAACCTCTGTTCCGGAGACTGACGAGTATAATGGTGGTTGAACTGGAACATAATCCAGGCCTTTTTCAATGTTGATGCCTGAACTGAGATCAAAGCTATCGGGTTGTAAAAAGGCCATGAAATTGTCCATTTCCGATGATAAGCTTGATGAAATTGGCGCATCGCCAATGATATTCAGCTCTTTATGTTTTGCGAAGCTGTCCACCTCGGAGTTTGTTGCTGAGACTGCAGGAAAGCCATTGGTATCATCATTAAGCATATGTCTGGAAGGGTCAAATCCAGCCAAATCCCCGTCAAGTACCTCTTCAAGGACTTTCGAGATAGGAATCGGCCCCAAGACGTTATTATTGTTGCTGCTCCCATGAATACTGACATTGACAGAAGCATCACTCGCAGTCAACTCTTTTCGGGGTTGCTCATACACACAGTCTATTTCCTTGCGAGTGCACTGATTGCACGGTGCTCGGAAGTTGCACTTGATCTTCGCCTGGTTGCAAGCCCTACAGGATCGCGGCCGTGTCCGTAATCGGCTTTGGTTCCTGCGACAATAAGATTCGTGCCGCCGATGTTGTCTCTCTGTCGAAGTTAGGCCTCCTTCACATTGTCTGCGATGATGTCGACCCACCTTGAGTGAATGGCTTGCCGCATAGAGAGCACAAGTGGACCGGGATTGCGTACTGTGAATCCATCGTGCGTTCAACAATGCCGATATTTCCGTAACTTTACGACGAGTTTCGATGACCTCTTTGGATATCGCAGGAACTGATTCTTGCCGAAGCCATTCGGGACAAAGAGACTGCCATCGGCCAAATTGGCCGAGCGTTGAACTCGGAACCATGGATTAGTCATCTGATCGTGACTGCGTAATTCAACTCTATCGCGACATCTTGAACATTGTAAATTGAATTATTCTGTAAGATAAAATGAGTGATTTCTTCAAACTCAGTTTAAAAAAGAAACGTTGAAATATTGAAGCTGAAGGAAAACGCGCGGCCATGATTGGCTAAGACAGAACGCCCTCTTAGCTGTCAGCGATGCGCTGGCCGCGGTTGCCGGGACAACTCCAACGGCCATCGCCACTTTGGGAACTGAAAAAACATCGAAGACAACGTCTTCACACCGACTCGATCATACAAGAAGTCCTCCATTTCTGTATTGCTGACGGTTTTATCTTCGAAGAGAACAGTGAAATGCAATCAGACTGAAGATCTATGCTCAGACTACACCGGGCTTGATCACAATGAACCCCTCGACGAAACAACCGTCGAACCAGACGTCATTATTCCAGGTCTTCCTCAGACTACGCCCTCCCATCACAAAAGAAGAGGCAGCTCATGCGCACCGTGGAGAGCGATATCTGAACGTTGAACCGGTCGAAATCACAAAAGACAACGATGTCTCTGAGCCACAAAACCCTCACCCCACACATATCACCTTGCAGCCGCCAAACGATTCACGAAAACGCGCGGTCGAAAAGTTCGCGTTTACGAGAGTGTTTGAAGAGAGCTCCAAGCAGCTCGAAGTCTTTGAGAATACGGGCGTCCCTAGTTTAGTCAAAGGTGTTTTGAAGGAAGGCCGAGATGGGTTGGTTGCTACACTCGGCGTGACTGGTAGTGGAAAGGTAGAGATGGATCCTGAAGAGAGACTGCAGGGTGCTGACAGTGAATAGAGTCATACTATACTGGGTACAAAAACCCAACGTGGAATAACACAAATGTCCCTTGACATTCTCTTTCGATCTCTTGCCAATACCATACGTTCCGCGGACAACTTCGAAGACCCAACCCTTCTCGCATCTCTAAGTGCGGCAGATTCTTCTGAAGCCCAGTTGTTTTCTGCTCGCAACTTTATTGATAGCATTTATGG
Source organism: Talaromyces liani (assembly GCA_022814505.1). Lineage (NCBI taxonomy): Eukaryota > Fungi > Ascomycota > Eurotiomycetes > Eurotiales > Trichocomaceae > Talaromyces > Talaromyces liani. The sequence continues at coordinate 398,525 of JAKLNL010000001.1, forward strand.
CGACCCGGCTGAGCGGGGACGAGCTTCGAGAGCTCACACTCCAATGTCTAGAGGACAAACTCCATTGATGGTAAGACATCCGCCTCTATCCAGCAATTCCGGCCATTAACAAATTGCTGCAGGAATCAACTCATACACCCATGATACCCCGACGCCAATTGAATCAGCGTCTTAACGCTTTACCGTCACTGCCCAATACCAACCATCTAGTTACACCGATGGATTCGCAAGCAGAGCACGTCGTGGTTGTCTCTATGTATGAAGTCTACAACGACCGCATTTTCGATCTGCTTTCTCCATCACAAGTCACTGGTACCGCAAGCCGTGGGAACAACCAGAAAGAGAAACGAAGACCTCTCCTTTTTAAATCCACAGAAGGCTCGCCGGATCGAAAAATCGTTGCTGGTCTACGCAAAGTCGTGTGCAGCACATACGAAGAAGCTATGATGGTTTTGGAGACTGGCCTCACTGAGCGCCGCATTGCTGGAACAGGGAGCAACAGCGTCAGTTCTCGAAGTCACGGATTCTTCTGCCTTGAAGTGAAAAAGAAAGTTCGTGGCCGTCGATATGGAGAGATTTCATGGACTGGGAATTCTCTGACTGTTGTAGACCTGGCTGGTATGTTCCCTTTCCTCCTAGTAAGATTCTTGACTAACTGGAGTAGGATCTGAACGTGCTCGAAACGCTAGGACAGCTGGTGCGACATTGGCCGAGGCTGGAAAGATTAACGAGAGTTTAATGTATCTCGGCCAATGTCTGCAGATGCAAAGCGAGATCTCGGAGGGCAATAAGGTATTTTGTTTTCTTATCCTTTTTTTTGTACTACGACCTAACAAAACAAGACCGTGGTGCCATACAGACAATGCAAGCTTACAGAGCTACTATTTTCAAACTCGTTCCCGTCTTCTCACTCGGCATCACATAATCGTTATCCACAAAAGGCAGTCATGATTGTGACCGCTGACCCATTGGGTGATTTCAACGCCACATCACAAATTCTCCGCTATTCTGCCTTGGCTCGTGAGGTCACTGTTCCTCGGATCCCCTCGGTCTCAAGTACAATTTTGTCAAGCTCGACCTCAGCAACTCAGAGCCGTCCACCAACATCGACTGGCCGAACTACACCATATACAGCATCTACTGAGGACCTCCAAGAGGCTGCTCGGGAGATTGTCAGAATTACAGATGACTACGAGGCTTTGATTGTCAGGCTCGCAGAGGAGGAGATAGCCCGTCAAGAGGCGGAGTTCAAACTCCGAGCGGCCGAGGAAAAATGCCTCATGATTGAGCAGGAGGTTCGCGAGGAGTGCTGGGCCGAAATGGACGAGAAAATGGAAGAGGAACGCAAACGATGGCAGGAAGCCATGGATCTACAGGTTTGTCTTTCTCTCCCTTCGCTATTTTTGTTCTTGACTAACGACCTCTATAGGCTGGCCATCACGAAGAGCACCTCGATAACAAACTAGAAATTGTCTCTCGTGGCATTCAGAGTAAGTCAAACCATACATGTTTCTCTGATCTTAGAATATCAAGCTGATTCAATCAACAGTCTACCAAGATCCAGAGCCAACAGCTGATGAACGAGTAGACGAGCTTGAACGAGAGAACGATTTCCTGAGAAGCAGACTAGCCGCTCTAGAGCGTCAACTCAACTCCCGATCCTCGCCAACTCGCAAACCTAAGCCTCGCCCTGCTGCTATGAGTAACAACAACGCAGGAAACAACCAAAGCCACCTTCTAAGCAGCGACGGCAGTGACCTCGAGAACATGTTTCAGCGTGTCACTGCTTTCAAAGTCGCCGAAACCTACAAGTCACCGGTTAAGCCCAAGGCCGCCTTGGTGCATGGTGCTAGAAACCCGAGAAGAGTGACATCGCGAAAGAAAGACCTCGGTCCCGAGGTCGATTTATAAGTACTTTTTGATTAACGCATTTACCGTTTTATGTTCTTTGCATGTCGATATTATGTGTTTTCTACGTGCCTCTATTGTACTTCATTTTGCATGCCGCTTTTGGGTTTTACTTATGGCTGGATTGGTCTGGGACGGTAATTATGGTCGGAACGGTCGGATTGGAAGGTCTGGGTTGCATGGGTAGGACGGATATGGGTTTCTGGCTGGATATATTGCTTGTTTTTTTTTTTACGTCTTGGTGTTTTTGTGATTTATTGATGATTAGAATGATTGCACTTGAATATCCTTCATTGATCTGGTTCGAACAATCTTGAATTCAACATCGAAATGTAGCCGTAGGCGTAGGTACTGCTACCTGAGTATTGACATGTACAACCGAAATCAGAGATGCTTGCAAAATAACGCCGTCCATGTGAGTGCAGATTCCCTCAACCCGTCCACATACCGTACAACCGTAGAACGAACAAATAACCTTGTGAACCCTCCAGAAAAACAAACCGAGTTCGACGATGCGCCTGACAAAACACGTAACACTTGAACTATAAAACATAATAAATAGCTCACAAATTGGTTGGTAATTGTACAAGAATTCAAAACAACATAAACCATATCATTGAAAAAAGGTGTGGTCGGATCAAGATGCTTCAACATCATCACCAGTGGTTTCCTCTGGGACTGTCTTCGAGGTTTCCACCTCATTGACTGCTGCAGGTTTGTCCTGTTCTTCCTTTTCTTTCTCTTCTCCGTCTATATCTTCGTTCCCTTTGTCGTTGGCTTGGACAATGCTTTCGTCTTCCTCGGTCTCCTCACCCTCATCGACAGTCATCATTGTTTCGTCCGCGGCTTCTTCAACTTTGTCGACGTCCATGTCGCCGTCTTCCTGTCCTGCAACGTCTTCTTCATCATCGGCGTTCTCCATGTCTTCATCGTCCTCCGGAGCTGCTTGTAGCTCCGTATCTCCATCCTCGCCCTCTTCGGCTATGCCCAATTCTCCTTCAACGTCATCTTCGCCATCATCATTGGCTTCATCGTCAGCAGTCATGATTTCCTCATTCCCATCTCCATCAATGCTAACTGCCGTGGAAAGCTCTGAAACTGGTTCCGGTGACCTCAATGATTTCAAATTTGGGAATAGAAGACTTTGTTCTGCTTTTAGCTTGGCGAGTTTCTCATCATCGATCTCGCTGAGTTCGCTTTCATCGTCGGCACTCTCTTGCAGACTAGCCGACACACTATCCTGTGCTGCAGAGGCAATTCCCGTCATCAGTCCTCGAATGCTGCTTACAGAGGGAACTCGGACAATTGGTGCAGCTGGGAACTTTTCTTCTTCGACAGGAGTAGCAGCGGTCTTGGTTATTGCAGGTCGAGCATGACGACTGACAATGGCTTCAGCTCGTTTCTGAATGTCCCTGCGGGAAATGCCCTTCGTTCGGCCGCGCGGAACTGGTGCCTCAGATGCAGGAGCCGAAGTAGGGGGCGTAGGCACATCCGCGGCACCATCAGTATTCATCAAAAGATGGTCGACCTTCATCCTTCCCCTGTTCTCTTCGTTCGCCTGTTCGATGAACCGATGCTTATTCTCTTCGTACAAGCGGGCATATATATCGGCGGTGAGGTCCTCAAACATAGTAACTTTCATGAGATTGTTGTTGAGTTTCTTGAATTCCACCGCCTCACGAAGCAGGTCCATTGTCGGTCCACTGGTTGTCGCAAGATCTTTGAAACCATCCAATCGAGCGGAGTTTGTGACGAACTCATCCCAACCTAGCTGTTTGAAGACGCCTTCTTCATAGTGTTCAGTGATATTTCCCGCACGTCGAATAAGCTAAAAGCTCGATTAGTATAGTTTGAGCGTACGATATCGAGTGCGACTCACCTTTGCATATACAATGCACATATCCTCCCATAGCTTCGTGTGATTGATATAGTCCCCTTGCTTTTTCCTCACCCTACGCAGTAGTTGTTCGAGGTTGACATGATCATTAATTTGGTCCAACAATTTGGTAAAATAAGAGACGTATTGTGTGGTATAGACATAATGTCGTCCGGGTCTTTCATACTCTGGGCGCCAGACTTGAAGAACCATGGTTTTGGTGAAAATCTGAGGCATCAATTCGTTCTTTGCTGCTGTTGCTGCATCAGCATCGTCCTGACCGTCGTAGTGAATCTTTGCCATGCGTGACAGTATGCGATGATGCCAATTAGCTTTGTCTGCATGCCTGAGTTTCTTCAAGACATCCAGTATATATGGTGTCCACTCTTCCATATTCTGCGGAGGCGACAAGTTTTGAGACCAAGGAGTCTCTGCTAGAATCTCCCCCGCTTTGGTGGGCTCGAGTTGCTTCCGCGTAACAAGTTTGTGAAGTACAGAAGCTAGCCTAAAATGTGGCTCAAGTATCCGATCCGGCAATGCTCCTCTTTCTTTTCGCTGTGGTAATGCTTCAATTGCGTCGAGTAGAGGATCCAGGACTTCGTCTATAGTAACCGGCCTAGCGTTCCCTCGCGTTGCTTCGTCGCTGTTGAACATCTTCCACCGGCATTTGCTGAGCATATAATGGTTGACCCAGTGATTAGGTTTGTCGACCATCGCACGCTTGAACATGTGACCAGCGAGACTCCAAACAGAGTAGATCCCAAGCTCCTTGAACGGTTTACCCGTATACAGTTCCTGGTTTTCAAGTCGGCTAAAATGGCGTTCAATATCCTCGAGGCTGAAAGCGGCCATATTGAGCGGTTCTCGCGAAGATGCATATAAGCGCATCCCAAAGTCGGTGAACAAGTCCGAGATTGTCTGCCGTGTTTTCGAGTCATCTTCAGCGGCTCTCATTGCACCTGCGACTGCCATGGCATAGCAGTGAATTGCGTTGCGTTGAAGGGTTGCTAGCTCCGCTTGATTATTGTTAATCTTGTCAGAAGACCATATGATGTCTTCTTCGAGTTTAGTATCGTAAGTTTGAGCGAGTCTAAACCATGACTCCCATCGTTCTGTGGCATATTCCAGGTCTTGCCGAAAGTATCCGATGGCATCGTCGAGGTCATTGGTGGGTACTGCGTTCAGCCGCTTTTGACTACGAAACTTTGTTAAAGACGCATGACCAAGTAAGAAGTACCACCCTTTCTTTGCATTTTCAGCGTATGGCACAGGTAGAGATCTTAATGCAAGACCACCAACACCTCGTACAAGTTCGAACAGTTCTGTCGGATTGATAGGAGATTTAAGGTAGGCCGAAATAATTCGCTTGTTGAAGGATAACGAAGAATGTTTGACAGGCCCAATAGCCTGTTGCACCTTTTCAATGGTGGTTTTCAAATCAGACTTAGACAGATCCTTCATATTCAGTCGATTGACTTGCATGAGAACAAAGTCTATCATCATCGCTGCAGATTGTGCGTTTGGCTTTTCTGTTGGGCACCCATGATCAGAAATCCCTAGCTGGAGCTGGTTGGAGAATTTGAAACCATGCAGATCAAGAAGAACTTGTGCGATATCAAATTCGCAGTCTTCTTGAGTTTCGAGACCTAGAAGCTCAGATTTCATCAGACGCAGTAAGACCTTATCGGCATATTTGCAGGCTGATCGGATCCCAAGGGCATTGTGGACGGCTCTAAGATACTGAATCTGATAATCTGAGGGCGTAGAAAATTGTTCTTTCTCCTGTATCATATACTCCTTGAGCAGCGCATACTGTAGGACCCAGCACCTAACCTGCATGTCTCGAAGTTTTTCCTTGAAATTCTCAAGAGATTTTCCTAGAGCGCCTCGAAGTTCTAACGGCGGCCGTTGCCCCACTCTGACTGCATCTTCATACAGAGCGAAGCTATGAAGAAGTCTTGATAGATGAGCGACAGCGGTCATTGAAGAGCGTAAGTGATCAATGTCAATGCATTCGAACGATTTCACAGGATCATCAATCAGCTGTGGTATGAGCTTAGTCAAAATATTATTGGTGGATTTCAACCACCTAAGCAATATTGAGGGTCGGTCATCTTGTGTCTGGAGATAGACTTGTCCCCGAAGCTCCTTGACAATGGCTTCAATACTCCGAAGTTGGCACGACACGACTTTGGGGATATAGTCGATAGCCCGATAAGCGTCTTGCAGTCTGCGCCATAGGAAAAGGCGAAGTGTTGCATCTCCTTTATCAAGAAACAATGCGAGTTCTCTGAAGTGAACGGGAACGGACGATGTGGTCTCGTCGCTCGTACCATTTTCTTGGACATATTTGACGGAAGCAGGGTCTAGGAGTGGTTCAATGCTTTCTATCAAAGAGACCGGATCCTCCCCTTCTGACCCGAAAATTCTCATGAAGAATCCCATAGAATTGAGGCGGGTAATTTCCTGATCCAAAGCCGCAGCAGAAACTTCGGGCATAAATGCATTATTGGTGAGTGTTATCTCTGGATCACCAAATGAGACTAGAGCCTCTTTGAGATCTTCAAGACAGAGCATGATATAATCACGGCTAACGTCCTCAGCCATGTTTGAATAAAAGGTCATTGACCAAAGGTGTCGAAGAGAAATCCTATCAAGTTTGTCGCTCTCCGTCTCGGTATCCAAGAGATTGTTGACCGCAGTTTGTGCCAATGCACCCCATCTGGTTAAGCGATCACGTTGTAAAGTACGGGTTGCTTGATCGATCTGACTATTGGGGTTGTTCATATGAGCATAGACGTCTAAGTGAAGCTCGTGGATTGCCTGTATCATATCCACTTTAGCGTAGAAGTCATCGGTGTATGTCAGGGAAGTGTTCGACGTCGCTTTCTGCAAGGCTTGATGCGCACTTTCACAGATGGCGTCGGTCAGCCTTTCGTAAATATAATCGTCTTCCCGAATGAGAAGCTGTACAACTGTCTCCTTCAAGCTTTCAGACCACGGTAAAGAAACATAAGAAGATTCACTTGGGAGTTCGCTAGCTGTATCGGAGAACTGGGCCCTTCCAGGTTGTAGAAGGCTGCTCAGCCACTGAAAGCTGACTTCACGAACATGAAGCCAACGGTCATTGATACTCGACGTAAACTCGGCTAAACCACTGCTTTCAAACAGCGCTTTCTTTTTGCTGGCTTTTTGTGTTGACTTTCGTGAATGATCAAGAAAAATTGCGAGCCCCGAGCGTTGTCTGCCACGGCTGTCCTGTAACGCCGTGGAACTATCACCCTGCATAGCGGAACGAGCTCGCTCTTCATTCCAGGTTCTGAGAGCATTTTGGAGGTCTTGAACGAGGATCGAATCAATATCTTTGGAGTGCTGAGAATTGGGGCTGCTCGAAACAGCCATTTGCTGTTTGAGATCGTTGACCGTTCCAAGGACTTCAATGCCTGCCTTTGACAGCAAATCACCAACAGTACCGAACATCCATTCATCTGCATAAGCAAATTCTTCCATACGATCATCGTAATATCTGTTATCGAGACTGATATCCTCCGTTTGTTGCAAACTCTCGACATTTGATTCCCTGGCACGAATGCGACGACTTTTCGTTCTTACGTTGTCCGCCATCTCGTCATTGGCGACGGATGTTGAAGATCGTTTTCGGGTATTGATAGTGGCTGATGTACTATCGGCATTTTCCGCTGTCTTATCCTCCGTTATTGTATCTTGAGCATGGGCCGGCTGTCCGGAAAATCCCTCGAGAGATTCTCTTAGCTGTGATTCCGCACGTTGGTCAATCGAAGATTGGTCATCCACTGGTTCGATAGTATTTGAAACTTCAAGCATTGCCGTTGCCTTTTCGGCGACATTATCGTTCGAAAATACTGGCAGGGTCTTGTCGCCTGGACTTTGTGGCGATGCTTCTCCAGAGGGCAATTCGATACTCACAGCGGCGCCAGGCTCGAGAACGATTGAGTTTCGTCGCAGCTCCATCAGTAGCTGCATGATACCCTTGCCAACGGCATCCCATGTCCTTTCAGGAGATTTCACAATATGACGGTTCAACTGTTGTTTCGGGGCAGAGGAAGCTGTATCAGATATATTTTGCGACAAGCCAGGCAGGTACGGATAGGGGTCCTGAGAGTGTTTGCCGAAAAATCGAAATAATGACGACCGTGGTTTCTTCAACGGCGGCGCCTGAATAGAGGAAAGCTCATCCTTCAACGCTTGGATTGTTTTTCGGAGATCTTCCGCTGCAAATGCCTCGTCCAAGCCTAGCTGTTCGGTTCGTACTTCAACCTCATTATCGTCGCCAACTAGAACACTCTCCAGACAATATCGAGCCAGACGGTAGCTATTCATCGCGCCTCCTATACGCGCACTTTTTCGCCAAAGATCCAGGTCTGTATCATCTCGTTCCAGGGCATCCGCAAATATCCTCATTACAGACCGCAATTCTTTTGTAATGTCCGAACGCTGTTTATCCACAGATGGAGGCTGCTTCCGAACGGTCTCCCTCAAGACATCTAAGAGGAACTGTCCAAAATTTTTGTACGAAAGGAATATCGTTTGAGGCAGGGCGCTCGCAGCCGCATCGTTGACATCGATTTCGCCGAGCGCGTCGACCGCAATGTCGTCGTTGTCTCCGTCTGTGAGGGTATTGCGTTCATAGTCCGAGATCGATTCGGGGTATTTAAAAACGTCGGATTGTAAGAGAGCAGTGTATGCGTCCCTGGCTTGTGAGTAGAAGGCAGGCCCTTGCGAATGGAGTTTGAGAGCATTCTGGTACAGCTTGAGGGCCTCTTCAATTTGAATCTCTTTGGTATCGTCGACCTCCTCTTGAATGTCCTCCGCGGGTTCGATGTTCAAGGCAGTAAAGCTCGCCATGGTGGAAGGCATAAAGCATCACGCTAGTAAATGTTATGAGAAATATTCGAAAATGCCAGAAAGGTGGTAATGAAGTGGCAGCTCTGTTTAAAGATAGCGCATTCAGAGCACATCACGGTTTTGGTGAAAATGAGATCAGCATAGAACTGAAAAGTATCAACAATACAATGGCGGTTCTTAGGTCACTTGAGCTGTATGTTGTCTGTTGGTAGATCTATTGTAAGGTGAGGTTGATGTGAGATACAAATGATCTGCGGGAACCCGTCTTAACGCCAGGCGCGCTCGGGGAAGCTGCGACAGAAGCTCAGGCACTAAAAGGCCCAAAAGGGTGCAAATCATGGTGCCTAAGGCTGCCATGGAGGCCTCTTTGGCGGGAGCTGCGGGCCTGTGCACTGCGGGCCAATAGGAAGCGCCGTTTGGGGGGCTCCTGCTGTTTAGCACGTCTCCACGTGTTAGCAGGAACATTTTGGAGCTGATTACGACGAGACAACATACTTCTGTACACTACTTCTGCTTCTTCATATCAATGACTCTCCATTGAGGGCATCTGGGCTAACACTAAATTACTTGTTCCTTGACTAGCCAACCAAATCTAGAGAATCAATTTCGTACTGCGACCACAGCTCAGCTGTTTGCGACCCGGCCAAGTGGTTGTGCAAAGGTCGTGTGCATCTGCGACCTTTATTCCAGCATTGTCAACCTCGGTTTCTCCTGCGCTCTTATTCGGACTTTCTTAAGTCCTTGGTCCCTTTGCATCATGGTTCTGCCCGCTGTGCCTGAGTATGTCCTCAATTCTGCTTGTCATAGACCTGAGACAGTGGGCTAACGAGGATTGTTCGCATAGGATCTATGAGGAGGAGGATGTCTTTACCGCGGTCGACGCACGTACGGAATCGCTGCAGAATCTACGAGAATTAGGACCTCCGGATCTCGTCTACCTCGTCAAGCAATCCAAGACCAATCCGGCACGCCAGGTATATTTGCAGCATGCAATTGGCTCAACCAAGTCAGGGACTAATAGGATGTATTCTTGCAGACCGGCGTCTATCACCACGTTACAGGTGTCGATGCATCGTCGTCTGCCAGCCTTGCCGCATATGTCAACACACTCACATACTCGCCCATCGATAAACAAAATAAGGTGGTCTCAGGGGTGTACTGGTCAGTGATTTTATGGCATGGACAACTGGTGGATTGAACGGGTCGGCTGATAAACTGCTCCTTTAGTTGTTATAATGCCTTTTCTCACTTGGACATGCGAGTAGAGGTCAAGATTCCTGGCAGTCTCGAGAGCTATTGTATCGATGAGCGTGGAGACAAACGGGTTGCGACCGAAGCTCTATGGCTAGAGACTTTCCTTTGCGCAGTCCTCAGATCTTACACATACGCAGATGATGGAACGGGCGACGCGATCAAGAAAATTGTCGGTGTGCGCAGATTTAACCCGGTGACGAATACGGAAATGGAGCACAAGTTCTTGGACGCCGCGGAGAGACTATTTTTCATGGGTAAGTTTGCCGTACAGGTGTAGCGCAATAATACTAACAGTTATTAGGACGACAACTCAGTTCCGAACCCGAAACACAAGTCCCCAATACTGTCGCGAATCATTTGACCTCGGGCCTTCTCAAGTATATACACACTACTGGTCGGTATGCATCAGGAATCAACCTTTTTGAAAAATTGCGGACAAAGGACGTGGAGGTTTCTTCGCTTCTTGCACGAGTCCTAATTTCTGCGGATGAGGAGGTCCAGGCTGTGAGGCTCATGCATGACGCTCTGCAAGATGTACCCATGGACTACGCGCTTCTGGACTGTCAAGCAGCTTTCTGTCTGAGTAAAGGAGAAGGAGAGCTTGCTCTTGAATGTGCCAAGCGCAGCGTGACTGCAGCACCCAGCGAATTCAGTACATGGGCTCGACTTGCCGAAGTATACGTCACCTTGGAGCAGTGGGACTTGGCGCTTCTTACATTAAACTCATGTCCCATGTTCACCTATCAAGATAAAGATATTCCCCGAATGCCTCCTCCATCGCGAGTTCTTCTCCCTATATTAGCGGAAAGTGCTCTAGATGAGATCGATGAAGGCCAGCCAAAACAAGGCGACCCCCATGACTTTGTTCATCCATCCCTGCGAAAGCTACATGCTACCGGATACCAGGGTACATTTCTCAAAGCCTACGAGTTGCTCACAAAGATTGCCGCTGCTATCGGATGGGATCAGCTTTTGAAAATTCGAAGTGATGTGTTTGTGATGGAAGAGGAGTATCGGGTGGAACGCCAGCAGACGACCAAGCCAAGCCACTCGCATAATGCCAGTACCGTCGCACTTCACCCTCCCGCAAGCCCTAACACAGCCACAGCAAGTGATGTCGAGACGGACGAGGATCATACTGGTGAAGCAAACGGCACTGAAAATGGAAATGGAAATCCCGAGCCAGTGGAACCTAGCATTGAGAAACCAGAGCAGACTGTAGCTTCCGAAACAGTCAAGTCTGGGAATGAAGATGTGAGTAGAGTTGAGTCAGCTGGAGGGAAATGTTACTAACATGAACTGCAGCCTGATCCTTCCCACGCCGACTATGCTCAGTTTCAAAACAAACGGTTGTGTGAGCGATGGTTGGATAATCTGTTTATGGTCTTGTATGAAGATCTCCGCATTTACACTATATGGCGATCGGAAATGGCGCATTCACGTCACCAATCGCTTGAGTACAAGAAAACAGCAACAGAATGGGAAATTCTGGGAGAGCTGGCTGAACGACTCCATCACTTTGACGAGGCGATTGAGGCATACAGACAGTGTCTATCGATACGATTCTCGCCCAAAGCTATGCGTGGTATCTTGAAGCTATATGAAAAGCAGGGAGATACTCGAGGCATGCTCAACGCGTTGATTCGGTTGATAGCCTGGCAATATCGCTGGTATTCCGAGGTGAGTTCCTCCTGTCTCTCTTCTCGGACTAATATGCTGACCATGTTTCCAGTTTTCTCCCGATTTGTTATTATTAGTGCGCAAACTCATCGAAGAGGAAGGCGCCGTCAAAGTCCGCAGCATCGTGCAAGCGACCAACCTGCCACAGCCTGTGCTCGACTTGACCCACCAATACTGCCAGGTCTGTGCTACTTTTCGCAGCACGGGCAGCGATGTCTGATGATGCCAATAAACGTCTGTCTTTATCATGTTTAATCTTCTATCCTGTCGATAGCTGCCGCATACCGTATATGGCAACTCTGTGTCAACTAAATGTGATATTCTCTTACATACCTATAATATACATATCTTGTCACATATCATTCCATTCCAGGTTACCTCGTGTCCCGTTCTATAGTTGCCCATGCTAAATACAAGCACGTGCAGTGAGATAATCACGTGATGAGGTCGAGTTGTTAGGGCTTGCCTAGTCCCATGCTAGTGTGTTCCTGAATTTCCAGGCATGCAGCAGGCAGCTGAACTGAACGAAGGCCCCTCCTCCTCTCTCCTCCATCACCTTTCTTTCTCGAATGATCAATCATTAATCTCTCCGAGTCTGTCTCGTACAGTAACTTTCTTACTGACCGATACTTCCTTACCATGCTTAGTAATGGCTGACATTGATCCCCTGCTTGTGATTGACATTCTGGTCACGTAACGAACAAACAATTACCGGGCAGCGTGCCAGTCTGGACTCTTGCCGCTGAATCGATTACTCGCTCTCGTTCCCTCCCGACTCCCCAACCCCCGTCTCCCTCCCTCTCTTAAATCTCCCTCTCTCCCAGGCACTACCTATTATTTTAATTATTTTCCTTTCCAATTCTTACACAAGACTCTATCCCAGCCTTGTGCCACCCTTTGGCTCTTGTACACCCTAATTGATACTCGATTTTTATTCCAAAATAATTCTACTCTCTGCTAGTATACTTCCCGAACCTCCCTCACATCTGTAATCATGTCGACGCGCAAGAGGAAGCAAGAAGCCGAAGAGGAGGAGGAGCTGCAAGCTCTTCCCAGTGACGAGAGCGAGGAGGAAGAGGAGTAAGTTCTTCTTTTTTTCAAACAGTTTATCCATTTGCGATGCGATGCGATTGCAATTGTCGCATCGATTACAGACACTTCTTGTCCTCCTCCCTTGTTGTCGTCATTGCGCCCATCCTCGTCGCCGGTGCTACCGTGTCACGAACATCGGTATCCCGTCGCATACTATACGCGACCGGCTTCTACTAATGAAAAATTATCATTTCGTCGTCGTTGCTATTTTGTCTATACAGTTGATTCTTCGCGGTTGGGAAATGCTCTTTCACCAGATTACTGACTGACCTCGGCAGGTACCAATCCTCCGATGCTGACGGAGACGACTACGACGATAGTGAAGAAGGCTCGGAAGAAGAGGAGGAGGAAGAATACGAAGAAGACGAGGGTGAAGGTGAAGAAGAGAACAAGGAAAAAGGTAGGCTTTCCATCCCACCATCCCAACACCTTCATCTATTACCATGAATAAAGTCCACTAACAAAACCTGATCAGAGCCCGCCCCTAAAAAGCGCAAAACCGCCCATGACAAGAAGGCCGAAGAAGAGGACGGCCAAGGCGAAGACGAAGACCAAGACGGCGCCGGCGAAGAAGAAGAAGACGACGAAGACACAAACGACACTGCTGACAAGTCCGGTCCTGCTCAGGCTGCGAAGAAGGACAAAGGTGGTGATGTGCCCAAGGAAGATGATTTGTCTGAGGTTGAGGCTGAGGATTGATTATAACAATTTCGTCTGATCGATAGCTTTCATCTTTTATCAGCTATTCCGTGTCATATCGCAAATCTAGGTCATGACTATTTGGGGTTTAGATTTATTTTCGTATCTGTTAAAAGAATCGATCTATAAACGACCGCGAAGATTCGATCGGTCACCGACATACTTTCCCAAAGAGGAAAATCAATATTGGTCATCTCTCGCACATCTCTTGATCAATCAGTTCATCGCATAAATAGGACGTTTATACACCTATAAGTCAGCAAAAGTCTCTTCGTGGGAATTGTTGTATTAGTTACTACTATTCGACATCATATTCCATCGTCGAAGATATAGTCCAATAAAGATTGATACCGCGGATCTTGCCCTAACGACCTACTGCCTATAGGAATCTGATAGATACCTTAGACGCTCGTCGTTATGCAGACACGTCAGTAGTGCATATATAAGTAATACTAATATATCTATATAGACGCCGATACAAGTAACGCTAATATCATGCAACACAAACATTGCTAATCAGATACACCATATCGCCGGTTAGAAAAAAGTAGAATCATTGAGACATATACTCGAATCCTGGTATGGTAGGATCCATCAACTGCTCATCGAGACCAAATCCATAGGTGCCGACCATTGTATATATAAGGTCTGGTGGCGGAAGGCCCTGGGCCATTGCATTCGCGCCGCCGGGTATGGAGCGTCTCCTTGTCCCGGTGCTGTTGTCATTGTTTCCCGTGTTGATGATTGCTGATGAGGTGTGTAGGCCGTTGTTACTAGTTATAGTGGCGGTGGAAGCCGTGGGATTGTCGTAGCCGTTCGTAGGACCAACAGCGCTATTACCGGTGGGCACTGAAGTAGAGGATTTGATATTGCTGCCGTTGTGATGGGTGTTGAACCACCCTTCCCACGCATTAAACCGTTCAAGCATCTTGCTAAGACCGCGCGCAATATGGCGAGTGAGATGTCGATCGCCCGCGCTCACGCAATTCATCAACTCGATTACTCGTTCGACTGTGTGCCGAACTTGTCGTCCGTCAATATTGAGATAGGCAGAGTTCCAGTTGACGGCGACTTTGAGCAAGAATACCGCCGAAAACGTTACCATGGTATGAGTGAAGATGGGGACACCGACAATAGCATCGCGCACGTCTTGTTCTTCTAGTACCATGTTGAGACATGACATGGCTGCTGATATCGCAGCGTTGGCACATTCCTTACGGTCCATGGAGAAGATGGGTGTGTTTGTTGGCGATAAGGCTCGGAGAGCGAGCGAATTTAGTTGAAATTTGGCGAAATGATAATGCAGTACCACACCTTTGGATGGATAAGTCCGAACATACGGACTGTCGGCCGATCGAGGCTGCCATAAAAGCCGCCATTGATCTACCGCTACATTATGAACCCGCAACTGTCCAAAGTCTTCTTCTCTAAGCGGCTGCTCAGCATCAGAGCCAAAAGTGTGGTACGCTTCGGTCAGAATGTGGAAGAGAGCAACCTGCGCCATTAGCCGGATATCGCCTGGAACGACAAAGCGAGACTGTAGAAACACTTCGCAGTTTTTGATTGCACTATCTTCGTGGATCACCGGAGGTCGTCCATACGCGATACTAAAATGATGGTCGCACACGTATAGTAAATACCAGAGCTGGGCTCGTTCGTAGTGATACTGATCGCCGTACCCACGAGTCATCTTATGGAAGCTCTGGTGCAGACCCATCTCCGTGGCAATACGAACCGCATGTCCTGACAGTTTCCAGCTAAGATCCGACAGCCAAAAAGCGCCCGCGCAAAGCCCACGAATATCGTCTAGCGTATGTGACCGCGTCAAAGCCATATTAGATACCAGCGACACATATTCATTGTAGCATGTATTGAGGGTTTCTGCGCGATTCGGTATATGTAGCGCGGCTACCGTCAATACAGCAGCTAGAAGTAGTGTCGATGCTCGTCGTACCGACGTCAGGTCCCGATGAGGAACAGTAATACCACCCCATAGTAGTTGATTCATTGTCCGACTAAAGTACGCGAACAATTCTTCTGCTTCATGTAGCGACACATAGCCGCGCGAGATGAAGTCCTCTTCCATCAACGTCGACTTCGGTTTCTCGGCCATATGGTTTCCGAAGTTCCGTAGTTTAGTCACTTCGTACAAACTGCGCATCGGAGCTGAAACGAGGTCTTGCTCTTCATAAGTTCCATCTTGTGAGGTTTCTCTCGCCATCATCTGTCCTTCGGTAGCAGCGCTGGAGCTGACAGCCGGTACACTCAATCGCTTTGTGTCATGCGACGGTAGCCGGACGCTTGGGGTGGCCGTCGCTTCTGGTGTTCGATCTGCATGGTTTTCCGATGGGGAAAAGGTTGAAATTTCAGGCAGATTATTATGTCGAAGGAGAAGCGAAACGGCAGCGTGTAGCTGCTGTATGGTAGAGTTTGCTTGCGCTTTCCATCTGACCGATCAATTAGCCGTGTCTCTTTCCGTTGTCGCAGCCTTCACTCACGCTAAATCGTCATCCACGAATTTCTGCGAAAAGTCGTTGACTACGCATTTGATCCCACTGCGAAGACATTTTGTACAACTCGTTTCGCCGGGTTTCACCTCGCATTTGATCTTATGCCTTTTACACTCGGCGCCTGGAATGATAAGGCGTTAGCGCTTTACCTTTTTAAGAGTTGGCTGGTTACACCCACAAGCACGAGCCTTCGACACCTTTGGCACGGAAGCCTTGGTGTCAGCGTCAATGACAGAATCAGCGTTGTCCAATCCAGCTTCTACAGCGGATCGCTTGAGTGGCGTCACATTTGTTGACATGCTTGGTAATCGGCTACCAGATGGAGCCTCACATCGCCATGCGCGCGTTACAAGAACAAATGATTGTAGCCAGGGATTGTCTTGTCGAGTCAAGAAACAACCTAGTGCAACGCGAATATGGAGAGATAAGAGTGTGTGAAAGTGACAAAGAGCAAAGAGCACAGATCATCATGCCATTTGCGTTCCCCGAGTCTCCGGCGCTAGTAATTTACTAGTATCGTCGTACCCCGGACTTCTTCCGTCCACTCAGATGCCTCATCTGATCTAAGTGTGGCATCACATCTGCTGTTATCTCACTCGGTGGTATATTGATCGAAGGATCAGACAGGGGATTATTGAGTGTTTATATTGTGCAACTTCCCAGAGCGAATCTCGAATATGCTTCAGCTCTGTGGCCTCTAGACCACAGCCTCTTTTCTTAACTGCGTACCTAGGCATGCATATGAATTTCCTGACTAACTATGCAACCTGATAAATGCAGAAATTATCTGAAGGCGATCCTGAGAAGTCCGTGGTTGCTCAATGCGTCCATGGTTATCTATTGCTGAGCAAATCCTCTTCAGATCTAATACAAGCTCCATACTCCACGCAATTTGACAATCCTCCTTGGAATGCCTGTCCATCGAAAGGACCTCTGAGAACGCGCTTTCAGATCAGATCGATGGCATCCATTCTACTCTTCATAATCCATGCGATCAACATTCGAAAGTGTTGAGATGTTGAAGCGCTCGGAGCAACTCCGAGAATCTCGGAGTAGCTCCTTACAATGCGGAGACAAATCTGGAGCAAGTATGAGGGGAACGTTTACGGTGGGGTGTGCTTACTAGGCATATGAACACGTTCCTTCTTCAAGCTTTTTACAATTGAAGAGAGTCACGGAATATACTCGAGGTCAACTCAATTGTTTGGAACTGCCAATTGTCTCAACCGGAGTTAGTTCAAAAATAAGATGAATATCCTCATCACCGGAGCCGCCGGGTTCATCGGTCAACTTCTCACAAAGGAACTCCTAAACGACCCTGCGCACAAAGTCATTTTAGTCGATATTATCGATCCCCCTGTCCCAGCCGGAGTCAAATACCCCCAGAATGCGACAACTATCAAAACCGATTTAGTAGATGGCGACATTGAAAGCCTGGTCACTCAATCCGCGCCTGATGCCGTATACGCATTCCACGGTATCATGTCTTCAGGCTCCGAAGCCAATTTCGAGCTCGGTATGAAAGCAAATGTCGACGCGACTCGTTCGTTGCTTGAGGCTCTTCGTAAGAAAGCCTCCCCGGGTGTGCGATTTATTTATTCCTCTAGTCAGGCTGTATACGGACAACCTCTGCCCAAAGTCGTGACGGACGATGTCATACCTACACCCGAATCGTCGTACGGCGCAGCAAAGATAATTTGTGAGACGCTGGTCAATGATTATACTCGTCGAGGATTCATTACGGGCTTCACGCTCCGGTTCCCTACTATTTCAGTACGACCCGGGAAGCCAACTGCAGCGGCATCTTCGTTTCTGTCCGGCATGATTCGCGAACCGCTCAATGGACAGGAAGCGATCATTCCTCTCGAAGATCGATCATTTGAGTCATGGCTCTGTTCGCCTCGGACATTGGTGCGGAATTTGCTTATTACTCTTGGTCTACCGGCGGACTGTGTACCGCCTCATATACGCCAGATTAATGTTCCGGGCATCTGTGTGACCATTCAAGATATGATGGACGCACTGGAGAAAGTGGGAGGAAAGGATAAGTTGGCATTGTTGAAGGAGCAGGAAGACCCTGCTATTAAAAAGATTGTGCATTCTTGGCCGACGAGGTTTGATAACAGTCAAGCTATTAAACTGGGCTTCCATAGGGACGAGTCGTTTGAGCAAGCGGTTAGAGATTTTAAAGAGAGTTTAGAACAATAGAACATTTCGTCAAGAAAAGCTTTGAAAGGTATAAATATTCATGTCTATCTACAGTCCCATTCTACTACGTACAGTCGTTAATTCATAATATGATCAATAGAACTAATGTACAAGGACTCCGGCGAAACAGCTAGCAAATATCCCACACCTGATCTCCCATCGCGATCAAACGATTAAACAACTGATCCCTCGTCTTCATAGCCGTAATATGAAAATTCTGCTTAGGATCTTTGCCTATAATCCGAAGTCCATCAATGACTTCCTTCTCAGCCTCAGCCCATCCAACGACAAGTTTTCCTTTCCAGCCCATCCCACCCAACTTCTTCAATTGCCGTATATCCTGAATAGGAATGGCGAAAAGAACCTTCTTTGCGTCCTCAAGTTTGTGTGGCTGGGTGCCCGGTTCGCTAGTGAAGAAAAGAATAGGCTCCTCCTTACTACAATCAAGTACAAGGCATCCTTTCTTACCCATATACCGACATTGGAAATCCACTGGTCCACGTGGCGATACTTCAAGTCCCTTTTTGGGAAGAATACCAAGATGATTCTTCGCATTTCGGTAGCCAAGACCAGCCAGAGCATAGTTTGTAGCGAGCTTAGTCTCGACTCCCTTGGCCGTTGTTCCCTTGAAGAACCGAAGCATGGCAGGTACGAAGCCCTTCTTCTTGGGTTTCTCGTTCAGGTGAGAGTTTGGCTCGGTTGCTTGTTTGATGATAACCGGATCGGGTTTCACGGCACTTTCGATTTCGGCTTGAGATGCATCCAAGGGAATATCTTCGTGGATAGATGCGGGCTTGGAAGGCGCCGGATCGAGAGATGTTGGAGGTGGTGGAATTGGTGTTCCGTTGACTTCTCCAAGACGAAGAAGGGTAATGGTAAGTTGAGCATTGGTGGGTACACCTTTGAGTATGGAACTATAGTATCGTCAGCAAGATTCAAAATAACAGTCCTGAGCAAAGAGACTGACTTTCGTAGTTCCAAAATCTTTTGCCAATGAGGGAATCGTCGATTGAGGTACTTGGCACCTCTGACCAGAATTGGGTCACCGAAAAAGACAAAGCCAAACATGAACCCGATGCCCTTTACAACCATATAAGAAGTGACGAAAAACGATCCCAAGGCCATTGGAAGTAAGATGGCTGCGAGCCTTAGGCGAGCCGCATACTTAGGGAACGGTGGAACTGGAGACAATGCGCTGACCTTCCGTTAGCTATCGAACATGCAGGGGAAACGGAGGCTGTACATACTTGCCAAATCGTTCATATGTATCTGTTACATCACCAAGTATATGCATAACCGGCTTCATCTTCTGCCACACAGCATCCGACATTGGCTTCTTTGTCTTGTCATGCTTGGTAGATGGGATTTCTCCGCCTGCCGAACCCTGCAAGTCACCGACTTGAGCTGCTACATCTGTCACATCCGGTACCTTGTCTTCCATTGGAGCATCATCAGGGACTGCGGGATCGTGTTTGCCTGCTGCACTTCCTATGGCCACGCCGGCGACACTACCGACCAGATTGCTAGCCTCTTGTTCGACTGCCTCACCACGATATCGTTCTGGAGCACCTGTGAGACTGTCTTTAGACCCGAGGACACCGGCACGTGGTTTTTGAACGCCACCAGTTTGAGAGTCCACCAAAGCAATGGGTGCAGGAGGAAAGAGGAATGAGCGACTAGGTGGGTAGAGAATCAGGACAATCACAACGGACAGCAGCATAGGAACGACAATGTCCAAAAGCCATGCTGCAAAGTAAGCCTGCTGTAACGTTAGTCTTAGGTAAAACAAGGTCCTCGTAGCTGCTCAGATACTCACAGCACAAAAAGCAGCAGTACGTCGTTGTTCACGCCATGACCTAAGTCTAACGACATGCTTGTACAGATTCATCAACCCCACAATGACCGTCATATACAACCGCTCAATGTTCGACCTGAGCTTGTCGGGTGAGAACTCTTCATCCTCGACCGGGTTGAGATCCAGGTTATCAAGAGGAAGCGTAGGCGTATCCCTGACATGGTAGATTTGCTAAACGAGTACCTGTCAGACCCCCTTCCCCTTTACAGACAAGACGGTACGCACCTTGTTGAATCGTCGTATCAACATCCACAAATCCTCGTTTGGTACTCCGCCAATAATGGGTTCGTCAAATTCGTGAGGCTGCTGCTGCCAGCCAATGTCGGTAGTGGCTTCATCATCTGGCGATGTGTGAATCAAGCTGGTCTCTTCCACTTCGGCGTGCGCGAGAGCATGGCTGTCTGTTGGGGCGTTGAGCTCACTTTTGAGAATGTCGACCTTGTTGATGTCGTCTGCGACATTTTCTATGGTGTTGCTTGGGCGCTGGCCTGAGGAGGCGGTAGCGGGTTTGACGTTGTCCGATACCATGACAGCTGGAGCAAGTGTCAAACGTCAATGTAGAATAGTATACTGAACAATATAGATTGAGAAGAATGAAATAGTTATAGGGGATAAAATTATAGCAGGAGGTCTGGGGTGGGCAGGGGCGACGTCATCACTATACAAGGGTTGGGATAGCCCTAAAACAGTCAGATTCACCTAGATCTTTCACTCTCAGATCTCCTATGATGTTAGCCTGAACCAGTTCTCCAATGATATCCACGATCTGAGATCAATCCGGGTCTGATCTGATCCGCGCAAACAAACTGACAAGGAATCAGCCAATGATGGCCCGGAATAGCTTCAGGAGATATCTTGCTTGTGTCCCTTGTGTCCCACCCACTTGAGCAAACTGGATGATGTAAAACGTGTTCACGATCTGCATTTGTCAATCATGAATGCCATTTATGCCATTTTTCTTCTTCCTTTCAAAGTGTTCCTTTGAAGAAGTCAGAGTACTTCGGAAGCATGACGTCATTGGCGAGAAACCACGTGACTTTGCGCTCTGGCGTGTCCCGCCCGGCGCGTAACGCGAAGTCCTTATCACGTCTCTTGACGAGGAATAGGGGAATAGCTTACGAGGACAGACCCCTGATGCAGCGATGTGATGGTCAGCTTGCATAATTGCGATACAAAATGGCCGACACATGCGCCAACCCACTCCTACTCGGCTGGATCAAAGAATGGCTTGATCAAGCCCGAGAGCGTAACTCAAAAGGCTTCACAGTGTTTGTTCTAGCCCTAGCCCTATCTGAGATATTTGACCTATTATTGACTAGAATACAGCTACAAAAAAGCATACGAGTCTATGAAAGCTTGTCCACTGGAATTCAGTCATCCTTCAGAAGCCATTCAATTAAACGGCCTAGGACCTAAACTCTGTGACAGACTTACAGAGAAGTTGAAAGAGTACTGCGACCAACATGGCTTACCTATGCCAGAGCCACCAACCAAACAAAAGAGCCAGAAACGACAGTCCGGAGATGATCTCCCAGCTCAAGACCAACCTGCCAAAAAGAGGAAGGCTAAACCTTACGTCCCTGCTTTGCGATCCGGAGCATACGCTCTGGTACTAGGCTTGTCTACACTGGACGAAAACTCGTCGCAAGGAATGTCCAAAGCGCAGTTGATTGAAGTCGCTCAGCCGCATTCCGATTCATCATTCACCGCTCCTAGCGATCCTACCAAGTTCTACACGGCATGGAACTCGATGAAGACTCTTATTACAAAGGAACTTGTATACGAGCATGGGCGACCGCTGAGGAAGTATGCGCTCACAGAGGAAGGATGGGAATGTGCAAAGAGGATTCGAAATACAAGTGCTGTGGGACTGCCTTTACCAAATCTGCCGGTATGTGCACCTCTTTGTAGATGGTCTTATAGGGCTGACTCTTGTAGACATTGTCTCGCGAACCAAGCCTTTCAACATCAACTCGCACACTCCAGAATAATAACAGCGCTTTCACGTCGCTGGACGACGACGAAATCGCAGTCCTGGACGATATCGACCCAATCCCGTCTACACGAAGAAAGGAACCCCAACTTCCGAGTTCAAATCGTCCCTCAAAGCCAATCGTCTTGCCTCGAAACAGTTTCACAATCGAGCTTATACTCGATTCGCGTGAAGTCCGTGCCAAAAATGATCGAGACTATATCTCAAAAGAGCTAGAAACAAAAGGCATAACAACTCAAGTGCGGGCACTTGAACTCGGCGATGCAATGTGGGTTGCTAAATGCAAGGACCCAGACTATCTATCGCGGTACGGCGAAGAAGGCGACGAAGTGATGCTAGATTGGATCGTAGAGCGCAAACGACTCGACGATTTGATCGGGTCTATCAAAGATGGACGATTCCACGAACAAAAGTTTCGACTCCGTCGCAGCGGCATTTCTAATGTGGTCTACCTCATTGAAGAATTTACAGTCTCACATCCATCTGCCGCAGCGGGTGGAAATGTACCAAACTATCAGGACGCAGTGGCCTCGGCCATTGCGTCCACGCAGGTTGTTAATGGGTACTTTGTCAAAAAGACGAAGAACCTCGACGACACTATACGATACTTGGCGCGAATGACATTTCTTCTGCGCAAAATGTACAGCACCGATACTCTTCCGGCCTCTTCCTTAGGGTCAAGCCAACCAAGCCGC
The DNA here is from genome assembly GCA_022814505.1 of Talaromyces liani. Lineage (NCBI taxonomy): Eukaryota > Fungi > Ascomycota > Eurotiomycetes > Eurotiales > Trichocomaceae > Talaromyces > Talaromyces liani. The sequence continues at coordinate 421,179 of JAKLNL010000001.1, forward strand.
AGCTGTGTCAAACCGAAATCAGTAGCCCTAATCCCCAGCTCCAATCTCTCATCGTCCGAATCATATCTCACCACCCTCCGCGAACTTCGTTCCGGCAGATCCTCCGAAACTACAACATATGGCGTATCATTCTCTACATTCTCAGCATTAACATCCAAATCCGACACACTGACCTTGCGAGACGTATTCCTCAAAATGCTCATGTGCACAAGGGGTATTACAGGCGATAAAGCATTAGAAATACAACGACACTGGCGCACACCGCGAGCGTTCATGGAGGGATTTGAGTCTGTGTCTTCATCTGCGGCAACTCCTCAGGAAGCTGCGAAAGCGAGGGAGAAGATGCTGACGGATAAGATGGGCAATTTGATCGCGAAGAAGAAGATTGCCGGGACTTTGAGCAGGAAGGTGGCTGAAATATGGGGTGAGCCGGAGTGATCTTTTGGATTTCTGGGTTTGTATTGTTGTAGTATATGAATTGTATGATTATACCATTTCTGAGATACCAATAACATTGATTATAGATCATTCTGTTAAATGTAGAACTAGCTACACATAGATACATAACGCTCTATCTATACTAAATCCCGAAAAGATACACAATCGCAACTCTAATATCAAGACCGTCCCAATCCCTTCATTATCCACCTCTTAATATCCCTCCCCTCAATCCTCAGCGCCAAACTACTCGTCACAACACTAACACTACTCAACGCCATCGCAAGCGAAGCCCACACGGGACTAAGTCTCCAATGCCCACTGACATGCTGCATGTGTCCCGCCGCATCGGTAACACTCTGCGTCCCATCTGGGATAGCGTAGAATGCGCCAGCAGCGACGGGGACGAGGATGACGTTGTATATCGCGGCCCAGAAGAAGTTCAGTTTTATGCGATTGAAGACGCGGCGCGATAGTTGGACCAGTTCGAAGATTGTGGTGAGGTTTGAGTTTAGCAGAATGAATGATGAAGAAGAAATGGCGACATCGGAGCCGGAGGACATTGCGATACTCACATCCGCGGCTGTGAGAGCCGGGGAGTCGTTTGTGCCGTCGCCTACGAAGGCGACTATTTTCCTGCCTTGCTTCCTTGTCTGGTTTCCATCATCCGAAGATGACAAGGAAGAAAATTGGATTTTGCGAATGTATTCCGCTTTCTGGGCTGGCATTACGTTCGCGAGGACGTTTGTCTGCGGAATGCCGAGTGTAGATGCGACGGCGTAGGCGGTCTTTTCGTTGTCGCCGGTGCACATGTAGACGGCTATGTTGCGTTTTTGGAGTTGGGCGATAACCTGAGCGGACTCGGCGCGGATGGGGTCTGATGTTGCGAAGATTATTAGAGGGGTGAAGGGTTCGGCGTCGGTGTTGTTGACGTCGGTTTCTTTGTCTTTTTCGTTGGTTGGTGGTTGGGCTTTGCGGAGGAGGAGGATGGCCGTTGAACGACCGGATGATTGGTATTTGGATAGAATGTTTTCAAAGAAGTATTGAGAGTCAGATGTCTGAGTAGCAACACTCTTTGCAAGTCGTTCGTTTCCAATGACAGCTTCATACGATGCAGTCTCGCCATTCATCGACAGTGTAAATGTCCCTTTCATTCCTTGACCGGATATTTCGAGGATATCAGATGACTTGACACCGATCTTGTTCTCGCCAGACAGTTTGTCCTTGCAAAACTCGACAATAGCCTTCGCAATAGGATGGTTGCTAGTTTGTTCTAGTTCTCGCGCCAACGTCCACGCAATGGCGACCTTTTGAGAGTCTGTAGAATCAAGAATCTCATGCTCAGACACTTTGAGGTTTCCGCCCTCAGTCAATGTGCCGGTTTTGTCAAATACAATTGCATCAAGACGTGTAGCTTCCTGAAAAGCTTCTCCGCCTCCCCGGACCAATATACCTCGTTTCGCAGCAAGGCCAACTCCGACAAAGAGTGCTGTCGGGGCAGCAAGAGCAAGTCCGCATGGACATGCCACCACAAACACTGCGATGGCAAATTGCAAACTCCAAAAAGTCCAGCCACCGAGTGTGGTGTCAAGATAGCCCAAGGGAAGAGAACCGGATTGACCAAGTGCAAGCCAGATGATGAACGTCAGAATAGCTATAAGTGTGATAACAGGCACGAAATATGCAACAATCACATCTGCAACTCGTTCCATGGGTGCTCGCTTGCTTTGTCCTTCGCGAACAACGTTGACAATCTTGTCGAGCATTGACGCTCCTCCGACCTCTGTGACTTTGATAGATACTTGCTGGCCGACGTTGATGGATCCTGAGTAGATTTCATCGCCAGTTGATTTTGAGACGGGTCGCGACTCACCGGTCAGAGAGCTCTCGTCGAATTGATAATCGCCGGTGCTGGTGACCACGCCGTCTGCTGGAGGGGAAGCACCGTGGGGAATAATGACGATGTCGCCGACTTCAAGCAAATCGACATTGATCCTCTGAACGCTGCTGTCAGAATCTGCAGATTCGGCAGTGGGATTTGCCAGTAGAGCTTCACTTGGCCGTAGCTTTCCCAGATCGGAGACAGCATCGCCAGCTTTGGATTTGCTGTAAGCCTCCAAAGCGCGACCAGCCAGAATGAACAATGTCAGAAAGACGACGCTGTCGAAATAGGTATCCACGTTCATAGCATCGGAAGACTTTGTAGTTGCACCAGCTATGAGTACGCCGAGAGATGCAATATAGGCTACCGAGGTTCCAGCCGAAATCAACAGATTCATACTACCGAACCGATAGAATCTACGCAAGATCGGCACCTTGCTGCCTGGTCGCCATAAAGCATGAACTTCTTTCATGGCTCGAATGTGGAATACATCTGCTCCGTAAAACATGACGGGTGTAGTCGCAAAAAACATTGCCCATTCCATTCGAGACACTGATCCTCCCAAAATCGGTTCTGATAGGTACTGATGAGCGCGGCTGTCGGAGGGGACAAGATCCATAAAGACAATTCCAATGATGAATGTTGGTATGGCGACCATAAGGACAAAAGCAAGACGAAAGAGGAAACGACGTCTTTCACGGAGTTGCATTGCGCGAGACCGGTCTTCAATAGATGGAGGATGGTAAATGGATGCCTTGAAGTTTTCATGGGACGAATCGATAATACCCAAAATTCGTCGGATTGTCAAGTTCGGCTGTTTGGGAGTATATGTGACTTTGACAATCGGATCCTTCAACGTTGGGTCTTTTGAGATTTGGATGCCGTCATCAAGATCTTTGAGTGACAGGAGGACCTTCTCAGGACAGTGGTGACAGAACATTCCGTCAACTCGGATCATGACCGTTCGTTCCGTGGGCTTTGAAGTAGTGTCGACTTCAGCCGATTTGCAGTCGATGAGAGTCGCTTCATAGCCAATAACCTCGATTCCGTCTAAAATCTCTTGCACGTTATCCTTGCCTTCAAACTCGACCCGTGCACTAGATGAAAGCAAATCAACTGCCACATCTTTGACGTGCGAAATGCTCTGAACGGCTTGCGTGACTTTTCCGACACATGCGCCACAGCTCATACCGTTGATACTGATGTTTGCAACATACTTGTTAGATGTAGGGCGACTATCGGAAGCAGGTTTATTCTCTTGCACGACTTCGATCAACGAGGCGTCGTACCCGATAGCTTCAATCTCGTCGCATATCGTCTTGCTGTAGGACTGCTCGCCTGAAAAGACAACAGTGGCGCTGTTGGTCAACAAGCTGACAGACACATCTTTCACATGATCCATCTGCTTGACATGATTCGTGACGGCATTCACGCAAGAAGCGCAAGTCATTCCGCCGATACCAAACTGAGCCTTCCAGATCGGAACTATTTCATCTGCTGTCTCGGTGACTTTCTCTACCGTGTCGACTGTGGCATCAAATCCGGTAGACTCTATCTCGTCAATGATTTTGTCAATATTCTCTCGTGGACCGGTATATGTCAGAGCAGCGCTGTTGGTCAACAATGTCACAGATACCTCCTTGACAAAATCAAGTTGCTGTATCGTTTCCGTAACTGAATTCGCACAGGCACCACATGTCATTCCCGATATAGCAATCCGGGCATGGAACACATCCGGAAGCCTTGGTTGTGTGACCTGCACAGACTCCAGGGCCGGTGTCTCCTTTTCGGATTCGTCCTTTTTTGGTGTAGTTGTCGACACCGACTTCTCTGTCCAGACTCTGTCGTACTTGGGTGGTGACTTTTCAGCTTCGTGGATGGCGTATTGTCGCTCAGACTGGCAGGCCTGGCAGTTTTCTATGTGCTTTCGTCGTTGGGACTCGTACTGCCTGCGTTCTCGGGAAGCTCTGTTGTGTGCACTAGGCGATAAAAGAGGTGATCGCACGACAGGCGGCGAGGTGACCCATGAAGAAGTCTCGATGGACTCCACGATCTGTCCTGAAGATTCATCCTGGGTGGTAGCTATCTGTACTTCAAAGGCCGCATCGATGAGCGTCCTTGCCAAGTCTGAAGCACTGACTTCAGGACCATGACGGACCCGGACTTCCTGCTGAAGAACGGATACATCGACGCTGGTGATGGATCGGTAGAAGGCGAGAATCTCTTTTACAAGAGCAACGCATGAAGCGCAGTGGATGTTTGTTGCCAGCAGCACTGTAAGAAGCGCTGGTTTGTGTGACGACATTTTGTCGATAAACTCGTGCTCAAAGAACAAGATGCTCAAAAAGGTAGTGATATTTGAAGAGGTTTGTTTATCTGAAGATAATTCCAAGAGATATGAAACTGCAGTTTTTATCTATCGCATCTCGAGCACTGGTGGCAAACAAAGCAGCAGCCAGATGAGTAATAGTGATGGAATCATGCAGACAAATCAACCATTTTCTCTGAAAAGACAGAAAAAGAAAAGAGAATCATATGAACAGTACATTAATAATGATGAAAGGGAAAAGCGTCTTTTGTGCCTGTTTTCTCTCTTTTTTCTCCAATGGAAGAGGACCAAAAGGGAAAAAGCGTCGACATTGCGCACAAATGCCGCACGGCTCCTGCCCAATCAGCGTGATGCAGCGTGATGCCACAGGCCGCCCGAGCGATTTCTGCTACACGCCGGATGCGTTCGACTTTGACAAAGGCGTGGTCATGGATTGGTGGTTCCTGGTCGAGGTATTGGATAAGATAATTTCTAGCTGAGTGATCGTCGAGTTGTATGTTTGATGTTTCGTGGTTGAAACATTCACTTGAAACGCGGTGAGCCTGCTGTACTTTACCAGCATTACAGTTTACTGATAGAAATTGGACATCTCATCAATAATAACAATCATAATAATGATATCTATTATACTCATGCATATACTATAAAATAGCTAATAACCGTCGTCGCTTCCCTGGTCATAATAATCATCTTCCTCATCATAATTCCCAGCAAAAGCATTCTCAATGTCCTGATCGTCGTCCGGCTCTTCACCAGCCGCCTCCTCTTCTGCCTCTTCCTCATCGTCATCGTAATCAGCCTCATTGAACCCTCCCGCCATCGCACCCGGAACTGTAATCTTGGGCGTAGCAGAGATAACAGGCTTGAGATTGGCAGACGACACCGCTTCAGAAGCCACGCTCTGGCTGCGACTTTGTCTTTGTGCTTCCGCCTTCTCAACTTCAGCCGCACCTTCTTCGCCGTATAGATCGAACAACATCTTATAATTAATCTTTTTACTGTATCCCCTCTGCTCAAGCATGAGTCTCGTGGCTTCCGCCGGTGTAGAAGCGCGGCTACCCTTCCCATCTGCACCTTGCAGATAGGTGACGTCGCCCAGTCTTCCTTTGCGGCGTTTGCGTGGTTTTTTCTGTGTAGTGCCATCGTCCTCGCCTTGAGATAATGCTTGTTTAAGAGCCTTTGCTTGCTGTGCGCGGAGATAGTCTCGGTTCTCATGTACCCAGATACGTTCTTTGATCTCAACTTCGGCGGGTGAAAGAAGACAATTCGCGACTTCGGGGTCAGACTCGAATTCAGACGCTTCAATTTCTATATTGTCTGAAATTGGTGCCTTGGGCTTTGTAATGGTTGCTGCGGTAGCAGCCGTTCTATTCGTTGTCGCGGCTTCCACCATGTCCGAACCATTAGCCAGGAATTGATGCATTTCGTTTTCCAGCGCTTCTTCAGAAGCAAGCTCTTCGAGGGTCGGCTCGGGTACGGTTTGCTTCTTTTTTCCTTTTTTCGAAGTCTGTTCTTGTTCTTTTTCGAGAACTGACTGCGCTAAAAGCTCCGCCTCAATGCTAGAAACTGCACCCTGCCCAGGTGTGGTTTGGAAAGTTCCGGCAGTCAGTGCGGGATCTATAGCAGTTAATGCAGGGTCTATAGGTATATCGGGAATGGCAAAACCATCGGCATCGATGCGTGGTTGCTTAGGTGGTGGTGGTGTCGGTTGAGCATCTCCCTCCGTCTCTGTTTCAGACTCTTCAATTTCTGTAGCAGTTTCCAACACTTTTGCCTTTCGTTTTCGACCTTCTTTCTTCTTGGGATTGAAAGACGGAGGATCATGCGCATTTTCCAGATGAACAGATCGAAACTGGTCGACGGTAAGACCACCGCTATCCGTAGAACTAAACTCGTTCAGTCGCTGGTTGATAGTCACTTCAGTGACCTTGACAACGTAGACGACTTCTCGCACGGTACGTCGAAAATTATTCATTCGTGCCGCTAGAATTAGAGCAGCGCCACAGATACCCGCTGGCCGACGACCGGTTGTCATCCAGTCACGATTCATACGCTGCACAATTCTCGCAGCTTCTTTAGCAACGTGCATAGTCTTGTTACCGAATTCAAGCTGCTTGGCGAATCGCAGAATCAAGTTTTCAGGATCAACGGGGTTCATCGTAAAGACTGTACCGCCAAGTCGCAGTTCTTCCAGCAACATCTTATATGCCCGACCGACTTTGAACACATTGATCATCAACACATCGGATAAATCAATGAGCATGACTGTGTTTCCCGGCTGGCGTCGACAGGCAATATACAAACACACAGCTGCAACGGTCTTAGTACGCCGACCCTGGATAAAATTCAAACCCACAGCCAACTTGAATACCTGACCGGCAGCCTTTTGCGCGCTTTCAGGGATATCCAGAGCTAGCGCCATCTGCTGAATATAGCGGGCACCATTCTGCTCAGTAATCTCACGACTCTCCATACCTCCTCCGCGATGGAATCCCGGCCCACTGCTCCGGGTATGAGTCTGATCGGCACCGACATACGATCCCTGAACGACCGCTGCACCGGCCGAGGTCTCTCCGAAGCTGATTTCCGAGACAAGAGTATCCTCACTAACGACCGCACCACAAGTCTCACAGACTTTCATTTCCTCATCCCGAATGATGCGAGGATCAGGACAGCTAGGATTGGGACATGTATCGGCTGGCTTCTTACTTTCCGGCCTCTTTGGCGGCGGCGGTGCTGCTGCATGGCTCACACCACCACTGCTACTGCTGACACTACCGACTCGAGGGATCTGTATCCCCACAGGACGCTTGAGTGGTATAGCTCCTGACTGGGGCGGTTTGATACTTTGCAGCCTGCTCACGGGCTGCCGTGGCTGCGGCCGCACGGGTGGTTTGACGAGAGGCATGCTGATGAAATTTCCTTTTCGGGGTTATCTCAAATTGTGATAGTAGCGAATATCCGATGTATCAGGTCTATCATATTCATCACACTGTTTCGATATTATAGTCGTCGGTAGTAGTTGATATGACTCCCCCGCGGCCTCGGATAAAAAGTCCAGAGAAAGCACAGAAGAGAAAGCAATAGAACAAGAGTAAGTAAGCTCAATAGGGCGAAAACAAACAAACAGAATCAATAAAATATCGATATCTCCTTTCCCAAACGGGAGCCCAGCCTATAAAAATTCGCGAACGCGTTAATTAGAGAAGCATAGCATGGAGGCGAGAAATCGAGTCCAGCGACGCGCGGAGTTCGGAGGGGAAAAAACTTTCTCTGGCGATGGCCGAGCGGGATGCTTGTCACTCTCCCTGGTCATGTGACTTTTCCCAACCAGGGTGATCTGATTTTCTGGTTTCGATTCCCGCCCCAAGCATTGCCACAAGCAGCACTGCTTGTCAATTTTCCCATCTGATTGTTTATAGTGCAAATATATTCGAATTATTGATTATGGTACTATTCTGCGGGCAACAAGAGAAGATTGACTGTTATAACGTTTTTTCTCATTGATATTATCACTTATCTAATGACTTACTGTTTCTCATTTGAGTCTCGTTTTTGTCAAAATCAGAAACAAAATATGATAAAAGATCAAGTTCATCCCCCTTTCGTATCTTGGAGAAGATTAGTAACAAAAAGGCGCGACGTCGGTATTATCAAAAACGAATCAAAATTGCAAAGCGTCGAAATATCGAGACGACGTTTCGTTGAATAAGCGAAAACAAAACGTCGAAAGCAAGCCGCCGGGCCGACAGGAATGAGAAGAAACTATAGATCGACGTCCATGTCCGTCCCCATGCTCATCGCCATATCATTATCCAGATTGGCCTTCTCACGGTCTTGCTTGCTAATGCGTGCAATGGGAATGCCGTTTCCAGCAACACGGTTGATTTGGTCAGGAACAACAGTGCGCTCAGGTGATCGTTCAGAAGCGCGTAGCACCTCAAACCCTTCAAACTGAATCGGTGTCGATCGAATGTTGCGAAGACAGTTGTCGAGTGTCGAGCCAACCAGTTGTGCTTCGGTCAAGTCCTCCTTGAAGAGGAAGAAGTAGGAAGATGGATCAAACTGATAGACACTAGGCATGGCGGCGTAGTTACTATGTCGAGCGGTATCCTGAAGAGGAAGATTTTGTGCTGGAGGTGCAGCAACTAGGTATGCGTTGAGGCTGCGGTTCTTCAAAATGATGCGGGCGTCTCGCATATACTTATAGAAATGGTTATTAATATATTTTTCCCAGCCAGAGACTGCGGGTGCCATATCGTCGTCATGGCTAACACGTTGCCAGCTAATACCAAGCAGGAGAGTCACATCATCGACTTGGGGCTCGTCATTCACGTTAAAGGAACTGTTCTTGCCAAGAGAGCGGCGATTGTCGTCATTCGTCGTAGATTGCATTTGGTTCTGAATCCAGGCGAGATCAACGTCGTCCGTGCTGGATGCCGAGGTGTCAAGACGTTGTGATTTGCGGCTGAGTCCATTCCCACTGTTGGATTGGTGCAACTGCGCGGCTTTCTTTGCAGCCTCTTCTTCGTACCACGTGCCGGTCTGACTTTCGGCTGACACAGCCATACCGGTGCGAGGGTTCAAGAGAACCATGCCTTCGCCATATATTGGTGCTTCCACAATGGGTGCAGGAGGCGCAATGCTCGATTTCGAGCTAGAGAGGTCTTCATCCTCGCTGTCGTTACGCGATCTCTTCCGCGAAGGATTTGTGAAGATAGGCTTTGAGGAAGAGGGAGGTGTCCAGCTCGAGGAGTGACGCGACGGAGCTTTGAATGGGTTCGTGTACACCGCGTCCATGGACCAGGAGCCAGAGTCATAGGCTTGGAAACCCTGCATGGACTGAGACGGGAACTGAAATGAGGGATGGTTTTGAGATGAGGGTAGGATCATGGTAGGGCCGTCGGAGAAGTTGTTGTAGACAGAACCCATGTCGGCGGATAATCGAATGCTTGTTTGATGTTTGCTTTCGAGCGACGGGAGTGGGAAGAGGAAATGAGGGCGAGGAGAGTGAGCTGTAAGTGCCTGTCTAGAAAGGTGAGTCTGAACCAGTGAGCTATAAGAAACCTTTTATATGTGTCGAGAGCCACTACACTGTTTATCATGAAAGACAACAGTATAAGACCTGATCAATATATTTCCACTGCAATGAAGCAGAAAGGTTCGGTAGCGCAGAGAAGTGGTGTTGTCGCGTGGTGTTGAAGGGTTGGTGTCAATGACGCGACGTAGGTGATGAGGTAAGGATAAGAAGAAGGAGGTCACGAGTTGAAGAAGTGACAAGAATATAGTAGATATAGTTGATCAATCAAGGTGAGGTTAGATGTAAGAGAGAGGAAAGAAGAAAGAATGAATGAAGAAAGAAAGTGAAAGAGAAGTCAAGGGCGAGGTTCACGGGGAATGAAAGCAACGGAAGAATCGGGAGCGAGCTTGCCTCACCACGGGTTGGTTGCATGGAGAGGGAAAAGAAGCCCCAGGGACGAGCAGTCAGAGAGAGAGTCTGGACGACGACGAATGCGGACGCGGAATCCATTGGCAATTGTGCCGAGTTTGCGATGCGATGCGATGGAATGGATGCGATGCGGAGGAGCGTCGCATCTGGGCCAATAGCAGCGTCGATCCAGACAAGGGAGTGCCTGAGGCAGTGGAGCGGCTGACAAGGGAAAGAGGAAGTAGCGCCAATAGGAAAACTTTGCCTGGCCGATGACAAGTACACTTAACTATTTTGGGCCTTGTTTGATCTGTTTGCTTCTGCTGGGCAACCCGGAACAGCTGAGCGACGCCGCATGCCTGAGGCTACGCACATCGCACACTTGCAGTACTGATAAACGACCCACATATTATCTGCAAGTCATTGGCCTGTCAGATCGGTATCGATGTGCTTGGCGCTCCACTAGTGGCTGCCAGGAAAGAATCTGATTGGAAAGATTTGCCCAGGATTCTCACGCCGGCCTCACTTAAGTTTGGTCTTTGAGCCAATTAACGTACACTACAGGGATGCCTGAGAACCAGTCAGATTGCAGCCTTGCAGCCTGAGGCGCTATTGTCACCAGAGCGAGAATCCGAGAAAGGACGCTACGCTCGTACACACTGACTGAGACGCTTAAGTATTGATAACGGCATTGATCATCGGAAATGGAGCAGAAAACAAGGAAATGCAGTAAATAGTATTTTTGATTTTCGTATCATTCTACCGGCAAAAACTAGCACTCAAACCCCGGTGCACCATCTATTGTAACACACATCGCAAACAGAAATATGGAGTAAAAACAAACGCGTATAGTCACAATGCGGCATGAAAATGGAAAGGACCTAGATGTGCAGAACAGTATGCCATCACCAATGAAAAAGGGAAACGTTACATAAAGGGATGAATAAAAGTATTTTCGTAGATCCTTCCCCGAAAAACGGAAAGGCGGAAGGGAATTCAAACAGAGAAGGATCAAATAGAAGGTGGAGAGAAGTGAAATGTTAAGAAAAGGAAGGTCCAGGGCGTGTAATAGGAAACATCCCCCCAAAATATTACACAATTAACTGGCTGCAATTTCCAGCGGATCCAACCGTTGCAGTCGCACAATATATCAAGGCCTTTAGTGAAGAGCTGTATGCAGCATATCGAGTCCTATCGTAACGATTGTCGCATATATGTATAGATCGGGCCTTTAGCCAACAAGACAATCTGCAAGACTTCATATCGGTCGATTTGAATCAAACGTAATCCTTGCAAATGGCAGTCTTTGTGATCAACGCAAATTTAAACGCGACCGGCGGATGCACCGCCGAGGGCACCACGGATGTGGTCAACAGAGTCTGGTGCGTAGCTGGGAGCGAGAGTTCCAACGAACAAAAAGAATCCGAGAACCACGGCACCGATGATAACGAGGCGACGCTGGCCAGGGTTGGTGCTACCGTATTCGGCCCAAGAGCGCTGAGCCTGGCTGCCGTATTCCTTGATCTTCTCACCGCCGAGCTTGTAGTAGACGAGACCACCGAGGGCGATGGAGTAACCGAAGAACTGAAGGCCAGAGACGGGAGTGTGCCAGATAGCCATGGAAGCAGCGACAAGAAGAATATCCTTCAAGACACCGCAGAGGGTCATGACCAACGAGGAAGTCTTGCCAATCTGTGGAACAGGTTAGAAATGGCATACACGCATGAAGATGCATCAGATCACTTACCAAGAAGACAACGGAAACGTTCAGCATGAAAGCGACCATGGCGTTAGCCAAGAGGGTAAGCAATCCAACGTTGTAGATGTCGCCCATGGTCATCTTGGGGACTTCGAGGAAAAGAGCAGTAACACCGTTCATGACAGCACAGACCGGAGCAAAGTAGTAGAGAGAGACAAGAGGGTCCATTTTGAACTCAGCAGAGCTCAACAAGCGCTGAACCATGACCAAGCGAACAGCCTCGAAAATGATACCACCAATTTGGAACAAGAAGCCAATGAAGACAAACTTGATCTCACCAAAGGAAGCAATGATAACACCGATGACGATAGCCGAGACGTTCATCAGAACCTTCAAGTTGACAGGAGCCATTCCCAATCCCCAGGTAGCGAACAGGACAGCGACGGGTGTAGTGGCCTTGAGCATCTGGATGAAAGCGACGCTGAGGTACAAGTAGGTGACATTACCACAGATCAAACTCAAACTGAAGAAGAGACCGATAGGAACGATAGCACGGAGGTAGACGCGACCAGTCATCTTGACGGTCTTGCGGCCATCAAGCAATGTGGTGGTACGGGCGAGGATCTGGGTCATGAGGGTTGCGAAGGCCAAATGCCATGTTGTCAAGAAGATCGCTATGATTTGATTAGAACGATATAATCAGAGGAGTATCACGTTTGTCACATACGATAGCCTATTAAAAAATGTAGATTAGCATGACTGTATCCTTCTAGCCGATTCGGCAGGAGTCACTTACGGAATTGAGCGTAATCCAAAATGTGTTTGTTGAACAGAATGACACTAGAACTCAAAGCAATCCAGGTACTGTCAAAGCCAGTCAGTCCAAGTCCTCCTTTATCTGTCTTCTTCGAGAATAAAACTCACCCGACATAGAAAGCAGGGTGCAAAGCGGCCTTGGGAGGCTCCGACTTGGGTGCTTCCGGGTTGACGGTGGGCAGAACGGGCTCTGGGCGAGAGACCTCGCCTGAGGTACGGGCCTTTTCGTTATCGGAGCTCATGGTGGTTGCGATGATGCGAGCTTGTTCACTGAAAAATCGTTGGAGTTCAAAAGGGCGCTGCCGGAATTGGCTGCTGTTGCCGAAAGACGAGGATGCCACGAGGAAGGTTGTGGGAGGGAGAATTAATTAAGGTAAGTTGTTGACGGTGACTGCGGATAAAACGAGGTACGTAACAAGGCTTAACGAGTGGCTGTGATCGACTGCCGTGTAAGCAAGTGACGAACACGAATAAAAACACAAGAGCAATAAAGGTTATAGAAGGATTAGAACAGAAGCACGTAAACGGGCATGGGAAAAGAGGAATGGAAGTTTGACAAGAAGTAATGATGATGATGGTGGAAGACCAAATAGGCTTCGGGAGATTTCAAGGGATGGAATGGGAGTACGTAGTCTCTTACCGAAGTTCCCGTGGCGAGAGGCAGCAAATACTAAAAGCAAGTGCTAACTGACTTTAGTGAGAGGGGCAAAAGCAAAGGACCAGCGAGGATAGCCAACCAGACAGAAAAAAATTCACGGAAAAAAATAGATGAAAGAGACAGAGTTCAGACCGATTCCAGACACAACAAGAGTGGGTAGGATCTTTCGTGGTTCCGCGTCTAAGATGAACAGGGAAAAGACGTAACCAACCAATCTCTTCGCTGTTCGCTCGCACCCCTTTTCCTGTTCGTTTGTTTGTTGACTCGCTGGGGGCTGAAGGTGAAAGGACAGAAGAGTGACTGGGCTGTTGGCTGGGGCGGGCTAGAGATTTAGTAGCTATCGAACGAGCGGAGATCGATCAGGACCGTGGGCTCGCCCAGGTCAAGGAGACAACCGTCCAGAAATGGGTCAGTCCGGGACTCCGGGATAGGGATACGGGCCGTTAGAGGATTAGTCGCACGAATCGAACAGGGATGATTAGAAGAAGAGGATATAGAAAGGATTGTTAGATCAGAGCCACGGAGGACTAACTAGTATGTACGATGTATGTGGTCGCCGGAAGCAGCGAGAGAACGTGCTAGCAAACAAGCAGCAACGAGAGGAAGAATAGGGGGGCGGGGAGTGGACGCTGGAGGGATTTTTGGGCTTTAGGGAAAGCGCGAGACAATGGACATGGGAAGGAGGGAGGGTCCGCTCGGCGGTTGGGCGGAAGTGGCACGGGAGAGTGGGTGCTTGGCTTGAAACACGGCGCACGGTTTCAGGTCTAGCATGACACCCGTTGGCCACTGAGAGCCGCCACCCTCGTCAATCGTTGCTAAATTTACCGAGTCTTGCTTGTTCCGGACTAGTCTCGTATTCATTTAACACGATACGTACACTACGTAATGCTACGAATACGAACCAGCCCGTTTCCGTCAATAGAAGAGCCACTAAGCGTACCATACCGTACATTAAATTACATATACGCACATTCTTATGCTGTACTTCCACATTACTGTACGGAGTACATACGTCTAGATACTGCATCCAGATTGGCCGTTGTTGTTGCGGCTCGATTATGTTTCACTCTTTCCAGCTTTCCATGAAACATCTGGAACATTGACTCAACGGTCGATATTTATATCTCGGTCTTTGGTGATACTGTACACGTTGTCTTAGAAGTACACCTTGGCAGTGAGTCAAGCGGTGAGTCAACGTGTCACCCACCGCGCACCTTGCTGGACATCAGATGCTGTGCGAGAGATGTCGAGAAAGGTGCTGCTAGATGCTCCGTCTGGAAATTTTGACGGGTTATCGAACGTGATATGCATCGCCACAAGCGGAGAGATTTTTTTAACATGTAGCAGCATCTCTCGGTGCATAAGCAGAATCCACCATGGTGCATTGAAGGGCCGCAGTCTGCTATCAAGGTTATTTCGTATTGAAACTTGACAGCGCTATCCGCATTACCATCAGCTCCAACTTCCCAACTTGAAAGTGCTCCGTAGTCCCGATATTCGGGATCGACGTCGTACAGTTACGCCAATCGATAGTTTCAGAGCAGGTGAAATAAAAAAAGAAAAGAAACGTGGATTCCATCATATGACGACATCAGTATGAGCGGAGTATCTGGAAATGGAAAAAAAATCTCAAATCAGCGTCAAAACATCATACGTACTTTCGTGGATAGCGGAGTTTTTGACATTTTAATCAAGGGATCTGATACGTACTACGTAGTTATAAAAAAACCCTACCTGAGATTTATGTATGGAGCATGAAATTGAAAAATTGGTGAATCTGTAAGTACTAAGATCCATGGAGCGTGACAATTACGGATCAGCAAGAAGACGCGTAATCAGGAACGTCAGGGCCCAGAATCTGGTAATTTAATTTGTCTGCTAATTTAACTTAATTAGTTAAGCCTCGCAGCGACTGTCGACCAATCAGGGATTGGCTGACTATCTGTTAACCAGGGATAACAGCACTAAGAGCACCAAGCTTAAGACTAACATCGTGCTAATCTCCTCCTATTCAAGCCCTTTCATAGTCTGTTAAACTGTGGACACTGTGGACACTGGACAGGCATCTTGATTCTTGAATTGTACAAGAGGAGCTGATGATTTCGTGCAGAAACTGCCGAGAGCTTGACCCTCTCAAAATACGCACGGAGTATGGTCCGGACGGCGTCTCACAGACAGTTCGAGATCACATGACCAAGGAGCTGATCGACAAAAAAAATGGAGAATTGATAGACAAGCAACATAATGATTCCAGAAGTGTGACTGCTAGTGGTCGGACACATTTATTGATCGACTTCTTAAGTGACGAATACAACATCCTTCCGGTACGTCCATCAGTGGGGTCAGCAATTTCACCATCGTTTTACCTGGGTAATCGATGATGATTGACATCTACAGATGACCCCTGAATCGATATGTCATCCACTGATTGAGAGATCGCCCCGAGCGGCTTCACATAAATGACCCTTGTTCCGGTGGTCAAGTGTGACCTAAGTATTCAGAATTGCTGACTAGTGCCATTGTTTCTTCATTTCCGGACCTTGTCGGGGGCACATAGCTTTCATGTTCAGCACTGAGCGAGTACATTGTACAAGCAACAATCCCTGTATCGCACGACGCAAGCTCGTTACGTACCTTTCTTTTGTGTTGAATGTAACCAACAGGCCCTCCATGACAGTATACCCTGTGCTCGATTAGGTCGCCCTGAGTTCTGACGGCGCATGCCGATCGTGGTTGGGAACCGCTACAACCATGCTATCAGATCTGTTGCAAGCAGCCGACACTGAGTAGCGTGATATTGATACTCAATTACATTATTATTGTCGTAGATAGAGTACAGGGCCATGTGCCATTCTGTGTCACTACGTACGTAGTTGCATGCATGACAGAATGTACCTGAGAAATGCTTGGCAAAGCCGCTTCCGGCGCTGTGACCGCCAAGCGCTGAGTTTAGATCTTCGGAATGTATCGTATCCAGTTCCTGTCCTTTCCTGTTCCTGGGAAAACAAGCCATCCAGAAACGGCGATGACCCAGTATGTGATCTATATAAGCGACCGATTCAGGACGATACAGCGTCGAGACCGGGAGGTTTCTTCAAGGACGTCGGGAGCGAGGATTGATAGGGCTCGGAGAGACCTCGATTAGTGGACGTAGAATTAATTTAGGCAAATTTGGTGGCCGCCACCAAAGTATTCCAGATTCCAGGCTCAGGGGGAACAAGAGGATGCGTAGAAAAAGTGGAATTCGTCTCGCACGAGGCTGTCAACTCCAAGGTTCCAATGGGGCGAGATGGTCGACTGACATGACTAGTAGTCCGGATTGGCAATTGTGACTGGCTCACAAAGCCTGCATTAGGGAGGTGCCGTAGAAAGCATGAGCCTGAACCTGAAGTTAGTTAAGAGGAACGATGTTGTCGATGTGGTCTGAACTTGAACGGTTTGCCCCTTTCCCAGTCCCAGAACGCCAGCTCCACTCGACCCGACCGGTTGTTGTCAAATAATATCAGCACGTCCTCTTGAACTAACCGCACCGAGCAATCAGCGCCTGAGAACAGCGTAGCGCTGTGGATGAACGAGAATCAGAGACAGACAAGAGACAGAAAGAAGGGCCAGTCCCGAAAAGGAGAGATCTTGAAACAGGCACTGGTCTGTTGCACACCGCCCACCCCCCACAGCAAGCACGCACCCACGCACGTCCTCTCTCCTTCCCGTGCAACACAACAGCTTGCTGGCTTCCTCTTTTTCTTCCCTCTCCCTGAGACTCCTCCGGTCGAATTTCTTCCTTCCCCAATTCATCTACAAATACAATCTGTCTGATTAATTCTTGCTGCCTCAGTCAGCGGAACAAAAGGCTTCTCTTATGCTTAATATCGCCCGCAGAACTCTACAACGTGTGCCCAGCTTCCAGGATATTCTCCAAGGCAGGATGAGCCACCCAGACATGTGAGCCGCATTACCCCCCCTTTCCAGCTTCGGCTCATCACCACATTATTTTGACAACTCCGAAACTGACAATTGTTCTTCTTGACAGTTCCGTTGACGTCCTCGTCATTGGCGCAGGCCCTACCGGTTTGGGTGCTGCAAAGCGTTTGAACCAGATCGTACGTATCTTCCCCGCCGCGCTCGCGGAAAAAAAAAATAAGGGGTTAAAGAAACTGAACTGACAATTGATGTAGGATGGCCCATCATGGCTCATTGTCGATGCCAACGAGATTCCCGGTGGTCTCGCCTCGACAGATGTTACTCCTGAGGGATTCGTACGTACAATGTGTCTCGCAACCCGCGAAAAGAGTCGGTCTAACAACACTTGGGTATAGTTGTATGATGTCGGTGGTCACGTTATCTTCTCTCACTACAAGTACTTCGATGACTGCATTGACGAGGCTCTCCCCAAGCCCGACGACTGGTACACTCACCAGCGTATCTCCTACGTCCGTTGCCAGGGCCAATGGGTTCCCTACCCTTTCCAGAACAACATCTCCATGCTTCCCAAGCAGGAGCAGGTTCGCTGCATTGAGGGTATGATCGACGCTGCTTTGGAAGCTCGCGTCTCCAACACAAAGCCCAAGACCTTTGACGAGTGGATTCTCCGTCAAATGGGTGTCGGTCTTGCCGACCTTTTCATGCGCCCATACAACTTCAAAGTCTGGGCTGTTCCCACCACTAAGGTAAGACACAATTTTTCGCGTATAACCACTCATTCTCGATGTAATAAATGCTGATTGCTCTCTTAGATGCAATGCGCTTGGCTCGGTGAGCGTGTCGCCGCTCCTAATGTCAAGGCTGTGACCACCAACGTCATCCTTAACAAGACCGCCGGTAACTGGGGTCCCAACGCTACCTTCCGTTTCCCTGCTCGTGACGGTACCGGTGGTATCTGGATTGCCGTCGCCAACACTCTCCCCAAGGAGAAGACCCGCTTCGGTGAGCACGGAAAGGTCACTAAGGTGAACCCCAACTCTAAGGTTGTCACTTTGGCCGATGGTACCACCGTCGGTTACGAGAAGCTCGTCTCCACCATGGCTGTTGATGCTTTGTGCGAGCAGATCGGTGACAAGGAGCTCATCGACCACACCAAGGAGCTCTTCTACTCTTCCACCCACGTCATTGGTGTTGGTATCCGTGGAGAGCGCCCTGAGCGCATTGGAGACAAGTGCTGGGTAAGTTTTGGTCTTTCTGCATAGCTGACCATGCATCGACTAACGAAGATATTAGCTCTACTTCCCTGAGGACAACTGCCCCTTCTACCGTGCCACCATCTTCTCCAACTACTCCCCCTACAACCAGCCTGACGCCTCCAAGAAGCTCCCCACCCAGCAGCTTGCCGATGGTTCCCGTCCTGCCAGCACCGAGGCCAAATCGGGGCCTTACTGGTCCATCATGTTGGAGGTCTCTGAGTCCTCTTACAAGCCTGTTGACCTTGAGACCATTGTGAAGGACTCCATCCAGGGTCTCGTTAACACTGAGATGCTCAAGCCCGATGACGAGATTGTCTCTACCTACCACCGCCGATTCGACCACGGTTACCCCACCCCATCTTTGGAGCGTGAGGGTGCTCTCACTCAGCTTCTCCCCAAGCTTCAAGAGAAGGGCATCTGGTCTCGTGGCCGTTTCGGAAGCTGGCGCTACGAAGTCGGTAACCAGGACCACTCTTTCATGCTTGGTGTTGAGGCCGTTGACAACATTGTCAACGGTTCCGTTGAGTTGACCCTCAACTACCCTGACTTCGTCAATGGCAGACAGAACACTGAGCGTCGCCTCGTTGATGGTGCTCAGGTCTTTGCCAAGAAGAAGTAAATTCAGGGTCAAGGAAGAAAATGTTAGAATATAAGAGTAAGAAAGTCTTTTCTCGACGATTCTTCTTTCTTATGCTTTGAAAGATTTTACGCTAGATTTCCTTTGTAATCTTCGCTTCTTCTACCCCCTATTTTGCTAATCTTGGAAGTTTTTCTGAGGAAATTCCCTTTTTGTGCGTGTGACGAATGAACATTATTGACCATGGACTGGAGCATCGATTAGTTTACCGTTTTTAACCCCCTTTTGTTCTTATCCAACTCTTTTTAGATACAATACATGGATATACCTTTACAATGTGAATAGAACGAGTGTGATCTTTACTCAATTCTACAGAAGTCTCTAAAAATGTAAGAATAAGACTTACGCTATGATTTTTCTAGAGCTACAATGATAAGTTCTCCAATCTACATACCAAGGTCCGCTCAAGCTGTCCATTTATTCACCCCTTGAACGCTCTTCTTCATCAACCTCATCATTTTGGTCAATCACCTCCAACGCCAAACTCTTTTTCGCCGGCCGGCGATGAGTTCTCGAACGTGTATTCTCCTTGGACCCTTTCTCTGGTTTCGCTTTTACGATCGCCATCGAACTCTTTTCTTTGGGAGGTTGTGCAAGCAGGTACCGACTCCAGTTTGTTTGCTGGTCTAATCTAAACGGAAGACGGGAATATGTATTTCGGAGGAGTTGGGCTGGTGGTCCTGTTTGCCATGCGAGCTCATGGAATCTAGCTAGGCTGGTTGTCAGTGTGTTGTTTATATGGTTGCGCCGACTGGATGCTGACGTACCACTTCCAAATATAATATCAGACAAGACTATGTCCGACATGCGTTCATAGATATCTGGTAGTTGAGCTTGCAAGACTGGGAAATTTCCATAATACCCAGGTCTGTGCATTCTGCTTCCCCTGCGGGCTCGGGGAGTCTGCTCGGGAGATCTAGGGGAGAGTATGATCGTTGCTGGTGGTGATGTATCGGTGGATGATTCCTGAGGCGTTGGGGAGATCTGTGAGTCTGGAATATCCATGGCATTTCGATATGGACCTTGGTTGCAGTCAGTCAGGGTTGGCTCGGCCTGTATTCCGGGATGAAAGTACCTTCTGTTTGATATCTCTGGCTAGGGTTAGTAGAGCGAGTGTTCAGTGTCGTGTGAGTTCCAACCGAATATGCAGGCAAGTCATCTGAATCCGACGCCGACGAATTAAAGTAAGTTTTCGAATCTCGATAGCGTTTCAATAGGTCGCAGGCATATCTGTCGTGATCAGTCATAGAGTACCCAGCCGACGATGACCTGGGATAGCTCGTACTCAACGAGTCCTGGTAGAATTCGGCTTCATCTTCATCCTCATCTTCATCTTCCTTGCTCACTGGGGGACAATAGGGAAGGTTAGGGGTCATGAATCTTTGAGTCCAGATTGAGTGTATGGTTTGAAGGACCTCGTAGTCGGAGAGCAAGATTCGGGTTTGCGGGGTTCGGAACATAGTGACTAGATTGAAGTAGTGCTTTAATGCTATATAGATGTATTAGTATAGCTGTTAGACACGATAGACTAATGGTGGAACAGAAAAGAGAGGTCTGTGATGGCGTCAAGTGTTGTGCTCCTGCCTTTTTCGGTAATTAGCTGCCATCCTGCCCAGGAAGGAGCGACTATGTCTCTTCTTCTTCATCCTCTTTCTCTCTTTGCTCTTTGTCCCTCTGTTGACTACATCTACCCATCTCAGTAGTCTATATTCTCGACTGCTTCATAGTCTCCCTCTCCAATACACAGTAATCCACCCGGTCAGTTGATGATATCCACAGACAAGAGCCAAAAATAGCCTGCCAAGACATCAATCTACATCATCCTCTTTTCAGTGTTCACCGTTTATTCTGCATCGCTCTCGAGGCTCTAGCATATGCAGTTATGCACACTCGCTGCGACGATGTTCCTGATGTCTCAGATAAGGCTCAGAATTGATCTGTAGGCAGTGGCATAGCCGTCGACGTAACGCATTGCGCCACATTGCTGCCGTATCTGCGCTGGCTGTTCGCCCAAGGTGGATTATTCTGTCAGGTTATCGAGGTCTTGCTACTCGGCTTTTTCAGGCATTCGACGATGCTCCAAGAATTGCTAGGAGTAGTAAATGCTTGTGAAACCATCAAGGCCATGTTGATGCTGGAAAGCCGGGCGACTGTTCATGTAGTAGATAGTTACTTGAGACTAGTAGACGAATGCTAAGTCAGACCTGACGTATTTATATACGTAGATCTTGTTTTATACCATGCATGCCATATGGCAATCATCATAATCAAAATAAGAAAAAGATATCAAAGGTAGACTTGATTGCGTACGATTAAGGCGAAGGCCCAGTTAGGCGGCAAAGGTTGCGTGTCCCATTCCCCCCCCCCTTTCGAGCGCGGGCCCCAATTAAGCCCAGAAAGAACAACGACGTGCCTGAAGGAAGTCACCAACAATTTCCCCCTCTCAGCAACCCTCACTCGCTTGCTCGCTCGCTCTAGCTCTCGTTTATTGCATCTGCTAGCCGGTTCTCGCTAGAAGAATCAATTCTATCTATTCCGCTGCATCTCATTGTCCATCGTTACCATCAGCCACGCTTGGCTTTCGTCGACTCCTCCGAGCCGGACCTGTCATCCTCACCCAGTCTCGCGTTCCACCGTACCATGCATCCAATGCTAATGCCATCACCGCCGCCATAAGCCTAGGTACATCCTATCTGTGCCGTCTGGCTGGGTACCCAGGACACTCGATTCCGTATTCCATCCATCGGCGCGGTCTTCCTCCCCTACTTTTATCCTAGATCGCCATCCACAAAGCTATCTCTGCTTCGAGTGTTTTGAGTCTACCGCCGCAGAAACTCACAATGGACGGGGATCTGAGTTTATCACAGTCCCTAGGTGGATTGAGGATAGCTAATCCCGATGATTCCTCCTTAAACTCAGAAGATGCGACGGCGCCGACCACAGCAACGCAATCAATCCCGTCGTCCTCGCAGACGATATTACCTCCCACTGATCACGAACTCATCAACAAGCACATCGAAACCTCGGTTCACTCGTTGCCATTACAAGAAGAATACAAGTCTGAATATGTACCAGAGTCGACGCCAGAGCTGTCGAACTCATACAGATCTCAAATTCTCCCCTCTACCGATCCTACATCCTCCCATCGAAATACCGCCTATCGCTCATCAGTCGCCTACTTGCCCGAGAATCCAAGCTCGAGTCAACACCTCCAGAATATACCTCGCTCTGCGTCCACCCATGTGCATAACCACTACGCAAACGGATCCGCGTCGGCCGCCGCCCGAGATCTGAACAATTACCGTATACGTACCGATTCTTCCGCGTCGGGGCCAGACAGAATGTCCCGGACAGACTCGAGAGGCGGTTCCGCGGCTCTTCAAGCCGGAGTGCCTTCGAGAGATAACAGTCACAGTGACCGATCGTATAAGCAAGCTCAATACCTTGCCGGGAATGGCCCCGTGCCTCACCGAAAGGGCTCGCGGATGGGACACGGCAACCCAGCAGGCTCGCCATATGCACTGGAAAATGGCCCGCCTGCAAGTAGCGAAGATTGGCAAGATCGAGGAGCTGCGGTTGGCATCAGGCAAGAAGTCGATGCCAACGGAAGGACTGTCTCTCGCTATATCAAGAAGGGTGTACGGGATTTCTCTTTTGGACAGACATTGGGCGAGGGGTCATACAGTACAGTTTGTCTCGGAACCGACCGTCAGACGCTCAACGAATACGCAATCAAGATTTTGGATAAACGACACATCATTAAGGAAAAGAAGGTCAAATACGTGAACGTTGAAAAAGATGCATTGAATCGTCTGACCGACCACCCGGGAATTGTTCGACTATACTATACTTTCCAGGACGAGCGCTCCCTCTACTTCGTTCTCGACTATTGCAAAGGCGGAGAACTTCTTGGAGTTCTCAAGCGCATGGTGACCTTCGACGAAGAATGCACACAGTTTTACGGTGCTCAAATTCTCGATACTATTGACTACATGCATAAGCGAGGGATTATACACCGCGATCTTAAACCTGAGAATATTCTCTTGGATAGTCAGATGCATACCAAAATCACCGACTTTGGCACGGCGAAAATCCTCGACACATCGAAGCAGGCCGAAAGTGGCCTTGGTGATATTCCGTCACTAGATTCCACAGATCCTCCAGAACAAGAACGGGCTAGTTCCTTTGTTGGAACTGCAGAATATGTTAGCCCGGAATTGCTCACGGATAAGAATGCTTGCAAGGCCAGCGATCTGTGGGCTTTTGGCTGTATTATCTTCCAGCTTCTCGCCGGACGACCACCCTTCAAGGCTGCCAACGAATACCTAACTTTCCAAAAAATCGTTGCTCTTGAATACGAGTTCCCTATAGGCTTCCCCGCCGTTGCCCGCGACCTAGTTGAGAGACTTCTTGTACTAGATCCGGCACGCCGTCTTCCCATTGAACACATCAAGAATCACCAATTTTTTGACGGGATTCAGTGGGGCCGAGGGCTCTGGAAACAGAAAGCACCACGTCTGAAAGCTTACGTTCCTCCTCCAAGGGAGCCAATCAAACTATCAGGCGGAGGTGATGATGACAGCTTCCCTCCAAGCATCTCCTCCGCTCCTTCTGGTATGGCCGCCGCAAAGTCAACGAGGGCCTATCCACGTGTAATCACAGAGCTACCTCCTCCCAGTCAACTGGACATCGAATGGTCGCCAGTGCTGAAGAAGGATAATGAGCGGATTTTGAAGTTGGGCATTTTGACTGTGATGTCTTCTCACGCTTCCCATAGTCCGGGCAGTAATGGAAATGGGGATTCGGAAACACACAGGAAGTTCTCGCGGTTCTTTGGTGGAAGTACGACGAAAAAGAAGCAGAGACTTGTGATGATTACATCACAAGCACGAATTATCCTCACGGCCGCTGGCGGGGATGAGAAGAGGGCGAAACTGGAGATCTCACTTTTGGCTCCTAAAACCACATACAGGAGTACAGTAGATGCCAAGGGCTCTGCATCTTGGATTGTCGACACGGTGAGTCTCCGACCAAACTTCTGCCTATCAATGCAATCAGAGACTAATAAATATACAGCGGGATAAGCATTTTGTGTTTGAAGAACCAAAAACAGGCTCTTCTAGCGCCACATCATCAGCAAATTCAATACAGGAATGGATTGATACACTAGACAGGGCCAAAGAACTGGCCATGTCACAACAAAGCAGCGCATACTCTGGCGATGAGTACCGCGATCTTTCATCGGGGTTTTCGAGCCAAGCAAATACCTTAGACCACAGCTCCGACTTACAGACCGAAGTCCAACCATCTATGCGAACTACTCTCCAGAAGAATACAGGAGACAACGAATCACTCAAGGGAAAAAAGCGATTCAGTAAACGACATTCCAAGAACGGCCTGGCTGCAGTCTTTTAACATCACAGACCAAACATTCAACGCTCTTTTCTGTCCTTATGTTTTCTTTTCTTTTTGCCTATTACTTATCATTGATACACTCACCTTCTGATACCCTCTTCCTCCGAAAGTTGAACATTGAAATCCGAAAGTTGTTGAAGTTGAACAGGTTGGAATTTGAATGTTTGATTGATTGAGCGTTAGAAATTATTATGACGGATTCCTCCCAACAATTTTACTATGCGTACTGTCCATCCTTCTTCCCCTCTTCGGCTTTTGCCATCCCTGTTGTTTACCATACTCGAATAGCATATTGCATTATATGTACTTCTTTCCTTGGTTTTGTTATATATCTGCATAGCAATCGAGAAACCCTCGACTGGCGTTGACCTTTTTTTTGACTCATTTTGGAATAATTTCTGATATCGGCTGACCAATATACAAACTTCTTTGATCTGATTTCAATGTTTCAGGGTATTGCTATAGTTCTCCTGGGGTTCATGGCACTTTAAGCTTATCGGAATAAGATTCATACCTAGGCAGGCTCGGCCGGGTAAAAAGAAAGATCGTTGTCCAGCGTTGGCGAATTTAAACGGAAAAGCCCTGCTGCCTAGTCTTCCGGCCTAGGTACGTACTTACTACTGGATAATATGATGGTGGAGACGGTAGGAAACATCCCGAGACGCACTTATATCAGGTCTCACGTCCCGTTGGAAGGAAGGGAGGCAACTTGCTTTCAAATTACCCTTTCGTACTTTCCGTCCCCGATATATACATAACCGTGTGGAGAAAAATTAGGGCACGCCGGGGAAATTGGAGGAGAACGCAGAGGTACTACGGACACAGCTCCCATCCTTCTCCACGTCTCATACAAAGATGAGACTACATTTCTTCCCAGCAGAGACACCAAACGCGACGGGTGTTCTTCTGCTGCCTGGGGGTGGATATAACAGTCTTTCCATGGAGAATGAGGGCTACAATCCAGTGCGGTGGCTCAACGATCGAGGATACGATGCCTGGATTCTCGAGTACACTGTAGCTGGATCGGGCAGCATTCCTCCAATCTACCCCAAACCGCAAGAGGAAGCTATGGAAGCGGTGCGTCAAATACGGGCCCAGGACCGGGTGCGCCTGCTCGGTATATGGGGTTGGTCTGCTGGGGGACATCTCGCAGCCGTGACCGCGACGGATCCAGCAGCGGCTCTTGACTTTGCCATCTTGGCCTATCCGGTTATATCCATGGAGCCTGGTACCACGCACATGGGGTCGATGATGAATCTGATCGGGGAGGATGCCCAACCCGAGATACGCCATCAGATGTCGGCTCAGAACAGGGTTTCGAGCGAGACGCCGCCAACATTCATATTCCATACGGCCAATGATGACTGCGTATCGGTTCAAAACTCGTTGCTCTTTGCAGCTTCCATGGCCGCACATCAATGTCCGTTCGAGATTCTTGTCCTTCCCGATGGACCGCATGGTATCGGGTTGGCGTTGAACGATCCCAAGATTAGCTGGACGGAGGAGCTTTACCGCTGGCTTCAAAATCATACACCGAAGCCGTAAACAGCAATTCTCAATATTACGCCATCGTGGTGACGGTTAGATAGTATGGCCCAGGTTTACGTGAGGGAGAATATTGTACATTGCTTGCTGTCATTAGTCTGAAGGAGGTTCCGTCCATACATTTTACCCTGATATCATATCCTCGCTTTGTGGAGAAAAGATATGGCACGTCAGGTAAACCCAGTACATAGGTAATATCAGCAACCGAAATGGAGAAAGTGATTATATGAACAACCAATCCGTACTCGACTGATCGAGTTCCTGAATCCAATCAAATCCTTCATCGTCCCCCTCTTCTTCAAAACCAGTGGTTTGCAATCGCTCATCCTGTTTATCCCACATAACCTTTAACACACAGGCAGCATTCTGCAAGTTCAAACTATAGAATCCATTCCACAAAAGACCCAAAAGTCGTAATGTGATTGAGCGTTGTTCGCGAGATGTGCATTCCGCACCGGCGATAAAAGTTGGCCATATGAGACATTTGAAGTGTTCGTCTTCGGGTTGGATAAGGAGAAGGTTTTGGATTAGATCGTTTGCGACCGTTTTGCGGCTTTGCAAAGGAGATATTGAGAAATCCGTCAAGGCGCAGTCGGTTGCGAATGCGGTTGTTCTGGAGAGGACTCTTCTCGCGTAGAGGTATACTGCCGATTTGTAGGCGCGGGCGAGAGCGAGACGTTGGGATAGATCCGGTAGGGTCAGATATGATTGCATTTCTTCGGCCCATGCTTCGGCATCAAAGGTATTGATGTGTCGAAGGACCGCGAGGGGTGACTCAGCTCGCGTCGCTTCTCCGGATGGTGTCAGGAATGATAAGGAGTATTCTGCCGTCTCGCCCCTTTCAGAGTAACGCTGTGCATGGACGAAAAAAATTACATCCAAAAGATAGGCAGGACAACCGACCCAGGATGTCTTTTCCAGACGTTTGAGCATAGCCGAACCCATACTTGGCGAATAAAAGGGTCTTGATAAGACACCCGGTCGAGCGAGTGTTGAGCCCATGATCTCTGTTATCAAGCAAGCATCGACCACAAATGCATCAATACCGTCTGTAGAAGGGAGCCTATTGCTATCCGAAAATCTGCTTCTCAATATATTCTTCGCGCCTTCGAGGTGATACATCCATGACGTGTTGCCCGATTCAATCACATCAAGCAATATCAGCACAAACATGGCTGCCACGGTCCGGTCGTCAATACGTGTCAGAGGATGAGATACGTCTGCGGATAATTGATGAAGAGCGCGCTGTTTCAGTCGTAAGAAGTGCTCGTATGCTTGGAGGTCGCGGGGCTTCATGAGCGTCAGTCCAGCTTTGAACGACGCTTCATCACCCGCTGCGGCGTCGATGAGGAGCTGTCCGTGGTTGTCGGACTTGTATGCAAATTGTATTGCACCGATAGCGGCCAGAGAGTCCGCTAATACGGATGAGCCGTTGATATAGGGGATGAGATCTCGGTAGGGGTTCTTGACGGCATCATAGAGCGCAAGGCAGCGGACACTCATTCGGTTGACTTTTTGGATTAGATTTGTTAATTGTAATAAATGGAGGTTAGACTTACATATATCAACGTAAAATCTTGAGGTTTTGTTCAAGTCTTGAAATACTGGGTCAACAAGAGCGTACATGGGTGAGTTTATGGGCGAGTTTGTGAGACGATTGGGAGTGTGTATAAGTGTGCCATTATGAATCTGATGTCCAGCCTCAATCGAAGAATACGGTAGCAACTGCTGAGAATGCATGGATGGACTGCTGCTCGAAGCCGGACAAGCTACATCATCGAAGCTCAAGCCCATCATCTTTCCACGACTAGCCACTCCCCCCTTAACCCATACTAAGGGCTTCTGATAACCCAGGCACTCCTTGCCGGCATTCTGGCATTTGCGACAGGTCGGGAATCCATTGTCGCAGACTATTCGACGTCGGCGACAAGTATAGCATCCTTTGGTCATGATATATTCGCCAGGCAAATTTACTGTATTTGAATTGACGCCATCCCAGATGATGGCAAGCGAATTGCACAACGTGCTCTAGTTTTTCTGGCTTTCCCCTCTATCTGACAAGAAAACAGTCCAGTTATCGAGCGGTGTAGTTATATGTCAGGTGGTTGTTGTGGTTGAGTCAGCGATGGCAATTCCCTTTGACAATTTAACGGACAGCGGGGCGGGAATTTCATTGGTGGCCTCAGGCGGAAACGGCCACGACGGGCTATCTGCAGCCAAGACTGAGACCCTTATGCGCACGTGCCCTTGAGCTGCAGTTCACATGCTTGACTCTAGAGTAGCATCAAACAGCAATTCTTCTCTCTAACTTAGTTAAAATGTGACTCTATGGCTGACTCAGCTGAGATTTACCCTACATATGCCCAAATAGGACTAGCGCGCATTGCCACCTGAGCTGTCATGGGTTGAGGCTTGATATGCAGTCTGGACCAATCAACAGCCAGAACATCCCTGCACAGCCTCGGCTTGGCGCGCCTTCCCCATCTGTCCGCATTAGCTGTGGAAGGAGCGACCGTCATTGGCCGGATGCAGCCCTCTACTTCTACTCCTCCTTCTCTAGTCAACGCCAACTTCGTCTAACAATCTTCCAACGCGTTGTTTGAGTCTTGTTTCGTCACTACTTTTTGTCGCTTCGTCTAATTTTTCATCTGCTCTATTGCGTGCTTTGCTCGAAGCAGGCTCTTAGTTGATCGCTAAGCGCGTACTTTTGGTAATCGCATCTTTTCGGCAAGCGCAACTGCGGGGAAGCCGGTTTCCTCAGTGTCGAGGAGTCACATGTGCTGGGGTGAAACAAATTTCTCCCTATCTTTTCCCGCCTTCACAACTTCCAGTCTTGACGATGCCTGAGTAAGGAGACTGGCGCCCTTACTCAGATAGACTCCGATGGCCATGGTCTCTTATCCGGAAGCAGTTGATCGTACGAACCCTCCTCCTCCGCCCGCTTCGGCTTCGTCACGTCTTTCGCATTCTAGTCGACGACATCGTCATGGCCGGTCACATCACGGCGGTTCCTCATACACTCCACAGAACGAGTTTCCGATTTTTGCGCATACCGGAGACGTTGAAATAGTTATTGCGGCCGGTGGTCAAGAAAAGCGATATTTGCTACATCGTCTTATCTTATCGCAATGCTCCGGCTTTTTCGAGGCAAGCACGAGTGAAGAATGGTCGCGTTATCAGACCCAGGCGGAGTCAGCGAGCGCCGCTATCGATTCTGATCCAAGTTTACAAAGCGTCGCCGAAGATGGTTCTTCTATTTTCTCACGGCGGGGAAGCGCGCAGGGATCTGCTACGTTACCGAAGCTAAGATGGAGATATGAACTCGACTGGCAGCATAGAGAGTCGGACGAAGAGCCAATCCTCGTGCAAAAGGTTTGTCTTTGAGAAACAGCATCTTCCCATCGTCATACGCTAAACTATATGATAGCCACCTTCATCCGATCCAGTTTTTGCAATGCCGCCGTCATACTCCAATCCACCGCCACAACCTATCACGAAACCGGTCGCACCCCGAGCAGGATTCTTTCGATCTGTGGCCAACCTGACTGGCATGCAGTCTGCTGTGCATATTCCCTCCAATGCTGTGGTACCAGATACACAAACCCATCCACTCATTCGCGACTACGACAACCTCTTTCGAATATTCTATAACTTTACACCAATCCTGAACAGTGTAAACATTGCTACCGCTTACTCGGAATGCAAAGCTTTACTTGGTTTGGCAGACATGTATGATGCCCTTGGGGTAGTCGGATCTCGCATAGACCATCATCTACTCCGGTTTTCGTCTCGATTGTTCAAGCAGATTGCAAAATATCCTCCGAGTTACCTTAAGTTGGGTTATTTGGCCCGCAGCCGTGTCATATTCACGGAGGCCCTTGTACATGTGGTTGGACAATGGCCAACAGCGCAAGCCCAGCTCAACAATGGCTCATTTTCGCCCCTACCCGATACTGTTTTGGATTTGATTGAAGATAAGGTTGACGACTTGGAGGATTTGAAAGCTCGAGTTGACGCGAAGCTATTCCGTCTGACGTTGACAACTTCTAGAGGCGAACGTGTCAGCCCGTCGAATGCGTACATAGACTGGCTTGCAGTTTCTCTGTTCCGACAGTGGTTTGTCGAGAATACAACACCACCTCCAGCACCTATATTGAAGAATTCGTCAGGGGGTCAAGAAGGTCGTGCTGTTTCTGCTACACGAAGTTCAGCCAGCACCGTCATTCCTTCAGGTCGTGTCTATAGACTCATCGGCTCATCATCGCCCGAGGCTTATCTACCGCATGACGAACTAAAGCGATTCCTCAAGCTGAGAGCGTCATCTGCGTCCGAATCACTCTATAACCGCGATAATTTCAAACGCTTTGAGCGGAAGATGGACGAAATTAAGCGTCTGGCACGAGAAGTAGTCAAGCCCTTGATGAGAAACTTTCTTGAGCTGGACCTCAAAGGAAGTGATCACAATGGAGGCTCTGGGGGGAGTGGAGTTGGTGATGGCGGTATTGGAGGCCTACCATATTTGACTTGCACTCGAATTGAGGAAGCAGATCTCCCGTGGAGATAATAATGCGCTGGACGCGACACCCTTTTGCACCGATTTTATTCTACGACGTGATTTTGATGATTGATGAAATATGATATCCCCGTTGCTATGTTAATCCACATTTGTTTACGAATTTGTGTCTTTTGTTCTATGATGGTTTCATTTGATTGTTACTATCAATATAATCCTTGAAGTCACGCATATATACCCCCAGGCAAAGCATTGAATATTGGATGTCATAGCTAATACCCTTGGATGAAAGTCAGTTCAAATGCATAACTACTCACCCATCCACAACTTTCAAACTAATAAACATAGCGGAAGTGGATATTCTCCCTATCAGTGCGATCCTCAAAGGCATGTACCATATTAGGATCATCACCAAGCTCAGCCTTCAACTTATCCTTCCTAGCATTCTCACGCTTGAGCCACCATCTCAAGGCAAAGATCGAGATGAGCATGAGCGAGTAACAGACCAAATGCACACTGAAAGCAATAAAGTATCGCGGCGCATCTCGTGCCAAAAACACTTGCGGGCCAACGGCATTACCGGCTGCCCAGGAGATGAATGTGGCTGCCACGACGGAGGCCTTTTTGGTTTGACCGGCGATGTTGCGGGAGACCATACTCAGGGTGAGGGTTTGGGCGGACCAGAAGGATAGAGTGAGGTAGTAGCTGATTAGGAGGCCGACTTGGGTTCCTTTGTTGTGGTTGACGACTGTCATTAGGACGATTGTACCGGCGAATGATCTATCAATTATTAGGATAAAGAATCATCAACAGATGTGAGATGAAACTTACGGAATGAGGTACGCAGCCATAACGAAAAGATTCTGATGATACCGATTCACAAGCCAAGTCGACGTCAAAAGCACAATAATAATATACGCCCCGAGCACCATGGCAAGAAGCTGGGTCTGCAGAACCGTAAAGTCCAAAGAGGTGATGATAATATTGGCAAAGGAGCCCAACCCACTAGTCGGCAGCGTAGTGAAGATTTGGATAGCGCAATAACCCCATGTCTGAGGGTCGAGGAGGGCTTCCTTGACCTGGTAGGCACGGAATTCCCGGTTTTGTAAACCCGTGCGATTGCTTCGGACACGCTCGACCATGAGGTGTTTCTCTTCTTCGGTGAAGCATTTTGCACGCATGGGCGAGTCCGGCATGAATGTGATAAGTACAATGCCGTATAGCACGGAGATGCAGCCGTAGGTTAGGAAGATGGCTTGCCAGGATTTGATGGCGTGACCGTTTCCGATCAGACTGAAGCAGTAGGCTAGTAGACCGCCGACGATTTGCTGGCCGCCATTCATCATGTACCTATCAACTGTAAGTATCATGGGATGAGCATTAGAGAGAATATGACATACCAATACGAAACTCTGGCAGCTTGTTCCTCTCGCTTGTACCACATACCCGACAGGATGACGAACGAAGGCTGACAGCAGGCCTCAAAAATACCCAGGAGAGTCCGCACAGTGACCAAGCCTGTGAAATTGGTGCATGCAGCGTGGCATGCAAGAACAATACCCCAGCAAATAACGTTGAAACCGAGATACTTTGCAATCGGCACTCGTTGAATGACCCAGTTGGTCGGGTATTCGACAATCAGGACGGCGATGTAGATACATGTTGTGAGCCAGGAGTACTATGGCATGAAGACCGTCAGTACATAAGATCATACCTTGGGTAGGAGGTGAGTACGTACCTGTTGCCCGACAAGATGAGTATCCTGACGAATATTCATGATCGACGTAAAAGACAATGTGCCTTTGTCGATTGCTTGCAAGAAATACGTCGCAACCATAAAGGTAAGAACACGACGATCAATCTTCCTCAAAAGTCTCTTGTTGGTCTCTTCATCAATCTCAATATGGCCCATGCTGGCATATTGCTGGACCTCCTTGTCGACACGCGACAGGTCCGCTTGGCCCTTGAGGTTCTCTTCGGCATGGTGGCTGTCTGAGGAGAGCACACGCTCGATATGCGAAATATCCTCAGTGGCACGTTTGGGCTCGATGCTTTCGGAGGGTGGGTTCGCTATACCACCACTGGTGATGGACAGGTCGTTGTCGCCAGCCATAAGAGCGATATAACCAATATCTTAGAACGTGACTACTTAGTATTGATCGGACTGCTTCGACGGACGACAAATGCAGTACATCATCCCGTATTTGTACTTGCTCCTGATATTAGCCGGCATGATGAACCAGGGTTCCTGGAGTAAGCACACTAACAAAGATCCAGCAGTGCACCCCCAATGTCCCCCAGATTACAAGCTGGAGAAGAGGGGTTTGGATCGCTCTCAAACTGCCAATTGCAAGACTCATTCTGCCAACCGGACATAATTGTTCCAGGCCAAGACACTACGTTCAAGCCAAATCAGACCAAGAAGCGTTCTCCATGCGGGGTTGAGTTTGTTGTGCTGTGGGATACGAGAGGAAATTAAGTTGGTGGAGGCGAGCTCGGGGTAGCGATACCCCGGGCTCGGTGCATTGTAGATTTTTGTCTGGAATTTCTTCTTTTATTTCTACTTTTATTTCTATAAAAAAACACCATTAATGTGTCGACTGACTAGCGTAGCCGAAGTCTCTTTTCTTTGCTTAATATATTTCAACTGGAAGGAAGAGTGCAATACTTCGGTCTAAAACACTACCTCGACTCCTAGAGCGACCAGACACAATGTCCGCCACCAAACCAACAGCCGCGGATGTTCACAGCGCAATCAGACTGTTGATCGATAATCTCGTCAACATCAAAGACGAGACCGGCAAGTTTCTATTGTACTTAGAAGACGGGCGTGTGATTGACACAAAATCATGGGCTGGCTGGGAATGGACTCACGGTATCGGGCTCTACGGAGTCTGGAAATACTACGAAATGACAGGCCATGAGTCTCTTTTGAAAATTATTGAAGATTGGTTTGCGGCTCGATTCGCCGAAGGAGGAACGACAAAGAATATCAATACGATGGCCGTATTTCTCACGCTGGCATATGTATATGAAAAGACTGGCAATGTGGCTTACTTGCCATGGCTCGATTCATGGGCTGAATGGGCAATGTATGAACTGCCTCGAACAAAGTACGGAGGAATGCAACATATCACCTACAACTCCATAAATACCGAGCAATTATGGGATGACACCTTGATGATGACCGTCTTGCCATTAGCCAAAATCGGAAAACTGCTCAATCGTCCCGAATATGTGGCAGAAGCCAAGAAGCAATTCCTCATCCATATCAAATACCTCTTCGACCCTCGCACCGGCCTGTTTTTCCACGGCTGGAAGTTTGAGGGTGAAAATGGAGGACACAACTTTGCACAAGCCCGATGGGCTCGGGGCAATAGTTGGCTTACCATTGTCATTCCCGAGATTTTGGAGTTGCTTGAATTCGACATTAATGATCCTATCCGGTTACATCTCATCCATACCCTGGACGCACAATGCGGAGCGTTGAAAGAATTCCAACATTCGTCGGGATATTGGCGGACATTGATTGATCAAGCCGATGAGGGCTCTTACGTCGAAGCCTCGGCCACCGCTGGATTCGCATATGGTATGCTCAAGGGGCAGCGCAAGCGATATATTGGTAGTCAATACCGTGAGACAGCTGAAAAGGCTATTCAGGCGGTGTTGAGTGCAATTGACTCACATGGAGAGCTGCAAAATACTAGTTTTGGCACGGCAATGGGTCATAATTTGGATTTCTATAGGGAGATTCCTATCACTTCGATGCCGTATGGACAGGCTATGGCGATTATGGCGTTGGTTGAGTATTTGAGGACGTATATTTAATGAAATAATCAACGATTGAAATAGAAATAGAATTAGAAGGCGAATTTGCTTAGTAACCCTAACCTTGGATTGCACCAAAACCGGGTATCACACAAATCAAACAATTTCTGACTCTAAGGGTCTCTCATCAGACCACTAGATATAAGGCAATCAAGATATGGATATCTCTATAATAGAGTCGAGTCGACGCCGCCCGTGGTACGATTATAATCTCTTCCTAGACGACCTTGTTTAAAGCGCCAGTCTTGAGGTCATAAAGGTACCCAATCACTTCTACATCCTTTGCAATATAAGGAGAATCTTTGAGGTATGTCACGTCCTCATTCAATGCGCTCTCATGACTATAATTCACGAAGAGTGATTAGCTTCATTCGTCCACAATTGATACAGAGGCGTAGGTGATAAGCACATACTCATGGATATGTCCGAAGCTCATTCCATCAATTTCAGAGGCATGATCTGGAGCAAGAAGTTTTATGCGTTCGCGAATGATCTCGTTGGTTTGATGCGTCAGACCGCAATCTATTCACATCAACAGTCTGTCCCAAGTGGAAAGTTAGGCAGAGATGTAAACTTACCGGTGTGGTGTATCACTACGACTGTACTGATTCTGAGCATTCCTTCCAAGACTATCAAACTGCGCAAAGCATCTATTGCTCGGCCACCAGCAACGCGGATAAATGATGCTTGGAGGTCTGTATTGCCGGTTCAGGAAGGGCTGATATCAATGATTCAGTGCGGTGACTTACCTCCAGGAACTATGTTCAAGAACTGCTCTGGGCTAACTCTGGGGTCTGAGCAGGCAACTGTGGGATGTATTATTAGTAAAGGTGTTGGGAGTGTGGAGGATTCTCGTACTGATCACAATCTGGCTGAATCCAGGAGGCATCGGTGTGGCTCGCATATCAGCCACAGATGGTAAAGGTACATGCCTTGGAATATATTCCCTGCATAGCAAGTCAGCCAAATCATGGATATTATTTACAAGATGTTGTGCTCACTTGTTCCTCCCTAAGAGCTTCTCAAAGGTGGAAAGCGACATGGTGTGATAGAAAGAGAGCTGACTTCAGATGACTTGAAATGTAGAGGACTTATGAGATGGGAGTTATAGTGAAAACTATGTCGAGATGTTGTGATTTTTCCTACTTATACACCTCATGGAAGCAAATGTTGAAGACTTAGGGCTAACTGATTATGGTGGCAGATGCCGCCAAGATGTAGTTGGCTCTGACCAGCACAGCGCTTTGTTGATTTCAAGTCAAGTTCTTGAGTTTTTGATGATAAATCTTCCGATAGTACCTTCCATTTTATAAATATGATTTCTCATCGATGCAAACATATATCAAGCTTTACTGAGTGATGCTCTAGCTCGATTCGGAACCAAAAGCCGCCAAGCCCTAAGAGAGAGTCGTCGACCTGCATTGCTTAGTGAAAGGGCACATCTCTCGATATATTTTTATGATTGATGTCTTCTATTTGAGTCTCGAAAATCTTTTCCAAGACACGTAACCCATATATGAGGTCACACGAAAACAGGGGCTGAAATGTCTGCATACACACAGTGTCACTTCTCCAGCAACCTTAGAATCAGCTAGGAATGACTGCAAAAAGAACCATGCCAATTCACCTCCACCCGATAAGAGAGACAGATTGCTTATATGTCAAAATCTTGACGCCTTCATAATCACGGATGGGCAGGCACATACTGAACTTCTCGTCCTTGGTATGAAAAGTTGTTCATGGACGAGTGATGGTGATGAGGGCGTAAACTGAGGTGGAGTCCTGATACAACGACATTCTAATCGAGCCAATAAACGAGCCAGGATAACATCTTACGCGGATTTAAAGCGATTTGCGTCATTTATTCTTGTAAGATATAGACAATGCTATGCCAAATCAAGTAATCACGGACTCCGATGTCTCTTCCGTCTTACAAATATGTAGACGCTGATTCCTATCTTCTCTTCTTCTCTGTCGAACAGATATATGAGTTTATTATCTTTTTAAATTGCTTGAAACACTACCATGGCTTCAACAGACCACCCCGAGGATGGCATCACCAATCCGATCCCGCATGAGGAAGAACCTCTTTTAGGGTCTAACGGCAGCGTAACCCAGAAGGAGACCACGCCAATTTATCATAACTTTCTCACAGGTTGGTAGTTTCCTCTGTGTTCAGGTCGGGTTCAAATGTTTTCTCACGATTCGTTATCGCAGGAACTGCTGTGGTTGCTCAGGCCGGTGTCTGGGTGGTAAGTCTATTCATCCCACCTTTTAATGTCACTAGAACACTAATGTGGCTGTTAGTTGTTCGCCGTCATCTGGTCTGCAGTATTTTCTCATGACTTGATCTTTTTTGCAGCACATCCGGTTTGTCATGGAATATCCAGGATCATCATTTGCAACGTATTGACTCTGTTAGCTGCTCAATTCCACCGCCCTTTTACTTCAAGTACAAGCGATCCTCGTCCTTCAACCTACTTCAACTCCTCGCCAAAAGTCATTAGGAACACATCTCCACTTTGCGCTCTTACTTCTCAGTCTTGCCGGATTCATCTCTGCATTTGTCGTTATTGAACTGAACAAAGACCCTGAACACCGACTAAGCTCCATCCACGGAGTCCTCGGATTCATCACCTACATCCTGATCATCATCCAGGCTCTAGTCGGAGTCGCTCAATTCTGGATTCCGAAATGGGTTTTTGGCAGCGTCGAGAATGGAAAGAAGATATACAAATACCACCGCATGTCGGGCTATATCTTGCTGGTGCTAGAGCTCGCGGCCGTGGCCGCTGCGACGCAGACTGCATATAACATCTATGTGCTGAATATTGCACTGTGGGCTGTTCTGGTCACCTCGGTCCTTACTCTGTTGGGTATTGGCGCGCGTATCAAAATCAGCAAGTTTGGTTTCTGAGTCAATATTCAGGGATGAAAACGAGGCTGTATACTCGAATGTTGAATGGAGGCCTTGATCGGAGGGGAAGGTACTGACATTTCCATGCTTTTTGAATATATTCGATATCGATATTGGCTAGTTTTTGGCGTTATACATACTGTAGCATCTGTTAGAAATTTAAGCTATTTGTTAGAAACAAAGAAATACAGTACAAAAAATAGTGTTACCTATCTCCGACCCGCAGCCGAACCGTACCACCGTAAATCCGCCGTTTATCTCTCCGCAAACTTTCAAACGACCTCCAACAACTCTACGACTCCAATGGCGCCCACCCACGTCTCGCGAATACCATTCACTCAATGCCGCTCAATCCTACGACGAGATTTTAACTCTACATGCCGACGATGCCGCAGCGCTGAATTGTCGCGCCCGCCCACTGCGCCCAAGCCAGTTCCCGATGTGAAGCTGATCCGAGAACACGCCGACCTGTTCGCGCGCAATTGCGTGAATCGCAACTATGCCTCCCATGAAGAATATCCGCATCGCATCAAGGAGTTGTACGCAGAGACCAAAAGCTTCGAAGAAGCTCTACTAGATCCACGACGGAAAATCAAGGAATTGGAAAAGGAGATAGGTCGGGTAGCAGGCAATCGAGAATCCAACGGCGAAGAAAAAAAGCAGAGATTGGACGAACTACGGAAGGAGGCACAAAACTTAAAGAAGAGTTCTCAAGATACATTACTGCGGAAAGAATCACTAGACAGTGAAATCCAGAGACTCGCTCTGTCGCTACCGAACCTTACCTCCCCCGAAGCTCCCGTTGGCGACGAACCTCGAGTAGTCGGCTATATCAATTACGACCCTGAAGAATCGACTACTTGGCTCAAAAATAAACAACCATATCGGTCACATGTGGAGATTGGAACCAAGCTCGAATTACTCGACTTTACAAGCTCCGCGACATCGACAGGTTGGGGGTGGTATTTCCTTATAAACGAGGGAGCTTTACTCGAACAAGCTCTGATCCAGTACTCGCTGAATGTGGCGCTGAAACGAGGATTCAAAGCCGTCGCACCGCCATCGATTGTCTACTCTTATATTCAGGAAGCATGCGGATACCAGCCGCGAGATCAGAACAACGAACAGCAAATCTGGCACATTGAGCAGAGCGAAAAGGATAAAGCCAGACCTCAGCGGTCGCTCGCCGGAACCGCCGAAATTCCTCTAGCTGCTATGTATGCCGGACGAGATATCGACGAGTCACTTTTACCTCTGAAATTCGTCGGCACAAGTCGATGCTATCGTGCCGAAGCCGGTGCACGCGGTGTTGATACAAAGGGACTGTACCGTGTTCACGAATTTACAAAAGTAGAACTGTTTGGCTGGTCAAATAATCCACGATCTGAGACAGCTGACCCTCTTTTTGAGACCTGTACCCCATTGAATGAACTATTTAATGAACTCGGGGAGATCCAAGTTGAGATTTTGACTGCTCTGAACTTGCCATGTAGGATACTGGAAATGCCTACCGGTGACCTTGGGGCTAGTGCGACGAGGAAGCGCGATATAGAAGCATTGTTCCCGTCGCGATTACGAGCAATTGAGTCTGAATCTGGCACCAATGGGTATGATCTCGAGACAGGCTGGGGCGAAGTCACATCTGCCTCAATCTGCACAGACTACCAAAGCCGCCGACTAGGAACGAGGATTCGTACCAGTCAAGGTGAAAAGTCTCGTTATCCATTGACTGTCAATGGAACGGCTGTCGCAGTTCCTCGTGTGCTGGCCGCTATACTTGAGAATGGCTGGGATGAAGAGAGACAAGTTGTTGTTATTCCGGAGGTGCTGAGGCAGTGGATGGGAGGGATAGAGACGATTGGGAAGAAATAGCCCATTCATTGTACTATCATGTGTATTATACTGTATCATATTCAACTCAGGCATATTTAATGATCTATGCATAGGCATATCTAGCTAGGATCGATATCCATCAATCCTAATCAATGTCACCATACCGTAGAAAAAGACCAAGTCAATGAGCCTAGGTATGCTAGCACCTCATCATCTACACAAATGGTGAACAGCTAACTATCACAATCGGTAAACCACCGCGGGCAACTCTCCAGAGCCCTATCGGCGACCTCCGATATTCCCGCATTATCGCAGCCGATGCCGGAAATACAGAGTTGATACACCTGATGAAAACATAAAACCTTAGCAACAATCCCCACAGCGAATTGTACCACGAATG
Organism: Talaromyces liani; assembly: GCA_022814505.1. Classification (NCBI taxonomy): domain Eukaryota; kingdom Fungi; phylum Ascomycota; class Eurotiomycetes; order Eurotiales; family Trichocomaceae; genus Talaromyces; species Talaromyces liani. Next base: position 460,694 of record JAKLNL010000001.1, read on the forward strand.
GCCTCGTTTCCTGATTTGCACGAATAGGTAGCACGCGATTCGTCGACGAGGTGGTACCTAGGGCGAAGTAGTGGTACATAGTGGTGATGTAGCGATAAGATAAGAACCCCTCTCATCCCCTCGCTTTGGGACTTTGTAACTTGTCATTGATACTTCACAAACTTCTTCCTCTCAAACAGAAAAAGCATACTTCTCATTGAACCTTTATACAACCAGTCAATTGACTCGTTGAATCCCAATGGAAGCACATACCATCCCCCTCGAAAAAGCCGCCGAGCTCTCCGTCTCCTCAAACGGAGTCACGCGAGTCCCCAACGACGAAATCGACAAAACTTTCGCACGCACCACGAACCTCGCCTCATCCGCCTTGAACGCAAAGGTGCTGTCACGATCAAACGATTACTTCGCCTCAGCCGAAAACTTGCTTACGCCCACTCCTCCAGTACACAAACCCGGCGTATTCGTGCATACAGGCGCATGGTACGATGGCTGGGAGACGCGCAGACACAATCCCCAACCATATGATTGGGTAGTCATAAAACTCGGCGTCTCGAGCGGCGTCATTGAAGGCGTCGAGGTCGACACGGCATATTTCGTGGGCAATTACGGCGAAAAAGCCGAGCTGCAGGGCACATACGCACCTGCAGGGAGTGCGGAGACAGATGAGCAAATTGCGAGTCCGGACTATAAAGGGTGGAAGACGATATTGCCCGTTGTAGAGTGTGGACCGAGTCAGCGACGAGCGTGGAAGATTGATTCGTATGATGCTGCGAATCCGACGCCGTATACGCATGTGCGTCTTTTGATGTATCCCGACGGCGGGTTTGCGAGGTTGAGGCTTTATGGACATGCTATTCCTCCGCCTGTGACAGCATCTGCAGCAGGGGAAATAGAAGAACTCTCGTCTGCGCTGGTGGGTGGTCTCGCACTCTCCGCGTCGGATCAGCATTACACACCAGCCTCAAACACAATTCTCCCAGGTCGCGGAAAGGACATGGGCGATGGCTGGGAGACGGCTCGCAGCCGCACACCGGGACACGTCGACTGGGCCATTTTCCGACTTGGTCTACCAGGCACAGTCAAGAAAATTGTGGTTGATACTAAAGATTTCCGTGGCAATTTCCCGCGCGAAATTCGGGTTCACGGTCTTGTAGCTTCCAAGGACGAGAAAGAGGATCCTACGAACGAGCATCCGGGTTGGATTGAGTTGCTGAATAGCGACAAAAAGACGCGGGCTGATACGGAGCATGTGTTTGAGGGTGCAGAGCTTGCGGCTGCTCTGGACGATAAGACGGTGTTTACGCATGTCAAGTTGACTCTCATCCCGGATGGTGGCGTGAAGAGATTCAGAATATTCGGACAGAGAGCGATCTAGCATTTACAAAGATAGAAAATGGCATATAGTATAGAATAAATGTAATCATTTCATCCATGGCTCCCTCTCATCCTCATCCCCGAAACAATGGTCTATAAATCGATCGGAGAAGCTAAAAGCACTCATTTTGAAAATCAAAACGAAAAAAAAAAATAAAGCATATAAGCGCCATCATAACCATCATGGATAAGTGTGGATATCATAAAGGCAAACATGAAAACGAATCGAAAAAAGTTATAAGCAGCCTTGTCATCTCTCATGACGAGACGAAAAATAGATATACAAGAAATGGACCTGTCTAGAGACAGGAAATGTATCACAAATAAAGCCGTCATACTTCATTCTCAAATAGATGAGTCCGGACCATTCCTTCGTAACAATGAAAGCTTTTCATCCGGTTTGGTGGGTGAGGATTGTTCGAGTGAAGGTTTCCTCAATCGCTGCGGAAGCTGCTGTTCTGCTGAAGGAGAGATAACTGGAGGTGGTAAAACAGGCGGGGATACAGCTGGCGGCGAAGCAACTGGCGGAGAGGACAATCGGCGTTGCAATCTTTCGTCATCAGGTGTCAAAGCAATGACTTGGCTCGCTGAAGAGGACGAGGTTTGGCTTCCTGGTGTTCCGGTACCATCACGTAAAGCCTCACTGCTTTGTCGCGTGATGGGACGACGTCGGAGTCTGGATGGCCTAGCTGGAGCCAAGTATTGGTCTAGCATCTCGCTGAGAACAGATGATCGCACTGGTTTCGCAAGGTAATTGTTCATGCCTGCTTCGATACACTTCTCGCGATCACCCTCGATTGCACTGGCAGTCATGGCGATCACAAGCGCTTGGTTGACGTTAGGATCGGTCTGTTTCCTGATCTCACGGGTAGCATCGTAGCCGTCTAGAACTGGCATTTGAACGTCCATAAGGACAACGTGGAATGGGCGTCCCTCTTTTGAACGTTGACGAAGTGCCTCAACCGCCTGCTGTCCGTCACTGAACGCTTCGCATTCTAGTCCAAGTCCTCGCACAAATTTGACCGCAATCTTTTGGTTGATGGGATTGTCCTCTGCAATACAGACGCGGATTTGCTCACGAGGAATCAACGTCAAATCCCGGGCCACAACTTGTGTAATTCGGGGAACGTCATGTTTGTCAGCTTGGTTGAAGCTCTGCATCCATGGCGCAGTGACGGCAGAGTCTTTAGGCGCTCGCTGGAACACCAGCTGGAATGTCACTGTCGTACCCACACCAGGCGTAGAGTCGAGCCAAATCAATCCTCCAAGTACATCTTCAATGATGGCTTTGCAGATACTCAACCCCAAGCCACTACCGCCGTATGATCGAGCCGTAGAGTTGTCTGCTTGGGAGAATGGTCTGAATAGTCTCGATTTGTGTTCTTCGGAAATACCAATTCCGGTATCCGAAACAGAGCACTCTAGGCGCACTCGTCCCTTGCCTTCGCGAACAACCATGGCAGTAACTTTCACGTGACCCTTGGGAGTGAACTTGTAACTATTGCTGAGCAAGTTCATGAAAATCTGGTGGAGACGGACAGGATCGCCCATTACAACCAGATCCTCCGGCACCTTATCCAAGTCTTCGATTGTTTCCAAGCCCCGGTCACGATGAGTATACCGCAAAGCTCGAACCACCTCACTAATCGTTTCTTTGAGGCTTAATGGAACAGTTGAGATCTTCATCTTACCAGCCTCCAATTTTGAGAAATCCAATATGTCGTTGATAAGAGTTAGTAACGTATCCGCACAGACTCGGATTGACTCTACATAGTTGTCTTGCTCTTTATCAAGTTTCGTGCCCTTCAACAACTCAGACAATCCAATCACTCCGTTCATTGGGGTTCTAAGATCGTGGGAAACGTTGGCAAGGAAGACGGACTTGGCTCTTGCTGCATCTTCCTTCAACTTGACGTTGTGGTTTGCTTCCGCTTCTGCAATTTTGGCTTTCTGCTCCGCCTCACGCGCTGCTGCTAACGCACGCTTCTGTGATTCAACCATAGCTGCGTTTGTAGCACTCACTTTACGGACTCTGCGGAACAAGAAGGCGTTGCTAAGTGAAATGCCGACTTGATTGCACAGAAGACGGAGAACAACGACATTGCGTTGAGTGAACGAGTTAGGCTTTCCCTCAATATGAATCACACCAAGTAGGTTGTCAGCCTGAATGATTGGCAGCGTGATGACAGATCGACCCGCGGGATGCCTTGCGCTGTATCCCTCGCTGACAACGGAAAATCTTTCATCTTCAAGCACGTTATGCACGAGAACTTCTTGTCTGGTACGCAAGGTGTAATGAGTAATTTGTTGCGCCATTTTGTCTTCCAACTCGGAAAATGGTAGACCGTCGAGGAAGGCCTTCTGCCCGTCGTCCTGAGAGCCAATCGCCGCAATTGCGAACCCGGCATCTTCAAACTCAGTGGTAATGACAGCTGTATCTGAGCCACTGCAAGATTCAAGAATGATTTCAATCATCTTTGTAAGCAGTTTATCGATTTGAAGCTCGGATGACATGACTTGGCTGAACTCGAGAATACTTGACAAATCAATAATATCTGGGAATGCACATGTCAGCTGACATTCCACAAGCGGAAAGCGCAAAACTTACCTAGGCCAACACTTGGAATATCCAGTGGTCCCGTTTCCACATGATTGCCGGAATTCTCTAGCCAATGCTTCTTCCTGTCATCTTCTAGATTTGTCTGAACTGCAGCCGTCGTTTCGACAGCCGCATTCTGATTGATATTGGCAAGAGAGTCAACGGTTTGTGTGCCGGCATCGTTGTGTCTAGGAGCGGTAGCTGTCTTCAGCAACCACTCATGCTTCTCTGACAAATGTCCAGCCTTTCCGATTGCGCCCAGGCCCATCCAAGCAGCAATGGCTTCCCTAATCATCGCCCTAGCTGGCCGTTTTGCGCCTCTTCGAACAAGGAAATCACCTACCAACCGATTAGCCAGGTTTGAAAGCCGCATAGCCAAAAATTGTTGACTTACCATATAACTCTAGAGCCATTGCCTCTTCTAGAGGAAAACCGTGGACCTCGCAGTGGTCAATGGCAGCCTCATAAGCTTGTACAGCAGAGTTGAACCCCTTTGTGTGTTCATGCATAAGTGCTTCAATGAGCAGAGACCACATTGCATGATTGACATCACAAGCCTTCCGAGCAAAATCGATTACTTCTTTACATTTCGTCACAAGACTCATGTGCGATTCCAGACTGCCCGCATTCGGGTTGTCAATATGCTTCGTAAGAATCGCTAGTGGAAGGATGAAATAGGTGAGATGAGACGCTCTCATGCACCAGAGTCGTTCAATGCTCTCCATCATGCTGCCACCGAGCTCAATAATCTTGTCATAATGGCCATAGACATAGAGAGGAATCATGGCATAACTCCAGTAGATATCGTGAGGGCGATCTGAACGCATAGAACGCTCACGAATGTGTTCCATGTATTCAAGACTACTGTGCTGATCATCCGTCATGATGAGATTAGGCAATCTCCACGACGTTTTGCCTTGTAATGCTCGTGTGACTTGCTTGACAGCTACAAGCAGGACTCCTGCCCGAACATCACGCGTCCAATCGACAATCTCGTCAGGTGTTTCTGCGCAAAAGGTCTCGATTTCGGACATGTCCTGACCCAGGTATAAACGAGTTGCTGCCATCAGTCCGAAGCTGGTCAGCATCAGATAGGGGTCATTTGAATTGAATGCGTATTCCACCGACGTCTCGATAAAGGGTAAGACCGTGCGTAATGGAACTCGGAGATGTTCAACCATGAATGACTGCAGTATAAAGCCGGTTCCCCGCGATGAAGGCTCTGCGTAGGACTCGAAAATCAATATAGACAAGTCACTCATGCTAGCCGCGAATTCCAAGTCCTTGTGGCGACTGTATGCTGCCATAGCTAGGTGGCAGCATGCCAAGCCAACCTGCGAGAAACGACCAGTGAACAAATGCAGCCTCATCATCTCAACGCCCATGTACATGTACGTTAAGTCATCGCCCCAAAAGGCTACAGCCATGGCTTCCGCAAGCACAGTTCCTAAGGCAATGACCCTAGGGTCTTTACTGATCGGTTGTAAGACTAAAGCATCAAGATCTTTGGGCTGGAGATAATCTCTCAACTCCTTGAATGCAATGTCGCATTGTTCATAAGTCGTCGGTTGTCGAATGTGAATGCCAAGCTCTTCGAGAGACGAAAGCAAAGCGTCCATAGCACCATTAAAGTCTCCTGCATGAGTCGAAATTTTGCTCTTGATAATCCAAGCCCTTGACTTATCTGCCGCAGTCTTACCGTATCGAAAAACCTGCGTCAAAAGCCGAAGGGCCTCTTCATTGTCTCCTTGGTACGAAAGCAGCTCGGCTGTAGAAAGATAGAGTTCTAAAGTCTCTTGATAATCAACATCAGGAGCCTTTTCATCCCAGCAGTTTGGTTGTAAGAGCTTGATAGCATGGCGCGAGTACCAAAGCGCTGTGGGTCGGGCGCCCAAAGACAATGCAATCTGCGCAGAATTTTGAAGAACCTTTCGGTAACGGTTTCGGTTTCTAACTCGTTTTTGAATCAAGTCTGCGGCTTGGCAAATATGGTGCGACTTTGGATACATTTCATCCTCCTTTGTGCAGTACTTCATCATGGTTTGAGCGATCACAAAATGCATCTTCTCGACATCGTGGCATTCGCTCAACGTGGAGACAGCTCGAGCAAATCGGTCATGCGCGAAACTGATCGCAAATATCACGTTAGAAAGTAGTATCATGAAGCGTTCAAGGACAGTACATACCGGAACTCATCATCCGTCTCCCCTGGTAACACAATGTACCCTTGTACCAAGTATTGAAGTCCGGAGACAGCTTCATCTTCGGAGCGAGGCGCCAATGCCTTGGATATGGGCGTAAGCTTGCATTTAGTATCCTCGATAGCATCATACCAGAACTCTCCCTCCATCAGTCTTTGGATAAGCGAAAATGAGAATGGACTTCCAAGGAAGGTTGCCCAGATCAGAATTGATAGAGCAGCAGGCGGAAACTCTTGGAATCTCTTGAGTATGAAATCGGTGCCTAAGTTGTCGCCATACTCGGGTGAGACAAATTCCGTAAAGATGCGGTCAATGTCGAATTCCCACTTGCTATTTCTCCAAGAGTACCAAATACAGTTCTTGCGATAGCAGGTTTCCAACATCATTCGAATAAAGAAGGGATTCCCTTGGCTCTTCTCAATGACCACGACGGAGAGAGGGGTTTGTCGAGGATCGGGAGTCAATTGCATCGTAGCTGACACAAATCTTGCAACGTCTTCTTCAGAAAGAGCATGGAGTTCGATCTTAGTGAAACTCGCACTTTCCGCGTTGAATAGAGACAATACATCCCGTGACTCGATCTCCTGTTTGCGTGCCGCCAGGATAAGCAAGCATGGAATTCTAGTCTTGCAGATATTGCCAATCAGGTCTGCCGACTCGTCGTCTGCGTATTGAAGATCATCCAAACAAACACAGATGAGTTTCTGGGAGCATAGATGTCGAAGTATCTCTAGGTACATCTCCATTAAGCGCATTGTTTTGTTAGGTGTGCTTGTTGAAGAGAAAAGGTCCGCCGGGATTTGGCCATGAAGAAAGCTAGGCCTTTTGGTGATTTCAACTTTCGAGCTTTCCTTCAAGAGATGTTGAGCAACTACCATTTTCGGAGAAACGGGTTTCTCTTTTTGGTCATTTGATATCAATTGCTCGGGCAGACCGAGCACCTGGTGGAGCGTTGGCCATAGTGGCCGAAGAAAAGTACGGAGGTTATTATGGTACTCTGTCGTGACATCTCGCTCTGAAAATATCTGGCGCAGAAGACTAGCTAATATTTTAGCGAATGGTTCGAATGGAATCCTTCTAGCGCGGTCGAGTCTTGCTACCCCGATATACCCGAGTTTTCGAATAGCTGGGTGTACGCGCTGAATGAGATCGGTTTTGCCAATGCCAGGATTGCCGGTGATTGTGATAATTTCAGTATGTCCACTACGCTTAATTTTAGTAGCGGCTTTGTGTCGACTCATAGGATTCAACGTCTCCATTGGGCTTTGAGTGGTATTGACAGAGAGATGGGCAGAGTCTCGATCGCCACTATCACCAAGACTCCTATGCTCCGCAGAAGCAGAGCCCTTTGGTCTATTGAAAGCCCCGAAACCTCTTTGGGTCGAAAGAGACGATTCAGTACTGTGAGCAGAGTCACGCGTAGGTACGTGATTGAGTCCAAATGGACCTGCAACTGAGTTGTGTCTTGAAGAAGTAACATAGTTGAGAGAACCAGAGTCACTAGATCCTTCGGCGATGTCAAAACTGTCCATTCGACTTTCGGATATGGATGACGATGAGCCGGCAAACCCACTCGAATTCGCCTGAGCGGCCATTCTGGCATACAGAGCTTGTTGACGCCGGTGGACCTTCTCTGCGATGTTCATAACCTTTTCGTACTCCTCCTCCCTGCCAAACATCTGAGATGGTAGAGTAAAGAACGAGGATACATCGTTTTGAGCGACTTCGAATGTCTTCAGCGCATTGAAATCTCCATCGCTAAGAAGCTTCACTATGTGTTCAAGATCCTTCTTTACAGCTGTGATGGTGTGATAGCGGTCAAGAAGGCCTTTCTGGGTCATCTTCATGACAACCGCAGAAACAGCATCCGGGACATCCATACGCTTCGAAGAGACTGGTGGTAGTTTCCTGCCGAGTACATTTTGCACCACTTCCATCGGAGTGCTGCCAGTAAATGCCGGTTTGCCCACGAGAATTATCCAGAACAAAACGCCCAATGCATAAATGTCCGTTCGACTATCCGGCTCTGTCGGCATGCGTCCGGTTTGCTCTGGAGCAATGAATTGCAGTTTCGTTTTCACGCCTACCTCGCGAGATAATGCCGACCAACCTTCGCTCAGCGCATTGTCAAAAGATCTCGCCCCGTTACCAGTATTCACCAATCTAACTTTTCCAGTAGCGCGGTTGAAATGGAAAGCATCCGGGCGGATCTCGCCATGGATAGTCTTTTGCCCGTAGTGCAATATTTCCAAACAGTCGCAGGCACCGATAGCAAAATCAAAGAACACGGGTAAAGAGACCTGCTCTCCCGGTGTTGTATTGCTGCTACTCTCGCTCTGGGTGCCGACACTATACCACGCGGGCCCAAAAGCGATGAGATCTTTGAGTGAATTGTTGCCGGGCGACTCGAATATCGACACAAGAATAGGACCGGCGTCCCCGGGTTCAGGCGGGAGTCTCATAAGATCGACGGGGCGAACGGTATGATTGCAATCGGGATCAGATACCTGAACGATCGAACGTAGCATATGAAATTCTCTTTCCAACCGAACGACATGGGAAGAGACACGGGCTATTACGGGGAGAAAGTATGAATCTTGATCGATGCGTGAGGAGGAAAGTTCACTACTGGATTCACTGAGGCTACTTCGCCAATGGTGACGGAATGGCGGTCTGGAGTCTATTCGTGGTGAATCTCGTGTTGTGCTCGGCGTACCCGATGAGGTCGCGGCAGGCGTGACGACGTCATGATCAGAGGCCTGTCGAATTCCAGCGACATGCCAGTTATCATACGTCGAATGGACAGGCTCAATCCCTTGGTCCCAGATATATCCTGGTAATAGAGCCAAGCGCTCAAAGAGCCGCGCGGGAGGCAGCGGAAGGTCGTCACCAAGAATATAATGCTCTTCCATATCAGGCTCAGCTATGTTCGGGAACTTTGCTGTACCTGAAAAGTGCTATTCCATCACTGGAATGATCTCTGGGAATGTATTCTCCGCGCGATGGGAAAGGCTCCGTGCGAAAGCTTCGATTTTACCGTTAAATGTGGCACCCTCCTTGTTGTGAAGGTAAGCTCTAACCTGCGCGGATTGGTGATGTGTTTAATGGTTTTTTGATGATAACTTCAATGACTTTTCATTCGGGGAACGTTAGGTCGGAGGGTGTTCCTGCCAAAGATGGTAAGTAAGTGGGAAGCGCCGGAGAAGTATGGGGTCTTGTCGCGGTCATTACCTGTCATTCAAGCATAAACACTGCACTATCTGAAACAAGGACTGTCGAAAGGGAGGGGGGAGAATAAGTATAAGAAAAGACAAACCTCGCGATCGCACGTATACCAGACGAACGCTTTGGAGGAGGGACTGCTGAGTGTTGACTAGCGACGGGAACAGGCAATGCGTAGTACGTACAATTTGAAATATGGGGCTAGAGAGAGGCGCCCATTCGCTGATTATCAAACCACCGCCCGATCGCCAAGGCTTGGTCATCTAACTTTTAATGCCTGAGGCTCTTGATCGTGTGTGTGGATGCCAAGCCATCAATCTCTGAATAGACTCACGTACGGAGAGAGTGGACTATAAAACTCAACTGTGGTTGCGAAAGCCGTCATGTCAATGTTAGCGTTTGGCCTTACGTAGATGATATATACGTGATACGTACCTAACTCGCCTTGGCTTCAGAAAGCGCCCTCTAGACACCAGTTGGCCCTTCCATCATCGTTATGTATGTGAGGTATCAATATTTGTATCTTGCCTACAAGATTTGAAGATGACTACCAATTACCTCTTTCGAGTGTATGCGACCTCTTTAGTAGAGCGTACGTACCTGCAAACAGGAACATACCTAGGTAGATTGGTGCCGCGAACATGAACATGACGTATATAGTAGTTGGCTCGACAGTCTAGACTCCGACGATCTTGGGCTGTTTCCCCTTTGGGCCTGAACACCATTCGATTTCTCGTGCGATTGACATCATTTGAATAATGTTTTGACGTCTTGATTTACTTGGTTTTGACCATAGGGCTTTGATTTGATCAAGGCTACTACAAAACAGGGCGACATGTATATAGCTGACTGCTATATTCTTCAGGATATATCCCTACTACTATCGAGATAGCCCTTATTCCTGCTTAGAATATTCTATTTAATGAATGTTGACGCCCGCGGAGATCCTTTTACATAACGTCACTCAGAGTTTTGTGTACATACTTCACATTCACTTGTTGGTATATATGGCTTCAAGTCTGAGACATCTGCCGCATAGAGACGCCGAAGACAAAGCTCAATGATGTTGCCCCAGCTGTTGGTCCTAAGTGTTTCATCTCATCTGCATGGAAATTGATCTCCTCTGAAGATGATTGGCTCAACACAGCCATTGATTGATGCTATCATGAAGAACTCTCTGTTTTGAGATGAAGCGGGGATCTGGATTTGGAGTATGGACGCCTTCTATAACTTTAACAGAAACAAAGCCTCTTTATTTCCCGAAACGCTCATGTCTTGCCACAGCCTGCCACGATCTAAAACATCTGTAGGGTTACAGAGTTCGATGTGACCGCTCCTTTGCTTTGTAGCCGGGGTAAAGCTGAGCTGACCACTCTTCATGACCTAAGCATGCGTGACGTCGATCTTGATTGGCCGGTTTCAATATCCGTACAACATCCTCAAGTACATTATACTCGGATCTTCCGAGCACAAGCTCCTTGTTGAGCCGCTCGTGTGAATATCTTCATGGGATGGACAATCAAGGAGAGATCCACTCTGGCCAAGGATCATTCTGGGGCGTTGCGATTCATGTAAGAAGAAAACAAAGCAAGCAAGCTTCGAATCGTCCTATGCGATCCATTCTTGATTGTCCAAGCACTTGATAAAGTGAAACAGGTAGCTTTGACACCCGTCAAGAGGAGAGTTTTCAATCATGAACAATGACATTGATCGAAAGTTGATGCTGTCCGTGGGACAGCAGTGGGTAGTGCAGGTGGGTACACTCGTGCATCGATAATCGTGGCAGCGACAGATCTTAAACATGGACTGCTACCCTGAAAGTCAAATGAAGTAAATCATAGCAATGTACGGCCTACTTAGCTTTGTTATTGTTAGTCAGCAGGGTCGAGAGATTAGCCAGGTCAATGGCGTGTTGTGATAGGGGTAAAAGTGTTCGCCCGAAGTTGGATTTCCTGGTTCCAAGTAAAGTGGGTAAACCCGGGCCGCATGACGAAACTGGTGCCAGGTTGCCAGCAGCCAGAGGCATCGCCGAACTCGGTATGCCCCTACTCGGTAGTTGTGAGAGTACATTGTTCGTACACTGCACACGATATACTAGTCATGATACATAGGAAATTAAACCAAGCGCAACTGGTGATTCATATCCGATCTCGAGAGCAGTTGAAGCATCATGCATGTCACTATCCGTCTGTCATTGTGCGGTGACTGGGCGGTGGGGGATTTGAATCATTCTGAGTGGCTGCCAAGCTGTGGTATCTGCTCTGGTTGGCCGGCACTTAAGCCCTTCAAGCCACACAGCCTTGAAAGAGCTTAGCACGGAAGTCTGACGGTAAATTCAACGACCACAGAAGAAACAGAGCAAAATCAGTATGGAGAGAAACAATTCCATACATAGTACTATGGAGTATTTGGTAGAGCACATGATCTGTGGATAAGAAGAGTGCAAAGCCAAGGGAATCACGATTGGCCGCCTCTTCTGGGGAAGTTGCCACCAATGGGAAGGCGCGATGCGACTCAGATTGGTTGCAGTTTCCCCCTTCCTTCTTCCGTCGTTCCTTCCTTTTTTTTTCTCTCATGGATGTTCACCCGCAGGCCGATACGCTAGGCCGCAAAGAGCATAGCATAGCCAGGCCGGCTACGTCATAGCCCAGGCCAGGCCAGACGGAGGCTTTTCTCTCTTTCCTTTCCCTTTTCTCTTTTCCACGGATACGTACTCTGGTTGGCGTTACGTAGGAGCCCCAGTAAATCTACCAGTAGTAGTAGTGCTCTGACGCTCACCACGAGTCTGTCCCAGCGCTATCCTACGCTACACCTGAGAACAGACTACACTCCAAAGTCCAAACACGTCCACTACTGTCCGAACAGCTAATACATCTAACGATCTAACTACTGTATGTATTCCTCCTGCCCTATACATTAATACAGCCAAACAAGTGCGCTCTCTCCCATCCCCTCCCCTCGTTGGCTGATCTTCAACTCTCAGATCTTATTGTCGTGCTTCCTTCTAACGCTCACTCGTTCGACACAGAATACTAACGAGGCGAAACTATCATCTACACTCCACCACCGCATACAACTCATACTACATACGCTTGCCATCTCGAACAATCTACCGTTGTCGCTTACACTAGCTTTCAATCCTCGTTTTTATCACCGTTCAGTTACGCCCCAGTTGCGGCGGTAATCGCTCATCCATTTGATGAATCCCGCCAGCAACCTATCCTTGTCCTGAGCAACGACTCTCCCAGCACAAATAGTATTCCACACAATCAGAGAATCAAGCGATGCCTGCTATACTCCGTCGCTTTTACCAAGCATTGAGGAATCTCCAATAGCTCACGCATGCTACGCCGAGAAGAGAGGAGGAGAGGAAGGAGGAGACCCAACTTGCGGACACCATGCGGCGGAATCCAGCCCGCCTAACGCCGACTAAGGCACCTTCCCCAACGACCGGCCCTCCATCTCATAGTCGCAGCTCATCGCGTGCAGAGTCCTTGTTACATATCACTGCGACCATTTCCGACACTTCACCAACACAGGACGGCGGTTTAAATCATTCATCGGACGCAGTCACAGATGCGTCCCATACCACACAGAGTAATGCGCGAAGACTAGAGGAGTTGAAAAAACAGATGGAACAGACTTTAGTGAATCAGCAAGCGCAACACCACAACCATTCTGTAAAGACGTCCAAACCAGGAAGCCCCCATCACATACAGGTCGCATCTCCCGGCAGTGCTCCACGTACTGCGGTCAACTCGAAACCTCATTCACCATTCGACGTCTCTGTTTCTTATACCGGGTCTAGTGGTTCTGCGACAACTGTCAAGGGTGCAAACCTGGCCAGTAGGACCCCAGACCTTCATGTTCCCAAGACCCCATCCTATCCGTTCCCGCCAATGCCAGCTTTACGGGGTCAGCATGTAACATCGGACGCTCAACTGCAGTCAGATGCTGCGCAAACTGCCAATCCTCGAATGAAAGAAAAGTCAAAACGAACCGTCTCCAAGGCGCCAGGCACCATTGATATGTCCCATCCGAAGATGAAGGCCGGGTCCCATACTGCCTTCTTTATACCCGAAAGCGCCGATGATCCTATGTATCCGAGTCCGAATCTCTATGATGTGATCCTGAAACTGAATTCCGAGCCGGGACTAGAATCTTGGTGGAACAACGTGATTGATATCTTCCAGACGTATTATGGAATCGAAAGAGCCTCCCTTGCCGTCCCGGGTGATGCCACTGATCTGGAGAATGTCCCATGGGGCCAGAAAGCCAGTTTCAATCCTAATGAGCTTTTTGAAGCCGCTGACCCTACAGCATCATCATCAGACGCTACAACTGCTTTCAATGAAGGCGCCGCCACGCCGGAGGGCGCTGCTTCGTCTAAAAAAGAAGATCAGGGAAACACACCCACCCAGAAGAAACCCTCGTCATCCAAGAGACCGTCGTTGCTAGCACGTCACTCTTTTGCTGGGTTTACCAAGGATAGGAAGAACCTAGCCACTCCTCCTATTAGCGTTACCGGTAAATCTGCCTTTGAGATTTCACCTGCAGCATCATCGGATAGGAACACCACGAGTGGTAGTGCCGAGTCGCCGCCTTCGTCAGCCTCCTTTCCCGCCTCTCAAGAAAATACCATGAAGCTAGGACCAGGCCCATCGAGACTTCCTATCTCTAGATCTTCATCTTCAATGGTTGTCTTTGCTGTTCCCCGCGATCTGGAAGCAGAGAACCAGCCTCTGGTCAAACGAGCTGGCGTTGTCAAATTATTCGGTCGAAGTAAGCCCGCGGTGTTGACCCGAGAATATGCATACGACCCGGCAGCTCCTTCATCTGGCGATACCGATGTGACTACTGCGGTACATAGTCCAAGTGACGTACTCCAAGCGACACCAGCGAGCGAACCACCGCCTTCCCTTCCCCTAGATTCGATCAAGGTTGATAAGGACAATACTATGCCACCACCCACTCAACGCCAAAGGTCCAAATCGTCAGCGCTCAATCCAAATGTGTTACAGAACAAAAAAGACTCGCTTAGTCAATACGCGATTCCGATCTATGAAGAGTACGAACAAGTTCCAAGCTCACCGTGGTCTCAATCTCCCGCGCCATCACCTGCACCACGAGTCCATCCAGAGCAGAATCCGTTTTTTATGAATCATGCAGTGGATGAAGCAGCCTTTGCACAGAATCCACCATCTCACGATTACGCTCAAGCCCAACCCGTTGCTGCAATTGGTGTGGACAGGTCGAAGAGTGTCGTTCACGTTCCTCTATTGCACGCAAATAGCACAAAGGAATCCACTTCGGAAACGATTCGGTTCCCTGTCGCTGTTCTTTCTTTTCTATCTCCGATCGTACCATACCCGGCTAATTTGAGGTCATCTCTAGTATACTTGATGCCTCATCTTACAGCATCATATTTATTAGCCCACCAGTACAGTCAGCTTGAAAGACAACTAGTACCAGGAGTCTACAAGCCCCGCTTTGGACATCTTCTCGGCCTAGGCGGCACATTTTCAGATGCGAGCAGTGAACTTGAATTAGTCGCTGGCCTCAGTGGCCAAGCAATGACGGATGGCGGATCCATCTCAGCGCGTGCTAGCATATCCAGTCCTGATGATATGACCAACAATTCGAAGTTCAGTCCCTCTCTATCAATAATGGGTACGCCTGGTATCGACAATGTGAGTACAGGTCCCGCTAGTGAACCGGGCACAACACCAGCAATGGGACACAACGTCGACCAAATCGATGGATACTTCAACCTTTATCAAGTGCGAAGCTCTGCTGGTCCTCCTGGTAGTCGAACTCGGGTGTCAAAATCCAGACAGAATCTGTTTCCATCAATGCCAGCCTCACCGAGCGTATCCCGCTCAAAATCAGTCCGCGAGGAAGATTGGTCGAGTCGGGATTCAAGTACCACTGATCAGTTCCATGACAATGGACGTCCGACCCCGGCGCCTGTCCCTTCCCGCAGCTCGTCTCGTAACACTTCGACCACGTCTGTGATTGCACAGTTACAGCGAGAAGGCACCTCAATCTCTGAACATATATTCCAGTTGATGTTGAACTCTGTACCGCTGCATCTGTTCTTAGCCAAAGCACCATTCGGTGAAGTGCTATGGACTAATTCCAAATTTGACGCCTACCGTCGAAGTCAGCCGCTAGACCAGTCCATCAGGGATCCTTGGCAGAACATACACCCGGATGAGGTGGAGTCCATATCGAGGCAGTGGCACAAAGCTCTTCAGACAGGCTCTCAGTTCACCGAAAGAGTACGAGTTAAGCGTTTCGGCGACGATAATGCTTACAGGTGGTTCATCTTCCGCGCAAACCCGTTACTATCCCAAACAGGGCAAGTTGTTTCCTGGATCGGTTCTTTTCTCGACATACACGAGCAACATGTCTCTGAGCTGCGGGCCGCGCAAGAACGCGAAGTCTTTGCTACCAATGTCAAATATCGAGCCCTCGCTAATTCTATTCCTCAAATTGTGTTTGAAGCCACCGAGCTTCGAGGGTTGATTTCAGCAAATGAACAGTGGCATTTGTACACTGGTCAAACAACGGAAGAGGCCATGAACTACGGGTTTACTGCGTATATCCATCCTGATGATTTGGAAAAATGCGGTGTCCTGTCTACAGGGATTGCTAGAGCGAGAACCACGAATGACGTGGCTTCGACTTCTGCATCACTTGATGTTACTCCTCTCAAGTTGTTTGCTAACGGAGTGACACCTGGTTTGCTTGAGCTTGTTAACCAAGGTATAGTAAACTCTCAACAAGATGAGAATGGACGTATTTTCTACACCACCGAGCTTCGAATACGGTCCAAGGGCGGTGGCTATCGCTGGCATCTTGTCCGACTAGTCAAAGTGGAAGCGAGCAATTTTGGGGATGGCGAGGCATCGTGGTACGGTACTTGTACTGATATCAACGACCGGAAGCTTTTGGAACGCGAGTTGAACAAGGCGATGCAGAAGTTGAATCGGGAGATGGAATCCAAGACAAAGTTTTTCAGCAACATGTCCCATGAAATCAGGACACCATTGAACGGTATTCTAGGAACGATTCCATTCATTCTGGACACGGCGCTAGATAACGAGCAGCGTCGCATGCTGGATACGATCCAAAACAGTTCTACCAATCTTCGTGAATTGGTTGACAATATCCTGGACGTATCACGCGTTGAGGCTGGAAAGATGAACATGGTCAAGTCCTGGTTTCACCTCCGCTCTGTACTGGAAGATGTCATTGATACTGTTGCCTCTCGAGCCATTGACAAGGGCCTTGAAATCAATTATCTCATGGATACCGATGTCCCCGACATGGTTATTGGTGATAGATTCCGCATTCGACAAGTGCTCATCAACCTCATGGGAAATGCCGTCAAATTTACTGGTCAGGGAGAAATCTATACTCGATGCTCCGTTTACCGTGAGCCTGAAGTTCCGCTCAGAGATACCGAGCTCTTACTCAATTTTGAGGTTGTCGATACCGGAAAAGGTTTCAGCGACACAGATGCTGAACGATTGATGCAACGATTCAGTCAACTCGGCGGCAATGGATCCCAGCAAAATGCTGGCAGCGGGCTTGGACTATTCTTATCAAAGCAATTGGTCGAGATGCACGGCGGCAAATTGACACCTAGTAGCAGGGAAGGGCAAGGTGCCAAATTCTCCTTCTACATCAAAGTCGACGCACCTCCGCAGGTATCAGATCCCTCGTTGACACGACACTCATCTGATATGTCTGATACTGCAACAGCTGCATCTCAAGGAAACACACAGCCTCGGATTCCCTTGCAGTCGAGCAACTCCACCGATTCCAGGGTATTCGGGTTCCATGATATGTCTCCTGCTCTTGACATGTCTCCCATGACAGAACTTTCCGGTAGTCCAGATCACTCCATACGTCCCGGATTCTACTATGGCTCGTCAGCCTCTTCTGCAGTACCGACTCCTGACTCTTCTGCCCCTACCGAGTCGGCTACGAAACTCGGCCCATCGCCATTGGCTGGGGAATTCCTCGCCGCGGAAACCACCGAAATTAGTGAACCATTAGTGCAGTCTACGCCGACCGTTGAGAAGGCATTGGCTTCTAGTTATCTCCCACCAGTTATCTACTCGGTCCTTATCATCTGCCCTCTCGATCATGCGCGGGAAGCTGTCAAGCAGCATATTGAGCAGGTTATTCCTTTAGAGGTTCCTGCGACATCAACAGCGGTGGCTGATTTAGAAGATTGGAAGGATTTGAAGGAGACGAGCAACTCGGTTATATTCTCGCATATTGTCCTAGATTTCCCGGGCGGGGACGAAATCATGGAAGCATTGCAGCACGTGCTAACCTCGGATATGAAACCGAAGCCATCAATAGTCATTATCTGCGATTTGTACCAGAAGCGTCAGATCAATGGCAAGATTGAAGAATTGATAGTGGCTGGCTTCAGGGTTGATACTGTACCGAAGCCAGTGAAACCGTCGTCGTTTTCCAGAATTTTTGATCCAGATAACAGACGTGATTTGAGCAAGGACCGAAATCAAGACATGGCGCGAGAGGTTAATAACAACTTCAAGACAATGTCCAAGATGGTCAAAGAGGTTATCGGAAACAAGGGATACCGTATTCTACTGGTTGAGGATGACGAAACCAACCGTATGGTGAGAGTCCATCGATTCTCAGCCCAATTTACCGTCATATGCTAACATGGAGTAGGTCATGTTGAAATATTTGGACAAAGTCAAAGTGGTCTCGGAAACGGCAAGCAACGGACAAGAATGCTTGGATATGGTACTATCGCACGAACCAGGCTATTACTCCTTGATTATTGTAGGTTTGGTGTTTTCTTTCTTGATACAACATGAAACTAACTGTTGGATAGTGTGATATTCAAATGCCCATCAAGAACGGATATGAAACTTGTCGGGAGATTCGAGCCTGGGAAGCTCAAAATCACTTTCATCAAATCCCCATCATGGCGCTGTCTGCCAATGCGATGACTGATCAAATCGATGATGCAGCCCGAGCTGGATTCAACGACTATGTGACCAAGCCAATCAAACACAATGAGCTTGGCAAAATGATGATGAGTCTTCTCGATCCTAATACCCCTGGAACGTTGCTACGAGATCGCAAAGATTGGCGGCAACAAAAAGCTTAGAAAACCATTACACCGTTGCATGCTCTCGCCGCTTTGCAACATTCTTTCGAAGTCGATGAAATTCTCGATTCAAAGGACAACCATGACGATGTCGGCCGTTTGTTACATTATATACACTCACATTAGGCGTTTTGCACGAGCGGATGGTGTCCGGGACTGGATTATTTGTCGTATATTGTTACATGGTTCGCTTCTTGTATTACCATTTCACATACCCATGCGTTTCTTTTCTGCAGTTTCACTTTTTTTTTTCTCTCTCTTCTTCTTGGGTATGTCATGTTCATGAAACTCGAACTCTGTGGGATTTTGTCATTTCCATTGTTTTGGGGGCTAACATAAGCGGGGAAAGCATTTTGAAACACGCAGCATCGGATGCTTTCATCGGGAACAAATTTGTCTTTGCTGTCTCTGGGACTTACATGCATATAATTGGAGTTTATCAAGAAATATACATTCAGTCTAGTTGGAGATACCTAGTTAGTTATGACATTGATCAATCTGGAATCTTCTAAATCTCTAACTTCGGGGGCTTCCTATAGACCCCCGTTCTTCAAAATGTAGTCATTCCAATTATCCAAAATTGAATCCTTCTCAACTCCCTTCCACAACTCATCCATCCTCTCAGCCACCGCTTCACTCAACGGTCCCTTTTTGAGCCCTTCAATAGTCGCAGTCAAATGATCCCCAAACCTCGACCCAACAATAATTCCATCGCCCAACTCACCATCTAGAAGCGAATGATACACAATCCATCTATACGCCAACTCCGCCTGCGAGATGCCTTCCTGAGCAGCTAATTTCCCGAACTGAGTCAGAAATTCCAACATAGATGGTTTATTGTACAGCGTATTCATCATCTTGCCAAAAATGATCTTCGGATCAAACCTCCCCTTGGCATTCGCAACGTCCTCGGGCGTCTTTGTCAAGAATCCGCCTGCAATAGGACTATAGGCATAGAAGGCAATCTTGTACTTGCGAAGAATCGGAAACAATTCAGTCTCGACTCGGCGTCCGACGGCGTTGTAGTTGCCTTCGTACACGGAGGGCAGCACGAAGTCATTCTCAAGAGCGATTTTGCAGACTTCTTCGACTTCAGCGGGGGCGAAGTTTGACAGGCCGAAACGTTTGATTTTGCCTTCTTTGTGGATTTGGGTTATGCCGCGGAGGGTGTCTATGAGAGGGACGCGTTTGTCGGGGGCGTGGATGAAGTATACATCTACCTATTGACCACATCAGTGCTATCCATGTCAAAGGGCTGGGAGAGAAAAAGGGCGTACTCACAGCGTCGGTATTCAATTTCTTCAAACTCTCCCCCACAGCCTCAACAACCCTTTCCCCACTCGACTCAACGCGCGCCAACCCTCCTCCAATCTTGGTATCGATTGTGAACCCCTTTCCCGCCGCGTTCGCAGCACCGAGTAACTCTTCACTGTCACCATAGACTTCGGAAGAGTCGATGGTTTTGATGCCTTCCTTCTCAAGCCAGGTGAGGACTTCGCTGACCTTGTCGGCGTCGAAACCGTATTGGGTGCTGAAGATGGCGCCGCCGAAGATGATTTTGACGTTGTTTGTTGTTGGTGCCATTTTCTGCTGTATAGGTAGTAGTATGTTGTTGGACGAACTTTATATTTGTTTATAAAAATGTGTTGCGATGCTATGCCAGATGTTGTCTGACTGTCTATTTCTACACCTTATATACACCTCTCTCAGGCTTCTAGATGATGCCATCGTGGCATTATTTAAGTGTTGATTGTTAATCGTTGTATTGACCGGGGAAATGGGAAATTGGCCTCGGTAACTCCGCATGTCGGTGTGCATTGTTACAGTTGTTTGAAGAATACTGTGTAGCCGGATATAAGCCTCAGAAGTTTAATTGGTTATCCTCTGCCGTCTCGTACTAAGATTGTGAGGTCTTAGCAGCACTGAGAGTGGCATGTCTGCAGGAGGTGATATGCTTACTTGAGAAGATGTAGAGCTAACCCTAATCCTAGCGAGAACTTCGTTAATGACATGATAGGATCTCAACAGCGGCATCCAACATTGCGTAGCTACGAGACACAGCAATGCCTCAGCCAGATTGTAACACAACGGCCATATAATCAAAGTGTCTGTCATATGCGAGGCTCGCTGCAAGGATTCGAAGACTTGCATCCTGCACGCTGATTGGCCGATCCTCTACGTCGAGACAATTACTTGATTAGGAAGTTTTTACGCTGCGCCTTTGAACACGCTATTTGCTTAGAACATATGATGAATAATGAAATGGCTTTTCTATAAACAGTCGCTGAATTCGAGGAAAACAAATGAAAACATTCAAAGCATGACAGATAATCTAAAATATAACCTCCTTTCTCACACCAACGGGTGATTGATCTACCTCATCTGATATCCGCTCTCGCGATCAGTATCAGAGGCAGACATCAGAGCACCACCCTGATAATCCTTCCCATCCTTGCGAGCACGCATACTCCTCGCCAACTCGCGCCATTCCCCCTTCCAAATCAATCCAGGATGGAACGAAGTCAAACAAATAACCGCAATAGAAATCATCGCACCCTCCAGAACCATAAACGTAATCTCATCATTGGCCAGGGACCCGTTGAATCCACCCGAAAGCTCAGCGCAACGGAACACGGAACGGACGAAGATGGTCAATGTAGCGATTCCGAGAGACCAGAGGAATAGCTTGAATGAGGGTGAGGCGCGCAGGGCGTCGTATTGCGGGTTGAGATCTAGGGATCGCGCGCGGCGGACGCGAAGAGCAAAGTCTGTACAGAGGGCGGCAAAGACGGCGAGACTGAATACTTGCCATGATACACCGGCAATCATGATGTTGATTCCCGTTTGTTGGGTAGAGCCAGTTGCGCTGGCGGCGATGCCGCCTCCGGCCGCTTGGAGTAAGAGAGCGATGAAGTCGCCGGCAATGAAGAGGTAGGTGTAGGTCTTGGGACGGAAGCGGGAGATTCTTCCGCCGTAGACGATGACGATACGTGAGAAGCAGAGGTAGACAGCGGCGGAGAGGAAGGCGGGGGCAATTGTAAGGCAGACGAGGTATCTGATCACAATCGTTAGTGTACAGAACAGAAGGACCAGTTGACGAAGGAACTTACTCAAGGAATGGAGTCTGAGGGAATGGATTATAATGCATCTGCACACGTCCGATATATCCAATGATTTCACCAACCAGTCCACCGACCATGGCAATCAGATAAGTCCATGTTTTGTAGTATACACCGAGTCCGATGTGTAATAGCAATGCAAGGCCGAAGATGGCGACGTATATGAGGTTACCGGCAAGAGAGGGTATGTAGTCAACTTGAGCCCAATCTAAGGGGCAAGTATCGAGTGTGCAGAGGTCGGTGTTGTTATAGAGGGTCGCATTGAAGGTCCCTGTCGTTGCGTTGAACATACTGACTGGGAGTTTCTGTAGCTAGGATATGGATATGAGGATAGGGGACAAGAGGGCAATTGATCGATGTCTTATATAGCAGTTGCAATTCGAACTGAAAATAGAAGAATAGACTCAAGATCAAAAGAATTCTTGATATTGTTGTTATTGTTAATTGTTGATGTGCTTTGTACTATCTAAACATGGGCATCCATGGCTATCTTTATACTCGATCTCTATTTCCATCATCCCATTATTACCGAGCCGACGCTCTTACTTCCCCAGCCATAGTGATTCACAATTTAGGCTTCCCAATTTCTTTTTGATCTGATAAATTATGGGGTCTGTATTTTCAATTGGTCCTGATAGCTGAATATCTGACACGTTGAAGGACACTAAAAGTGACAGGATGAATGGATCGAAATCTAAGCCCCAGTCGAACAACCTTGCAAAGTTGCGAATTGCTATACTTACTATGGTATGCTACACGCATTAACCAATAAAATCCTTTGAAGATCGGTCATTATCAGGCCGTGTCGTTCAAGCAGCAGTCGCTACAGTTTGTGTGGACCTATTTTTATCGACTTTAATTGAGATGCCTGAGGAAGCTGAATCTCGGCTCGGAATTAAGCTATGTGTACGAGGCTGTATATGCATTAATGAGAGTACTAAGTCATGCTATGTAATCATTGTAATGCCGTGAGTCGTAACCAATAATAACTTAAACCATGCTTCAGACAGTCAGGGCTGAGTCTCCGTTTCAACTAAGAGCTCGTAATTATGGGGTCCGAACTGACGCGTAAGCGTTCGACTATTCTAGTAATAATGTTACGACCGTAGATAAGAGAGAACATCCATATAAGTCCTAAGAAGAAACTCTCCCATAGAAATGTTACTCCGGTAGGCATCTACGAATGAGCGTAGTATTGATCAGACAGACCGCCAAGAGACCAGAGGATTTTTGAGAACCTTAGGGTTTAGGCTCCTATGTTACCAATATTAGATTGCTTGGAGAAGCGACTGCGGCTTATTCAGCGAAAAGTCAGTTTAATGCATTCAAGGATTGTTGAGCGATATTCGCTTTGATGCTTTGTAAGTTATTTTTTGTAGGTGTACATGTACTGAAATGTTACTATGGCTCGAGCCTGTGTGCGCAGGAGATCCGAGATGGAGCATCAATGTCTCAATACATGTCAAAAGACAGTTACTATCTCCAATGACGATCATTGTTGATCTGAAGCGTGAAGTGCTAGGGTTAGTATAACCCAGCCCTAACTGGACAATAGCGGAACCGGCTGGCCTGTAACCGGAACCGGGCCCTCAAAGCAGACTATAAAAAATGCATCGCATGAAGACAAAGGGTCTCAATATCATGATACCATCTATTCAGTTTCTGAAAATCTCGGAATGAGTACTTTATTGTTTCAGGATGGCGAAAAGCAAGCTGGTGGTGACGCCGATACGATAAGTGCTCCGGCCAAAAATGCACCCGATCAGCACCAATCAAACGAAGCAGAGCAGAAAAAGTCAGATGCGATATTTAATGAAGAGAAAAATGCTGTGGATATACAGCCAGAAGAGTCCAAGCAGAAGGACGCACCATCAGCAACAGCTGATGCCCCGTATTGCGTATTGCCTGAAGGGCAAAAGGTCTTTCTGATGCTGCTTTGCTCCTTTGCCGCAATGATTTCACCCATCTCGAGTAGTATCTACTTCCCGGCTTTGAACAGCATTGGAAGTGATCTGGATGTGTCAACTAATAAGATGAACCTTTCTATCACGATGTTTCTGGTTAGTACAACGCGCTGCGGAACTTGCTCTTCGAGCGGAGGATGCGGCTAACACAGTCTGAGTAGATCTTTCAAGGAATAGCTCCATCCTTCATTGCAAATATCTCCGATATCCATGGTCGCCGCCCAGCATATGTGATCGCCTTCGTGGTCTATCTGGCAGCCAACATCGGCTTGTCCTTACAGAACAACTACGCAGCTCTCATGGTCCTTCGATGCCTGCAAAGCTCCGGCAGTAGCTGCACCATTGCATTGGGTAGTGCAGTGGTTGCGGATTTGTCTACCCGTGCAGAAAGAGGAAAATATATCGGTTACGCGACCATGGGCGTTACACTCGGACCGGCTTTGGGTCCTGTCATCGGAGGATTGATAGATCATTTCCTGGGTTGGCGGTGGATATTTCGCTTCTTGATTATACTCGCCGGTGTGTACGCTGCTCTTGTCGTGATGTTCCTCCCAGAGACATGCCGTGCTGTCGTGGGTAACGGATCTGTGCCGAGTGCGAGATGGAATCGTTCCGGATGGCAGATTCTGAGCAGCGGATTCCGGCACGCAAGGAAAACCCCAGAGCCAAACTGTGACACCGTGCAAAAAGGCAAGCGTCGGCCTAATGTCTTTGCGTCTGCATTGATTGCCACCGAAAAGGAACCTGCCATCATCCTCGCTTATGGAGCATTGCTGTATTGCGGGTATATGGCTGTTCTGAGCACCTTGACGTCGCAACTCAAGACGCAGTATGGCTTTAATTCGATCCAAATCGGGTTGTGTTATCTTCCCCTCGGTTTTGGTAGCCTCACATCTCGATGGACGGTGGGATTTCTACTTGACTGGAATTTTAAGCGGGAAGCTGCACGACAGGGGATGCCGATAATCAAGAATCGACAACAGAGTATTGAGAAGTTCAACATCGAGGTAGCTCGACTCGCAATCACAATCCCCTTGTTTTATGGAGGTGCATTGTGTTTGATCGCCTACGGCTGGGTAATGCAGTCCAAGACGTCTCTTGCAGGACCGATGATTATGTTGTTTTTTATGGGACATTTGACGACAGGGGCTTTCAGCGCGTTGAATACGCTGATCATCGACACGAATCGCGAAAGTCCAGCAACGGCTGTAGCTGCAACTAACCTCTGGCGTTGCTTGACTGGTGCTGGTGCTGTTGCAGTAGCAGGTCCGCTGATCGAGCGAATTGGAATTGGTTGGACGGCTACTTTTATTGCGTTCTTGTGGCTGACGTTCAGTCCGTTGGTGTGGGCTGTTTATAAATGGGGACATATTTGGCGGGAGGACTTGCGGAGGAAACGCGAAGTACGGTCTAGCCTATGAAGAAAGCGGAGATGATGCAATTGGAAAGAGTTTAAGTGAGGTCGACACAAGACGAGAAACCCTAGCCCTAACCCTTATATACCGTATGTTCAAACACGTATTGAATTTACCGTACGCCAAATGCGGAGCCGAAAGGCCAAAACATATTTCTTATATAGCAGCCAATAGGAAGCCCTAGCTTCGCAGAAATATGGAGACCACCTAATCTGGCCGTTATGATTGGCTACTCGGGCAAGGGATATGCAAGCTAATCTGATTGGCTTCGACAAGGTTTATGGAAGAGCTAAGCTTCAGCTGTTTCACAACTTTCATTCTTGGTGTCTTATTCTGTTCTTCTCTGTCGTCGGCAAGAAGGAGAGGGAATAATAACATGCTTGTGAAAACATGCGAGACCCAAGAGTTTAATACCATGACAAGTCGAAAAGAAGCGCAATTTCCAACCAGTCGGATCCTGACAACCCCGTACCTTAATGCAATCCTCTTACATCATTACTCCGTATGGAGCAATCACAGCCTCGGTCGTCGCGTCCTCCAACTCCTTCGTATCCCCTGCCTCTATCTCATTGGACGCGCTTTCAGCATTGGTATTCAGGCACTCGATGCAGGAAACCCCATCAAAAGCAAGGAACTGTACTACGGAGTACAGAGTACTTTCACTAGTGCCCAACACATAATTTATGCACTTGTCCGTCTGGTCTTAGGCGGTTGCCAGGCTAAAATCCCTGCTTGCGTTGTCTATGGGCAAACAATTCGAGGCAACAGCCAACAGCCAACTCGCTGGGCTCATGCCTCTGGTTGATCATTGTAGCTTTTGACTCTTTTCCTTATTTTCTGACTTACAATCCCCGCGTTGGCAGTATTTTGGGCAACCCCATGGATGCATGTTGGTGATTGAGCAATGGCTGCTTGGCTGTCGTCGCCCAGCTATTCATCTAGGATAGATTTCTCAAAATGAGACTAATTCGGCGCCAATATCTCGGCCTCGTCCCGGTTGCGACTTTATTCTTCATATTCGGCACGATTTACTCGACGTATAGCTGGACCAGCACACAACAACTCAACAAGGATCGATGGTCGCAAAGACCAGGCGACCAGGAAACGCAACAATTCCACGCTGGACAAAATTACGATGATCCTAACTGTGTCGACTTCCCACGCGACCGGCTCCAAGATATACAAATCGTGTTAAGGATTGGCTCAACGCAGCCTTTTGACCAGATTTCGTCGCATATCAATAATATCACGAATTGTATATCGAATCTGATCGTCATTTCCGACCGAGTGGAAGAGATTGGAAATGGGTTCTGGTCGCACGATATTATCGCCGATTTACCAAAAGTATACTGGGAAGGGATAGACAAGGACGACGACGAAACCGATCAAACTGCCGGCCTAAAGGCATATGCAAACATAAACAAGGGTGATAGCTCATGGAAACAGGGAAAACATGCCAACGACCGCTTGACTAATAGACAAGGGTGGCTGTTGGATCGGTTCAAATTCTTGCCTATGGTCGAATATTCATACAATGTGAATCCGTCCGCAAAGTGGTTTTATTTCATAGAAGCCGATACATATGTTGTTTGGGACACGCTGTTTCATCTTCTTGATCGGTACGATTTTCAGCAGGAATGGTATTTTGGCTCCCCGTCACCAGGTCGCGAACTGAACGGCGAAAAGACGTGGTTCGCTTACGGAGGCAATGGTTTTATACTCAGCCGAACAGCGATTCAACGACTTGTGAGCAAGGATCCGGTCAAGTCGACAGATGAGTCAAGCAACACCAACCGTACCGAGTTGTCTCTTACAGAAAGATGGGCTGATCTAGTCAAAAGCGACTGCTGTGGAGATTCTGTTTTGGGCTTTGCGTTGGCAAACAAAGGCGTATTTTTGTCTGGATTGTATCCCATATTCAATCCTCATCCGTTACACGGGATTCCATTTGGTCCTAGTGGGAAGCCATATTGGTGTCAACCAGTACTCAGTCTACACAAGACATGGCCTGGCGATGTGTCTGGGTTGACACAATTTGCCAAGGATCACACTAGCAAGGTATGCAATTTTTCACTCCGTATGCAAGACAAGCCAACTGACTTTATCTGCTTCAACAGCCTTTGATTTATACCGATTTATTCAAGTACCTCAATCTAGATCAGGTGGCGCAACGCGACGACTGGCAAAACTCAGACTGGAACGGCTTCGAAGAAGCACCCGAAGCACCCGTCCATGAAACCATCAAAGCATGCGCCGCAGGATGCCATGCTCACGGCGAATGTTTCCAATGGACTTACTGGACCGAAACGTCCTGGAAATATAAATCCATACCAAAGAAGAAATGCACATTTGTGCGCTCGATACGTTTAGGAACCCACAAGGACCGTGAAGAGTCGTGGACCACGACCGCTGTTTGGACGAGCGGATGGGATATAGAGAAGATCTCGAAATGGGCGAAAGATAATGCCTGTGGCGCACCGGAGTGGGTAGAGCCGAGTTTACAAAGGATCTATTAGATGGTTTTCATAATTTAATGTGTTAGACTTTGTGGATAGAGATACCCTTTTTATTATGATTTGTACCTGTCATATACACATATTGTCATATGTGATGCTATGAACTCTCATATTGAAGCAACTCCGTAACATTAACAATCCCATAACCCCTCCGCTTCAACTCTGGAAGCACACTTCTCAGCATAGGCAACGTCCAAGGTCGCCCATCATGGCAGATGATAATCCCTCCGGGTCGCGCCATGCGAAGGATATGCGCAGCATTAACTTTTGCGAATCGGATTTGAGGATCGTGAGGATACACATCGCCTAGAACGAGTTTATACTGGAGACGACTCACGATATTGCGCATGTTGTTGGTGTACCATCCACTTCCTGGACGATAATACCTCGGAAATGCAATATCATTCTCGGTCGTTGTCGGTACGCCCTTCACGGCGTTATGGGCGTTTTGAATAATTTCATCGACTTGACTGATCTGAGACACAAGCTCGTCATCTGGCAGCTTGTACCCTGGTTCATCATACATAGCATGATTACCCAGCTCATTTCCACTTCGAATCAATTCCTGAAGAATCTTATCTCCTTCATCCTTCATATTCGAAACATGTGACCCAATAATGAAAAATGTCGCTGTTGCATCGTTCACTTTGAGTATTTCCAAGATCTCGGCTGTATATGCTGATGGTCCATCGTCGATAGTGAGTGCAATCACTTTTTCTGATGTTGATACATGCCAGAGCACATCAGGCCAGCGATGCTGGAAGTATTGAATTATCCAGAAGGGTGGGTAATACACAGTATAAACAAGAAACAGGAGGACCAGTAGCAGGAGCAGTAATAGGAGAAGCAGCATGTTGCGCCGCGCTTGTCGACTCCTGTCAATCCATAAATGATATTCGTATGCCGAAGGCGCTCGAAATTGATGGTGTCAGCACCAATAGCCTGGGTTAAACCGATCAGATCGTAGATTCTTGTTGGATGAGCCTGGTTGATGGAAGAAAAAGGAATGTGAGATTTAGTATTTCCTTTAACTGAGCCGGTGGCTGAGCACCATCCACACGGCTACTATCAGCGCAAAAAATTCCATTTTGAGCATTTGTCTTCATGACTGGCATGTTTCTACTTATTGATTTAGCCGATATTTGGTATTTAAAGCCGATGAATAGCCATTACATGTAGTAGCGTACAGCAATTTATCAAGCTCATATTTGTATGATACGCAAATGCAAGGAGACAAGTACACCTGGACAATGCCACTGTCTCATATGGTTGTTTCGAATCGATACAATATCCTATAACTACTCCTTCTTCTTATAGATCGTGCATCATGGTTCTGGGGTAACTGTACCAGAGATCGGACATTCGGGGATCCTGCCGGTCGCCAACCCGCGAGTCAAGCCGTTCCACGGAGGTCCTCCGTGTCGCGCGAAGCTTAAACCAACAGCCACAACTTCATCCTCTTTAATTTCATCACACATCCTGTCCACGTATAATCAAGGCAATCGCCAAAATGGGTGTCATCAGCCGCTTCCTCAAATTGACGACCGCCGGAGGCGTCGCGACAATCGGCGCACATTTCATCTGGACTCGCAATTCGCACGTCGAGCCTCTGCCGACGACGGATTATCTGTTTACCTCGCCAGTGTACAAGAAGCTCAACCCCAACGAGAACGCCGTGTTACGTGACGATTGCATTCGCAAGGTTCCTTTGTCGCAGATTGATCCCAAGTTGTTGGAGAAGAAGGGCAAGTTGGCCGAGAAATTTTGTGCTGGTGTTTGGGGTGGCCTAGGTAAGTTGTTGATCATGTTTTCACAGCTATCCCCAAATCAGATCGCAATCGGATCGCTGACTTTTTGCATCTTTGACGACGAATAGGCTACGCTTTCCAACGCCAATACCTCGCCAAAAAATATCAAGGACCCAAAACCGCACACCAGCTCTGGTCCACCAACGAACTCATCTCCTCCACCTACGAAGTCGGCACCGAGATCACGGATCATTTCCAAGTCGTCGAGAAGACAGATAACAGAATCGTGGTCCGGTGCGGTGATTCGCCCTTGAACCATGACGTTCGAGAATCCGATGGCCTCTTCGAAATGTCTGTCGACGTCAAGAAGGATGAAGGCGTTGCCGAGTTTCATTTGAAGAGTGTCTTTTTCAATGGGTTAACTGGGACAAAAGCAGAGGGCTCGGTTATGCCTTGGCATATAGAGTTGCTGCACCGGGAATATAGCAAGATTTGGATGGAGAGTGCGTTGCGCAATGTTTATGCTTAGAGGTTAGAGGTTGTTGAGCGTTTTGTTGTGAGATATACCTTTTGATATTAATGATTACACCTTGAGACAGAAACCATATTACCTTTTAGACATCACATATCAAGGCTTATACCCGAACCCCATTAATTAATATTGTTGAAACAAGATATTTACACAGCATTACAGAACAGCGCTGGATACAGTGATTACCTCATGAGGTCTGTGTCGTCGAACTACTTCGGTCCTTCTCCTCCGAGTCTGTCATCCGCACTTGTCAACGTCACTGCCAGCACAGTAGGAATCGCCAACACCAAAGACCCCATACACAAGCCCCAATCCATGAATAACTGGATTGTAGGCGATACTTCCAAAGCATTGATACGCCACGCCATTGCACCACCAACACTCTGAAAGGCCTTGTATGCACCCACCAGAACCGCCGTCACCGTTGCCGAATTTGACTGTGCTCCAATCAGCCAGTAACAAAACGATTGCCAGAACGCATCATATGCGCCATAGAAGATGTACAAAAATATCGGGCCAACAGAGCTAGGAGTCCACGTGAAGTCAATGTCCTGTTTGCGATGCTCCTCGTTGATGCGATGACTGGACCATTTCTGAAACGCATATCCGCCTCCCCAGATACACATGCCGGTGGTGAAGAGAAATATCCATCCTATACGTGCTCGTTGCGGCCTGCTGACTTTGGGTAAATCGAGAAGCACGCCTATAACAAGGCCGCCAACCATTTGAGCTAGCCAATACAAAGCGCCGTTGAGTGACCGCGTGCGAATATTGAAGTTGTTCCCGTTGACTTCGTTTTGCTGATACGAGTAAAAGACGTTGGCGCTGAAGAAGAGTGGTATCATGCAAAGTACGCGCCAATCGCTGGCCATCTTGAGACAGACATTCAGAATCTTAGCTGGTGACTTTTGGCGGGCCTCAACGATAGCGCCATGGTTCCGAACTGAGGATGGAGGACAGATCAAGATTCCGAGTAGCCATCCAATGGCCATGACAACCAGAAGGGAGATGTAAGTCGCATCCGAGACCGTGCCAGTAGTTGAACGATAATTTAGGCCGAAGCTCGCTAGTGAACCCACTCCGCCGCCGAGGTTGAATATTACCCAGAAAAGTGCGATTGCGCGGCCCTTTTGTTGTTCTGGTACATATGTTGTCATGATAGCGCCTTGGGAGACCCATACGAAAGATGCTCCTATACCCAAGATTGCTCCGGCGACAATGACAAAGGCACCATTTCCATTTTCTGCTTTATATCAGCTCTGGCACATACTGCCAAGTTCAGGATGGAACCTACTGTTAAAACACAAAAGAGCACCCGAATAAAACGGATATGCCCAACCACCGAGTAACAGACATACACGCGGCCCAAACTTGTTGAAGACTGGTCCAACGATAAAAAGAGCAGTCACTGCCATGGCGGAAAGTAAAGCTACGGTGGCATTCGCGGCCACTGTAGGATCAACTTGTCCCGAACCACCGATACCCGTCAAAGCATTATACATCTATAAAACCCAGTCAGCGGTGAACTATACAGTATTGCAAAGGAAATACTCACTCCCGGACAGCAAAAGCATATACCACTAATAAGAATTATTTGAAACCATGGGTTCGAGTATATGTTATAAAGTTTTGGCGGCGGATTTTCCTGAGTTGTTGCTGGTTGTGTTACGTTTGCTGCCATTATCTCTTCG
Organism: Talaromyces liani; assembly: GCA_022814505.1. Taxonomy (NCBI): domain Eukaryota; kingdom Fungi; phylum Ascomycota; class Eurotiomycetes; order Eurotiales; family Trichocomaceae; genus Talaromyces; species Talaromyces liani. The sequence continues at coordinate 492,238 of JAKLNL010000001.1, forward strand.
GGTTTGAGTGTCTCTGTGGATGCAGATGATATGCATGTCACTGCCGAGGTTGCAGATGCAGCTGTTGGGGATAATTCGGACATATCGTCAGCTGCGTATACAACAACGACCGACAGATTATGCTGCGCAGATCATGGACGTATGGATGCAAGATTGGATAGATCCCGTGGCTCGCTTAGGCGTATTGCATTTAAAGCCGATTTCTCGTCACATTCTTTCATCCCCGTCCTTGTTTATTCGTAGATGTTCTCGTGTCCGGGGCAGCGATTGGAATGTGGAATGTGGATAGATGACATGTGTACAGCGAGTGCATACATATCTGACGATAAGGTCTAGAGTTCTGAGTCGTAAAACGTAAATAGATTGTCTCCACAGATATGTACGCAAATTAACCAATTGACATCGTGAGTGTATGTATCCATAAATCTATACCTAGGTGATCTAGGGCAGGGACCCTATCCGATATACCCATGCGATGTCTCCCAACCAAAATGGGGCTCAACATCTGCGCCCCTCGACAAGGACTGAGGGACTGGCAAAAAGATATACCCCAAGTGGAGGGTTGACGAGAGCGGACGAACTCGCGTCTCTTTCGAGATTCGCATGCTTATATATATTCTGGTACGTATATACATTGATTGTACTATAGAGAGTGTGCCCTCTATAAGAGACCTAGAGACGAACGCTGATTGGCACGTTAGTGAAGCTGGTACTGCTTATTGGTTGGACTGTGTAGGAAGAAACTCACCCATAACCAGCTCGGCCATCTTGCCATGTGAAGGGGTATATTTTAGGGGTACTTTTTTCCGATTTTTGTTTTTCTTGAGCTGTGTATAGGGTACCTAGTCGGATGCCGTGAGGATAGCAGACGGTGGTGCTGTATCCAGTTAGCGTCATATAGGCGAGAGATATGAGGCAGCACCACACATAGAGAGCACTCTGCAGTTAGGTAGTACAATCAACGCCATATTTGAGCCTCTCACCATCGAATACTTACATGTAGGTATATTCAGAAACCAAAACCGAAAAGGGAAGTTCAAGATGCGGCCTCAGGTGTCAAAGGATTACAGCGAGAGTCGGATTGTCCAATGATCGTGCAGAATTTGATTAGTCATGGTTACCATACCCCGCAGGATCTACCAAGCACATTGGCCAATCAGCGTGCCCGATAACCAGCAGCTCGTGTCCTCCTTCCTTCTCTATAGCTCAGCCAGCTATAACATCCCTCCTCTCAACAGATAAGAACGTTGTCAGCCCATATATTACCTACAAGGACGCTTAGGAATCTTTCTTTCCTGCTTCTCATCCCACTTACGTATCCGACCCATGCATACTTCCATTCCTCAAACATACTTGTAAGATGGAGGATCCGGATACCAAGCCTATCGCTTCCGGAGCAATCGCTCCAGCACTCACCGGCAATGACGACCCTCACAAAGGCGACGTGCTCGTGATCGAGCAGACGCGCGGCATCACAATCGCAGAGCACGAGACCACTTTCCTAGAAGCTATCCGGCAATGGCCGAAGGCTGTAGGCTGGGCATTCCTTTTCTGTATCGCTGTTGTTATGGCTGGATTTGATGCGCAGATTATTACCACGTTCTTTGCGCTACCTGCTTTTCAGCGGAGGTTTGGGTATGAGTATGACGGCAAGTACATCATTCCGGCTCCGTGGCAGATGGCTTTGAATATGGTAAGTAATTATAGTGTCAGAAAACAGCGATTCGACTGATCTAACTGTTTTACTAGGGAAACCCCATCGGCCAGGTCCTTGGAGCTCTCGCCTGCGGTTGGCCTCTAGAAAAGCTAGGACGGCGATTAACACTAGCCTTGTGCTGTGTATGGTCCATAGCATTCGTCTTTGTCCAGTTCTTCTCAACCAGCATTGGTATGCTTTGCGCCGGAGAGATCCTCGGCGGCCTTGCGTACGGATTTTACGTCGTTATTGCTCCGACATATGCCTCTGAGATCTGCCCTCTTGCTCTCCGTGGCGTTCTCACAGCATCAGTCAATCTCGCCTTCGTAATTGGCCAGTTTATCGCACAGGGAGTGGCAGCAGGCCTCGAGAGCCGATTGGACGAATGGGCCTACAAAGCGCCTTTTGCCATTCAATGGGTGTGGCCTGCGGTTCTGCTTGTTGGCCTCGCATTTGCACCTGAAAGTCCGTACTGGCTAGTACGCAAAGACAGAATAGAGGATGCTCGCAAATCATTGATGAGACTCTCGTCACCCAAAAATCGTCCGGATATTGAGGGCATGCTAGTAATGATTGAGCAAACCGATTTCCTTGAGCGAGAACTCGAAGCTACGACGACCTATTGGGATTGTTTCAAAAAGGCGAATCTGTTCCGTACCGAGATTTCTGTCATGGTATATTTGATACAGGTCATTGGTGGCAATCCGCTTATCGCTTATGCTACGTTTTTCTTTGAAATGGCGGGTTTGGATTCTGCTGAATCGTTTAACAGTGAGTTTGGCTATCACCAACGTTTTTCTATTTATTGATGCTGATGTCTGATAGTGGGAGTGGGTAATACCGCACTCGGATTTGTAGGAACATGTCTATCATGGCCATTGATGCTCCGCGTAAGTTCACTTCCTCACAAGTCCTGCCCTTTGCCACGCTTTACTAATTTATATATAGTTCGGTCGCCGCACAATCTACAATAACGGCATGATTCTCATGACAATCATCCTCTTTGTCATCGGCTTCCTCGACCTTGGTCGCGACAATACCGGCGTTGTCTGGGCTCAAGCCTCTCTAATGGACATATGGACTTTCATCTATCAGACTACAGTGGGCCCGATATGCTTCGTAATCATATCAGAAATTTCAGCAACTCGTCTACGTGGTCGGACCATTGCAATAGCTACTGCCGTCCAAGCCGCTGCCAATATCGTCTTCACGGTCGTGTTGCCATACATGCTCAACTCTGACGAAGGTGATTGGCGTGGCAAAGCCGGCTTTCTTTTCGGTGCTATCAGCTTAGCTTGTTATGGATGGTGTTATTTCAGGTTACCGGAATCGAAGAACAGGACCTTTGAGGAGCTAGACATCCTATTTGAGCGAAAGGTTCCACCCCGTGAGTTCAAGAACTATGATCTGTTGGCAAGTGATTATGAGCATGAGGTGTGAGCACAGGTTCGAGAGTCTAGTCCATATCTGGTACCCTTCTTGGATGCATGATCCTGTTTGCAGATTGTTTCTCTGCCTACAATCTGTCATGATGAGAGTTTACGATTTACGAAGTTGCTGTTTAATGCCCAAGGTGGTTAGTTAAGCCTCACAATAATTGCTAGTAGTCAATAGACCCGTATCAATGCATTTCACGGACTCCCCTCTATACGCAAACATCCTAGCTTATTACCGTGTACTTCGTACGTACTTATGAGTCATGACCTCGTCGCAATATTCACCTCCCATACCAGGTATATATAACTTTCCGTGGCTGTCCGTTATCTTGATCGATCGATCGATCGCAATGTGGATAAGTGCCAGGTGCCGCATCAAAGGCAATTCTTTTCTTCATCAATGTAAGATGTTGGGAGATTTTTCTCTATAGATACTTCTAATCCTGTCTTCGTAGTCTATTTCAGAGTCTTTTAATAAATCCACCAAAGATACTCACCTCATAGACATCAACTCAATAAAATATACTCCCAGTCTTCCAAAAAAATTCCCTATTAGTCTGGCTGACTAACAAGTCAGGGCAGGTAGTGCTTCTACTTACCGCAAACGTCCATTTGTCGCGAGGCCTAGGGCTTGGGGTTTGTTCCTCCCCGACCCACGTTCATCTTATTGATATTAAATGTGATGAGATCAACGACTTTGTTTTAAGTTCTGATATTCGCGGATGTAAAAAATTCGATAGACTGAACGCCAATGTAATTATGGAGACACCGAAGTAAAGTGTTAGCCTCGATTACCTTTGTAAGAGTGTGAGGGATCATGGATGAATCAGAAAATCATCGTCGATTCGTCGTCAAAATTTTCAGTAATTTCTATTTGCAATCTATATAATATTTCAGTAACTATATGCCGAGTATATGTACAGGTCTTTCTACGGAGTGATTAGAAACCATTTCTTTCACAAAGAATGCGCATCAGTCATCAGATCTAGTAGAATGGGCAGGCAACCTGACTCTCCAAATGATCAAGCCCACAACACCAAAAAGGCCTGCAGCAACCATCCAGGCCAATCCTATCCAAAACCCACCCAATTGCAGCCCCCAGTTGAAGAAGCCAGTCATGACGGGACTGGCCATAATCATACCCATAGCTTGGATGATCTCAATCAATGTATATAAGCGAGCTGTCTGGTCACGATGAATCATAGTCGTAACCACCGAACGCGTAGTATAGACGAATCCAGCACCCATAGTTTGGATGACGAGGAAGAATAACATGATAGAAACATGAGGCGAGAGGCCCATGCCTAGAGTGCCTATTAAAAGACACATGACACTGGCTTTGGTGAGAATCAAGTCTTTGGTACGACTGTCAACACCTCGTTTCTTCTGCAGATACCAAGAAGCCAGTGGCAGGATGGCGACGAACAGAAAGACCATCAAAATCGATTTGATGGAGGTGATCATATTTGCTGCTGCAAGACGCCAGTCGTATCTGATAGAGACATACTGAATCAGGAACCATGAAGTTCCTCGGCTGAGTTTGTAGACCAAAAACGCCGAGGAGAGCAAGATCACTTGTCTATCTTTGAAGAAGAAAGAGTACGCGACGAAGGAGGTCTTGACTTTCATCCAAACCGTAGTTGGAGGCTGTTGCGCTGCGGTGACCTTCGCAAAAGGCAAGATGCCTTCTTCCTCTTCTTCATCATCTGCAAGAGTCGACAAGTCGGACATTTCATGGGCATATTCCTGTTCTGGGTCCTTCTTACTAGATGCGAACGCATTCTTCGTTTCCGGCAGTGTTAAACCCAGGCATAGACCAATAATGACGATTGACCAGCCGATAAGCAAAGGTCGCCAGGGTGTGTAAAGCATTAACCATGACCCGATGGAATTACTCAAAAACTCAGACCCCATAACGACGACACCAAACTGGAAAAACATGGCGGATCGTTGTTGTTCAGTAGTGACGTCTGCCATCATCGTCCATACCAACGCAGACGCAACAACTAAACCACCGCCAAAAAGCCATGACAAAGCCGAGAACCATATCGCACGTAGTGGGAAGATATCCGACCACCACAAGACTACTAGAGAGATTGCCATATTGAGGATAAAGCCCGGAATACTCAACATAATTGTAGGCTTTCGTCCGATCCGATCGGCCAGTAAACCGTACGGAATTGCGAGTAATACACTCGATACCCCATCAAAGAACTCCATGACTCCTTTGATTGTCGCAACCTCGCTTTGAATAGCGGACGATTTGCACGCATCTTCGGGTACCTCGCCATCACTCCCGAGCTGCGACGGATCATGATCCCGATACCAGTGTTTGCAAGCAATTGACTCGAAGATTCGAGTATAAGGGCCCTGGGTCATTGCGCTTCCCATCTCAACCAGCAAAATAATTGCATATAGGGTAATCATCAGCCGGATTCGCAATTTCTCGCGAGAAGCATTGTTGTCTGTCTTCTGGGAGGCTCGCTCCTTCTTTGGATGACTCGGATCCAGAAAGGGTGCATCTTCTCGGTCCGCGAAGCGATCTTCGAGATTGTCCTGTGTAGCCTGCATATTGCTCCCTTCCCACTAGTTGGTTATATATGCTTTGTCGTCTTTGTCTGGACCTCAACGATGAGCCGAGAAGGGCTTCCGGCCCGCGTCGTCGGCGAATTAGGTACAAAGAAAATGGAAATGGCTCGAGGGTAATAGTAGTGTCATTGACCGCGAAAGTCAAAATGCGTTCCGAAGTCACAGCATGTCGCGGATTTTCGACTTGTGTGCTGGAGGATGAAAGTTGTTAAGTTCAAAGTCGCTTTTCACAGCTGATAAATACGAAGATTGAGGCTTGGAGCTGCTGAGGCACCGATGATTTATTGCTGCTCCGGAGCCACTCGGTTTCAGCCCCGAGCCAATGATGGCGTCGATAACCTCTAGCAATACTCCTAATCCGATTCCGCATCGCATCCATTGCGGATGGTGGAGGCCAGGCCTATGCACCAATCAACATACTGATGAATCGAACTTTGATCCGCGACTCCCGGCTGCCTTAGGGTTGTTAGGGTTACTTCATGTATCTATCCTAGAGTGATCGCTTAAAGGGCCTTTGCTCACAATAGACTGTATTATAGACTGGCAGGGCGGTTGAAGGGAAATTGTCTGTTATTTCCGTTCCCGAGGTCATATTGGTCGCCCTTCGTTCATCAAGCCCTAACCCTACCAGACCCTAATCCAAGTGCTTTCCAACAGGACACATTTTCACCGTTGTTCATTAGATGTTGATCAAGTCAACTCAACTCATATCATTATTCAGTACGAAAGTCACCAATACTCCTTTACTCCTCGAAATGATGCGACATCTCCGTCCCAGCTTTGTCATAACCACACCTTCGATAGAAACCCTCATCACGAGGCGAGCAATTTAATATAGTCTTGAAGCAGCCGGTCTTGAGAACAATAGCATTCACTGTCTTCCAAGGTTTAGAATATTTTGGCCAAAATATTTGCCTTCAATGTCGGTAGTCTTTGGCAATTGAGATGTCTTCAATGTGATTGATGATGCTGAGATCATGGATGCCAGGACAAAGATTTAGTCATTGGATGCCCTTCATACTCTGATCTCTACAAATGTAATGAAAGAGAAAGAGAATAGGGTGAACAATTTTCTTTCAACCACAACCCCTCGTTCCAACAATGCGATCCGCCGCATCGACAATTGACAACGCAATAGTACCAACCATGACCGCGCTGCTTTTGCCAGTCAAATCGTTCAGGATATGCGTCTCATTTATGTCCCTAGTCCCAAGCCAAGCGCTTAAGACTCTCGAAAAATCCACGACGGTAGTCATCCCGCGCAAGATGACGAACTAAGTACCCACATGATACTCATATTCGCTCTCGGAGCGAATCAGTGAGGAAGGGTCCAAGAGGAGATCTAGGGTAGACGCCATTTGAGACGTATAAAGTCTGTGCTACCGTAGTATGGTTTCAGCTACTTTTCACCCAACCACGTTAACATTTCTGACTGTGTATTCATGGACTTCGGACTTAATGAAGCCCCATGTGGACGACAAGATTTCAATATCTGACACTTGTGGTATTACCAGATGTACGCAACTTTCGGCCAATCATGTAGATCGATCATCAATAGATTCATATCTACCTATGGAACGATAGATCGTCGGAATAACAAAAGGGGTATACATGATATTAGTACTAATCTAAAAGTGACCATCGTCTGAAAGGTTCCAGACAAGACTCCGAAATGAGAACAAAACTTCCAGGCATCCTCCGTTGCTGTATTATGGTGAGACCCCTTTTCACAACGTGACAACCAACTTCTTGGCCGAAACACCCTTCTTCAATAGCTCAAATCCTTCCTGTATGTTCTCCAAGCCATGACCGACAACCTGCGGCTCCGGTGCCGCAAGATAACGACCCTCAGCCAGAGCCTGAGGAAGAAAATCGGTGTAGATAGATTTGGATACCGAGTTCTTCTTGATGTCACTAGCGTAGACAAACTTGGTACGAACGCCGGTCCGTTTCGTCTTCACCCAGAGCGCTGCACCGCGGCTCATCGTGCCCAGCAAAAACGGAATGAGTGTGAATCCGGCCAATTTCTTGTCCGTAGGAATATCAGTTGATCCGACATCAGTGACGAATTTGACACCCTTTGTTTTGCTGATGACATCCACGCAGAGGGATAGAGAGCCGACGCCGATGGCGTAGGCGCCGGCGACAGTTTTATCTTTTAGGGCTGCGACTAGGTCCTTGACGATGGTCTTGGAGTTGTAGTCGAATACTTGGTGAGCGCCGAGTTTCTTGACATAGTCGAAGTTTTTGGGAGATGCGGTAGTGAACACCTCATAACCAGCAGCAGCCGCGAGTTGGATTGCGTTGCTACCAACGCTTGTTGATCCTCCCCAGATCAAAAGGGCTTTCCCAGTTGGTGCCTGTGGCGGTACGGTGGGCAATTGCAAATTGAGAAAATCCTCCTGAAAAAGTCCAGCCGCAGCAGTAGACACGCCAAGCGGCAGGACAGCAGCGTCTGGGAAGGCCAAAGTAGACGGAATAGGCGAGACGAAATTATCCAATACGATAGCATATTTCTGGAAAGCGCCTTCAGCAGCATTGTTTCGATCCTGATCCGATCCACAGCCCATAGCTAAGACGCGGTCTCCGGGCTTGAATCGTGTCACTTCACTGCCCACCTCGACTACTTCGCCAGCCATATCGGCACCTAGCACGAATGGGTATTTGATCCAGGTGAATGCGAGGTGGCCGGTTTCCTGGAGCATCCAGTCCATAGGGTTGATGGCAACGGCGGCATTTTTGATGACGAGCTCATTGGCTGCTGGTTTTGTGTAGGGGGCTTCTTTGACTTCGAGTGGTTTGGCGTTTTTCTCGTTGATCCATGCTGCTTGATTAGTAGGAATGGCCATTTCGTCTGTCTTGTGGGCGAACCGTCGCTCAAAGATGATGTTGGAGGGTGCAGATGGGGAAGATGGCACGGGGGGAGACGGGCAATCGTAGTACGTAGAGAAACAGACGCAACAAGATAAACGTTGAAGAAAGAATACGGGCTGCAAGATCATTTATACGTACATGTAAGGGATGGATGACAGCCCAATCTGGGACGGGCCGGATGATTTGTTTACATGCTTTGTCCGAATAGAGATAGACATTCGGTACGTACCATACTATGATACACTGGATCTCGTACGGGAAAATGCAGGGCTTCTTCTTCCATTTCCTCCGAATACGTCAATTGAGCATAGCCCTAAGCCCAATCGACAAACTACTTAGTAGTAAGTTATCCACCGCATATCATGGCGCTGAATCCACTCGGCGATGTTTGTCAGACGAATCCAATATGCCGAACAACTATTTAGTAGTACCAGGCGTGTGCCAACCTTACTATTGGATCTCTCCAATCAATTCTGGATGTGATGTGCGGCCAAAGTCGGCCTTGTTTCTGCAGCCCGGCAAATAGTTTTCGATTTAATTCCCCGGGCTCGCCCATCTTCGGAGCTTCTAGTCGGTCTTTTATTTTCTTTATGTAGTATTTTCTGGTATTCTAATCTGGGAATATGACTAATATTGATTCTAGATGAGATTCATCTTTTGTGAGGCTTGATCCGTCAAATCAGTTGAAACTTCGACTAGGGTTTGGGTACTGTATTTTCACAACGCGAATGGCCGCTCTCGAAACAAAGGGGTATTGGTAACTAGAGTATAAAACAAGAATAGATAGAGATGTACAAGCGACGGCTCTTATGCATAACCCGCCTCCTCAAATAACGTACCCCTGACCTGCACCATAGCGGCCAACTCCAGTATGAACTCGTACAGGATTACCGCATTGGTAAGGATATGCCCGAGGGTAACCACTGTTTCGTTCTGGGCTGGCGGTGGCTCGTGATTCGACTGCTCACTTCCATCCACCGGACCATCAGTCTGATTTTCATTGGTGGGCTTGTTTTCTTGCGGAGCAGAGGTTGGCTGTTCAGTCGTCTTATCGACTCTATATGAGCTGGCAAGTCGTTGTCGAAGGTTCTCAACCGCAACGGGACGTCGAGCCGGAGACGACGACACAGGCGATTGGATGCTTGGCTCACGCAAAGGAGAACCAATCGTACTGCGTGGTAAAGAGCCCGGAGTGTTAGAAAGTGGCCCTTCTTGATTGATGCTATTACTGGTAGGTCTGCCACGTGGAGATAGAGGAGGCTCAGTGGAGTGTGTGGTTGGAGGTTGTGAGGGTTGGCGAGATGTATTGATTGAGCGTTGATTTCTTGAAACATTGTCATCATCGTCACTGTGCAAGAGGTCGCGACGAGCGGCGACTAGAATATCAAAATCCGGAATATCCCTCCTCCAATCTTCAAGATGTTCCGTCAGTTTTCGTAAAGTCTTTGCGATGAGTGCTTCATGCCCGTCTGACCAGCTCGCTGGCGCCAGACTTTTCCTAATAGCTGCTAAAGGGTCAACTATTTCGGTTTGTTCATCGTCAATATCTGACGTGTTCCCCTCCGTAACAGTCGACGGCTTCGTTGCTCTAGACGGTACATCCGATTCGTATTCGTAGTTCGCAGGGTCAACCAACAACCATCCATTGAGTGAGATTAAATTAGACGAAGCAAGACTCGTGATGAGCTCGGTCAACCCGAGATTTACCGTGACACTATTTGAAAAGAATCGATCCAGCAGATTCAAAATTTCCGTGAAGATCGCATCATCCAAGGAAAGGTCAAGTGGCTGATCAGCCGGCCCGTCGAGGATACTGCTCCCTGGGGATGGTATGAAAAGACGAGATTCGAGGACAAGTGAGGCATCTTTGGAATAATGCTCAAAAGAGTCGTTCAATGTTGGGTCATCGATAATGGCTGTAGCGAAAGACAAGTATCTGCGAAGCTCTTCATTGAAGGCACCAACGGTACGATGCGGCCCAGATACTGGCTCCTTCGTTTTAATCAAAGATCCTGCAAAAGGATGGTGTCTCCGTACTATAACTGTCAACAGACGCAAAGTCGCCACAATTGTCTCTTTATTTTGTGATTTAATGCTCATCAGTATCAAGTCGGCAAGATTGAATAGTGATGGCGATGGCTGTTGCTCCTCAGCTTCTGCCAAGGTAGCAAGCATATCTAGGGACTTGCGCCGGCTGACAGACAAATGCTTCTTGTGTAGGTTTTGGGAGGCATCCAGGCTGGGCTCAGCGTCGGTGGGAGCGGCCATCAAAAAGCGAAGAGTGCGGTGAACGAGTTTGGGTTGATCGATAGATTCCAGTAATCGACACAGATACATCAGTACTGTGGAAGTTGATCCACCCTTCACATCGGAAGATTCCAACAAAGATGGATAGCTTTTATTTGTCAGTGATGCGCCATATGCAGGAAATCATTGACGGGAATATCCTTACAGAAGCTGTTGTAGAAACAGCACCTCAAAATGGTCTAGCAGGGTATCATTGACTTCTTTTGATTGGCAGTGCTCGACGGTGTCCTGCCAAAAGAGCAAATAGGAAATGAAAGACTCCACGTCAGGACGGACCGTTCCGTCAAAGTTCCGTTGGATATCGTTCTCGTCAGACAGGGCAACAATAGTCGGTACGTTTCCCTCAACAAAGGTAGGATAAACGTTTCTGCGGCGTGTCAGTCTTTGTCAAAAAAAAAAAGACACCACAACATTTCATACCTGCTGAGCTGACTATACACTGCACCCAAACCTGTTGCCATCAGTGTGGCCAGGTCACTTTCAATCAACCATTTCTCAAGTATCCTCGAGCGCGTTGCAGTTTCAATGAGATACAACAGACCTGTTCGAGCAAAGTCGCCTGCACGACCTTCACGGTGGACATAGTCTACCAATAGGTAAAAGAGTGGAAAATCGTCCCTGCGTGTGACCCCTGCAAACTGCTCGTCCTCTTCTAACTCTCTCTCGGGTAGTTCGGCCTGCTTGGGAATAAACCAAGCAGTCAATATTTGCGGACGCAAACGAATGTTGTTTGCAACTCCGAAAAGCAACTCGACCAGACGAGACTCTGTGTCATCCGTACGCACCGAATTCCTTCGAACAAGATCGATCAGAGCCCGCGAAAAGACGCGATTATCAACTATCCCATCCACCTCAGCATCGATCAACGTGTTGAAGAAGACTGCCGACGATCGCACCAATCCTTCGTCTCGATAGGTCAATGCCAGCTTCGTGACCGTCACGAATATCTGCGAGGTGGACGCATACAAGAGACACGGATGGGGCGCAGGGCCTCTAGATTCCTCGCTAAGGACGTGGTTCAAACGGTCAACGCAAACTCGCGCCTGGGACGTCGCGGCCAGTTCGTTGGAGGGGGAGTTGCTCGAGCGCCATACTTGCTTTTCGATTGAACCTGTCAGCGATGACTCATTTGATTGGACAAGTGGCAGCAACTTACTTGCAGAGTATTGCAAGATCTCTTAAAGGCCGTCAACCGCTCCACGGGGCTGTTTGTCCGAGAGGTTTTGGGAGCAGTGCGGGAACCGCCAACAAGCCGAGACCACTGTGAAAATAACAACAAGAGATTAGCACAACCATGGAATACACAGGGAGAGTTGAATATGGTAAAGGCTTACAAAATCCATGGTTTATATCCAAAGGGACATTTCAGGAGATTGGTGTAGACCCCCGGGGAACAAACAATGCTGGTCATACAACATCAAGGGAAGCTTGGAACAATGAAGCTTTCCATTACTTGGGGCTGACTGTATTTCGCGTCATCAGCCATGTCATCTCACATTCTCATACGGCAAGATGGCCGAGCGGTCTAAGGCGCTAGCTTAAGGTTTTCAAATGATTATCATTCGCTAGTCCGAAAGGGCGTGGGTTCGAATCCCACTCTTGTCATTAGCGCTACAGCAGATCTTTTTTTTTTTTTTGATCCCATATCGTCCCGTACATTTTGCAATTTTAATGATTTTTTGTTGGGGGAGGGGGTTATGGGGTGTTAGGGTTGTAAAACTCCTTACCCCACATCCCGGTATTTCTCCGTTCTCTGCTTTGGTGTGGTATATATGTGGGAGCGCAACGTTTGGCTACTGGCCAAACGTCTTGGTCTTTTTGGCTGAACGGTCTTGAGCCTTGCGAGATCGCCGGAGAATGCGCCCTCTGCGTTGGTCCCGTGACTTCAGGCCTCTGTAGGTTCCCATCTGGTGGACTTTCGCACATGGCAAGATGGCCGAGCGGTCTAAGGCGCTAGCTTAAGGTTTTCTAACGATTATCATTCGCTAGTCCGAAAGGGCGTGGGTTCGAATCCCACTCTTGTCATCACCTTGGCTTTACATCTACTCATTTTTTTGATCCCATATCGTCCCATACATTTTTTTTCGATTTTAGAGATTTTTTGTGGGGGCGAGGTGGTTATGGAGCCTCTTTAGATTCCTTCTGGTGAAATTTTTCATATGGCAAGATGGCCGAGCGGTCTAAGGCGCTAGCTTAAGGTTCTCTAATGATTATCATTCGCTAGTCCGAAAGGGCGTGGGTTCGAATCCCACTCTTGTCATCATGCACAGCTTCAGAGCTCCTCTATTTTTGCCACTTTTGCGTACAAATCGGGTTTCTTTTTTTGCTACGCATTATTTCACTCTACGTACTCTTCCGAAGATACTGAAGAATGTATCCTAGCTATGTTTTAGATATGTTTTTACTTGCTCCTTCCGGAACATTCAAGTGAGGGATTGCTCAAGTTCTCGTTGGGGACCGGACGGAATTGCATAGGACTAGACGGAGTTACGCAGACTACTATATATGTATAACTTCCCGAGGTCTGCTGCACCTTCATTATTCGGATGATTCAAATGTTCAAAACCCATTTGTCTGAAAACTTGTCACAGTCCACCCATTCTGCTCGTCATATTGGCTTACCGGAGTATTTCCATGTAGCGGTGCATAGTGTGCCTCTTGTGTACACTTTCCATTCAGACAAGCCACCACCTGTTCAGCCACGCTCTGACCTTCATACCACGCTCCCTGCAAAAACCCAAAGTACTCGGCGCTCGTAGCCTCACCAGCAAAGTAAAGACGACCAACATTCGCGCGAAGATTTTGATGCATTTCCAACGTCACACCGTACGGCTAATTCGAGTAGCTTCCGTATGACCATGGCTCGAGGCTCCAGCGCGGGTACATGAACGCAATTGGGTCGGGCACGTTGTCGGCTCCAAACATGTCTCGCAGGACGGCCATGACCTGGTCTTTGGTTTCATCATCTGTCTGAGCTTCGACGCGGTAAGACTGGTCGTGCACCACGGTTACGAAGATGATGCCGGAACCTTCGAGGAAACCGGGAGAGTCGAGGGACTGAAAGACCGGATAGTATCCGCGCTCAATAGGATCAGCGTAGAGGAAGTATTGTGTATCCTTAGGCCAGAAGACTTTGTCCGACGGGAATTGGAGGAAGATTTTGGTGTAGGTGCCCATGTCGAAGTTGTCGATTCCGTCCTGCTTCCATTCGGGGAATTCGGGCTGGAAGCTGACGGCTTCGTTTTGAAGGACGCCGAGCCTTCAGACAGTCAGCAACAGTAATATATGGAAGAGGGGCATTTAGACGCACGAGAAAGTGCATATAGCGTATTCCGCCTGGTAACAGCTTCCCTCGCTATCGGTAATAGTCACACCCGTGTCACTATAAGTAACATTGGTGATGGTGGTGTTGAGACGCAACCGTTTATCGTTTTTTGTCAAGAACGTACTTGCCTCGCCTTTGAGCCAGGTGTTGAATCCGCGCTGGTCCCAGACAAAGTTGTTTTCGTCTGACCATTGGTAGAATGTCGTGTTCTGTTGAATATCAGACGACGACATCAGACGACAACATCAGATGACACTTACATAGTTGACGATACCGTAAACCAACGAACTCACTTCGGGCTCATATGCGTACTCCCAGTCTGATCATCATTAGCGTTCTTCTAATATAGGCCAAGTCGAGATCATGATTAACATACCCCATTCCCACCATTCAATGGCTTGCATCTTCATATCCTTCTTCGGCTGCCAGTCGCCGCGAGTAAAACCAGCTCGGGTACTGCGATCCTGCAAATTCTCCGATAAGATTGTGCCTGCCAATTCTTCCGTGACCGAGTATGCATTCTCAAAGTCATCGAAAAGACTGGAGTAGTTGACATAACCAGTCTCATCGTAGGTCAAGATCGAGCTGTAGTCGGAGTAGGTGTTGTTGACTCCGTATTTTTGAGCCTAGCAATAACATAGTATAAGCAAGGCAGTCTGACTTCTGAGCGAAGTTTTTGAAACATACTAAAAGCCAGATAGGGTTCTGCGGACCACCGTCTGTCCCCAACCCCTGAACCCAGTTTGCGCCGAGTTCGACGGTTAAAGGATCGCCATTCGCATCTTGACCGAATGTCGTGTGTCGCATACGCCCGCCAATGTCGGAGTTGTATTCAAAAATGATGAAGTCGTGGACTGAATTATTGCTTAGGGCTTGCTAAAGGTATTTCTGTTAGATACGGTGGTAGACTCTCGAGGTCTGATTAGGGTAACTCACAGCTGCTGTGATACCGGCGGTGCCACCACCACTATTTTACATTGTTAGCGGGTCGTTCGATAGTCAGAAGTAAATATAACGGACAGGATGGCAACGGTGGTTTTTTCACATGTTGGCTTCGAACCTCCGAGGACTGGACTAGCCAGAGCCAAGGGTAAGAGCAAGTGCTTGTAATTTGGCATAGTGATAAGACGAGATTATTGACCAGCGATCATCGATTGATCGCAGCTTTTCAGAAGAAAAATTTTGTGCAACTCCATGGCCATATGCTACGACTTATATACGTATATACACCTAGCTAGGCAGGGGTTGTTTCTGCAGCACGACTATCTAGTTCAGCCTACATATGGATAGCTTCAAATCATACATACATACATAACTTAACTAGCTCCATCGATGAGATAAACAAGAACCTTACTTAGATTGCTTATTCCACAGCACAGACATCATGCACGCACACAAGGGGCATCACTGGCCAATGAAGCATCAACCCATCGCCGAGCTTCATGCTTATCACCGCGTCAGCCCCCCCCCCAATGCAGCTATTCCAGATGAGGCATCTAAAGAGACCGTCCCCGGCGGCCCTGTTGAAAACAAGCAGTCAATCCCGGCTCTGACTAAATCGTATTGAGTAGGTGACTTACTCCAGGATTTAGATGAATGTTCCTGTAGATCGACTCGAGATAAGAGGGTGGGGGAAGCACGCATGTACTTGCTGTTCCGGGATGCTCTCCGCACTTCTTCACGATAACAGATGGTGTACACTATAGCTAACTACATACCAGTCGTAGATGATATTCAAGCATTAGGAAGTTGGTTTGATTAGGCCTAACAGAACTACGTATCATACATAATGTACTTTTATGTAGAAAAACTATTATGAACACAACATGAGTAGGGTTAGGGTTAACAACCAACCCCCCAAAAATAAGTGCTTCCATTGCTTGATCGATCTCTGAAACTCCAAGATCCGAATATGGATGTTCTCAAATTGGAATTTCACCATTGTTGATGCTCCACTGTTCAAACTCGTCGTCTTTGAATTCACGAATGAATACGAGGGCGGCAATTGCTTGATAGTTCTTTGGCGTTGTGAGCTGCTCCATCGAGCTCTCTGCTGCGACTGGTAGTTCGGCGAAGGGATCCCCGGGATAATTTGGCAGACAAAGCGCTGATAAAGCTTCCGATGAACATGAATTTGTTGTTTTGACGTGTATCGTCTCGGCCCGTCCTTCTTTCATGGTGCGACAAGGCCAACTGGAGTATTGGTGGTGATAGCCTTGAACTCCGTCGGGGCATCGAGAAGCGAATCGTGATATAATCAAGCAAGCATGAACGAGGGTAGGCCCTTTGGACGCTAATTCTTCAATCTTTTTGTCATCCGGGAACCCCTTTCTGGCGAGCCATACCGGATCGCTGGGTGTATGGTAGCAATTGTCTCAGGAGCTGCACCGTTCTGCTCAGCTCCACAAAGTCGTACAAGTCTTGTTATTGCTCGGGAGTTATACAAGAAATAAGGATTGATATTCGAAGTCCTTGTCCATCTATCTCATTGCAAAGTGGAAAAGTTGTTCGTCCGTGCCAATAAGCACATGTAACATTGACGTTGGGTATCTGAGATATAGACGTTGAATACTAACCCCAACCACTGTTTCAACGTATGCCTCGACTGTACCATGAGATAGTTTGATGTTGATTAGGCTCGTTGTCGAACGGTTTCGTGAACTAATGCTATAGCATTGCTACTAAGATGATATGTTTGCTGCTTTCTTCGCGGCATCGAAGTATTCTTCGGTAGTAATCGAATGAGGTGTCTTGTATGAATCTCAGGCTTCGTTTTGCTGCCACCTGTTGAGCAGAGCGGACGTTTGGCGGGTCCTTGATGTCAGGATCGATGTAGTCTTTGGAAGTAATCGAATGAGGCGTCATTGTACGGATCCTGGCCCTTGTTTTGCTGCCGCCGGTTTTGGGCACAGCAGGCAGAAGGCCAGTCTTTGATGTGGGGTTCCATCAAACCATCATAATAAAAGATGAAATTTCGCCATATATCTAATTTGAGATATATGGCCTAGTATAGAGTGTGAAGGCACAGCCAATATGAATGATATTGACAGCCAAGTGCGAGATAACTGAGGAGTGGGAAAAGGAAGAAGTCCAGAAATTGAGAACGGGGGGATTGAGCCTGTTTAAATACCCAGCCACATTGATGTGACTCAGTGTTGAACTCTTGATTGCTCCGGCTGGCTCCGTATGATTGCAAATTGTATATGACAGATTCTTTGTATACAAAGCGTGGCGTCCCAACCTGATACCGCTGCGGTCTCCCAATATGGCAATATCCCCCTATACAAAGGCGTTGCCCGGCGAAACTCTTAGTTTACCGGTAAGAGCCGCCGAAGTCTGAGTCGGTTTTGCAATCTCTCTTCTAATAATATTGTCATTGGCGATATTTTTCTTCGTCATATTGTCAAGATACCCCTGGAAACGATCAGAGCGCTCTGCCCTGCAATTCTCCTCCTTGTTTTTGACAGTATGCACAGTAAAATTGGATTTTTCTTTAATGTTCTACAGGGTTCTAAGACGCCTCTGGAGCATCAAAATGCATCAAGTCCAAATAAGGATCAAACCTGCAGAGTCGACTCAGCGATAAAAGCGAAGCGAGCACATTATAAACCAACTCAATCAGCTACACAGCAATCACGCTATCTGTTTTCGAATTCTATTTCATGGATTAATCAAGTATGTCACGCCGTACAAGAGGAATGGACTCTCTGACATGCGTGTGAATACCTAGTATGTAGTCGGACCATTCGGGTGCTGGACATCCGCCAATAACCCTAAACCCCTAGCCCTAACTTCTAAGGGAGCTCAGCAATCCACACAGGCTGAATTGTCCAATGACGGGGCATTTGTTACCAATATGGACTCTAGACATTGCCATGAATTGATGGTCTCAGATGATCTCGGAAGAAACATGGCAGCCTTGGAAGTTGATGCTTTAAGACATTGATCTTGTGCACTGCATCCCCTGTCATTTCCTCTCTTCTTTCCCGACTGACGTCTATCTTCTCGTGTTCGTGCCTACCACCGAAAATGGACTCTTCAGTCATATTTACCGTCTCATCTCTCATTTTCCAAGCTCCCCTGATCCTGATTGCATTGATCAGCCTGAGCGTTCTAGTGAATGTCCTACTCCAGAGTGTTGACAAAAGCAATGGGAGCAAGCCGCCGCTTGTTTTCCATTACTTCCCCATAATCGGCAGCACAGTCAGTTATGGCAAGGATCCGATGGCGTTCTTCGCTGAATGCAGACGGAAAGTACGTGTTGTCTTACCCTTTACCACGAAGAACGTGTCTAGTTTGCTGACGAGGTTTCTGTGATAGTACGGAAACGTATTCACCTTCATCCTCCTCGGACGACGTGTCACAGTCTATCTCGGAGCTCAAGGAAACAACTTTGTGCTGAACGGAAAGCATAGCGAATTATCCGCAAAAGAAGTCTATGCGCCGCTGACGACGCCTGTCTTTGGGACTGACGTGATTTTCGACTGTGAGCCTAGCAAGTTCTTGCAGCAGAAGAAGGTACCTCATACACCCTTGAAAGATTCCACGAAATAACCAAATGCTGATGGATGTTACGAATGAAGTTCGTAAAATTCGGCATCAGCCAGTCCGCACTCGAGTCCTACGTCCGACTCATCGCCAAAGAAACCACCGACTTCTTAGAAACATACCACGACTTCAACAGCAAACCAAAAGCAAAAACAGGAACACTCGAGGTGACGTCCGCAATGGCCGAACTAACCATCTATACAGCCTCATCATCTCTTCAAGGCGCCGAAGTACGTCAACAATTCTCATCAGCTGGGTCTCGTATCGCAGATTTATACCACGACCTTGACATGGGATTTTCGCCAATCAATTTCTTCCTTCCATCTTGGGTGCCGCTGCCTCGAAACAAGCGACGAGACGTTGCGCAGCGAGAAATGACTCGGCTGTATACTGATATCATCACAAAACGCCGTCAGCGCGAAAAACAACAACCCGGTCAATCAGCGGAAGCAGCAGAGGCAAAAGATATGATCTGGAACCTCATGCAAAACTGCACCTACAAAGACGGCAGCCCCCTACCCGACAAGGAAATCGCGCATATGATGATCGCCTTACTCCTGGGCGGGCACCATTCTAGTTCTGCCGTTATCGCATTTGCGATTTTGAGTCTTGCTTCGAATCCTAATATTCAGGAGGAGTTGTATGAAGAGCAGGCGCGAGAAATCGGGAAGGAAGATTTAACGTATGAGGGACTTCAGAGGCTGAAGCTTCATGCGCATGTTATCAGGGAGACGCTGCGGTTGTATAACCCCATTCATTCGATAATGCGGTTTGCGCGAAAACCTCTGGTCGTTCGAGGGGAAGAACAGAGTAACGAGATTTTCGTACCGCAAGGAGACTTTCTCCTTGCTAGTCCGGCATTCTCAGCCCGTGATAGAACATACTTTGGCGAACCATTGAAATGGGATCCTCATCGCTGGGAACAGAAACTCGATACCATCGACGAGGAGGATGACGACGATAACGATACGCTAGGTAAAGGCTCGAATAGTCCGTATCTACCCTTTGGTGGCGGGAGACATAGGTGCATTGGAGAGAAGTTTGCGTATGTGCAGCTGGGTGTTATTCTGGCGATTTTTGTGAGATCGTTTCGAGTTAGAGTGGTGGATGAGAGCGAATCGAAATTGTGGGGGATTGATTATTCGGTATGTTCGCGTTTGATGTCGTCGTTGTCTACTGCTAGGATGGTTAGGATGCTAACGTGTGTTGTGTCTCAGTCATTGTTCTCGAGACCTCAGTCGCCTAGTAAGGTGATCTGGGAACGCAGATCTAAGGTCTAATCATCTCGTCTTCGTCATACATCTGCAAGGATTTTGTTAAGTTTAGTGTCTTCATGGGATGTACTGCCAGACCGAGTCAGGAAAACATTTTCATCTGACTCACTTGTATCATATTGAATCGCATAGACCAAGGGTCGTGGTGTTCAGCACATTGTAGTAATGTGATCAGACCATAGTGAAAAGAAGAGAGAAAAAGTAGACTGACGCCACACGCCATTGCAACCCATCCCTGTCTATCAGAGAATCATCATGAACCAATATCCCCCCAAGGTCTCCCAAAAAAATAATCATCATGAATAATATATACAAAAAGAAAAGAACAGACGTCGCTAAAAATCATCACTGTCAACATCCTTTTTTCTTCTCCCACCGCCCGATTTCCGTTTCCCTCCTTCATTATGATCGCTGCCGTCCTCATCGTTCTTGCGCGCAGGTTGATCGGGCACTTTTGAGCATATCTCTGCCAAAAAGTCGAGGACTTCGTCTTTGGCGACGGCTTGTTTGAGGTGTGCGGCCGTGACTCGTTTTGAGTTTCGGTCTCGAGCTTCTTGGGCGGCTTTGGTGACGAGTTGGATCATGAAGAGTTCAAGTGCTTTGGCTGGAAAAAAAGTCAGTATTAAGACATAAGGACAGAGTAAAAAAAAAAAAGTGAGAGGAATGAAACCTACAAACTGCGATTGGAGTCACTTGAGCCACTTTTCCCACCTCTTCGTCCGCCTGCATGATTCGCTTTATCCGCGCGACGGGGAATTTCGTTTTCACGTCAATTCCGTCCCAGGGCTTTGGTTTGCGCTCGTCTGATTCTTCCTTGGGCGCGACGGCGGCGACGTGTTGGTCGAATATGAAGTTTTGTTGTTCGGAGGGGTGAGGGAGAGGTGCTTGGTGACGAATTTGGATTTGTGCGTGGGGTGGTTGTTGGTGGTGAATATGAGATTGAGGTTGTTGTTGTGGTATTTGAGGTTGTACTTGAGTATGGACTTGAGCTTGAGCTTGGGCCTGCGCCGACAAGCGAGCACTCCGTCTTGCCATGTCGTCGTCGTACGGATTATTATCGTAGACAGGATTATAGAACGGTTGCTGGTATTGTTGCTGTGGGATTCGGCTGTTCGCACCCGGGGGTTGATAGCCAGCAAAAAAGGGCGAGGCGTCGTAGGAAGCGCGTTGGCCGTGAGGGCTAGCGAGAAAAGCTGGCTGTGGCTGATAGGCGTTGTTGAAGGTGTTGGGGAAGGAAGGGAAGGAGGAAAAATCTGGGGAACGCGGCCGGTAAGAGCTCTCCGGGTCGGTCATGTTCTGCTCTGAGTAAGCAGTTAGCATCTTTTTTTTCTCTCTCGCTCTTTTATCTTTTTCAATCGTCTCGTCTGGGCCAGCTCTTCTTGTTTATCTGTCCAAGGATTGGCTGCTTACAGAGACGAGACCCACCCCTGACAACGGTGTTTGGAATTGAGGCTTCAAGCTTACCTTGTGGCTGACGGATTAATCAAGTCGACGAATAGAAACGAGTTTCACTGTTGTCTCTGTTGTACCTTCAACCCTTGATCGTGTATGGATACTCCGAAAGGAGTATCGAGTACTTGTGAGTTGTTACTTGACTGTGGAGCTGAGAATGATAGCTTGTCAAGCCGCACAGAACTAGAAACAACAATCTCTATATTAGATCGAGTGTATCTACCCTGCAAGGAAATGAAACAAGCGTCCTTGTCTCTTCTTTTGTTCCTTTGATCAATCAAGTTGAAGCCGTTCCATCTATGGCGACAAGATGGTCCAAGCTTCTGGATATTTTGAGGTGCGTCGACAGAGCGTGGCGCCAACAGAATATATTAGGAAAGTGGGGAGCTCGAGTATGGACGGGACCGGGGACGGGTGCGTGGAAGTAAAAGCAAGACTTCTTTTCGTTGTCTTTCGGAGCGCGGGTCGCAGCAGCCCTTTTAACCCTGCGCGGCGCTGCCTCCTGCTAGGGGTACGTCGTATCACGTGCGATGGGTCTTGTGTTGCTCTCGGCCTATCACGCTGTGGCATGCTCCCCCTTGGCCCTGGAAGCGGTTAGCGGGCGTCTGCCTGCCGATTCTGATTGACCCGTACGCCATACGTATTATACTATGTACTATTACCAGTTTGCCTCTCTGCCAATCAGTGAAAATTTCATCCCTGATTTTCTTGACTTGATACGTGCTAGTACGAATCGGTGTACGTATTTTTCTTTCATAATCCTCGTCTCAGAAATTAACATATTCAGAATCATCTCACGCATCACTCTTTGTACAGACAATAATTGATGCTTACATATTTAATGTATGGGTTTTCTCAAAATGTGTGCGCGCTTCATACAGCCTGCATGTGGCCAGTCGGTCTACTGATTCAACAACTTCTTTCTCTCACTCGGTCGCTACAAAACTGCAAGTTACTGCATGTCATCAATAAATATATACAACAATGCATGCGCCGACCAAATCTCAGTCTGAAATGAGTCATACCTATCATTCGAAGATTAATGCATCTTCTACAACTGTCACTCGAATCTAATATTTCTTTGCACTCATCAGCTAACAGGCACCAAGATTGATGAGTCCCGTGATGATAAGAGTTAAGACGAGATCTCGAGCGAAAGAGGCAGTAAGGCTGAGGCCGGAAACTTCTTTAGTTTTACGGCATCGCCACTGTCTCTTTTAATAGAAGCTTGCATCGGTGACTGCCCAAATTACTTGATCTAATCTGAGGACTGCTTTCATCTTGTTGCCTAGAGTATGTATCATTTTAAACTCATATAGATTATAGATCTAAGAATATGTACTCTCGTTCTATCCGACACTTGAAGTCTGACTTCTCATCAGTATTGTAGATACGTAGTCTGATATCGCTTTGCTTTGACTCGAAGGCGAATTTCAGTTCGATATTGATCGGTAGAACGTTCCTCCGTGCCGTCGCGAAGAACTCCAAAATATCTAGATGCGGAACCCACTTAAATTCTACGTCGAAAAATCATTAAACGTCAATTATACTGTCCACGAACGCGATGACGGTTGATTTGCTGCAATAATGAATTGATGTATCGCTCCGCCATGTCTGCCTTTGTCGACGCTTCGTTTTTTACCGTGATTCTGTCCTGAGACAGACCATTTTCACCTGGAAAAAAGCCGTTCTTGGACAGCATCAGTCCACGATGGCGAGTACCGAGCTTTCGCAAAGCCTGTTGGACATCATCTCGTGAGTACATTTCTCGACTCATACTCAAGAATGAAGCTTGAAGTCATGCAACTGACGAATCTAGCTCTCTCACGCAAGATGACATCCCATTCAAACTCCGCTGCGCCATCTGCAACAACCTAGCAATCAACGCCTTCCGCCTGCCATGCTGTGACCAGGCTATATGTGAGAGCTGTATGTCATCATCGAGTCACCCTACTTTACGTCTTCTGCATAATAACTAACAACATCCTTCAGGCCAGTCATCACTGCCCGAAAGCTGCCCCGTCTGCGAACACAACCCCGTCTCTCCCGACCTGTGCAAGCCGAACAAAGCACTTCGCACGACGTTGAAAGCCTTTTTGCGGACAGAAGAGAAGAAGCGAGAGAAAGATCGTCCGTCTACTGCACCAGCTGTGACCACAGCTCCACCTGCGCCGAACTTACCTGTCGAGACCCAAGGCGAGCCTGCTATACCTGCAACAAAACCTGCAGACACGGCTGTATCTGCTGAAAATATACCGGCCGAACTAGCTGCAGCTGTTGCTGCCGAGAATCCCGTTGATGAGAACGATGTAGCTCCGTCAGTTCAGGTTGGTTCTTACTACACACCTCTTTCATCGTTTAATTTTCTGACTGTTCTTAGGAAAATGGAAGCTTAGTTCCTCCTACGAACGAAAATGGAGTTGGCCCTGTCTCAGTGGATAGTGCGCCGGTCGATGCTGAAGCTACCGAAGCTCAACCTGCGCAATCAGAAACCGAACCCAATCAGATGTTTCCAAACATGGCAGCTGGCATGGCGGGTATTATGCCCATGGGCTGGGCCGGCCAGGATATGAGCGCGATGGCACAGTTCATGCCCAATGCAATGGCCAATTTTCCAAACACCATGGGTGAGTCGACCTGCACATCTACACCTCTATGGCACTGGCTAATTGTATAGGAATGCCTGGAATGGGTCCGATGAATGCAGCTCAAGGAATGTTCGGGGGTTTTGGTATGAACATGAATAATATGAGCAATGGCATGAATATGGGATATGGTACAGAGCAGCAAATGTATAACAATTGGGACAACTCTCAAAACAATATGTACAATCCAAATCCGTACTCGAATGGTATGGGCCAAGATTATGGTACCTCTGGATATGCTGGATACATGTCCCAACCCAACGGGAACTATTCTCAAATGCAGCAATACCCTAACCAAAATTTCCAAAATGGCTACTATGGAAATGGCCCTGGATATATGAGAGGCATGGGACGAGGCCGTGGCCGCGGTTTCTATCGTGGCCGTGGTGGGTACGATCATGCTAACTACTACCAACAGAACCACCAGAATAATGTATCCCAGGATCCCATGAACCAGGAAACGGGACAGACTGAAGATGAAATCAGAAAGTTCAACAACGAACTGGCTCCGGGTGGTGCCGATGATGACTTAGGAGCCGGCCCCAAAGATAGTACTATAGCTGGACCAGACGATGCAAACGTTGCTGACGGTACGGACCGGACCGATAAACCGTTGGAATCTGACATCAACGGTGAACCCACTAGTCTTGACGAGGAGCCTACCTCTCAGTTACAAGGTATCCCTACTATTGACAGTATTGATAGCACGCCATCGCAGCCCATGGGCCCTATGGGGTATTCTAGAGGGCCAATGCCAGTCATGGATCAAGGATATGGTCGGGGTAGAGGCTTCGGTCGTGGAGGTTTCATGGGTCATCGCGGTGGTTTCTACAACAACATGCAAGCTCCACCCGCTGGACAGGGAGTTGCCGGTGCTCCGCTAGCACCCCGTGCTATGCGTGAAGGCATTAACAGGGGCGGGCTGTTGTCGGGATCAAGGCGGACTGCTTCGATTTCACAGACAGCAGAGAACAGTTCACGGGGGTAAGACATTGTCCATAGGCGTTGAATTGCAAGATCAGACTGACCATTATCTAGTGCAACTCCTACAATAACTCAAGAGAGTGTGGTTCCGCACTCGCCCTCTGTTGTCGAACATCGTAAATCACGTTCCTACTCGCCATCCAGAGAAAGATCCCCCAGACCATCACGCGCTCAGTCACCACCTACCCCAGAATCTCGACAGTCCCGGAACCGTCGACGAGACCGATCTGAATCTGCTCGTGGTAGTATTGACGGTAGAGACCGAAAGGATCGACATAGGCGATCTAGGAGAGATGACAGAGATTTTGACGGACGCTCGCAGTCACGCTCACACTCACCATCAGAACGACGCCCATCCCATCGTTCCGACAAGGATCGGGATCATAAATCTAGCCATCGGTCATCTAGGATTCGCCGCCATAGCCGCAGCGTGAGCCGACACGGTGACCGTGGTTCCACCGCTGTAGCAATAAACGGCGACGACAAATATGACCTTGCGAGACGAATCGCCAATGCGCAGCGACTCGGTAAAGGGTCTTCAACTCGCCATGAAAAAGACTTGCGCAAACGTGATCGTTCTGAGCGCGAAAAGCGTCATGACCATGAAAGCGACCGCGGCACTGACCGGGACAAAGACCGCCGTCGCGAACGAGACAAACCGCGTGACAGAGACCGCGAACGAGACCGTGAGAAAGATCGCAAACGCTCTCGTCGCGATCGTTCTCTGTCAGGAGACGAAAGTGATTCTTCCCGACGACATTCGCGCCGTACCAAACGCAGCCATCGCGAAGGGTACGACGCCGCTGAAAAAGAAAGACCTTCCGAAAGAGGCGCAACTTTGACTAAAGATCCACACACATTAGAGCGCGAAGCTCGTAATCGCGAGCGGTTGATGAAGGAGAAACAGCGTCGCGATGCAATGACTACAGAGCGCGACAGCAAGAGCTCCCGTCGTCAACATGATCGCGAGACGACCAGTGGACGAAGACTCAATTACAAATATGAAGGCGATGATGATGACATGTCTCGCGTGGAGGAAGAGCGTGAGGCCGGTCGGTGGAGATAGTTTTGTCTCTGTTGATAAGAACTGGTCTTCGGCTGTATACACTTTATACTCATATATCTTCTCCTGTACTTTGCACGGTACTACTTTAGGTAGTCATGATAAGCGAATAAAAGTACAACTGGACAGGGTCTTTTCCTTTTCTGTAAATCATCCATAATCTATACATAGCCCTCGTAGCACATTGAAAAAAATACGAGAACACGCGCCCCAATCGATCAACTACAGAAAAATGAAGAAGTCCTTCGGAGGAAATTTCTCTTGTCTATTTTGGGGGGAAAATAAAAAAAACAGAAAGTCTTCTATGGGATGTGTTTGAAGATTGACAGCACGTGCTAAATCTCACGATAAGATTAGCGGAGAGGAAAGGTCTACAATTCTACCAACTTCAACCTCAAATGGTGATCAACAAATGTACGATAATTCATCAACCGATGATATGAAACGAACTTATGAAGTAAGACTTTCCATCCGGGTTCGTACTTTTGCTAATTGCCATGAATAGAATGCACTCAAACTCCTCGAGTCTCGTCGGCGAACGGCCCGACCAAAGACTCCTGCCACAATTGCAGCAGCAGTATCTACTCCCAGCACGCAGTCATTAAGAGGCGTACCGAGTCTGGTTGGGATGAAAGAGTGGCTCGAAGCTCTGGGACACTCAGTAGGCTCCCATCCTATCTGGAGTGTAAGATCAATTTCATCTCATATCTAGACCAACGACATCAACGGCTTGAACATCATCCATGTCGCCGGCACCAAAGGCAAAGGCAGCACATGCGCCTTCACGCGCTCATTTCTTCACGCGCATGGTCTACGGACTGGGTTTCCCAACCGAATTGGACTGTATACCGGTCCAGATCTACAATCCATCCGAGAAAGGATACAAATAGACAATCAACCCATTACCGAAGATCTCTTCACACGATACTTTTTCGAGGTGTGGGACCGACTTTCGTCTGATTCTCTTGACGTTACCAGCGGCGACAAAAAGATCAGACCACCTCGCTACTTGCAACTACTAGCATTATTAGCGTTCCATACATTTATCAGAGAGCGCGTACAGGCGGCTATATTCGAGACTCATCATGGCGGCGAATACGATGCTACGAACGTCATACCGCAACCCGTCGTGACTGCTATTACATCCCTTGGAATGGACCACGTCGCGCAATTAGGTCCCACAATTGAGGACATCGCGTGGCATAAATCGGGGATCTTCAAGCCTGGAGTTCCGGCATTCTCAGCACCTCAAGACCCAGGTCCGGTGGAGGTTATGCGTCGTCGCGCTGAGGAGAAGAATGTCCCGTTGAAGTTTGTGTCGATTAATGAGAACTTACCGGAGAATAAGAAGGTGTTGGCTGTTCCTGTGCAGAGGATTAATTGCTCCTTGGCTTTGGAGGTAGCGCGGTGTTTTCTACAGGCAAAGGCACCGAACTGTGTGATTGATGATAATCTAATCCGCGAGGGAGTCGAGAATTTCAGCTGGCCCGGCAGATTTGAGATTATTCAGGATGGTCAGATACGATGGTTCTTGGATGGAGCACATAACCCGTTGAGTCTGAGGCAGGCTGCACGCTGGTTTGCAGATAATATAGATCGTTCAGAGACGAAAAAGTAAGTATACACAGGCTTTGACAGTAGCTCTGAAGCTAACTTCACTCGATAAGATGTCGCGTTCTTATTTTCAGTCATTACTCGGAAGAACGTGATGGGATGACGCTCGTCGAGGAGCTAGCCCGTGGCTTGTTCGAGAACGATGCACGGCCTGACAAAGTCATCTTCACCACCTACAATGAGAGGAAAGATGGCACGAAGCGAATGGGTAAGTGGGTTCCGGGAAAAGTATTGTAGTCACTATGATCAACTGATGTCACTAACTCATATCACTGATCAATAGACAAAACCCTCAAAGTGCCGGAAACACCCTTTCCAGACCTGCGTACAGATTATGCTATTAGATGGGAACAGCTAGACCCTAAAGCTCTACTGTATGTAGAACCAACGATTGAAAACGCCTTGATGCTTGCTAGAGGTATTGCCGTGGAAAAGGAAGGAATGGACGTGCTGGTGACGGGGAGCTTGCATCTCGTTGGTGGTGCGCTGAGCCTACTACGACCGTAACGTCGATGCGATTTCTGTCTTTTGATTAGTGCTGTCGCTTTCACACATCAATGGCCCATATCAGCTTGAGGCTTTTGCCTGGCCCCCATGGCCATTTCTAATCCACGGAGATGTAGCATCCGCGCGACGTCGGAGATAAAATTCACAATCATATCGGCATCAAGCCATAGATCAAATAAATTTGTCGCGGTCCACGATTTCGCGTGCTAATCGGTTCGATATCAATACTCCGGGCAACTCAACAACTTTTCGTCCGATACGTAAGAGCTGACGAGCCAACTTGGCGATGTTCTCCTGCATTATGTTTTCATGAATTTACAACTCAATTCAGAATCTTCAGATTGATAACCCCATCAAGCTTGTTGAATGGACGGATATAAGGCAATGATCCAATCGAGTCTGTGTAGTCGGGCCTCACTACCTCGATTGATCACCGCTGTCCGGGAGACCCTCTTTCAGCAGCCCATCGACAACTACCAATTAGTACGTAGTTCCTTCTATAGAATTTAAAAAAAAAAAAAAAAAAAAAAGAAAATAGATACTCCGTACATTTTTAATTGTGTCATTTACGAATGCTATCGTGGCATGTCGTGCTCTGAGAACCGCATTTCGCATAATGGACGAACGGACCAAACTGTCCGTGACCGTCAATGGCTTCAAAAATGAATTCTTAGTAGTATAGGAGGAACCGTATAAATTCTCATGTATCCTTCAATATTTATTTTCTGATTGTTCAGTATTATAGAGTTGTGTTTTCGACTCTAAATTCCCATTGCTTTTACTCTGGCGCAAGCAGACATAGAAAACCCGAGCCCTAAAACCACGTACGCTCTTGCATAATGTCAACCACCACCAGCAAACTCGCCGGCAAAAACATCTTGCTAATCGGCGGAACATCAGGTATCGGCTTCGCCGTCGCCCAAAAAGCGCTCCAAGAAGGCGCCCATATCACCATCAGCTCCTCATCCGAAGCCAAAATCGCCAGTGCCGTTGAACGACTACGCGCAAGTTCTCCGGAACACGCATCAAACGTGAGAAGTTACGCCGCCGATCTTTCCGTCAAAGATAAAATAGAGGCAACTGTCGAGGAACTACTCGAATACGCTGCTAAGGACGCTACGATCGATCATGTAGTCTTCACAGCCGGAAATGTGCCGCCTATGGCACCACTCGCGGACGCAAATTTTGGACATGTAGATGCTTTTCTTACTGTGCGGTTCTATGGTGCATTAGCCATCGGAAAGTATGCACACAAGTACATAACTCCAGCCAAAACGTCGTCGATCACGTTTACTTCTGGCTCGCAAGCCCGGAAACCTATATCCTGGCTACCACCAATCATCGGCAATGCCGTCGAGGGCTTAATGAAAGGTCTAGCAGTTACCTTGGCGCCTGTTCGCGTCAACGTCGTTGCACCGGGGTTTATTATCACGGAGCTTTTGGAGAAGTTGCCCAAGGAGATGGCGCATGCATCTGTAGAAAAGGCAAAGGCGAAATCGTTGACGAAGGATAATGGGTCACCGGACGATACGTCGGAGGCGTATTTGTATTTTATGAAGGATAGTTTTGTGACAGGTGTTGTGCTGGATACGAATGGTGGCGTGTTTTTCTCTTGAGCTGGGCAGGTACTAATCGGTTCGCTTGGTTTTGATCTGTATGTATCCTAGCATTGTTGGAGAGTGTTAGGGTTGACCACGAACCTCCAGGTGGTATAAATCGATCGCATGCCGTACATACGTAGTACTTTACTGTACATATGAAGTTAGAAAAATATTTGAAAGCTATGGGTACTATGATTGCTTTTGTCAAAATCAATCAAACAGCACTACCTCCGAAGTATTTCCATATGCGTGGTGGATAGTTCGACCCTAAAGTCTCTAACTAATATAAATTATGAATTAATTCTCAACTAAGTAGTGAGCTGCACGTGTGATTTCAATCTGACCGCCGGACTCGATGAAAACTTTCAAAAAACAGTGTCTCAGGTGTAATATGCATATCCATCCCACCACAAAAGGCAAAAGCTATTTATCACATTACGTACTCTGCGTACATCAAAGCAAATCACCGATGCATGGCAGGACACTAAAATCCCTGTTCTGCAACGGCAGCCACATGCAAGCAGTCAACAGGGGTCTAATTGAGGCCGTGAACTAGTCCTCAGACTGGACGGCGGAAAATACAAACGTGTGGAGGAGGAATGTGAGAGTAGGATGCACTACTAACGTAGTTGATAACTAGCGGTCACGCCATCGGATACTTGTATTATACTGTACTGTACTGTAGAAATGTACTACTGATAACGTACAAGGCAACTCGGCATCCTGTTGGATTTGAAGGAGATGAGTCAAAAAGGGAGTAGGAAAATGCTCAGCCATTCTAGTAATCTTGTCACTCGATTCCTAACTACATATTGTCGAATATCTTTGGCCGATGTGATCGCCAAGTGATGCCTTGTAGCATAGTCACTGCTTAGGCTTTTGGCTGTACGTGATTTTCTTCAGCAAATACTTCTACAGATGTCTTCTCAAAATCCCTAGCAATGACTCCGGACTCAAACAAAATGTCCAACTCCGCAAACGACCGATCCTTGACCTCTGGCAATCGGAAAAAAACCCAAACCCAAAGAAGAAGGGAAAACCCTCCCCAAAGGAACGCCGTCTTACCACGCCAATTCCACGCCGATGAGTTGATCATGTACGTTGTCAGAGTGTTATTGAATACCGATCCAATATGATAAGCGTTCCGACCAAGAACCGCCGTCTTGCTGCGAAGACGGGTGGATGAAACTTCGAAACCGAGGATGTAGGACATGGGACCGATTGAGAGTGAATAGATAGCATAGAACACTATGATCAGAGTCCCAGTTGACCACGAGGTAGCTTTACGCGGTTCCGGAACCCCAAGTCCTCCAATTGTAAATTCGACTACCACACAACCCGCAAGACCCCAGAGATAGATCGTTCGACGACCAACTCTGGGAAAGAGAAACCAGATCGCAACGCCAGCGACCAAGGCAACGCCATTTTGACCGAGACTCAGACTAAAAGCATCGTCCGCACTGATCCCGTTGAGTTGGAAGAAATAAGTAGAATATAGGATCAGCGAGAAGCCAACAAGGGGTTGCATGGTCTGTGCCATGCAGGCAATCTCGGTTCGTCGTAAGTTAGAGCCTTTGAAGCAGTCCCAGTACGATGTTCCGTCCTCAACGGCCTTCTCATGCTGGTTCGTGAGTACCATCGCGGCTAGCATATTGTCTAGGTCCTCTGCGCTGGCGTTTGTCGAAAGGCGTTGTAGAGACCGGCGCGCATCCTCAGGCCGATCTTGGCGAACCAGCCACCATGGAGACTCGGGGGCGAAGAGAGCTGCCATCATAATGATGGGAGGCCACATCCATTGAATGGCAAAGGGAACCCGATAAGACCACGAGGTTGGATCGTTCACATATCCTTTGAGGACTGCGCTTGCCAGAAATTTCCCAATGCTCCAACAGATGTTGACGTATGTTGTGAGATAAGGTCTTAAGGCGAGAGGAGATATCTCCGTGGCATAAACGGTTGTTAAAGTGAGGAAGACACCAAGAGGAAGACCGAGGAGTACTTCTCCCGCCAACAATGTCCCAATATTAGGGGCAAAAAACACAACAAACAAAAAACAAGAGATGGCAACACAGGCTCCTCCAATTGTCTTCTTGAATCCGTATAAATCAGTGAGCCAGCCAGTTGCGAACAAGCCGAAGAATTGTCCGATCATGATCCCTTGCCCTAATGCAGTTTGCCATGGCGCCGAAATGGAGTGCGTGCCGTCTGGCTGGAGACTGCCATATCTTTCCACGAAGGAGGGCAGACCAAAGAGACTGTAGATCAAGTCGCCATCGTATCCTTCCATAATAACAGCAGTTGAGAGAAAGATAGACCAGAAGATTGCCTTTGGGTATTTCTTGAAAGCTTGGCCAAGTGTCATCTCATGCTCCTCGGCTGTAGCATGACGGGCCTGATCGATGAAATCACGCTTTGGGTATTCCGAAGCGTTGTTGATTTCTGTCCCAGATTTTGGGGTCGCCGGCTTTTCGGGGTCCATGACTGTCTCTTGGGTATATCCTGTTGGATCAATTGATGTCGAGTAGTATGGTACAAGTCCACGGGAAGCGAAGGGATGTCAATGCCATAGAAGCAGGGTTGACAACATTTGAATGCCATATGTTTTATATATCTCGAAACATGTCTGTGACCATGAATCTAGCCCATTGACTGTTATCAGAAACTCTATACTTAGTTAGTCAGTTCATATATGTAACACGTGATTTCAGCGTTGGCGAACTTTAAGCCCTATCCCAATGCCGAACTTGTACCCCAAGAGTTTTTTTATCTTTTCAGCATTGGCGAATGTGATCCATATTGGGGTAAGGATTATTACTGTGATTATTAGCATTACTAGTAAATTTGACCTCTTATCTCAATTGCTGTCACTATCAATATCCAGCCTGAAAATGACTAGCCTAACTTTCTAAGAAATCTAATTCTTTTTCTTTGGTTCTGGTGAGGGAATTTCTTCCCACTGAGATAAGCTGACTCGACTCGTCAACCTCCACCGGCTCCACCAGCCTACTTAGGATACGCAAGTTCACGGTATACGGTATACCTCATTCTTTTCTCTTTCATTTACACATTAGAGTCGAAACACCTCGCCATGCTTGCTCATGCCCCTGTAGTGGGACGCCCCTATCGCTCCAAAAGACAAAAACCCTGCTCCGCATGTCGCCGGAGACGAGTTTGCTGCGTCCGCGAAGGGAACTCGGCCTGCGCGCTATGCAGCAGGCGTGGTCTGGACTGCGTTGTTGAGCCAAGTACAGAAAAGAATAAAGATGCTTCAGAGAAGAGTCGACCCTCGAAAGCACCAGCACGTAATCTTTCTCCTTGCAGGGATTACTTCGGTGTAAACACCACCATACCTCCTTCATCGACAAGGAGGGTCTCAGAGCAGCATGTTTTCCAATATGTCGGCCCAAGTGGTGACTACGACCCCTATATTCTGCTACACCGCTCGCAAGAGGGTGCTGTTCGAGAGGGTGTCATCCACTGGTCATGGCAGAGAGTCAGCAAGAATTCCCACTATCCGATTCACTTTTTGGTAACCTTTCATCAATGTCCGAGACCAACCTTTCATACTAACTACAGTAAAGGGATTTCCGGCCGAACACCTGGACGCAATTCCAACCTACTATCCACAAAACAAGATCGAAGCTGTGATTGGGCCATATCGTGAGGCTCTCATCAATGCTTTCTTCGATGTCGTTCACAAATCATTCCCTGTGCTTGGCCCGCAGACTCCCTTTACCATCCCTAACCACTCAACACTGATGGTTTCCATTTACTGTTTGGCTCAGCCTTATCATCCTCCTGCCCAAAGTGTTGATCCGTGGCTTTTCACCGATTTCAACAAACAAGCTCTTCCTATAGAAACTCACACTGCGAAACTGGAAACAGTAGAAGCGGCTCTGCTTTTCGCTCAACGGCATGCGTCCCTCATTCGGTGAGTCAATTCTGATAATTTCATTGGAGATTAGTTCTAAGAACGTTGTTTCAGAGCACCCACGATGCCTGGTATGAGTTCTGAGGTTGGAAGTGTATGCGCTCACGCTATGTTCCTCGTACGCTAGTAGTACTAATGTTGGATAGCTGGTTGGCATTGGTCACGACCTGGGATTGAATGTTGATCCCGAACATTGGGATATCTCGATATCGGAAAAGAGAAGGAGGAGACGACTCTGGTGGGGAATTTTCAACGAAGATAAGTGGTAAGTGACCATCCTGAATCCTCAAATTCTAGTCAATTGGCGCTAAGGCTCTGTAGGACCGCGTTCGTTCTTGGGCGGCCCTCACATCTTCGAGATAGTGATGCCAACGTAGCCATGCTAAAGCTGTCGGACTTTGCACCTGAAGGCTCGGAACTGCCTACTCCAGATATTCTGGCCCCGGCTAAAGTGTTTATTGCAATGACGGAATTGAGTGTCGTATTATCTGAAATTCTTTCCACCTTCTATACAGTGAAAGCAATACATGAGCACTCAGTCGGATTAGAGCAGCTTGAGAATTCGTGCACCGAGTTTGAATCCAAGCTAGAAACATGGCGCATCAATCATCTGGACCCATTGATTAGAGAAAAGCTTTTTCCCGACCCAACAGGTCTGTTTACTTCCCGCCTCCTTCCCTTGAACGGTTTCTGAACGTGATTTATAGGGTCACTTGAGCTTGCCTTCTACGCAGTACAAACAGCTCTCTATCGTGCGTGTGTGCGAGTTGTCACTCGGCTCGAGTCTCAGACAGTAGATCTTGCTTCCAAATTCCGACAGCGCGCGATGGGGATTGCATCGTCAGTGATAAATCTTCTAGAGATGCTCTCAGTATCTCGTAGGTCAGCTTTTTGGTTGGCAGGTAAGTCAGAAGTCTCCGAGAGCTCTTCGCGTCCTTGGTCTCACGACGAAAACATAGTATCCCAAATCAACTTTGCAATAGCGGGCAGCTTTATGATATTCATGTTCCTCCACTCAACCGTCGATGGAGAGAATGAATACTGGATGAATAAGTTATCAAAGTATCGAACCCTACTACGTGCTCATCTACCAGGTTTTGGTGTTACGAAACATGCATTAATTCGACTCGATCTCCTCGCGAGCCCCGGAAATCTCAAACAGTGCCTGACCGAACACAGTTCAGCATCAGTACCATCCAGGGTTGTATCCCAACAAATCACTTCAACGCCTCAAACAACTGTGGATTCCTGGGTATATGATCATATCAACTCTGACTGGGAGCAAACGACTGTTGATTGGCTTTCGTTGGTATCGGCTGATTGGGAAAAAAATGAAGCAGTGTTATAATTAGGCAACCTCTGCATAGTGAAGACAGTGCAGCAGCTATTACCTAGGTAGTTTATGAGAAAAACGTTCAGGACGGCCAAGTTCGTAGGTTTTACATAGTGGGTTCATGGGTAATATCGCCATTTATTTGAATTCTTTGCAGGATGTTTGATCTATATGCATGCGTCCTTTTATCTATCAACTATATAACAAGTAGTAATTGGCCGATTCTTAGAGCATTGGTTTTGAGTGACCAGATCATGGGGTATTCACGTATAAACGACACTCAAATGGCTGGAGCATACCTTCTTGCATATCTGAACAATTCGTCTCGAGTAAACGCATTGTGCGGAAGTTCTCAGGTACTTCATATAACCGTTGCATGGCCGTGAAATTCAATACAACCAGTGCAGATTGATTGCCAAATGTCTTCACATAACTCATTAGCTCGGAGTTATCCTCATCAACATATCGAAATGCTCCATGGGCGAAAAGATCAACATATTCTTTTCGTAGTGCAATCAACTTCCTCCAATAGCATAACACGCTGCCCATGTCTTGATTCTGTTGGGAGACATTGATGTCCACATAGTTATCGTTCACTCGCATCCATGGCCCCTTTGGGCTTGTAGTAAACCCGGCATGAACAGAGTTGTTCCACTGTACAGGGGTTCGGGAATGGTCACGAGCCACTTTGAGGATGTTGGCCATCGCTAGCTTCCGGCGACCTGATATCTGGTCTATTTCAGAGCCGCCAGTCGTTGTTGTTGTTTTTGTCATGGAGCCCCAGTAGCGTTGCGTTGAGATGTCTTTGTATTCCTCAATGGGCCAGTGAGCAGGGATGTTTGTCATGCCAATTTCCTGACCCTGATATAAGAATAGCGTGCCCGTGGCTGTGACATGCATCATTGCCAGCATTTTGGCCGCGGCAACTCGGAAGTTGGGGTGGTCTGATGCGAAACGGGAGACAGATCGTGCGACATCATGATTTTCTAGGAACATGGTCGTCCATCCGTCAGTGCCAGCAATGAATTGCTGCCATTTGGCAAAGGGCTTCTTGAAGTCAACCAAGGTGAATGGCTTCACGTCGAAGGAGCTTAGGGAGTAGCCTATACACGCGCTTTCGAACTGGAAGCCCATTCCCACTCGATTTTCACGAGCACTAACGTATTTCAATGCAATCGATGTATCATCCAGGCTGCCGAATTCCCCCACCGTCATGATATCGCCGTACCGCGATAGAATAGTATTTATCTCATGAAGAATCTCCAATGTCTGGGGCTGATGGTTGAAAGGAGCGCATGGATCTATGTCAGGTGCATCTGGAAATGATTGATCTTTACTCCAAACACCCATAGCATCTATCCGGAAACCGTCAATTCCTTTGTCGAGCCAGAATACGATGGCGCTCTGATATATTGCTGTGCGAAGCTCACGGCAATTCCAATTGACGTCTGGTTGATTCTCCGCAAACAGGTGGAGATAATATTCTTGTCTTGTGTCGTCCCATGCCCATGCACTGCCCCCAAAAAAAGACTGCCAGTTATTTGGTGGTCTTCGTTGCCCGTTCTCATACTTTGCTGGACGCCATATATACCAGTCACGTTTGTCGTTGGAGTTTGACGAACGGGATTCTTTAAACCATGCATGCTGGTCTGATGTATGATTGATAACGAGATCGAACAATACCCGTAGTCCTCGATTATGACATTCGCGAACAAGCGCCTCAACGTCAGATATTGTTCCGTATGGTTCATGTATGCTCTCGTAATCTGAAATATCGTATCCTAGGTCAACTTGGGGACTTTCGAAAATAGGAGACAGCCATATCGCGTCGACACCGAGGCTGCAGATATGGTCGAGACTGTCAATTATGCCTTGGATATCACCAATGCCGTCGGCATTGGAGTCTTTGAAGCTTGCTGGCCAGATTTGGTAAATCACTGCATCCTTCCACCATGTCCTTTGGTTTGGCTTGGATACAACAGTTGACAAGCCCATGCTGTTTTAGACAGGAGGAAAAGGAGTCACTTGAAGCACAGGATACACAAAAGAAAAAATGAAGAGAGGAAAACAAAGTCTAATTCAGTCTTTATCATAAACAGCATATATTTGATAATTACTTCCCCTGTCAATTTTTCGGAGAAGCCAAAATGTCCACCTCTTGGTGCGGGGGCAACGAATACCAACGCCGAAAATCGAATACCAATGCGGAACTATGTTCTCCAATGGCGAAGTTAAAGGCACCGGCGATTGACCATATGCATGAATGAATGGGATTTATTACGCAACTTTATGAATATATGGTTCTTCTCACAGATCCAGCACGAAGTCGTATATTTAGTGATGACACAGTAATTTCTCGCCTTTCCTAAAGCATCCCCTACCTAGCTAACTAACCACCAACTAGAACAGCTATTCTAAGGCGGCTAGCGCGAGGGGAAAACTCATGCTACTACTTACTATGTATACACAGAGTTGTATACAATCGCTGGTTGTTTGTTAAGTCTAGTTACCTGTTGGAACACAGCTGCCCTCCACAAGTCACTTTATAACCCTAACCCTAATCTACGACACTTGGGCGCGAAACGAATCGCGCTGTCATCAAAACGATGTCTCGAGCCAGTTCCATTTGGCTCTTCAAGTACGATAAAATCACTTCGCTTCCATACAAATGATGTCGTATTGTATTGTTTTGTGTCTGTATCTAATTCTAGGCTGCCATCCAGAATAGCGCTAGTTTTGTGAGGGGTATGCTTGGCAATCCTGATATCGAGGATGAGAGCACGGATTTATCTAGGACGGACGTGAAGTAATCTTGTCAGTATCTCAATATCCCTTCCTTTCCTCTCAGTCTTTTGAGCACAACTCATTTAGAGATGGAAGGCGGACACACCAAGACCCTTACTGGACAGTGCTACTGCAAATCCCTCCATTTCACACTCACGTTTCCAACTTCCGCCCTTCCTTTGGCAACTCATCTTTGCCATTGCAGTGTCTGTCGGTATACCCATGGCACCTTATGTGCTTTCCACGCTCCATTGCCAGCAGAAGTCACCCCTCAATTTATCGCCCCATCGGGACTTGACCAATTAACACCTTACACATGGCCTGGATGCAAGAGTACGCGGTATTTTTGCTCGACATGTGGATGTCATATGGGTGATGTCTCGCCTGATGATGGCATGTGGGTAATATCCACATCGTTCTTTGCAAAAGATGAGTCTATTTTTCAAATCAAGACGCACGTATACACCGAATCTGCTTTGGGTGGAGGATTGAATGACTGGCTTCCTCAGATTGGAGATCGAAAACTTAGAATCTGGAATCCAGACGACGGCTCCGCAGCTCCTGGCCATCCGCAAATTGAATACGGAGGAGCTGATGGTCGAGAGGATCGTCTCAGAGCCCAATGCCATTGTGGCGGCGTCTCGTTCACCATTCCCCGCCCAAATGAAGACGATCTCGCCAGTCCTGCCATAAGCTCATTCCTATCCCCAATAGACAAAACTAAATGGGTTGGGGCTCTCGATATATGTGACGACTGCCGTGCGACGAGCGGGTCACCTATTGCAGCATGGGCATTCATCCCTCTAGATCGGTGCGAACCGAAAATCAAGCCAGACCTCCTGATAGGAACAAGCAAGACGTTCAGATCCTCCGCCGATGTCCTCCGATCATTTTGCGGTCGTTGTGGAGCTACAGTGTTTTACTCGTGTGATGAGAGACGGCCGAACGACAGAGAAAATGTTGTAGATGTTGCTATAGGAATTCTAAGAGCGCCTGAGGGTGTCAAGGCGGAAAATTGGTTGATATGGCGAACTGGTCGGATTGCACATTATGAGAGCGGCCTGAGGTATGATGCGGCATTAACAGCGTCTTTGAGTGAGAGTTTGGCAGATTGGGGGAGGGCAAAGTATGGCCAAAATCTGAATTTCACTATCGGTTAATTCTATATTGATGGTTTGCTTGTTAGCATTTCTTCTATGAACATTCAAAAGTTTGTAACGTTTACAGCGAACTTTCCTGAAAAAGAGTGATAAAGTAAGCTTCTAAGTAAATAAAGGTAGAGTACTTACCAAGACTTACCTACCTATGTACATGTACATGTATGCACGGAGTATTACAGTGGTCTCTTTTGACATCGAGTCAGTGGTAGCCACAAACTACGGACTACATACATACACTGCGTATTTTTACACAAAATACCTGAAGAATTAGACATTGGAGATTTGCGTAACCTTTGGTCGCACTTTGATTTGGCCTGAAGAATTTTAGTTTTTTTGATAGTCAGCTATGTATGATCTATCACCTTTCTTTGCCGATGAAAAGAGTGTGTACTCAATTCGTATAGAAATATGAATAATCCTGTTCGCTGGTTAGCCTCATCCTACATTAGCTCCTTGACAAATAAATTCCCTACCCTGTCATGCATCGCCGGATGACTTCACCGTCACTACAGTATTGATGCAAGCCCATGACTGGGTACCCTGATACACCACCATTCAGATGCCTTGAGGAACCATTTCCGGGTCCAATGTATACTCGAGCTGGCCCTGGAGTCGATCATATCGGAATTCACGAACCGGTTTCCCGTCTTTGCATCAGGCCCTAGAAAGTTGAAGCCTAGACAGCCAAGGTTGCTAGGGCTTATTAAGAACGTGCGGAATTATAAATTCGCGATGAAAAAGCATTATGTACGTGGACGAATATGATCTGCCACTTGGCAACCCTTATTCAATCGAGGCCGGCGAGGTTGATCGTCTAACGAACCCTTCTCCTTCTCACGATATTCCTGTAACCCCGGCAGATTACGTATACATTCTACTTGCTATTGACTGGACAAGGTATTTCGCACGCTCTTGACTACTTGCTCGGATGGCTCGACGACCCATGTGCAAGCAGCCAAAGCAGGGATGTAAAATTGTGGCACAGTCAACAGCTGCCCTCCATGAAGGCCTGGACTCTTTCCATCGATGATTGATGATACCGTGGCACAGTTCGGGTTTTCGAGCCTATGACTAAAATCTCGCTCATTGGCCTCACCGATAGCAAGGAAAGAATCCTTGAATCTTGACATGGGATGTTATCGCTTTAGGGTTTATGCTTTAGGGTTTGCGCGCCTCCAGTTCTCGAAGGTTGATAGATTGGACCCGCTTTAATGGTAGAATGATGGGCGAAATGATTCGTGTATCCAGCTTGCAAGTGCCATTTTGCGTGACTAGATTTACATGCTGCGCTTATCGAGGAAGGACCATGGTGCTTCCTAGTCTGGACGCCTGGGTATAATAATGTAACGCAACCTATAGAACACCTCTCGCCAATAGGAAATAAAAGGGGGATATATAGTTGTCATGAGAAGGCCACACATAGAAATCAGAAAGCGTACAAATTGACAAGGGTAATGTCAAAGTAATATAATTTAATAAGCGATCCCGCCGTGGGCATGAAATATTTGAAGAATCAATTGACTCCAACCACTTTGACACGCACGCCCTTGGAATCTAATTTGGGGACTGCCACGAAAAAATCGCGCTCTGGTTCCACATCCTCAACGGTGGTTTCGAATAGATCCATTTCGAACCGAGGTATGATTTTGGCTAGGGTTAGGTACAACTCCGCGTAGGCGAGACTAGCAGCGAGAAATCATCTGTGAGCAACATGCACGAGAGAAATAAATGATGAAAATGTTGAGACTCACTTGATACCCAAGCATGATCTACTGCCCCTCGAGAAACAGATCATGTATTTCTCCAGTCGGACTCTTGTCTCTTGGGCTTTGATCCATCGCTCAGGACGGAATTTGGATGGTTCGGGGAATAATGTGGGATCCCAATGCACGAAATAGATCGATTCACTGACCGGGGTCTGTGTCGGATAGTTAGTAAGAAGTACTGTTGAGAATCAAAGGCTCTACTTACGCCGGGTGGAATGACCCAGTCCTTATATTGGATCGGCTCGTAGGCAATGCGAGGTGATCGACTCATAACACCGATATTCAATCGAAGACCTTCGGTAATTACAGCAGTCTAAGAGAACAATTAGATAGTTCAACATGAGCGACGGCGAGCGGTTTACCAAAAATGGAAGTTTCTCCAGCTTTGGTAGGAGAGGAGTCTCGTCTAGCGAGATTGAAGCCAGCTCTTCACGTAATTTACGCAAAAGGTTCTTGTTTTCCAACAAGTAAAACATAATAATGGTCAGTGTGTTAGCAGTGGTCTCGCTTCCGGCTCCAACGACAGATTGACCCTCGTCGATAAGGCGGGCAGCGGACTTTTCCTCTGGTGGCAGATCACTATCAAGCATAGCCTGGAAGATAGTTCCACTAGACTTATTTCCCATTGAGTGTTCTTGTATTAAGATATCCACCTTCTTCTTGACAAGCATTGACCATTCTGCAAGAGAGGCGGCATTGGGTTGAAGCACTTTAAGAACGGGGTAGGGAATGGACTTTAGCAAAGGCAACGCCCAAGGAAAGTTTCGAAGAAAAATGCCGTTTTCCAACGCAGAAATCATGGCCGCTTTCCATTCCTCTTTGAAATTGTCCAGTTCGAGATAGTTGTAGCTCTCGCCGTACGAATAGTGGCAGATGATATCCATCGTGAGAGCCATGAGTGCGGCATCCAAGCGCACCACACGTTGAGTTTTAGCTGCATCAATCAAGCGGGAGCTCAGACGCTCAATTTTTTCGGTGATCAATGGTTCCATACGCTGGACTGCTTGTTTGGAGAAGAACGGATTGAGCGCATTTCGGCGCAAACGATGGTGGGAGTGGGAAACGGTAGAGAACGATGCGTCAGGTGTGCCGGAAAGAATCACCCAGTTCTTGTATTTGTCGCGCTTCTTTGATGCAGGTGCGTACAGCTCGTCGTAAAAGTCCGCGTCTCGGATGTGTAGTTCATGTGGGTTAATTCGGACAATGGGGCCTTGAGACATTGCATTAAACATTAGTTAAACTTGCAGGACATGATTGTTTGTTGAGCATGTCGCAACCGACAGACATCATTGGAGTGTCAGACACAGCTGCATATCGTGTTACATACCATATTTATCATGCATCTCTTGAACCTTCCATATGAACATTCCCCTGCGGTACATATCATGATAGGCCTCATACCACCCAGTCAAGGCGGCAATTTGTGGCCCAGGAAATTTCGCCAAAGGATGGAAATATAGTCGGTATATGGCGCCGACGAACAAATAAACAACCCATGCTCCCGTGAGAGCGTAGAACAGGTTCGTCCATTCCACTGGCGGAGACATCTTTATGGCGGGCTATTCAAGAGACCCGAAGTTGAGTGTTAGCATTCCACTTTGATCTGTTGCATTTGGCCCGCCATTGACAGGGAAGTGTATGATGATAGACGCACTAATGCTTCTTCCTATGGATGTGTTTTATCTATATGTGTCAATTGACACATGCAGCCAGTCGTTGACAGAAATTGGCTGTAGGTTGAATATAAACATATCAATGGCACCCTTTTAACTCACTGAAGTGGGCGACATGAACTCCAGATCATATGAAGGAGATAACGGGGAGTAAAACATTGCTCTCTTTAAGTCGATACACTACTAACTGCTTGGTACATTCGACCCAGTTCTCCGGACCAAAGGCCAGAAACCTCTAGCCAACGTCATCCGGGTTCCGACCAACCATAGTGCCGGGTCTGCAACTCAAAATTGATCAATGCCTCTGATTTAGCGGGTACCCAAAGCTCTGACTAGTCTCTTAGCATGGCTCGAACGCAAGTTTTGCCTGTTCACGTCGTTTAGCTCATGGCCAAAGTTCGCACGGGCTCTTTTAGAGGAGTCGAAAATTTAGTCACGGAATAGCTGATGGGGTCGGTCGTCGATGGGACAGAGCGGATTGTTGTAGAAACCAATGGCGACTTTTTAGCAGGGTTTACACTCGGTAGCCAATACCATCTGCTCGGCTATCACACACCTGTATACTCAAACCAAGTGCAATTGACAATAGTTGTTGCGCTGGGGACAAATAGCATGCCACAAATATTGTGCACAGTGCAACCGCACTCGACCTCACCACTCCTTCGGCAATGGTGAATTGTTGTACAAAGTACTACAAACAACGATCAGCGAGTTACGGGTCCCAGTGCAAATTAACTTATGTCTTGAGACACTGTACTCGATGCAACCGACGGAGTACTCCGAACGTCCTGGGCGTTTTAGCTGTTAGTAGTAAGTTAGTAACTTAGTGTCACTCCTGAAGAAATATGGGCTTATATAGCCCGTGCTCCATTCTTCTGCATATGGGTACGTACTTGGGTGGTGTAATGTTAGGGTGCGGCACGCGGCGGGCCGGCAACAACCCACTTTTACATATAAGAGCCAATAAAATACTTATAAGCAAGCCACAAAAACAAGACAGCAGCATAA
Organism: Talaromyces liani; assembly: GCA_022814505.1. Taxonomy (NCBI): domain Eukaryota; kingdom Fungi; phylum Ascomycota; class Eurotiomycetes; order Eurotiales; family Trichocomaceae; genus Talaromyces; species Talaromyces liani. The sequence continues at coordinate 535,808 of JAKLNL010000001.1, forward strand.
CGTGCTTGTAAATTACCACACTATACCAAAAGAGGGATAGTATTGTATTTTTAGTCAATCCTGTAACGTGACATACGTACCAAGAACGGCTATGCATGAACCGGCCTAGCGCCAGTCTTGACTGACCCCGTCTGCATTAGCCCTCTGGCCCACTTTGAGCGCTCCTGCCCCTTTGGGAAGATTCCTCGGAAGCTGAGGGGCATCATCCGTCCATGTTCTGCTGTTAGCTCTCGGCGCTCGCTGAGTCGCTGCTGTCTCTCCGACTCTCCCGCAGGGTACAGAAAAGGCTCTTTGCTTTTAGTACGTATGGAGTGGTTGGGATGTGGACTTGTGGAGGGAGGGGAAAGCAAACTAGCAGCGGGTCGAAGAAGTCAACAAAGAAACTCACCTTCCAAGACGCTATACAACCAACACAGCAAATTGCACACCCAGCGGTCTGCCAGGATTCCCGGAAGAACTCTTGATCTTTATTATCCCCTGTACCTTCAATTCCAATTCTTCCCAAACCATACGCTCCCGGTCTTCACTTCCAGTCTTATCCGCAGGTATCACTAGGACTAGATAGTACGAATTGGGTTTGTTGGAGGCGCCCTAACACTATCAGCCATGGCTGAAAATGTCACCACGGACGCACCAATTGAGGCTGATGTATGAAACTTGAGTCCAATATCACACTACTAATTTGAAGACGAAAATGGGAAAGCACACGACAGTAAAAAGTATATGCTAACTCAATTTTCCCAAGAACAACACTGAGACAGATTCCGCCTTCCAGAGTACTGTGTAAGTTCATCAAACTGCCACGATCTCATGATGGGGTTAATCGCTAACTAGCGTCTGATATCCAGCGGGGACTCGTTGAGTTATCAGACATCTCTCGCGTCCAGTGTTTTAAATTATAAGTCAGTAGCATTTTGCCATATCAATTGATACTAATCTTTTTTTGACCGGACTTCGATTGACCCTTGTCACAGATACGAGGTAACAACGACATTCAAAACAGACATGAAAGCTGTAAATTAACATCTGATCAGAATGGACGCCGTTATCATTCCTATAGAGAAGGCGAATATATGCTAGTACGAAGCCCCCAATTATCCAATGGAAGATGAAAAATTGCTGATCCAAATCATAGCCTAATGATGACCAAGAGCAAGACCGAATGGACTTGCTCCACCATGTATATCGAATGTTGCTGAAAGGAGAATTACACTCTGCACCTATCACAGAAAACCCTCAGCGTGTCCTGGACCTCGGGACGGGGACTGGTAAGTGAAGCCTGATGAAAGAAATCAATAATTTATGCTAATTCCCATTCTTCAGGCATTTGGGCCATTGATTTTGCAGAGTATGCACTATCTGGTTTGCCATTGTATAACATGAGAGAAATCTGTTTACTAACTTCACCTCAGTCAATATCCATCCGCACAGGTTTTAGGCAAGTTGCAATATTTTCATAAACTACGAATTCTCATGACGAAATTCTAATACTCGAGCAGGCAATGATCTCAGTGCCATCCAGCCACAATGGTTCGTCTTTTTAAAAATCTTATTCAGAATCGAACAACTCTAATCCGTTCTGCAGGACACCACCTAATTGTAGCTTCGAGATTGACGATTTCGAAGCAGATTGGCCATTCGCCCGTCCATTTGATTATATTCACGGACGTGAACTCGCAGGTTCCGTCAAGGATTTCGACAGACTTTTTAGTCAAGCTTATGCCAACCTAAAATCAGGCGGGTTCTTAGAGATGCAGTCATTCCGAATAGAGATTTTCGCCGACGACGACTCTCTCGACAAAGCCGTCTTTACCAAACAGTGGGTTTCATTGCTACAAGAGGCCGCTATCAAACACGGCAAACCAATGGCCAACATGGATGAGTGGCCGGACAAAATGAAGAAGGCTGGTTTCGAGGATGTTAGGGTGCACATTTTGAAAGTTCCGATGAATCCATGGCCCAAAGACCCTAAGCAGAAAGCTATTGGCCGATACATGCAGTTTGAACAGGAACAAGCGGCCCCCGGCTACACGAATGCCTTACTGAGTCGAATATTGGGCTGGAGCAAGGAAGAGATCGATGTGCTCTTGGCTCATGTCATCACTGAACTTCGAGATCGGAGCATTCATCAGTATGCAAAGGCGTATCTTATCTATGGCCGAAAACCATGATTGGTTGATCTTTGGACTATATTATTACCATCACCGTGGTCATGACTATTTTTTTTTTCCCCTTTCTTATCAAGCGAGCGTGTCCAGAGAATGAAATGACTCCTTTTTTTGTTTATTTTGTTATTCTGTTATTCCCGCCTACCGCGCCGCCATCTTTTTGCATGGCGGAAATGACAAACATGAATAGATTGCATAAGCCACATGTATTGTTCTTCGCAGGCCTCGTGATTGGATATATGATGAAAGGAGTGCTCCATCTAGTTACATACGTTTACTGCATTGTCTATAACCTAGCGAAGCATTTCAGCACTACACACTGCAGACCGAGATCCCATCTTGAAAAATTCAAGGAAAAGGGAAAAAATAAAAAAAATAAAAAAAGAGAGAGAGGATAATATAAGGAAAAAGCAAATAATGGCGCAGAAACCACGTTGTCCGAGCCATTTCATCAGATTCACCAATTGAATTCAACATTGAAGCTGACTAGCATAATTCACTGCAAAACGGCGGGTACTAGAGTAACTGTGGCCAATTGTAGTGCGGAGTTGAAACTTATCGTCGTTATTAATTATACATAGGACTGCAGAGTACGTGCGTACTGCGTGACACATGATGCATAACAGCCGTTTCATAGCGATCCATCTGAATGTCTCCGATAGTGGCGTACCTACAAGGGTCTCGAGTACCCATGACTCGCAACAATGGTTCCACGTGTTGCTCGGGTTAGTGATGCCGTGGCTATCATCAAAAGAATCCGCTCTATTGCCTCAGTTGGTGTATATAGAGATAGGCTACTGCACATCTCAAGCAGCAAGATACCAAGGGCTTTGATCAACTCCAGGCATGTATGACTTGAGAAGGCCGATGCTAATTAGCACAGTTAAGGAGATAGCTTGTGCTTGGTCTTGCCGTAATCAAGTAAATGTGATGGAAGTTTGCTTCACCTGGTATTTGCTGATAATGACATTGAGTGAAATAACCATGCTCTTCTTTTATGAGACGCACTTGAATATGCACTCCTTCGACTTCAGGGTTGAGATTCGAGTCTGAATCGTCACGACTGCTGGGTAATTGAAGAAGGAACTAGGTAATGTCGGTCATTTAAAATGCCTGTAACAGGATATCAATGATCTTTAGGGCTACGGCATCGAGTCGGGAAAGTTTCGAGATAGCAAACATGGGCGAAAGATCCCCAATACCAGAGACTCGCTACCGATTAGACGGAAACTGAACAATACTATATGCGAGTGCTTCCAAATTCAATCATCATTCGATGCCGCTCACTTTTATAAGGTCATTCAAGCCACCGCAGTCGTGATTGATGGACAGAACTCAATGTAAAAGTTTCCACAAAGTCAAAAAGGACATCAAATCAATATAAGCGAAGGCTAAGCTTTGGCGATATCGACGCTCACAAAATAAATCTATATCGTCCTTGAGCCAATTCCAATGGCGGCTTAATGGAGCTTGCACAGTAAAAACATCATTTTGTCTTAGCACCGAATTCTTTGGTGTATGGGCAAACATTAAACAACGACGTGGTTATGCTTCATTGCAAGTACCAATGCAAGGCTACAACATCTAAATCCCGGGAACCACATAAGAGACACATAGTTACTGGAATATTTATTTAAAAGCTCATGTCCTTGCGGTGTCTGATCATAGCTCGGTGGAATAAGGCGTCATTGGTACCGGTTGTACATACGAAACGACCGCGTAGGAGGTTATTGCACGGTCTCCAACTTATAGAAAAACATTCCGTGGGTCAACTTTTCAACCGGTACACATATCAAATTTAAGGCGTTATTCGTTCTTATATCTCTGGCTTGGACTAGCACTTGAGGCACCGTCTATTCGGCGTACTATTCAGACCAGACTTTTATGTAGTTGGTACAACCGCCTGAATTTTTTGTGCGGTCTCTAGGGATGAAGTACTCGAGCCTCAAGTCGATGTAATAAATGGATATATTAATCACTGTTTTGGTTGCCTGTTGTGGATACGATCTCGCTACTTGGGATGGCTTCAGCAGTCTCATTGGCTTCCGTAACGCTATAGATATGGACGCGTGACTATTTTGATAAGAGATTGGCGCAAAGAGGTTAAATGAAAGTAGATAGAAGAAGTGCTGCGCTTGCTCATAGGCTCGCCCGGGTGCTTTCTTAAAGGCTTGCTCGGGGGCTTTACCGGGACTTTACCGGAGATATTACCGGCGAGTTGCTCAGGGTCTTGTTTGTGGACATCACAAAGCTTATCAATTTTTTTTGGAGCTAACATATACTCTCGCCAAGTAGCTCGCGCATAGCTTTATACCAAAGATTGTAAAGAATATTTGTTCTAGTTTCTGATAGCTGCGGATGGCATGTAGACATCGATCAATCCGTAAGTGACTAGTAACCATCGGAAACATGGAGCTTTTGAAAAATTTGCGTGTGAAAGATTGGTAACAAATGTGTAAATATTTCTTGAATCCCGATTGTTGGTTACTTAGCGGATAGAATAATAGCCCTAATATTCGCCATCGATGGCGTGCTCTTCGTATCGCTGCAGCTTCCATGTCGCGATCAGCTGTCATTCGATACTCGCTCGCTTATGTTTAGATAAGACTTCAATGTTTCAAGTATAAATATGTAGCTTGGTATCTGCTCTTTATATTTGTGATATATTGCACATACCTAGCCGAAGCATTGGTCGACCGTCGTTTGCACGTAACGAGCAGAATCATCATGTCCGAAAAGACAGCCAATCTGCAGACAACAAGCGACGATGACTCTACAAGCACTACGCCCATCGTCGCTAAGAAATATGCCGACGTGACTCTCGAGTTTGTTGAGAAGTATGACGATTCCACCCCTCCCTTGACCGAAAAGGAGGCGAAGAAACTGTCCCGGAAGTTGTTTTGGTATATCATCCTGTTACTTTGGCTTACGAATCTGTTACTATTTGTAAGTTTCCGTTATAATTACTCGATAATACGAATTGCGTTGCAGTGCTGATAGATAATTTTGATCTAGATCGACAAATCCACTCTGGCATACGCCTCCTTACTTGGCATATTCGAGGAGACCAACCTTAATGGCACTCAATACAACAACCTCAACACTCTTTTCTATGTTGGTACGTTATACTTTACATTCAATTGTGCCCAATCTCTAACTGATGGCCTCCCGAGGTCATAATAGGATATTTCATCGGCCAGTTTCCAGGTCATTATCTAATGCAACGCCTACCACTGGGCAAATACGTTTCCGGCACAGTCTTCCTCTGGGCTTTGATTATATTCCTGCATGATACGGCCAGAAGCTATGGTGGCCTGATCCCCTTGCGTTTCTTTCTTGGCTTCGTTGAGTCGTCACTGGTGCCAGCCATGGAAATCACGTTGGGCATGTTTTTCCCTCCCAAAGAACAGGGAGCCCTGCAACCCCTGTTCTGGGTATCATGTATGGGAGCAAACATACCCACGGGGTTCATCGCTTACGGTCTGTTGTGGAGTAAGAGCAGCATCCTCCCATGGAAGTTCCTCATGATTATTACAGGTGGTCTGAGTCTGCTTTTGTCTATCGTCTGCTGGTTCTTCTACCCTGACAATCCGGCACACGCAAAATTTTTGAGCCGTGGCGAAAAGCTTCATACCATCAAGCGTGTTCATGATGCAACTAAGGGATCAATTGAGCAAAAACGATTCAAACGATACCAGGCAATCGAAACTCTTCGTGATCCTGTTTCATGGTTGTTTATGCTCCAGGCATTCACACTGATGCTTTCAAACAATCTGGCATATCAACAAAACCTGCTTTTCCTGAGTTTAGGTGTCTCAAATCTAGGATCAACTTTGGTCGGCGTTGCGAGCTCCGGATATTCAGTAGTTTGCAGCATCATTGCATTCTTCCTCCTGAAGAAATTCCCGAATAACAACGCCTACTGGTCTGTTCTATGGATTATACCTGCTATAGCCGGTGGAATTGGAATGGTGACAGTTCCCTGGGAAAAGAAGATCGGCTTGCTCGCCTGCTTGACTCTGGCAGGAGGTACTTTCGGTATTTCCTATATTGTCGCTCTTGGCTGGACAACCTCAACTGCATCCGGATACACGAAGAAGTTGACACGCAACGTTATGTTCATGATTGGATATAGTATCGCAAACATTATCTCGCCACAGATCTGGGTTGCGAAGGATGCGCCTCGGTACTATCCAGCATGGATAGTACAGATTGTGGTCAGCTGGGTGGGCACACCCGTTACCTTGTTGGTGATTAGGTATATCCTCTCGAAGAGGAACAAGGAGCGTCGCGAATGGATTGCGCATCAGCAGGCATCGAGGGCTCTTGGCGTTGTTAAGCAATTCGACGATGATGGACGGGAGGTGCAGACCACGGTGGATCTTGCATTCCTGGATCTTACTGATCTGGAAAATAAGTACTTCATCTACCCGTTGTAATTGGATTCGTATTAGACGCTCTGAGGAAAAATTCATGAATGTGCCGATCCTTTTAATGGATCATACCTGAACAGACGTGCGACACACTATGTAGTCTAATTCCGAAATATTCTAATTAAGAATAGCCAAAGAACAAAAAAAAACTTTTTGCATAGAGTGTACTAGCGTAGAGTTGATAAATCTCATATATGGTTGAACCATTCATCTTCAAAGAGCTGCCTTGCCGTCGACCTATCCCGTGAATCAAGTTTCATTATCTTCAGAACGGACTCTTTGTCTTCTGTTGAGATCTCTCGCTGACTAGCCAGTGAAAAAGGTCTCAATTTTTCAGGAGGGACATCATTCATGACAATCGATAACACCCCCAGTGTTTCCTGGTCAGCAAGATCAGCGTAAGAAGGTGGAAATGGTCCAAAATAGGTGTGATATTTGGCAAGGATTTCCAGTTCATATTCATCATGGACGCGTGAACTTTGGGCTTGAAGATGAAGGAATTGTCGCCCAGATCATGGATATAAGCTGCACGCTTCATCAATACCATAGAGGAGAAAACATATTTAGAAAGGAGTGCTCACCATGGTCCCGAATGACCAAATATCGGTCGGTGGTCCCCATTTTATGCCTAATTGTGCCTCAGGGCTGCGCCAGATTGGTGTTCCTATTTCATCCCGATCCTCACAGTAGTGGGAAGATGCGTGGACTGTACTCTCAAGGTCTGCGAGTTGTACGTCGGTAAAACGCTGTTCATTGTTGCTCTCAAGGGAGGGTGTGTAGTTTACAAGGACGTTGTCCATTTTGATATCTGTAAGGATGTTATTTCTTGTCAGAAACTAGTGCTTGGCTTCAATGACTGATCAAGTATTTGGTACTGACCTGTGTGTACATAGCCATCTTCATGCAGCACTTTCAATGCCTCCAGGACCCTTTTTGAAACATATCTAATTTCCTTTCCGTTCAGTCTCTTAGCAGCCGAAGCACTCATTAAATCATTTTGAAGATGCTTCAAGACGATGGCGGGTGGGTCTGCCGGCTCAATTATCTCGTCGATCAAGGGGCGCAGATGTGGTGTTTTGGGCTGAAATTTCCTAAGTATATCTCTTTCGTTTGTTATGCGAAAATGGGGTGCAGCTTTGATTATTACAGTCTCGCCTGCATTACTACGGCTAGCAAGGCATCTGTGTCAGTACCAAGATTGTCTGACCAAGATTACAACACTGCCCAGGTGGAATCGACATGTACCTTCCCAACCAGATGGATTCGCCCAGTTGCTTTGTAAGTGTACATGTGTTGAGTCTGCCGGTGAGGCACGGCTCAGTTTCAATAGAGAGGGCGTTGGAGTCATCAGGAAAGCAAAGAATTAGATGTTCACGCAAAAAAGGTGTCGCTATCCGCGATTTGCTTATCGCCCAACCGTTGCACGCGTATATGCAGGGTCTATATTAAGCCCTAACCCTAATTCTTTATACATAGCAGAAGCTATGGTCATATAAGCAGCAGGAAGATGTTGACTGCAAGCATCATCAAAAGATTGAGTTAAAGTAGTATATTAGCCTGAATTAAACAAGTCCAGATCGCCCTAATAGCAGTAGGTTTGTCCTCCTCCAAATGTGGCTTTGTAGGCCAATATCAAATAGCGATATAGTTGATGCCTCCCTAGTTCCCAACCCTAAGTATTCGTCGTTAAGTTCAGGGTATGAATCTATCATCGTCGAATAGACCCTCAAAGCATACAGCCTCAATCTATCCACAATATATCCAGCACCTAGACGAGCTGTATCCCACTCATTTATGAGGGTATTATATCTCTCCGAAAATCTGCCCTTTCGTCCTCCCAGTGACCTAGCTAGTTCAAGTAGGAATACAGCACGCCATCGTTCAGGAATCAGCCCACCACAATCAAACTGCGCATTGCAAGGAGTTCGTTTATTTGCATCTATTTGAGGAGCTCTCAGGCACTTGTCATATACGGTTGCAAGTCCAAGATAGCTCAGCCTTTTCAAGTCCCAGATGCAGAGACTAAGATAGTCCGGAAACCAAAGATTATGACTGTTGAAAGCTGAGCTGGCCTTGCTACGCCAGATGGACCAATATTCGGATCTAAATTTGGTGTTTGTCTCAAAAGCACAGTGCCTTTCCTGGCCGTAAGAAAGGCTCTTGCATCCAGACTTGTCCTCCCTCGGTCTGGACTCATGAAATTTCCAATGAATTGTTTCTTGGAGATTTGTAAGGGATGCGCCTACCTTTATGCAGGGATTCAGATGATCTTGTCTAGCAAACGGGGTGAGTAATCCAAACGACCTCGTCGTACAACCTAGAAGCTCTTGGGTTGTTGACAGAATACATCTCAACTCTTCCGCCTCATGTTGATAAGAAGTGAAGCTCTTTATGCTCGGCGCGATTTTCTGGTTTATGTGCCGAATTTTTGCGCTATATAGACGAAAATCATAATCATCATCCCTAAAATCTTGACGGATCGCACAGACATTCTAGTATATCACTATTTTCCATAACGCTCGCTCAACTCGGACTCTTTCAACCCATGATGGAGGATACCAAGCTGGCCCTTGAAAGAAAACACCAGCTCTAGATCGTTTCAATGGACGGCCAGACTTGGGGGGCATGGACCACATCAGCTCATGGATATTCTCAAGAAGAGTAACGAAGCAAATATGTAGAGGAGTCTCTATGCGGTATGCCGTTAGTAGCAAAGAGCAAATCCCAGATGTCCTAGAAGGAAATACAAAGGATGCTGGAGCTGTAGTGAGCACGTCCTTGGGCAGTTCCTCGAATTCACGAAGGAACTCATCATATGTCGGCTTTGCCGATGATGAGAACGAGCCGAAAATCGCGACCATACGGGCTAAGTGCTTGAATTCTGGAATGGAGCGCTCTATCGCACCATCTAAGATGTTTGCAGAATCGATTTCGAATACTTCTTTGACTCGAGCCGATGCGCATATGAATTTGTAAATTGAAGGGAGGTCTGGTGCATGCTGAAGAATGATGATCAAGACTTCCAAAGGGAGACGAGAAAATCCTTCAACCATTTCGCTTCCTTGACGCCATATGCTGCAGAGTTGATGTAAGATAACGAGAAAATAGATAGCCTTGGTGCCTGGAGTCAAATCGTCATCATCCATGGTAGATGCCCTAAGCCCTAACCCTAAGCCCTAAGTAAGCCATGTAATCTCAACAAAGATGCCAATTGGTCACGGATAGTTGCGCCCTATGATTACATTAACTAGTCAGTGAGTCAGCCTCAGTCAGCTGTGATTCTATTGTAATCTATTATTAATTTTGGAGGGACTAAGTACATATGCCATTCAGCTGCGGCTCAATTTCTCTACTTTTCCTAACATGTCCATTGTGAATCTGTCCGAAGTGTAGTGATTGCATACGCAACCAACAAGGTCCCAGTTCAGATAATTAGGGCTGCAGGTGAAATTAGAGCACGTTATTGGCTTCTAAATCTTCAACTGCATCTTCCGACAATGACAGTTTCCGCCCATCTTGCTTCGCTGTTGATCACGGAAAAGTTGAGCCTTGTCCCAATCAACCTCAAGGATCCCGCTCAACATGACGAGTTCAAACAACAACGAGTCATCTGTGGCTGGGATTATTCGGATGAGGCTCTGCAAATGTTCATCGAAAAGCAGGAGAAGAAACTCAAATCCCTGTTCTGGATTATGATCCAGCAGAAAGTGCAGGCCAATGACAAACGAGAGAACGGTGACACTCTCTCCATCACACAAGATGTGAATGGGCATGCTGCAGACGGCAATGCCGTGTCACCATCGGCTTCTTTATTCACTATCCGGGCGGGCCATATCTCTCTTGACTCTTATGCCGAGCCTGCGGATCCCGAAGTCGCACTCGAAGATAGATCCATCATGACTGTTCAAACATTTTTTATTCTACCTGAATATCGAACCGGAGGAGTGGGACGGGCGGCAATGGATTTAGTCGAGGTATTAGCGACGCAGGAACCATATGGAAGCCCTCACTGCCATACACTCGCCTTGACTACTGTTAGTAAAAAGCATATCGAAATTGATGCTCCTGAATGGAGGGGCGTCTGGAAAAAATGTGGGCTGGATGTTCCGCCGTTCAGTAACGAAATTTGGTACGAAAAGCTGGGTTATGTCTTTTGGAGGGAAGAGCCAAGATACAACGCCGTCGCCCTTGATGGCGAACATTTACGCATTATTGCTTCTTTCATGCGGAAGAAACTTCGATGATGGCGGAGAATTTGACATTGATCCCCGTTGATGGTTTAGAAGGCTCCCGAATCCTAGTTACGAAAGAAATTACTACCAGTGTCTTCGTCCGTATGAGGATCATATTAAACAATATAGCTCAATTATAAACATAAATAGCATGTTTCCCCGAAATTGAACGGAATCAATCGAATGACCAGCCTCCAGTGTAGTTAGAGAAGAAATGATCCGGATCGTACTTTTGCTTGATTTTCTGCAACTTCGAGTAGGTTGAGAATGTCGTTAAAGGATTCTGATCCTTATTCGCATCGTTGATAAATAGTGGTAATCCTTCCGCATTACTTGCAGATGCTACCATGTCACGAAAACTGGCCTGGATAGCATCGTACTCTGAGCTCGTGAGAAGAGGACTTGATGAGAGTAGATAGTTGACCCAAAACCAGGGTCCATCGGGCATTTGCATCGCGTTTCCACCTTGAGATTTGCTAGCATCGGTCAGGCTTAGGGGAATAGGCTGGAAGTCAAGAGAGGTCAGAACGTAGCTGCCTTTATTATCCTCCGCCCAAGTGCGCCATGAACTCAAAGCGGCTTCATAGCCTCCATCTCCAATTCTATGTACACCGACACGGAAGATATTGTCACCGCGTGACAATTCAGTTGACAATGGGATAGGCATATTTGCGACTTCAGGGTAAGTCTTTATACCCATGAGGTTCAGGAGGTAGGGGATGCTCGTGAAATTGGCAAAAGCATCACCTGGATCCGGACCATCATAGACGAGAAACATGATGACTGCTTGATCCAAATCTAATTCCAGACTGGGTGTTCCAAGAATCTCATAAGTGCCAATAATGCTTGCTTTGGGATCTTCGTTGTACTCGATAAAGTTCTCGATGGCGGTTGCTACTGCCTCAACCTGGTCAAATAGATAGATGATGTTTCCAGCGTAAAATTCTCCTATCGGACGTGTCTGGACAGTGTACTTAGTGACCACCCCATACGCATTCCCACCACCACCGCGTGAAGCGAAAAAGAGGTCGGAATACTCAGAGGTATTGGACGCAGTGACAATCTCACCGCTAGGTAAGACTATCTCCAACTCCCGGAAGGAGTCACAGGCCATACCATACTGAGGAGACAGATAGCTCAAACCACCACCAAGTGCCAGACCAGTGCCGACTCCTGCCAACCTTGCACCAACAACGGTACGGTTGTATTGCTCGTAATAATCGTATAGATCCCCGAACAAACTGCCGGGCTCATAAGTTGCTAGTGTGGTGTCAGGGTCATATGACATGCCTCTCATGCTTCCCAGATCGATAAGAACACCTGCATCAACTGAGGAGAAGAAGGTGTTAGGGTTATGACCCCCAGCTTTGACCGCAAATCGACTGCCGGCTGCTCGAACAGCCTGAAGGGTAACGGAGACATCCTGCGCGGAGGATGGATATACGACGCAAGATGGTTCGTATACATCTTGGAGGGTGTTCCAATAATCCGTTCTGCTCTCAACATAGGCCAGGCTCAGGGTGTTACTATTCACTATAGAACTCCCTAGGATTGAAGTCAGGTTAGCACAGGCTGCAGGGCCAGGTGCTTCAGCATGAACGGCATTTGAGACAATGGCCGCAAGACTAATATAATAATACAGAGCACTTCGGACAGTCATTCTATAACTGATATCAACCTTTTAGGGTTTTACTCTTCTGTTAGGCAATCAAACGTCAGATGAATACACTGATTAGGCCTGTCGACACGGGAAGTGTGAATGTACCTACCACCCAGATAGAGACGGTGCAAAATGAACCAAGCTTTCCAGCTCATCAAATCGTTCAGCTTTTGCAAGGGCTTTTTTTTCCAATGTAGACCCGGGACATGAAACTATATAGCTAATACAACTCTATACCTCTACTACTGGTATTCTAGTTACTTTCATTTTGTATATCTAGAGCATGTTGTCGATCAAGTTTTGACCAAACTTCCGTAGACAGTAGCTCACGTCAACCTTGGACCCAAGAATTCTGAGAGGGGATATAGAGAGACATCCTGAATCCCGCGAAGAATGCAACAACGAATCACAACACCGGATAATATTCACCTTCTCCATCCAATTCCTGGTTAACGATTAGATTGAGTTTCGTTCCTCTAATTTGCACCTATCAGAAATCGAGCTATACGGTCTCGAAGTCTCAAGGCTTTAGGCTCATTTTTTTTTTTTTTTTTTTTTTTTTCTTTGCGTGGGGAACCCTGTCCCGGCACATGAGGATCTGCACACAAGGTGGGAAATACCGAGGCCGAATTGACTTCGAACGCCCAAACATCTGAAGGAACTTCATAAAAGCGTTGGGTTTAGGAAAGAAACGGCTTCGTGACCGGAAGTCCTAAGCCACATGCAGTGTGAGCACATAATCAAACTGTCAAAGTTCGACTACCCCGGAACTGGTAGCACTTCATACCTCTATTGAGTAAACGACAAACTTAGAATGTCACTCTTCAAACACGCTGTCCGGTGCTTCGGGTCTTATACTGGCCCATTTTTAGACTTCTTAAAGTCATCAATGACCGATACTCATTAGATTCTAATTGATGTAGGCTTTCACAGAAACCCGAAGTCCTAAGCACAGTCTGCTGTGCATTTTGTTGAGCCAGGGGTTCGTATTCGGCGTTAATGAAGGCTCATTCAAATCCAAGGAAGAGAATCATGAATCTAGGACACCTCGTGAGGATTTCCAAGGCTGACAAGACACTAACAACCACTATGTTTAGTTACTTGTATACATGCGATTCGAATTTCGGAGTATCGTTCTGGAGACCGACGCCGACCATTATTATGGCATTACCCCTGTCTCTCTAAGAAGAACTAAAATAGCACTTGAACTGTTGAACAGCTTAAACTAGGCAACTAGTGGAATCAGCCCCCTCCGTAATCCCGAGTTCTCCTCTTTGGTACGTGAGGAGATCTTACTAGCACATGCACTAACATCGGATTTAGTAAGTGCTGGAGAAACCAACAAATACGCTGTGGGTTTCCTACAAGACTCGAAGACTCATCGAAGACGCCGAGGCCCAATTCCAAGGAAAGATGGGGTAATGTTCGTGGGATTCGAGCATATGCTTCGGATCGAATGACTCGGCCTCGTGATACACGATGCTGTGCTACCTGGGCCTTATTGGAATCGACCTCACGATTTGCACATAAACAGAGGGTTGCGCTGAGTTTGAATGGGCTCATCAAGTCAAACTGGGCTAGAAAATGGTCAACCTCAAGCTTTTGTCCTGCTGGCTTATCAGCCTGTCGATGCCACTGTTGGCTTTCGGCATACCGGTCGTTAGGGACTCAGGGCCTGAATACCCAGTTGATGATCCCTTCTATGTGCCTCCTGAGGGCTTCGAGTCCACAGCGCCGGGCAGCATTCTGCGTCATCGGACCCCACCGTATCCCATCGCAGCATTCAGTTTGATTCCAATCAATCTGGCGGCATCATATCAGATCTTGTACCGAACGACAAACTCTTTTGGAGATGCAGTGGCAACCGTATCTACCATTCTCGTACCGCATAACGCAGACTTCACCAAGTTGCTGTCTTATCAAGTGGCCCAAGACGCTGCCAACCCTAATTGTTCACCATCTTATGCCTTTCAGCTAGAAGCTGCCACGGATGGCGCCCTTGGTCTCATCATGCCTCAACTAGAATTAGTTTTCATCACAGCTGCTCTCGAGAAGGGTTGGGTGGTTACTGTACCCGATCATCTTGGTGTAAAGTCTGCATTTTTGGCCAACAACCTCTCTGGTCAAGCCACTTTGGACAACATCAGAGCAGCACTAGCATCGACAGAGTTCACAGACATCTCGAAAGATGCCACCGTCGCCATGTGGGGATATTCTGGTGGCAGTTTGGCAAGCGGATTTGCTGCTGAGCTGCAGCCAACTTATGCTCCGGAGCTCAAAATTGTCGGCGCTGCTCTAGGAGGGACTGTTCCGCAGATTCTTCCTGTGGTATATGCTACCAACAAGGGTTTGTTTACCGGACTGATTCCCTCTGGAATTCAGGGTCTAGCAAATGAGTATCCAAGTGCCGCCCAGCTGATTGCCGACAACGTGCTGCCCTCCAAGGCTGCTGCGTTCAACAAAACACAAAGTCTCTGTCTGACGGGTGACATAACCACTTATCTCGGCCAGGATGTCTTTGCATACGTCAGTGATCCAAACATCTTCACCGAGCCTACAGCCACTGCGTTACTCGACGCCAATGCGATGGGTCAACATGTGCCGGAAATACCGCTGTACATCTATAAATCCGCCGGAGATGAGATAAGCCCGGTCAACAACACTGACGATTTGGTCTCGCAAATCTACTGTCCTGGAGGTGCGAGCGTACAGTATTTGCGTGACGAGTTGTCAGAACATGCAACTATGGCTATTCTTGGTGCGCCGGATGCATTTATCTGGTTGGAAGATCGTATGAATGGAAAGCCGGCAGACGCGGGTTGTTCACAATCTACCGTTCTCACGAGTTTGACAGACCCAAATACTCTGCTGGCTCTGGGAGTTGACATTGTTGACGTTTTACTATCTCTCCTCGCTGTACCTATCGGACCTATTATGATTGGGTGATCTGATTCAATCCAGACTTATGCTTCAACGTTGTTGTGATGGCGGTAATAAGACTTTGAGGTAGCCTTCAATGGCTACGAGTACGATCATATCTTCGGGCAGACCAGACATATTGATAGCTACTCAGGTATGTAAAAATTAAACGCAAATCAAAATTCAAGGAAGGTTTATTTCCATTGCTACAACAACGTAGGAATATCCACTTTAAACCTTTCAATGCCACCACAAACCAATATCCATGAATCTTAAGGCGGCTTAAACAATGTTTGTCATGTTTGAGATGTTTGAGTACTCCAGCTCACTTTGCCAAACTCGGGATGGGCGATTTTTTAGGGCTGACTCGATACGATCCCTGCTGTTTGTCTGGTTTGACTTGTATGTCTTGCACTCCTAAATAGGAAACTCGATCAAGAGCACTTTCCGGCATGGATTTCGAGCGAGAAAAAAGAGGGCGAATCATCAATGTTTGCCGGAAAATTATTGCTGCTACTACTGCATTAACTTAGAAGTTCCTGCAACCTTCAAAGAGTTAAATAATGGCCAACAACTCTCGTTTTTTCGCAATGATATCTCACCCTTTGTTCCATACTTCATACAAGAGTATTTTCTCAAGCCCATATAAATTGATATACCGTCGTCTACAGCCGTTAACATATTGCGACACAATGACCCAAACCAGAGCCCTCGGAACCATGAAAGCTGTCGTGGTCCACGAACCCGGGGGTCCAGAAGCCCTCAAAATCGAAACACGAGAAATACCCCGACCAAAAGCGAACGAAATCCTCATCCGCGTCAAAGCCTTCGGTCTCAACCGGTCAGAAAATTGGACCCGCCAGGGCCGATCGCCCAACGTCCAATTCCCCAGAATCCTTGGTATCGAAGCCACCGGAGTCGTCGAGGAAGCACCGAACGGCGAGTTTGAGAAGGGACAAATCGTCATGACGGCAATGGGCGGAATGGGTCTTTTCTTCGACGGAGGGTACGCGGAATATACTGTTGTTCCTTCGAATCAGGTGCAGGCTATTACAACTCCGACTAAGCTGGGTTGGGAGGTGCTCGGTGCGTTGCCGGAGATGTTACAGGTTTCGTATGGATGTATCCATCGTTCACTGGAGGTGAAAAACGGTGATAGAGTTCTGATCAGAGGTGGGACTACTTCTATTGGACTCACTTCTATTACGCTTGCAAAGAACTTGGGTGCACATGTGACGGCGACAAGTCGACGGGCTGATCGAGAATCCATGCTTCGCGAACATGGCGCAGACGAGTTTATCCTTGAAGACGGAGATTTGGCGGCACAGTTGGCTGCTAAAGAGCCAAGCCAAAAGTTTAACAAGATATTGGAAATGGTCGGAGCTGCCACCCTCAAAGATAGTCTGAAATGCATCACCCAAGACGGCACTCTCTGTGTAGCAGGAAGAGTCGGAAATGAATGGATCGTCAAAGAACTGAATGTTTTGTTCGACATACCATGGGGTTCGAAGCTCACCGTGTATGGTGGAATGACTCCGGAGTTCATGTCAACTCCTCTCGACGATTTGATCCAGCAGGTTGAGAATGGAAGCTTGAAGGTGAAGATAGGCAAGATGTTTCACATTGATCAGATTGTGGAAGCTCATCGCTGTATGGAAGACAGTGCTGCTGAAGGAAAGATTGTGGTCTTGACTGAATAGCTTCAAACGTTGGATGCACATGTGATGCTGTCGATTTCAATATATGTTGATTATGTGCCTAGGTCGCCTGTAACTAATTGAATTTCTCCCCACTCAATAACATTGACATATTTACGAAGGTAACGATACCACCTGCCAAAAAAGACCATCAATGCTAGACTCTGACCGAGAACATTATGTAGGATTATTCCTTGATTTCCTTCTTGTGGAATACATCTTTCTTACAGTCAGTAATGACAACTCGCGTATCAAGCGGCATGAAAAGTAGACTTACTCGGAACTTCTGGCATCCACGAGACTCGATCCTTGCAGAAAAATTCTCCTTTCGGAGGCAAAGCCTCTGGATCATCCAACGAACCAACAACAATATACCGAAACTTATCCTTCACCGCGTCCTACACATAGATTTCAGTAAGCCTTAACACCAGAACGGAAAGAGAGAAACTCACTCCATACTCAAGAATGAAACTCCCGCAATTATCGCAAAACTCTCTATTGATTACCATACCAGACCCATTATCCGCCGAATGCTCCTTCGTCTTTCCCTGGGTAATCTTCAGAGCGTCCTTGGGTATCTTTGCCGTAAGTCCATAGTTTGTCCCGAATGCTTTCTTGCAATTCCTGCAATGACACAAAGATGTTCGAGCATCGTCGGGAGAATTGAGCGAGACTTCGTATTTGATGTTTTTGCAGTAGCAGGAGCCCGTTAGAGTTGTCATTTTTCGGGCGATTTGTGAGAGTGAGGTTGTTGTGAAGAGTAAAGGGGAAGATGGGTTTGCTCTTAGGGTTTGTCTGGGGAGATGTCTGGATAGAGCGGCGAGGCGATTCATTAACAGATTTGATGTGGAAAAGAGCTTGAAGCTATACGTAATGAAATCTTTTAAGTCGATGTTTGATGGATGCATTTATACCGTTTCTGATGGAAAAGGAGAAACTTGCTGCTTCACAGATTATGGAGGTTTGACGTCACAGCATCGTCCCGTGCGTGTATTAGGGTTAGGGCTCTGGTCAAGGCATCTCGAACGAAGACAACGTAACTCATCATTAGGCACGCGAATAGCGTAACTATTGTAACGGTTGAGGTATCCCTCAATTATCTCACCTCATTGTATCGAAGCAGAAAAGCCCTGTGTGAAAGATGCGCGTGAAAGGCAAGAGACATCACGTGCTGTCCATAGCCCTATCCTCAAAGAATCTCAGGATACTCAGTCGTACGATAGTCAGGATCATCGGCGTGAGGAAGGATCTTCAGATTATGGATTGATCTTGGGGTTGTTATTAGTGTCGACCATCACTTTAACGGGCAGCCATGAACGTAGCAGCAACTTCACAAATCAACCGGCGTTGATGTGAAATGGTGTCGTGGAGGACCTCAAATGATGGTCAACATTAAGTCCGATGGATCATGCGGATATTGAATAGTCTTGCTTCAAATTCGTAATCAACCAACGTCAATATACTCATCTCTATGGAAACTTCCAAAATGGTAAAATACTCGCACGGAAATCGTCAGCTGCCCAGCAGCACAAATATGTACAAAACTCCAATCGAAAAACAGGAAAATCAAAGGAAGCGAAGACGACGTGACATCCTACAATAGTTGTAGTGTGGAAAAGGACACAGTCGTGAAAAAAATGAGAAGCGAATCAAGAAAATAGTATAACTCCAAACACCAATGCAATTGAGATAAAGCCATGTCATTTCAACAGGCACTCGTGGTATCATATCGTAAAGAACTTTGTCAGTCACCGCTTAATTCTGTATTTTGGAGACCCGTTTTGCCGTCCCAATGTGTGTGTTATGTACTTTTGTTGCAAACTTAAGACTCGTCAAGGTCTCCCCAAGATGTGCCTGCAGGGGACTGACCATGACAAACATCAGAGTCTTAGAGTTACCACCCAACGAGAATTGTAACAGATATGTAAGCTGGAAATATGTTAGCTTAGTCAGGATAAATGAAAAGGATCAGACAAACCTTGCTGTTTCTGTATGGAATGTGTCCACCTTCCTTGCCTGAGCCTAATGCGCCAATAACATCTCCCAAGCAGCTCAGACTTCGGTTGATATTCTGCGTCTCCTTTAGGCGATCGCCCGTTGCACCGCTGTGACTGAGTCGTTCACTACCAGCAAGATCAACTAGGTTGAGAGTTCCTTCACACCGTTCTCCAGTAATCTTGTTGTGACCGATGAGCCGCAAAATAAACACGGAATGTGACCTGGAGGATCTTTCATTTGCTTTTGTTGCTGCGACAGAACGATTGGCGGCAGCTCGCTTGAGAATGGACTCAACCATCTCGGGAGAATCGAGGGTAACCGTATTGACGTCCGTAATCGTGGTTTTGCACCTCTGCATGTCGTGCCGGATTTCATGTTTCTTCTTATCCAAATCGTCGGCCTTTCCAAGAAGATCATTCAAATTTTCGTTGTAAACTTCGACAAAATTGCCTTCCATAGTGTAAGTCCATCCCTTTTCTTCCAAGCTTTTGGCGGTGTCGTAAATTTGGTGTACTGCGCGTGGAATCATGCCATCTGCAGACGACATTGTGTGTGTCTTTCCACTACCAGTCTGTCCATAGCAGAAAATGCACACATTGTAGCCGTCGAGAGCGCTTTGAACCAGTTGGCTAATTTCTTCAAACACGTCGGCGTTTTGATTACTAGGTCCAAAGACGCGATCAAAGGAAAATGCGTTTTGTTTCCGAGAAACCGTTCCCAGACTGCTTCTCTCTTCGGGTCCCATCACTGCAATCTCCTTGCAGTCTTCTGCAACGTCGGGAAATGCGATTTGGGCAATATCAGACTCGGGCTCAAAGTCGAGAGGTGGCCTAACACGACAGAAGACACGAATATTGCCCTTCAATTCTTGCACCTGATTGTGTAGTTTGCGTCTAAGCGTCTCTTCTTTGCGTAGTTTCTCTTTTGCTTCATTCGTCTCAGCAAGAGCGTCTTCTAACTGTTTCTGTAGGCGCTCAAATGCTTGAGACTGTTCCTGACTTCCAGATTCCAGGAATTCAATCCTTGCTTTCAGCGCGCGAATTGAGGACTCCAATGTCAAAGTATTGCTACTCGACGTATCCAAATTGCCACGGAGTTCTCGGTTCTTCGATTTCTCGGCCTCGATATCGTCATGCGCGGCACGCAAATCACGCTGAAGAGCTTCGATATGCCGATCTTTGTTTACCATTTCTAAATGAACTTTTTGCGTGTCGAGGGCGTTCTGCGAGGTTACTTGGCTGATTTCTCGTTGGTAGGTACTGCGTTCGTCGTCAAGCTCTCTCTCGTGGCGCCGTCGTAGGTCCTCGATTTCGTTTTGATGTTGAGAAATCAAATGTTGCAATTGCTTCTGAGCTTCCTCGCGCACAGCATCAGTTTCGATGCGCAAACGTTGCTCGTGCTCGTCAGTGGCAATCTCATGTTCAGTTTCTGCGATTTTGAGCGCTTCCTCGGCGGTTGAAAGTTTACTTTTCATTGTCCCCATCTCGATACGAAGCGTGCAATTGGTGGCCATAATTTCGTCCCGGTTCTTTTCGAGATCCTCCACTGGGAACCGTCAGCGAGCATCTTCTATCGTCGTGAAAATACGTACCTCGTGATTTGTATAAATTGATCGCATCCTTCATAACATCGCTGTTCTGGCCGACTTGAGATATTTTGCTGAAGAATGTGTCCGCGAAAGTTTCGAGTTCCTGCAGCCTGGTGTCATGTTCCCAGGCTTTTAAGTGAGAAGACTTGGTTAGAAACGGTACTATAGATGGCGTTTTTTGTGGAGACTTGGGCTTGCGACGGGACGGGGTATGTGTCAATTGGGATGTAGATTTTGCCTGGCGTTGGGGTATTCTTGTATTTCCAGAGCGCAAGGGGGCCATGCGCGCTTTGTTTGCCAGCGTAGCTTGTTCATTTGGGGCATCCTTGGGTTCCGAGAGGGACAGTTTGCTCATAAGGGTACTGATTGAGGGATCTCTGCGTTGTGGAGGCAGGCCATCGGGAGTGTGAGATGGGCTAGGAGATGGGGTCCATTGTATCGTGCAGTTCATGTATTTATCGTACGATCCAGGTGTAACTTGATAAGACTTTGAGAAATTTTGCCTACCCTTTCTTTTGCCTAGCACACTGCTCGGTGATTCCTCCTCATGGGTATCGAGTGAAGTGTGTGGTCGTGCGATGGAGGATGCGCCAGCTCTCCGCTGGCCGATAGATGTCTGAGGTCTTGAAGTTGCTGCTCGAGAGCCCGATCCGACAGTCTGAGAAAACGACGAGGCCGATGTTGTTCTGGACTGGGTTGTTCGGGCGGAGACGGACGAGGAAAACGAGTTCGTTCTGGCGTGTGTACGTGGGGGACCATTGGGTATTCTGGAGGTGGAAGCGGATGGGTGATGGGTCGGCGCTTCTGCGATGAGTTAGACACCATGCATAAATAAAGATATAACATTGAAACACACTCGCAATGCCTGAGGGCTTGATTCCAGATGTAGCAAACCCTGGGGCTTTCAAACCAGATCGCGAGTTTGTTTTGGCTGGATTCATCTCTGCTAAACTAGCCTGTGGCATTCGCAATTTGCTAGTTGGGCGAGGTTCCATCTGCAATTTGTAACACTCGTTAGTCGCTACCATTGAACCACGAGTATCGAACATACGTTGAGCGAGTTCTCATCCATGAGTGTTCTGGGCGGTGCGAAACAATGCGGGGAGCAGAAATCAGCGGTTTGGCGTCAAGACGATTAAAAACAACACTACAGCAGCATCAAAACAAGAAGACCGTAGCGATGGCGTCAGTAGTAAGCCTGTCAAAACATGAGCCAGTTCACGTCTAGCCGGCAGATTGAATGTCGAAGTTTGTCGTATTGGTCGCTGTAGGTGACGGAGATGCGATGCAGTCTGAGAGTGGCAGCAATGATTAAATCGAACGAGATCAACAGACGGGGTGTCTGAAGCTAGGGAAGGCGGTTACCCGGAGAAACGAAGTAAACAAACGGGCGGCCTTAGTCAGCACCCATTCAGGCAATCAGCTTAGCCTTGCTGCCTTGGCGCCTCAGGCCATGAGAGGGGCATGTTGAGCCGTTTGACTAGTCCTCTTTGGGAAGCCCTGAGTTCGTCACCCACGTGATCGCAAACTGCAAGTCTCGCTCTGCCTTCTATACAAAATGATAATATACAGCATGCATTCAGTAATTTGTAGCCAATAATGAATATTTTCGTTATCAACTGCCTGGCGTATACGTAGTTTCCTAAGATTATTGCTGCGCGGCAACTACGTAGGTGGTGGGCTTAGTCCCCTGTACTCTGGCGCCAACTTATCTGCGGCGAAGGCTGAGACTCTCCAAGCTTGCTCCTTTGTACACTCAATCTCTCTAACCTCAATTGTGTCTCAAGGTCCTGGTGACCGCTTTCTTCTTTTCTGTTCGTCAATTTATCCCTTACTGTTTCCACCATCATGTCTGGCCGTTTCGTCCGCTCGTCGAAGTATCGTGAGTGCTATCGCCGCTACCCCGTTCCCTTGCGCACGAGCTAATGTTGCTCTCCTGAGTAGGACACGTTTTTGGCCAACCCACAAGACGAGTACGCCTAGATTCGACAGACTCACTACACGATTGAATTGGACGATCACTCATCTTCTATGATAGGAACAATGCTATGATAACTTGCGAGTGTCCCGCAATGCATGGGATACCAACCTGCTCAAAGTGCGACGCCGAAGGCTGCCATATTATCCGATGTCGCTAATCGCGTAACAGGTCAACCCCCAATACCTGGCAGTCAACTGGGAGGCCGGCGGTGGTGGTGCCTTTGCAGTCATTCCTCTTGAAGAGCGAGGGAAACTCCCCGAAAAAATCCCATTGTTCCGAGGACATACGGCCGCTGTCCTTGATACCGATTGGTTAGGCGCTACAAAAGCAAACATACAACGCCCATCACGAAGCTGACGGGGCCGTTAGGAATCCTTTCAATGACTCGTTGATTGCGTCTGGTGCCGACGATGGCAAGGTAAAATATGCATCTTCATCATTCACTGTCCATTCGCTAAGATAATAATAGATCTTCCTCTGGCGTGTGCCCGACAACTTCACCGTTCGCCCCGACGTTGATGCCGACCAAGTTCAAGATATCTCCCCTGTCGGGAAACTTAGCGGACACCCTAAGTCAGTAGCTGCGGGTCATTTCAATTGCATGCATCACGGCTAACAACCGGTATAGAAAGGTTGGACACGTCTTATTCAACCCCGCCGCCGAGAACGTGCTTGCGACAGCATCGGGAGATTACACAATCAAGATTTGGGACATTGAAGCTGGTGCCGCCAAATATACGTTGAAAATAGGCGATATCGTACAGTCTCAGTCTTGGAGCGCCAATGGATCACTGCTCGTGACAACATCCCGTGACAAGAAACTGAGACTTTGGGATGTTCGTCAAGAGCGCCCTGCCCAGGAAACTGCAGGTCACTCCGGAGCCAAAAACAGCCGAGCTGTATGGATGGGCGAACATGACCGCATCGTCACCACCGGTTTCTCCAAGATGAGTGATCGTCAGCTTGCTCTCTGGGATGTTCGTGCGCTGCGTGAACCTATTAGTGGATTCAAGACTCTGGATTCTATTTCTGGAGTCTGTGTTCCCTTCTGGGACGAGGGTACTCAATGTCTATACTTGGCTGGTAAAGGGTGAGTTATTACATTTCAGTACTGGTCCGTATAGCTCGTTTTGTGACTGACCAATCTAGTGATGGCAACATCCGCTACTTCGAGTACGAAAACGACAAATTCGAGTTCCTTTCCGAATATAAATCCGGCGACCCCCAACGAGGACTGGCTTTCATGCCCAAGCGCGGTGTTAACATTCACCAAAATGAAGTCGTCCGAATCTACAAGTCCGTGGCAGATTCATATATCGAGCCTATATCTTTCATCGTGCCTCGTCGGTCTGAAAACTTCCAGGACGATATCTACCCTCCTACCACTGGTATTACGCCTGCCATGAGCTCCGCCGAGTGGCAAGCTGGCAAGGAAGCTATTCCTTCCAAGATCTCCATGGAGGGTATCTACGACGGTACTGGACTCAAGGAGGTAACCCCAACTCAATCCAAGCCGACATCTACCATCACCGCCGATGCGCCAAAGCCGGCTGAGGCCGTCAAGCCTGTAGCCACCGAACCCTTCCGCGCTGAGCCTACTCCAGCCGTGGTGCGACCCGCCCCGTCAATGAAGGATCAGGGTGCCTCGATGGCCGCAATGGTCGACAAATTCGCCGACGAGGAAGATGAGAAGGAGGAAGAGATTGATGATACATCCAGCTTTGAAGAAGTTACCAAGCCCGTGGAGCGGGCAGCCGCCACGCCTGTCATCACGAAGTCACCACCATCTCCAATCAAAGAAAAGGAAGCTACACCCCCTGTGGCATCTACCCCCACCATCGAAACACCTAAAACCATCTCCCAGAACCCTACTTCTACCTCAAGCTCCGTGTCTGACGACATTGCCGAAATCAAGGCATTGATTGCTCAACAGACCAAGACCATCGCATCCCAAGCCGAACAGATGCAAAATCTCACTGCAGAGATTGAATCCCTCAAAGCCAAAATTAACAACTAGATTGCTTCCAAAATAATCCATCGGAATTCCGTCCTTGCGTCTTTAGTGAGCTGTACAGGGAAAAAAGAAGGAATACTTTCTCAGATGAAAGTCGCAGATGGGCGTGGAGTTTTCTCCTCTTCTCTTCAATTTGTTTCTGGAATATTCTGATTCTTCTGTTCTTTTCGCGTTTGATTTTTCTGTGTGTAAAGTCAAAGCAAGCGTTTCACTTGGGTGCTGAAAAAGGAAAATATGTGTATCACTTCTATCAGTATCAATATCAATCAACTTACTACAAGGATCTTTTATTCATATGGATCAACAGGAAGGAGAAGTCAGCACTGAAACCCTCACAAATAGTCGAAGTACCAACTGGCCTGCAAGGTTGATACTCGTTAATCATTTATGAGGCTAATAAAGGATATTTTTCTCTGAAACGATTTACGGCACAGCGACACAACTTCTGTTAACCAATCTGACGATTAGTTACACTGGTATGATCATTCAGTCTGACCTTGGAACAATAGCAATCTTCGTATCCATTCTGAGAATCACTAAAAATACAGTAGTTACATACATGAAGTAATAAGCAATAACCACTTTTCCTTGTCATTGTCCCTTTTTTTTTTTTAATCTCAAATGGGCGTCAGGCTCTTCTGGTAATCAGTGAGGCGCTCGTATCTCTCGGAAGTCTTAAGACAAACAAGCGTTGCATAAGTGTAGAGATTTTCATCGCTTCGTCGCTACGGCGAGATAACGAGGGAAATATCTTTGAATCGAGTCCACCAGACACAACCATGTAGTTGGTTGTCCTTGGCTGTTCAACATTGGAGCTGCTTCGCACGGTCATTGCAGGGGTCGGAACATGATAAGTATCAAAGAGAACCGATGGAGACTCGTCGGTAGTGCGCAACGCCATGAAAATGAGGAAATTGGCGTCCACTCCACGTTTTTGAAGCGTTTCTGAGGCACTCTCCATGTCGACACTCGCCTCCTCCTTCAGCGAATTTCGCATGTCATCTTTGCGGTTCTTCACTTGTATAAGGATGCCTGTTATTTGCTCTGCTTGGGGAGAAGAACGGGAATCGCGATGTCGAAAAAGTGCGTGCTGGGGTACGCGATTAACGCGCATCCCCGTAGCCATGCCTTTTGCAGTGCTTCCTGGGTGAGTTCGCCCTGCAGACGACTGTAGTGAGTAAAAAAGACATACCCTTCCTTCCAAACCTGAGACAATTTGTTGGAGTAAGAGCCATCGTGCTTATGAGCACTGTTTTCGATCGTCTTTTCGCCATATAATGAACCCATGAATTTCGAAAAGGTCCGCGGCTTGGGTAACTCTGCATCTTGTAACTTAAGAGTAGGATTAGACACGCCACCATCTCCCCAACATCACCAACGTCGATCGACCCCACACTACATTACGCAGAGAAGTTTTCAAGCATTCGGAATTTTGCATTTGCCTCTCCATTTCGGTAAAAGCCACCCATGCAAGCATTGCTCTGATGGCTGGGTCGTACTGAGGATGTTTCGGTCCCCGCTAACACTCTGGATCATTCTCATGTGGTGAGCGACGAGAAATTCGCCAAAGTGGTGCCAGACAACATTGAGTGGCACACGCCACGAAATCATGCTGGTCAGGACATTGATGCTAAGATCTCTCGTATCCTGCCCTCCGAAAAGGTTTTCTGTGGCCACTTCTATCGCAGACTTGACCGTATAATTCTCCATATGCGATGCCCAGAACAGGCGATCAAATGCAAAAAGATCCTGATGACTGACCTTTTCGCTCAATCTTCCACCCTCACTGAAAGTCTTCACCATGATGTCGAACGTCGGGATTTCGTAAATCAGGGCGAATTTGTCGCGAGGGCCCCTTGCGAACTTCAGACTTGCGTCCATTTCGCTGGGAGGAACAAATGTATTGTACTTCGCGCTGGTATCGAGAAATACGCGAAGAAAGGTCGCGAAATATCACCAAGTTCCGTGTGCTGGTGCCGCAAGGCGCGTCGTAAGGCCAAGAACGCGAGGTTTGTAGGATAAAGAAGGCCGCTGGCTTCATCGAAGCCAAAGATCACCAATGGTTTTTCCGTTGGACAGTCTGAAATCGCATCCAAGTTTGCACCACTGATAGACCGTATGTCGGTCATATCCCCGTTTCTTTTGGGTCCTTTCCGGCCAGTCGTGTTTGCCCAGCTGCTCAGTTTTAGCTTTGGCAAACTGGTTGAACTGAGGGTTTCAGTTCCACCCCAATGATATGGAAAGTAAATAGCAAGATCAAACATGCTACCATTTCCCCGACATCTCCGATCTCGATATAGCTAGTAAAGGTAATCACGTAGTGTGTAGAGCCGCGGAGTGAGGCGTAGCTTGACAAACCGCTGAATTACTCGAGCTCAGACGATAAAACTCATAGATCTCTGTACTATTGAGATACTCGGCATACTGCACAAGCGCAGCCTCGTCGGCCATGCATTTTCCTGAACGAGCTGTAGTTGTTGGTTGTGACGATGAAAACTCCTTTTCAACGAAGGGATCGGTAGTGCTGGCGTGGTCTCGTGGTCTCGAGATCGTCTTCTGTTGGAGCATTGCCCACTCCCTCGCTCTGCATTCAACGTTATCCTCGTTGCTAGCTATATATTATCATACTAGTTCATCTAGTATGCGCACTGCTTATTGGTCTAGTTGGTATCCCAATATCTTCCGACTGGGACAGGGCACCTTGTGCGCCAAGTTGGCGCCTATGCTCAGCCCAGTGTAGAATGGATGATTGCCGCAAGACGTCAACATCCTCGATGTCGAAGGGTTTCACTTCGTAAATCTTGGTATTGTTGAGATACTCCGCATACTGCGCGAGCGCAGCTTCAACAAGTCGAAGGTCGTCCTATTCACGCTGATTCTTAATCACCCATTCTATGCACACTTTTGTTTTATGATTGACATACCTCGTTCAACACCTGACCGTCGGCGTTCCCGGCCGTATCTGCCGCGCCATGTGGGCAAGCCAGACTATTTTCAGGTGACGGTACCCAAACATGCGCCGTCGACGGACAGCAGCCCGGGTTTCAGATGTGATGCTTCCATGTTCTGCACTACCGGAGGAGTGATTGGGAAGACGTTCGCAGGCTCGTCACTTTCCGCGTGTTCTGCACTACCCGCTCCCATCAAGGCCGCTTCCCGATTGAGGTCATGGCGTTAAAATGGGTTTCGAATCATGGGGAGTCGTTGCATTTCTGAATCCTGCACAAAGTTGGCATACTCCGTCGTGGAACCCCAGATCGTCCATGGCAACCTCGCTTCCTCAATTCGGGATCGGTCGTTGAAATGCTTCATGAATGTTTCCTTGGAGAACGCGGCGCCATGGTAATTGAAAGTAGCTTGTAGGATCGTGTTCCAGACGGGGAAGGTGAAGCGATGCATGTAATCCTTGGCCCGTTCCTGGGTGACGACTTCAAGCAAATCGGCGGAGAGCGCAGGGATGGAGAGCTAAGGAAAACAAGTCAGTCAAGTCGCTCAAGTCGCTCGTTGCAAGAAATCCTGAATGTCGGCGAATTGATAACTTACTCTGGGGACTCCATCCTCCGCCCTCGCTCTCCAATACATATAAGCAACATGTGATCCTCGTTGCTAGCTACATCTTACTATACTAGTTCATCCAGTATGCGGGCTGCTTTGGCCTAGTTGGTTGTCCCAACCTCACCGTTGGATAGACAACATCGACGAGAAAGTCATGAGAATAGGGGGAGCACTTTCATACTCTATCGAGCAAATCTTCCGAACAAAGGGTGGCGTCATTACGATAGTCATCACTTGGGCAGAATGACGATGTGGCACTATGTGAGTTTCCACGAGTTCTTCCCAAGTCCATTGGATGGCATTTGCGAGTCGGGACGCAGGAACTTTGGCATCCGTATCGATCCAACTGACAACTTGCCTCATGACATTTGGAAAGGCCTCGGAGGTATGCTGTGTATCGTCACGCATGACTCTCTTCCAATTTGGAAAGGGCCCAGTTTCGCCAAGCGTGCGCAGCTTGGGGGAAAGTGTAGTGTACTCATTACCAGTCAGACGAGTAAGGAAGTCTGGGCGACGGTTGCTAAAAGCCTTATCGTTGAAGATGAACGGAGTGGTCAAGGACGGAAACTCTGGAAGTCCCATCTTTGTTTGCTGCCTTCAGACGAGCGACGTTCAGTGAAACCCGGAAAACAGATCACTGCACCAAAAACGAGGCTCCGTTAGAGGGGGCTTATTTGTATGGTCGCCATTCATCGTGTCTCAGTAGCGGCAGCCCGTTGTGACTGTCGTATCTCGGCAGGGGTGATTAGGTAATCCACACGCGTCTTTTGGCTGGAAGTTTGTGGACGATTGCCATGTCATCCTCAAACGAGCTCTTCTGATTTGTCGTGTCCATGTTGTCCCTAAGATCGAGGATGGCCCTTCAGAAAGCCTGTAGAGCAAAGACGAACGAGCCACATCGTTGACTGAGATTGTTAGCAGACATTCACATGCCTTGGAGCTAATTCATCAACTCACCAGCCTTTACCTCAACAATTCTGAAGCCAGAACAATTTGCCGTAACGTGCACTGCCTTGACTTACCAGAGAACATCGATGAGAAGCTGCATATACATAGAGGACATTATGGCCATAATTTTCAAGATACTTGCAACCTCATTCAGGCTTAGATAATAAATAACGGAGCCATATAGGCTAGGTAATCATATATATTTGATGAATTGTGAAGGCTGAGGAAGGAAGGAGGAAAGAACTTGGAGCAGGAGACGGGTTGATGAAAAGGATCTCCCAAGCATCATGTGACACAAAATTGTAATCTGCACCCGGCGGTGTCCGTATCATAAGGAGAACAAAGAAACCTTGGAAGACGTCGTATATAATATTGATCTGTTCGACCTTTGATTGGAGCTGTACGCCCTACCAGGACAAACGATCCCAAATGGACTCCGACTATTAGCAACCTTGAAACTTCTAAGCAAGCATACCTACTACCTAGTTATGTAACTGCCGTTGAAACACCAATTGTGGCACTGATCACGACAAAGACGAAAACATGAAGCTATTACCTAGGTAGGTAATAGGCATGTCAGCCCTAACCCTAGGTTAGGAAGCATGCGCTAGGACGAACTAGGAATGGAATGAGTAGCTCGCTGCCCCTAAACCGCTTTTGGAACCAGCTCAACGGCTTCTCATTGGCCACTCAGGCACAACACTGTGGCCCTACACAGTGGCACACACGCGGCTCATCAGACCCAGCTGGCTCGAGAAGATCTGCTCTGTATATAACTCCCTAAATCCCTCCCCTGGTGTTTTCATGATGCTAGACAGGAAGCCTCGGTCAGCTCTCGCCTTGATGATTCTCGTACGTATGTACGTACTCCGTGCTTGCGTGGTGATTTAATGGGACACTACCAGCTAGTGGCACACGACGCCCACTGTGCGAAGGCCAGACTGCGACCAGGTCAGCTAAACCGCTTTTAGAACCAGCTTGATGGCTTCTCATGGGGCAGATGTTGGCGGGACTCCCTTCGAAACCGTGCGATGCGTATGCGATTACGCATCCATCAGATTTCAGTGGATAGAGGAGATCTGCCATACATATATAAACTCCTTGACACCTCGTTCCTCGTCAAGGTCACGAAGCTCTTTTATGATCGATTATGTCGATTCTGGCTGAAACTTTGACTGGGTGAATTAAGTGGGACCACGCCCAACTCGAGTGAATGATGCAGCCTCTCACGATGGGAGCTGGCCTCGCAAAGCGGGCCTTATCAAGTTCTCATCGATGTTATAGGGTCACGTGACTCTACCATCAATGCGTGTCTGGCGAGGGACGACAGCGTAGTGCATTTGAATTTACGTGATGCACCAAGCGGGAGAAGGGGGTCCGGAGACCCTCCCCTCGACAAACAGGGAACATCTGGAATGCTGATACAATACAATTCCCCGACGAGCATTTTTGCGGCGAGTCTTGAATTCCAATGGCCGACCACTGCGCTCATCGCGCCCAAGCGGACTTCCTCTTCGTGGACTACCAGGCCGATAAGCAGCAGAATCGCTCAATTAGCCGCCAGAAGGCCGTTTTTGCACAGAAAGCCCACCAGCGTAAGAAACGGCTCGCAGCAGTACAGAGGCTGAAGACTTACACGAATCCCTTTCGTCAACAACCGCCGCTCACGTACAATGCGGTCAGAACGAACCAGGAGGACGGGAAGAGCAAGCGTGATAGTGCAGTACCAGAACACGCTGTTGCAGACGGGAAAGCACATCTCTGGTTGGCGAAATCCCACCTCAGTCAGGCAGATGAGAAAACGCTTCTCTGGTCGCCCCAATCCCACCTGGGTCAGGGCCTTCTAGATCCGTTCTCCACGACAGTACTCCCAATGAACAAGTCTACAAACCTATACTTTCATCACTGTACGTGCCTTCACGTCTGCTCATAACTTAGAGACCAGCTAACACTCGATAGTCCGGCATTTCATCCTCCCCCGAGCATATCCCCTTAGCAGTTCGCGCATGGGTGCATGGTGGTGGCAGCAGGGGCACTCTGAGCCAGTCATCCAGCTAACTCTACTTGTGTCGGCGGCAAACCACAAGTTAGCAATGGATACAATCAACAATGTCCCCGCGCCGCATCTGCAACGGTCGATGAGAGAATTCCTGCGCATACGAGGAGACACAATCGGGAGACTAAATAGTCTTCTTCAGGATCCTGGCAATGTGGCCGAGTCGACAATCCTTGTTGTTGGGGCCCTCCGCGCGATAGAGGTGTGTATTTCTCTCTGGCTCAGTGCTCACGTTCTGTCCTAACATACATTCTTAGGGGATAAGTTGCGGTTTTGACGCCATCGCTGTACACACAAAGGGCCTAAATGCGCTAATCCAGTTGTACGGAGGACTGGACAACATGGACCACGAGACACTTTTTCAGATTTACCAGTATGTTTTTTCCTCTATTCCAAGATAGTACAGTGTCAACTAACTTCACCAGCTCCGATATGGCATACGCAGCTATTACAAACACGACTCCTGCTCTACCCCTAACAGCAAGGTGGCGGAGCGAGATTCGGCAGGCAGTAAAGTTCTTCGACTCGGACAGCGACTTGGTCTTCCATCTAGATGGTAAGTCCGAGATTGCAGCCCAGTTATCCATGCTCGGTACTTCCTTTTTCAGGGAACCCTGGTACGCCGGCTTGAGGGATACCATGAAGTCCTTTCTGCGCGTATCTCAACGTCTAGTGCAATACTATGAGTTGTCTCAACTACAGCCCTCGATTGTCGTGCCGACCGATAATAGCATGTTTCTGCTCTTCGGATACCAGCTTGTGTCTACTCGGTATACAGCAACACCAGCCGAAGACTTGGACTCACACGGGGTATTGAGTCCTCTCAACGAGCCCATTCGCCTCACACTTTTCATATATTTGAACATGCGAATCTGGAACTTTCAGGATTATCCCATGATGCATCACCTGGTCAAGTCCTTACGAGACACTCTGCTCTGCCCGACAAGTACAACATCTCCATCTTCAGCTCTCGCCTACATTAAACAGACTGCACCAGGCGTTCTCTTCTGGATCCTTTTCATCGGCGGCATGGCCGCTCAAGGTCACAGCCCGCATTCGTGGTTCGTAAACCAGCTAGTTGATCTAGCAGCATCTCTGGGATTGAACGAGTGGAGAGCAGCACGCGAGCTTCTCGGTGGATTCTTCTACACCGACCAGCCGGGCCAGCTGAGGGGTGAGATGTTGTGGGAGCTGGTTCTTTTGACTGAGCTTGAAGCTTATTGATATAAGGAACTGTTCGTTGAGCTACAGCCAGTGACCGAAAAAGAGACGGAGAGTATCGCTCTTTACAAATTTTTTGAATCGGCGTTTATGGAATATTGCACTTGTGTTATGATGAGATTTATGAATGTCAATCATATAGATGAAACCCATGAATATTAGATACCCATCCATGGATGAGTCTTTCGTTCATGTATATCATACTGCCGTGCTATTGTGAAAGAAATAGCCTCACCAAAATGCTGACGAGCCATCTACATACTCTTGTGAATAAGCTATATAACCCGTTATTGGGATTG
Organism: Talaromyces liani; assembly: GCA_022814505.1. Lineage (NCBI taxonomy): Eukaryota > Fungi > Ascomycota > Eurotiomycetes > Eurotiales > Trichocomaceae > Talaromyces > Talaromyces liani. The sequence goes on from JAKLNL010000001.1 coordinate 568,577, forward strand.
GGGTTACCTAGATAGGAGGTTCGGGTTAGCTTTAGGGTATGGTTAGGGCTACCCTTGGATGATTTCTGGGGGCGGTTAGGGTTAGCGGTGGTCATAAGCTTGTCAGGCATCGGATAAACCAGGGGGATGGTGAGCAGGAAAAAACTGATTTCCCAGCATGAATTTGTCAATTTGGTAGGGGAGCCAATTCTGCACAGAGGAACTGTTGTTCTGGGTATTGGCATTAGCATACGGCCGTATCCTCCGGCTGTACGAAGACCCCAATCTAGAATTAGCTGACGGTCCAGCATAGTCAGGTCCACTTCATGATCAGATATCAATGCCAAGAGATTATTTGTCATAGCTGCAAACCTACCGAAGTTGTAGACGGCGAATCAGATGCGAGAGAGATATGACTAAAAGGGGCAGCCAACATAATCCACATTACTCAGCGATCATGAAGGGGCCAAAGCACTACGTACAAACGTCAATTAAGCTGTACGAGAAACCCTAACTTACTCAATATGTAGGGATACGGACTCTACGGAGCATCCGTCTCTACGGATTACCCGGCTCGACGGGTTTTCCGTACTGGCGCTAGGGTTGGGTACTGGTAGACCGTCCCTCAAGACCTCACGTAAATACTTGACTATTGTAATAAAAATAGAATCTTATTTGGACTCTTCGTATAGAGTACTAAACGTGACTTCTTCGCCGAAGCAATCGAAGCCAGATCAAGCCACAAAGATGTTAGTTTTTGAGGAGGTTTTCTAGGACGGGCCCGGACGGCGGATCCGGCTCCCTGTTCATTTAGTGCTCCTCCAGAAATTGTTTGTATTTTCTTAATATATGGTGTTGTAAAGCTTCAAATTAGATTGCTTGCCATAAACATTGGCCGGTGAAGGACGGTATCAATTTCTGTGTGTCCAGATGTCGGGAACCTTCAGGGTTTCTCTTTCACGTTACATATGTACTGAGTATGTCTTTGATGTGCGTATTAGCCTGAACAAGATAATAGAAAATTGTACGTTATTTTCACATCTTAGGTCTTCGAATGAATGCGCTGGCTCGTCCGGCGTCAAATGCACAATTCTTGGCGGATGCACTGTGTATGCCGTCTCTACCGTTCCTTCTAGGATCTTGCTTGACCAGCCCTACTGAGTGACAGGCTAACAGCCGCAATATCAAGATCTAGTTATATGCTGGATGCAGTCAAGGCCCGGATACGTACGCGCTGGCTGCAATCAAGCCCCGGATACGTACTAATCCCGACGAGGAAGCCTCACATTGCATTCTAGTTGGTCAAAACCAGAGATTTGAAAATTGGGTTATGTAAAGAGGGTCGCACTAATCTTCTTTTGGTCTTACCACCTTGCCTTCTCGTTCGTCGAGTATGCAAGCCGTATACAGATGGAGGTAATCCTGCAGCGAAAGTCAGGGTGTATTCTGGAGTGTGTTTTGGAGTAAGATATAAAAACTGCGTCTTGCCACTTCCATTAGATAACATCAAATTACTTAATTCCAAGATTCGATTCCTATACACACAAGTACACATAGAAAATGAAGGACTACTCCAATATCAGCTCGCAAAGTCCGGGTTCTATCTCATCTTTATCACTCGGGTCGACTTCAGATGCGAGCATTGATATGCTGCTACAACTCGAAGATAGATTGGTGCGTATTGTCTATTCTTCCTACCTGGGTAATCACAGAACTTCATTTACTGATTTCGGTCAAGGGTTGCATGCGAGATTTTCAAGATTTCAACCTCTTTTCTGCATTTTACACAGATAATTCCAACACAAACTCAACAATGTCCATGGAATCGGATCTCGGACTGGGACTAGAGTCACTTGCAGGTCTTCAAGCACTTGGCCTAAGCAATGCTTTCGCTACTCAAACCTCCCATCCTGTGACCCCCACGGGGTCGTCAGATTCTTCAGAATCCTTAGGAGGAAAGAGCCGTATGCAGAATTATCAAGATCTCAACAACTCCTTTCCCGCATTATACCCAGACAACTCCAACTCCAACACCCAAATAAAAACCGATCCTAGAATAGGACTAGAGCCACTTGCAGGTCTTCAGGCACTTGGTCTAAACACTCCAATTTCTGCTGCTCAGGCCTCCCAGCCCGGGACACCCACTGCATGTGGATCAGATACAGAATCCATGGCAGATGGTAGAGACTCGCGCTCATGTTCCGCCGCTACGACAAGCGAAACACACAGGAAGGTACGTTTCTACTGTCTCTACCTATCTTTCTAACACTAACCATGCCGAACAGACAAAAAGACGTTTGCAGAACCGGCAGGCCCAGCGCCGATTCCGCGAACGCAAGGACGAGTACCTACAGACTCTCGAGAAAAAGACATCCTGTCTCGAGAAGCAGTACCAAGAGCTTTTAGAGGAATGTAACCGAAAATCCGAGGAAGCATGTCAAGCTCGCAAAGAGATGGAAACTTTATCAAGAGAGAATGAGGATTTCCGCAAGCGGTGGCGGCTCATTGTCTTGCTTCTGTCACTACCGATTAATAGGGTGCAGTACCCGACTTCTACGCTGCTCGGGAATGAAGCAAGCCAACTTTTAGCTAGTACTTCCATCACCACTGAACCCGCTCCTCTGGTGTCCAAGGATGATATATCAGATTCCTAGCGCCCTTTACTTTTGCGGGTGGCCGCTTACATCTTTGTCACTTAACTAATGAATTCATTTATGATCTGACCCTTTTTGCGCTGTTATCTGCTCCTGCTAATCTTCTGTCTGAGGGATTACCAGTATATCTTTGTTATCTTAATGTTTCGCTTGTCCTCGTGGGGAAACATACTCTTCCCTTTGCTATCAGCACATGTACATAATTCGGTCCATTTCTCATCTGGGCAGGGAGAATATATGAGCACTGGCGCGGAGATATAGCTTGGTTTGGTTTTGATATGCAAATTTAATGGCCTATCCTTAATTACAATCGCGAAATCATCAGTTTTATTGTTTAGATCTTTCCACGCCCTTCTCGAACTCGATGAGTCTTCGGACTCCCAAATCAAATTTACCTAGGTACCATTAGTTTGGAGTGAGCCATTGGATGGCTTAGGGTTACTGTTTGTACGCGTGCAATATCAGTACTCAAGCTGGAGGATATGATATCCTTAGGCCACCACATTAGCTTCTTGGGCTGGGCTTATATCAATCCTTTTCTTCTGATAGATTTACACAAGTCCAATCCTGAACAAGAAAAAGCGTCCCTAATAATTACTTCGACCCCAAGTCTTACAATACCATCTCCGTCTACTACCATATTCACCCGACTATCTTACCTACCTAGGTACTAGGACCAATAAGTCGCAATCTCGCGCAAGTCCTCCAACAAAGCAGGAGGGTTATCAAGACCGGGGAAATGACCACCCGATTCGTGATCTGTCTCAATCAGCCAATCCATTCTCCAATACTATACTCACGTAGGCAAGGTAGCTCACTATTATAAAGGACCAAATTTCCAGTCTTCGCGACCACCGCCGGGGGCCAAAAGCCAAGATTGTATTTGAATGCACTGTAGAGTAATGGCGCGTCGGTGTTCGCTTTGGTGTACACACTTGCGAAACCATTGGGGTTCTGTTGGTAGATTACGACGGATGAGGCGAAGCACTCGGTGAGGTAGTAGAGAGAGACGCTGCGAAGAATCTCATTGTGGGTGAGCACTGAAGGTGATTGTCCCGCGTTGGGATCGGACCCTAAATCAGTGTTAGTCTGCATTTCACTGTGGGTTGACATATGAATGAATAGCTCACAGTTGACGAATTTCTCTCCTATCCAGGCAAGCTGGCCCACTGGGTTGTCGTAGAGTGCGAGACCTATTGTGTTGGCCTATCCATTGTCAATGACAGGTACATTGTATAATGAAATTGTGGTAGGGGTACACACCTTGGTAGTCTGTTCGACGAAATAGCCTTCCCCTGAATTGTTCCACTCCATTGCCTCGGCTTGCTCGAATTCCTCCAAGGGCGATAGAGTGATATTCTCAGCAGCGAGCTGATCCGAAGTATAAGGGTGGAACGGTAGGAAGTCCAGAGAAAGTGCGCGAACTGTGGTATTGAACTGATCGTACATGCTGTATGCAATGCCTGCACCCCAGTCGGTTCCGAAGGTGGCATATGTGTCATAGTGAAGGACATTCGTGAGAAGTGTGTTGAAGACACGTGCTGTATCTGCGATGGTCCAGTTCACCGGTGGCGCAGAAGAGAAGGCAAAGCCGGGTATAGAAGCCACTACCACATCAAATGAGACTTTCTTTCCGGTCGTCGTGGTTGCCTCCTTGGTAAGGTCGTTGATGACGGGAGCGAACTCGAGAAAAGAGCCGGGCCAGCCATGGACGAGAAGCAGGGGAATCGCGTCTTTAGCCTTCGACTTTTCATGGATGAAATGGATTTGCAGCCCTTCAATAACAGCCGTGTAGTGGTTGAATCTGTTGAAAGATTAGTACTCTGTTCTTCCCTGGGACAAGCACCATGTTGAATGAAAGACGTACTTGTTCATATCCTTTTGCTCACAATCCCAGTCAAAGCTGGTTAGCCATTCGGTTTGAAAGCTTTCCAAGAGACTCAAACTGATTCCCGCCGAAGTTCCCGTGTTGATGTATACAGGTTGCTCAGGCAGCTTTGTCCCCTTGATCTGATCGAGCATCCGAGGCACCCTCGATGACAGATCGATGTGGAATGGCTGCAGCTGATATTCATTTCTCCGTTGAACAGGACTTCCCTGGCTGGTCTCGTAGAGACAGCTCAGAGCAAGCGATTTTGCCCAAGACACGCGCATATTGAAGTCGTACTTTTCCTTTCCTTGGACAGTGGGAATGTAGACTGAAGCCAGGGACTACAGCCATATTTATACCCCTTAACAGGAACATTGAAATCGGCCTCAAATTAATAAGCTGGCTTCACAAATAATTGCATCCCGGCATTGGCAGTGCAGTTTTGTAAGCACTAAATTGCCCATACCTTGACCTGTCCCGTTTCTTCAGATAACAATGCGCAAATTTCTTGTCACTTTAAACGTCAAAGTGGGTAGCTTACACGATATAGTTACATCAGACGGTAGTTAGTTAGGTGATTCCTTAGTAAACAGGCAGCATTACTAATCGGCTCACTGGAACCAAAGATGTTCACAAACTCCAGGGCTCCACAGGGATACTTACATACTACGGTAGATTCTGAAGATCTGCGACTGGGATAGTTCCCGGTCGAATTCTGATATAAGTTGGCGCTCGGGGAGGCAGTGCACTCGACTTTCACGTGCTTGTCCTAAGATCAAGCAACTCATCGACCTGGTTGGCTGCTTTGCCACCAGTCAGGTTGCGCAGATCAGGTGAAACAAGAATCAATCAATCTTCACGAGGCTCTCCTCGTCTCGACTTGTGTAACTATCTACAATATGACTCATGACTCGTCTATACAGGAATATGAATAAATATATGATTTTATCGATTTGAAGTTTGCGGGTTTAAGCTTGTCTTTGATCATATGTGAATAACCCCCAAAATGGAAGCCGGGTCAATTCCAAGCACGCCACCACCACCTTATCAAACTCTGCCTCCAACTCCAATACCACAGAATTCATCTCCAGTAACAACAGCAAATGCACTTTTACAACCGACGCCAAATACAGTCTACCCGCCTGGTGTATATGCTAACGGCATTCCATCTCATACCCACCATGTACATCCCCATTATCATGGTGGTTTGATAAATCTACCTTATCGACCAGTGCATCATTGCGCGCATCCTGTTCCATATCAACCTCCCGTAAGGCCTGTGTACTATGCGCACCAAGACGGTGGGCATCCGCCAGTGCCTGCTGCTGCGGCGCTTACGCGACCACAACAACGCCCATGGCGGTCATATCTGCAGGTTGGTTCGATTGCGGCCACTTTGAATGATGCCGGCAATTTTGCGGTAGAAGTGTATGACTCCATAGCAAGTCCGCGGTCAACTAGGGAGCAGTATGGAGGGGCGCTGGATGCTGTGGCTATGAGGTTGGATAATGTTCTTACTTCGATGGATGATGGGACGTATCAAGCGAATTCGACCGATTTGGGTGAGTATTTTCGAGGTTATGATGACACCCCAATCATTGATCTAACAGATAAAATTAGCTATGGCTGAGAATCAGGTCTTTGCCAATGCGGATGCTACCGCATCATCCGTGACCCTGGCTGATATACCCCCATCTTCATCGGAGAGGAATCATAAACAATCCAGGCATAGAGACCACAAACGACGCCCTTCGACCTCAACAGATAAGGTTAATGTGGCGACTATCGCGCGAATACCAGGAAGCTCAACCAACCCCTTCTCCAAGGTCTACCACTACGCCAACGCTTACACCTCATCTGCACTACCTCCATTGAAATTATACTTTGCTACCTGGCCCTTGATCTGTCTTGCCTCGACATATTCTCGACGAGCCTACGAGAAACCAGCCAGCAAAGAACGGCAGAATTTCATATCCGGAGACTGGAGACGGGGTACCAAGACCGTTGTTGTGAAATCAATTCCTCTTGACGAGAAAAATACAATCGTGCTAGCCATCCGAGGGACGCAGAACTTCCAAGACTGGGCTGTTAATATCCGAACAGAGCCTACCGCACCGACAAATTTCCTCGATGACGAAGGGAACTTGTGCCATGCGGGATTTCTAAGTGTCGCCCGGAAAATGATCAAACCCGTTGCAGCGCAACTGCGAGATTTACTTCAAGAAAACCCCCGACGAGCAACATGTTCACTAGTTCTCACAGGTCACAGCGCTGGCGGTGCTGTAGCATCACTTTTATACTGCCACATGCTATCGCAAACGGTAACCAGCGAATTGACCGATCTGCAGGACCTGTTTAAGAGGATCCACTGTATAACTTTCGGAGCACCGCCAATCTCATTACTACCCTTGCAGAAACCAACCTGCAAGACTCGATATGAGAAGAACCTCTTTTACGGATTTGTGAATGAGGGTGATCCAGTCGCTAGAGCGGACAAGACCTACGTCAGGAGTCTGCTGGAACTTTATGCGCGGCCAGATCCGTCGTCGTCGCTGAAGCTGCCTCCTTGCTCTAATGATAGTAAGGTTACGATTACTGGCGGTAAATCGAAGCCAATATGGAATGTCCCCGAAGCCACGCTCTCTTTGGCAGGTCGTATTATCGTTCTTCGATCACGGAAGCATTCTCGATCATCGAAGCATCAACGCTCGGAGCAGCGGAAAGATGGTAAGAGAAAACCGACTTCTACCTCTAGTATATCGATTGAAGCCGTGACTGCTTCCGATGAAGAGCTTAGAGGGTTGATTTTCGGTGATCCGTTGATGCATACCATGGACCTGTATGCGCAGCGGATTGAGCAGTTGGCTACTAAGGCTGTTGTTGGGTCGAATGTTGCGTAGGATGGTTTGGCTTAGTTTGCGGTATACCCTTTGATTTGCAGTCGAGCGTGGAGTTTTGTGAGTTTGTTTTCAAGTATGTATGCTTAATCTTTGGCTTTCTTTGATCCGGCTGTTCTGTACTTTGTGTATGTTATCTCCCTTGAACTAGGCAGGACCTTGTTCCAAGCAATGACCAATAAAGAATATAAATATGTCCATAATATAGATCTAGCAAAAATATCTATAAGCTTTTCAACTCCATTACTTCGCTTAACGTACAAAATCAGCGGCTTCGCTTATGCCTCGTCCAAATATCCACAAAATCTTGTTTCTCCTTTACCCCTAATCCAACCCGCTTGACTCTGCCCAAACGAGCCAATGACTCGCCAACGTAGTCTAGCACAGCAATCTCGCTCTTTGTCAATTCAGAGTCATCATTTGAGCCGGCGTATTCCTCGAGGAACGACGTGGGTTCATCGTCCTCGAAGAAGTCTGTGCCTGTGCTTTGGGCCTGAGATGACGGCGATAGATTCTCAGATGAAGTCGTCACGTACTCGGCAACGCGCACCCGAATGAAATGCGTCGGTTTGCTAAGCAGGTTCCATAAGAACGTGACGTATGTGCCAGGTACCGGCGTAGTCACGTCCGCCTCAGTATAGCGCAGGCTGACCGGATAAATCTTGGTGCGTGGTGGTACCGATACGAGAGATCTGCTGAGGGGAAGGATACCCCGGCCATTTGTCGTTGTGCATTCAGCGAATACGACGATGGGTCGAGACTGATACTTCTCGAGTAGCTCGGAAAGATCGACGAGTTGTGTATCTGACGGTGGGTGGACGAGAGGGTATGAGAACGACCGCAGAATAGCTTGTAGAAGTGATAGGCGCTCGACTTTGCGCGTGTTGGGATATGATGCGGTAAAGATAGGGTCAAACACGGCGGCGAGATAGACTGGGTCGATAGGCGAGGTGAAGGAAGAAGCAATGATGCATTTCGAAATGGGTAGGCGGGCTCGTTGGCTGGCAAGGCGTCTATCAATTACATTAGTACTGAATTGCGTGTGTTCACGCAAGACATATACGAACCCTCTCTTCACACCGTCAACCTGCAAATCAATCCACCATAGACTAGGAACACCAAGTATACACCATAGCGACGCCTTTTTTCCCAGTGAGCCGATTGGGAGCCATTGCAGGACAGCAAAGTAACTCAGGCACACGAATATGAGTAGCGGAAGGCGGAAGCAGAATAGAAATATGTGTAGAGGCAGCGCATAGCCTGATCGTGGGGTGGGAACGGGCAGGAAGGGCGCAATGCCGGAACCTGTATGACGTTGGTTGTTAGACCATGGAGCTGTCTTCTGTTTGCAATAATAGAAAAGCGCAATACATACCTCGATCTCGGAATTGAGAGAACTTTTCCATTTGTGTTTTGTTATGACGCTATCGCCATGCGACGGAGAAAGTTGGGGGTTGTGGAATGAATGTGGTGGGCACGTGTTCTTAGTTGGGATATTAGGTAGGTCAACGAAGCAAGGGACGCCAGAAGTAAGTGTATTTTTTTCAATAATCGATTCAAATATCATCACAAGAGTCGGAAACCATTGTATATCGCGCAAGTCATAAGTAAAGTATCAGCTATCGGGGGTAAATTGAACGATGATCAGTGCGACGGAGCTGGAATGTGCCCAACAGCTTGCTGATCAGTCTAAAACGTTTGCGATGAGAACCGGCGGGGCCGAACACGACGACAAGGCAGCCTGCGAACTGCCGACAGGAGTTATCTCGAGAGTTTGGCAGGGATAATCATGCAAAAGAGGAAGTTATAGCGAGAGACGTGCTGGTCAAGAAAGCAATAATTTCGGCCGAGCATGTGATTCCGTTTCAGCCGCCACGTGACCTCAGCTTGGGCTGGCGAAAACGAAGTACAAGCCCTAACCCTAATAGCCCTAAAGCTCCATTAAAAAAAGCAGCTTACTGGACAAATCAACTATATTTACAAACATGATTTCAAATACACGCTCAAATTCACCCCCAAACACTCTGCACGGTATCCCCGACCTTATAATCCCAGCGCTCAAGCAAACTTTCTTTACTCTCTATCATCTTCTTCCGCACGAGACTCTGGTCCCGACACTGATGCCACGTACCAATACCATCAATGTTGTAGCTCCTGAAACCGCCATTTTTATAATGGTTTATGTGTGGAGGCTCCAGTGTATCATCAGCTGAGCATGCGATTGACTATTTAAGCAAATTAGTTTTCTTTCAGAAGTTTCCGATAAGGCGATCTTACCTGCGCAAGATAGGAGAAGCAATGCAAGTAATGTACATTAGAGACATCGGAATCATTTGAATCATCGTGGTGGTGTCCATGTTGACCTTGGTTCTGAAGAGGCTCGCTACCGGAAACTCGTGCGTCTAATTCTTGAATCTTGTTCCGCAACACTTGCAAACAATGCAACCCGTGAAACATGCTAACACCCCAGGGCTCCTGGGGAAACGACGAATTCTGTGGCTTGAGGAACAGGTAGCCGTCACTGGCAAAGAGATCGTCCCAGTTCTGGTCACCTGCGATGCTCATGTCCTCCAAAACCTCGACTTCGCGGAAGACAATCCCATTTGTGCCTTTTTGACCCAATCCTACAATCGCTTGAAGCTCTTGTTTATCACCTTGTGGACTTTTATGACCCGAGGAGATGCTTATTGAAGAATGATTGGAGAAGAAGCTGCAATTCGCGGGCGAGAGCACGGAAAGATAGATGTCAATAGTCACGAGAAGGATGAGGATGCTGAACGTGCCGAGTAGGAGGAAATTAAACGACTTTTTTTTCTGCGCCATCTTGATTATTGTTGTCAAATCTTCGAAATAAAAAGAAGATGAGGAGGATAAAAAGTCTGGGTCTGCCTGCCGTTCTTTGAAGTGAACGTTGTAGTACGGAGGGGCTGTGAAACCTTCCTTAAAACCATCGGTAATTTGCCAATCTTAGGATATAAGAGCAAAGAAATTCTTTGTTATCGGATACCTGACTGAAAGCTAATGCAGGTCAAGGTTTCTATCCGCATGCATACGGCACGCATAAAGGGAGTTGAGCTGAGCTCAAATCTACAGCATCGATTACGGCCTCGCATCAATTAATAATACGCATGATCTTAACGCTGTCTAGCCATTCAAGCATTGCCTAGCCAGTTACATAAGTACAAAGCATCCGACTATCAACAGGATTCGGCAATGTCCAAATGACTTTGCTTTGCACGTTCCACAGCAACATGAAAAACAATTTGCAAGAACAAAAAAAAGTATCTCCTCAAGCACCGACTATGCGTAACCACCCACAAAGGACTTAGCATAGTCACTTTTGCTATGTTGGCAACACTTCACTCATCAGGCGGAGCCCCGGAAGTTCAGAAGTTGACAGATGAGTTGGGGTCACGCTTTGTAGATGTAGAAGGTCGTCCGGGTTTGTCAATTGGTTGCGGGTTTAGTAGCCATTCAGGCTCCAAGTCACGCTTCTCGACGGACTCTGCAGCTGTTGGAGGACGATGATAGATTTAGAACCGCTTGTTGAGATCAGCGCCCTCCTCGGCATCAGGAGCTGGAGCGTCGGAGATATAGAACTTGACAAGTGAATTGGGATCACGTTTCTCGACTGACTCTTCACTAGTAGGAGGACGATGATAGATGTAGAACCGCTTATTGGGATTAGCGGTGTCGTCCGCAGGCGCATCAGGTCGGTTGTGCTCGTCAATTGGTACGGGGTTTAAAATAAAGTCAGGCGTTGTGACGGTGTCCCGAGCTGAAATTCAAATATCAGTAATCACTTCAAGCCAGGTTTCAATAGATGAAAGTATGAACATACCAGTCATGGCCGGTAGAGCAACCACAGAAGTCGCCAACAAGGCGACAACGATAGTCTTGGACAGCATCATTCGAAGGTGGTCTTAGGATCAAAGAGCCTGTAAAGGGGATTGAGTTATGATCATGTAATACATAAGTAAATTAGGATAAGCTGTAACCTTAATGAATAATTGAGTGAGGCAAAGCGAAGACAGCCTTGAAGACGAGAAAAAAAAGTCCCCTCGTTCGGCCTCAGCCAGGCACTGGGACCTTCTTATACCTGAATATGTGCCTCTACGAAGCGGTGTACCGTACCTATACATGATTAACGTGGCAAGGTAGGCACCATGCTATTCCAAGAGCCATAACTAGATTAGGGGATACCCAGCTTCCTATTCGAATCAGAGAGGTGTCACATAAAAGACCTGCCCTCAAAGAACGACGATCCTACATCATGCATAAATCCGGAAATCCGACACACAAGCGAATAGCTACTCCGTAAGTCTTGAACTACGTTGGTCTTTTTGTGAATCAAAGCAAACATTCGAGACTACATACCTATGTACAGGGCATTGTTTGATACTAATGCATCCATAGGAGGATATGGGACAATTTATTCTAATTTTCTTTCATGCACGACGGGATTGCATGAGCAATGTAGTGCAAGTCATTACATAGGTACACATATTTGTATACTTCCAGATATTGCCTCTGACTCCATCGTACGCACCTTAAAATACGGACAATGAGTTGCCTCAAACTAGGTAATCCTAGCCTCATTTCTTCTTTGTCCATGAATAATTAGCACTACTAAAGGTGTAACCATAAAGAACAACGTGTTCAATATTCCCCGAGATCGACAGTCGTCTTTGTCTCGCTACCAAAATTGCTGCTATAGTCGACCAGCCTTGTAGAAAATGGATTGTCAATGTAAGTTGCCATTTCGAATCGATCGGATAAGAGAATCCCCAGGTATCAACGTCCATCCCACACAATCCTCCGATTGACGAGTCAGTCAGCCGACATCAGATGAAACTCTACTAAACACACTCTCTCGAGATACTTACTCATGACGTGTCTACACTGACTTGATGAGATGAACCCGTGTACGATGACTCGTACTTCCTCAAGGTAGTAGTCACCTCACTAAAACCCGTTCCCACACTCCCCCGTTTCTCCCGCGATTGCCAATTATCATTCTCGTCTCAATAGTGCACCAAAGATTTTTTTGATTTCGTTGATGATCGAAAAATGACTCTTGAGAGTACGCGGAAACTCTTCAATAAGGGCTATGATCAGGTTTCGGATACGACCACGGGCTCATATTGAGCCGGATCTAGAGGATGAGCAGGTTCTTCTGTCGCGGGAGAAGGGTTGCAATTGCTTATTCAAGCGGCAGGAGACGTTATTTTCGTCGGTAATCAAGCTGGGGGTTCTGATTTCGGTATGGCTATCTATTGTATGTATTGCGTTGGCGATGATCGTGACGAGCACTCTACGGGAGAGGCACGATCGTGCAATTGACGATATGTGTTTTGAGCATTCGACGTACTATAGTAAGCTCTATACCCAAATTAAAAATCGGAATGATATACTGACGTATATTCAGGCCCCGTGATAAAAGATATCGACACGACTTCGCGCCTAGTCACCACCAACGGAAGCCTTAACTGTGCCTTCTGTATACCGGCAACCGCCCGGTCCAGAGGTTGACGAAGCATGGAACGAGATATCGTACAATAGTACGTCGTGCAACCTGCGCAAGTTCTACATGCATGATGCTGATTCTGTTTAGTGGGCGTATTCGCTATTCCCGAAGAACTCGCTCTCAAAGCTGGACTGCGGAAAAGTGATGTGCGCATTCCGGCTGGTTATGAAGGGAGTGGTGATTATATGGCGTCTCTTGAAGTGACGCATCAATTGCACTGTGTAGTAAGTATTTTGATCTTTATATTCAATCTGGATTGTCAACACTTTGAAGATGGGCTGGAAAATTACCACAACGGGAAGGAGATACCCTTCTCGGAAGCGCAAAGCCCTAAACATCCCGGTATCCGAGCCCTAACAAATAATCGCACAGCCAGCACATATTTTATCCTTCACTCCACTTCATTCCATCTAAATACTGACTCAAACAGAACTTCCTCCGCAAAGCCATCTGGTTCAACTACCCACACTACAAAGACCCCGGCGACGAATTCCGTGACCCGCAACCCATCCTCAAAACGCATCTATACCACTGCCTCGAAACCCTACGACAAACAATAATGTGCCACGCCGACCCCGGCATCGTAGGCTACAAATTCGTTCGGGGTCGCGAACAAAGACCGTTTCCGGATTTTAATACGCCGCATAAGTGTAGGGATTGGAGGGGGATTGTTGATTGGGCTTATAGGCACAGAGTGCCCGGGCATCCGGAGGAGACGGATTTTGTGCCAGGGGCGGATGAGGTTGTTTATGATGCTGATCCTTGATTTTCTTTTTACTACGTAGTCTTGGTTTGTTCGATAAAGATGTGTGTATATGGTTTTTTTTTTTCTTTTTTTTAATTCAGGATATGTATGATTATTTTCTAGACAGGGACTTATCAAGTGTATTTTAGTTGCTTGAAGATCTAAGAATTCAAGTACTTAATTTGAATACTACATTTTGTGTGTCATTATCGTCCAAGGACGTCCACATAACTCCGCGCTTACTCTAAACACTTCATCCCTACCGCCACGAGACTGAAGTATGAACGCGATAGACAAGCCTAGACCTCAATTCTTTGTTTCTGCCAGACTGCATAAGCGATGTAGTACAATGCTAGGACGGCGCAGTCGTCGGGAGCGCCAACTCAGAGTCAGCGACTGATGGTGTATTAAGCATTCATTGTAGCAAAACAAAGTCTAGATCCTACTCATCCTGACATTGATCCTTTGTTTTTTAAAGAAGATTGTTCGGTGTAGTCGATTACATCATTGTCCCGAGAGTACACGCAGGCCTTGGAGAATCTGGTCAAGATATCGACCGACTTGAATCGTTAAAGTCTCGGCTAAGTATTATGGTGTTGTTCCAAAATATCAATATATTCAATAATAAATATCTAAAAGAATAAGGGTATAGAAAGCCAATGTTCAACAAGTAATTAAAACCAAAAATCCACCATTTTAAAAGAATAGTACAAAGCCAGCGATGGTGGCAATGAAGCCTACGGCCGAAGGTGTTATCCTGCTACCTGCGCCAGTGAAAGCGGGGCTCACACCGGTTGAAGTGACACTTCCTTTACCAGGCAGTGAGCTTGATGGTTTAGCACCAGCAGGACCGGTGGCAGACGAAGGAGCCGCAGGAGTCGCAGGAACAAGACCGCCTGTTGAGTAGATTCCAGTACGTACTGGGCTAACTGCTGTGGTAACGCCAGTCTGGGAAGTTCCTGGAGCAGAGACGGCGAGTGCGGGCAAGGTTGCGGTCTCCGAGCCTGGAGCTGGGCTGCTTCCAGATACAAGAGCAGTGCCGGTCGCCTTTGCTGGGGTGGTAGAGGTTTCCACTGGTACCACAACGATAACTGTTGTTGGGCTAGGAGCACAACCACTGGTGCAAAGCTTGGAGGTGGTTGTAAAGACGGGAGCAATGCTGCTTGAGGTCACATCAGCGGGGCAGTAGGTGACTGTTTGTGTGATTGTCTTGGTGGTGTAACCGGTAGGACAAACATCCACGTATGATGTTACAATGACGGTGGTGGTGGTCAACTTGGACGAAGCGGAGCTGACTGCTTGAACGGAGGGAGCAGGGCTGGTGAAGGAGGTCACCGTCACCGTACTCTTGGAGGAGCATGGGCTGGTTGTCGGCAGGACGGGAGCACTGCTGCTAGGAGCGACCATGGAAGTCACAGTGACGGTGCTTTTGGAGGAACAAGATGTCTTGGCTGGCGAGACGCGAGCGGTGCTTCCAGCGATACCTGAGCTGGAACCGGAGCCGGATGATCCTGATGCCGTGGCTGAGCCTGAGCTTGAGCCTGATCCCGAACCAGAGCCCGAGCTAGGGGCGACAGGTTGGCTGCTAGGTCTGCCCGAGGGAGAGGAACGGACAGGGCTGCTTGTAGGCAAGGCAGATCCAGTCGATGTGGGCGCTGTGGTCGGGGCTGTGGTGGGAGTCGAGGTGGGAGCTGTGGAGATTGCGGCTGTGGAGGTGGCTGCTGTGGAGGTGGCTGCTGTAGAGGTGGCTGCTGTTGTCGAAGCCGCAGATGATACAGCAGCGTTACCCTTTTGATAAAGACCGACAGAGACAATTTCCCAGTAAGCCTCAGTGAAAGCAGATGGATTGGCTCCAACGTAAGCTTCGCAAGATGACTTGGCGGAGAGACCATTGCTCAATGAGCAGGAGGAAGCATAACTGTAACCGGCCCAGTCACCACAGAAATCAGTGTTGAAAATGATTTGCTGAGCAGTGAAGCCCTTTTCGAAATTGCAAGCGCCTTGGAAGACTGCCATTGGCGTACCAAAAGCGGATGTATCAGGGTGGCCGGAGGTGATACAAGCGGGGATGTTTGCACGAGAGAAGAACCAGACTTTGATGGCGTCGGACGTCAACTCCATGGCATAAATACCACCATTCAAGTCATTGAAATCGTCTCCATAGCTGCCCTCGGTTCCCTGGACAGTACAGCCACCGGCACCAACATCGGTTGAGCAAGCAGTCGCAGTCAACTTGCCGGTTAGTTCAGAAGCAGTTGTCGAGATGTCACAGGAGTCTTTTGTGTGCAGAGCTACCTGAGTCGTCTTCTGTTTGTTGATGCCCTCGATGATATCAATCTCACCGTCCTCAGGCCAGTTGGAGCCGGTTGTCCAAAAGGCAGGCCAGACACCACAGGCATTTCCAGGCATGTGGGCAATGTCTGCAATGAGAAGGCCCTGGTCGAATTGAATGTCGGACATGACACGAGTTGAAGGTCGGCCACCGGTAGTGTATGTGTTGGTATGGTCAACTCCGAGGTAGACATTTCCATTGGAGTTAATCTTCGCAAGGCCAGCCGTATGGGCGGCATCATAATCCAAGTACTGGACGAATCTAATATATTATCAGCGTCAATAGTTCTACACGAATATCGAGTGTATACGTACCCGCCCGTTGGGTCGGGATCGGAGTAGAAAGAGAAGTTTTGGAAAAAGTTGGTCTGGTCGAATTTGTAGAGCAGATTGTAGCTGCTGGTTGCAACGGCCGGCGATGCAACCAGAGCGAGCGTCGCCAGGTTAAGGAGAGGCGATGGCATGGTGAGAATACGCAGAACGAACCTGCGATCTGGTAGCTATCTGTGTTGTTGAGTGAAGGTAAAAAGTGAAAGGAAATTGTCCCGTATCGAGAACAGCAAGATGTAACAAATTTTAGAGGGGTTCAAGCCCAGAGATTGTTCAAATGAATGAATGTGTCAATAACTGTCAATAACGATTGTGTCAAAATGAATGAATGAATGAATGATTGTTGTTATTGACCGGAATGTTGTTGTGTAGAGACCGGTATCGAAGTGCAACAAGCAGAAAGGAATGACTGCTTGACAGCTAACGAAGGAGGTATGTCTATCGACGAAACGGGACGAAAGAGGAGAAAGGAAGCAGAAACGAAACCAAATAACCGGCGTCCAGCGTGTGGTTATATGAAGAAAGAAGTTTTAGGGGAAAAAGAGAGAGGAATTTTATGCGACGACAGTTTCATCGATGGTCGGCTTGGTTGTTCGATATTGTCTCGCCGGCCGGTCTTGGTCGCCTAACTGCTCCCAGACTGGCGCCGTCTGCAACGCCGCCAGGGTCCGCAGTGGAGCGTTTGTTGATGCGACTTCATGGTGCCTGGCGAGGTGTTGACTGTGACTCGCTGAGCGATTGTGCGTATCATTGTCGAGTGTGCAGTGGGATGGCTGTTGGGGTCTCCGTGTGGAGTCTTGGACAGTTGGGCTAAGCAGGGACGAAACGGCTGAGCCAATCACGGGACGGGCGTACCTGCCAGCGCTTCCCTTCTGAAACGGCAAGAGCCACACCATCGCAGCTTCTGTAACAGTTGCTGCTTCGTCTTGCTTTACTCCTCTCTCTCGTCGTCCATTCTACAAACAATACTATTGACATTGTACTACTCCCTGAATGACTCACAGCAATACTACCAACACAATACCAACCAAGTTAATAAGAATGCTATTTTATTGATGAATTGTTACATTCCTCGGCGCCATGGCTGGCATCCCGACAACGGTACAACGAATCACCTATTCCGACACGTGTATTTTCCTGCCCATTGATTCAATCCTCTGCTGAGCCGAGTCCAGAACAGGATCAACAGAGCGGCGGCATTCGATGCATCCAGACGACTTCGGATGTACCCCTGCGCCATTTCACCGCCACAACGCCATCGCCCAGGGACAAGCCAGGCCACTTCCCATTCGGTGACTTTATCCGGCCATACAAATAGCATGCCACAACTATAATAATGGTGCGCAGTGCAACCGCACTCGACCTCACCACTCCTTCGGCAATGGTGAATTCTTGTACAAAGTACTACAAACAACGACCAGCGAGTTACTCATCCCAATGCTAAATCGATATTTGTTTTTTGTCGATTCTCGAATCACAACAACCCCAGTACCTAATGCAAGGGACATGTCTTGGCCAACCATCTCGGCTCCGGGTAAAAGTCCCGCATCAAGCCACAACAAATAGCCCACGATAGTATGTACGCCTCAGAGGAGTTCGTGCTGGCCAACACAACGTCGGAGGTCGGAGCGAGCACACAAAGGATAGCAGCCTAACATGCACCAAGAAAGTGAGGGGAACCGGAACTTCGGAACATCACCCCTATTCACATATTCGGCCTCATGGTGAATGACTCGAATCCATATCGGAAGAATAATATCGGACCAAGACGTCTGACGTTTTGCGGCCAACATTTCCCCTCAGCAAAGGATATCCCTTACTGGAGCCAAGAGTCGAGCCGCATATTACCAACCTTCCACAATTCGTTCCTGAAAGATAGTTAAGACATTGATGGATTAACTCACGTTGGTACATGGCTTCATGGCTGAACGACACAGTGAAAGCTTACAGCAGTGGCTGTTGGTTACTTTCTATAAGTTTCCAAGAGGGGGAAAGCAGCCGAGGAAAAATCATCTCAACATCTCGAGTCATTGGGTCTACTCGGGTAATATGGACGCATTCCAAAAGCTAAATTGAAGCTATCGTATATCATACAATTACACTATACATAACAGAAAGAAAGCACTAATCAAAACAGACCGGTGACATCGCAAAGCAAACCATTACTCAACTGCCCGACCTGCGTTGGACCGTCCTGTCTGACCTTGACTGACTTCGGCGGGAAGGTCGTCCTCTCCGGGGCCTTCGTTGTATGCGTTTCTTGTGCGTGGCTTGGCGTGTCGCAATCTGTCTCCCTTGAGGACGTTGGATTGATTGATTGCTTCGCGTTCGTCTTGTGCTATCTTATCATTAGCATCGAGTCATACATGACACCGCCAGTCAGTGTTCAGTCAGTATAAAGGGAAAACATACCCAACTGTTCATCCGAGTTCGAGTACGGTGGCTGCATCGGGTCATCGTAGTCGGCTTCATCATTCTGGACTGGCACGGTGTTTCTCAAGTTGGGGTTTGTCTCGCCGACGTAGGAGTTGTCTGCCTCGCCGCCTGGGACAGGTGAGGGATCATTCTCCCTTTCGTAAGCATCCTCGGCCTCTC
Source organism: Talaromyces liani (assembly GCA_022814505.1). Taxonomy (NCBI): domain Eukaryota; kingdom Fungi; phylum Ascomycota; class Eurotiomycetes; order Eurotiales; family Trichocomaceae; genus Talaromyces; species Talaromyces liani. Next base: position 587,505 of record JAKLNL010000001.1, read on the forward strand.
GTTCTTCGCGGCTGCTCATGATTTCTTGAGTGCTTCTTGGATGATGGTAGGTATGGTAAATGATAATCTGAGATCAAGTGGTAAGCAATGGATCGGAAGTATCCAGGATAGAGATGAGAAACTGGCCTCCCTATTTATGCATGTACTTTGCCGCAAACGGTGGCCATCTAATTACATCGTGAGTGGCGATGAGAAGGGTTCTTTCCTTGATTTCAGATGATCAAATTGTATGGTTCATGATACGATAATTTGATCATATTGTGGATGTTCGTGGGATCTGTTTATGGTACGGATGTATGTCATGATTGTGTCGTCTTACCTAAAAGAGGCAATTGAGGATCCTCTCGGGAAGGTCTGAGCTTCCAGAATGTTGATATTCTCTCTCTTTACCTTGCTGCTGTGCTGTGAGATTGATAGCTACATTGGATACGGTATCTGAGATCGATGGTTCATGCCCCGATCGCTGAAGCTTAACTTAGTCGCGACAACATGAATCGTTCATCACTCACTACACCATATACATACCTACCAACACTTACAGTACTGTATAACCACATATTCGATCCAATATGCAAAATGGCAAAGGCGACTCGGCTCTTACGACGGGATGACCTCGCTTCAATATTCTGGCCACTTCGCTCACCATTCGTCATGCAGAATGCGGCACATCCAACGTAGCCACTTGGCCACCATAGCACTTTTCACAGCATACTTCATGTCGAGAATCTTTCAATCCTTTTTCTGAAATTTTCTCTCTTTTCGCCTTGTACGTTTATACAATTTGCTAGTCAGTTCAATAGAAGAAGAAAAAAAACATCAAAATGTCGACTCCATTCCAAGACCTTGATCCGGCTGGCGTGTCGCCTGAAGACCGCATGAATGCTCTTCGAGGCTACAAGGCGTATGGCCCCTTTGCCTAGTCACTGATATTGTTTGTACTAATGAGATAGTACGATAAACAACCCCCGCGTCTCAGAAGAAGCGAAACAGCACGCCCGCGAAATGATCGATGCTCTCGGCGGCGACGACCCGCGCCGAGAAATGGAGCAATTCAATCGTGAGAAGGATCAGACCCGTGTCGCGGGCGGATTGAAAGCGTATGCCTCTATCAAATCACAAATCAGTTGAGCTCGTAATGTATATGCTGACTGTATATGTGTATCAGAGCAACTCAGAACCCCCGAAATTCCGAAGCGGGCAAGAGAGGAGCACAGGAGAAGCTTGAGCAGATGGGCGGACCTTCTGAGTAACTCTGCAGCCGTTTCTGTTTCTGTTTCGGATTTATGTTTATATGTTTATATGGTTTATGTGTATGTAAAATAGATATCTACGTGTATTAATACATTGATTTTGAATGTCATGATTTATGAATGCGCACATAGCGTACCCCCCCCATGTACCCCTCACCATAAGGTACCCACATCAAATTGATCGATATCAATCGACCCAGGTAGACGCGCGTATTGCTGTGGTACATAACTAGCATCCTTGAATTGATTTCATTGATAGAAGGTCTATCAGAGCTATTTCTCCGATCGGACAATAAATATGTACCGTTGAGTGAATTGACAGGACATCCCAAGGTTGTTCGGTATATAGCTTCGGGAAGCTTTGAAGGGCAGAAGTCAACTTTGAAGATATATCTCAACCTTGGGACTTCAATGTCAATATCAGAAGCATGTTCGTATCAATTATATGTTCCATTCAAAGGACAAGAGATTCTTATACCTGCAATATGCAATAGTAAATCTATTCAGGATTGTAGAGCAAAAGAGTAATAGCTACGTATGTAAAGGGACGAATGTTTTGCCAACCCCACACGATGACTTCATTTGAGCTTCAGATTATTAATTCTACTACCTATATTCATGGTATCATCAATTGATTTTATATTGTATGAATCCAAACACTGATACATCGAATTGACTCTTACCCCTGCCACAATGACCAAAATCTTCCTGTAAGATCACCACCAGCTCCGAACTGCATAACCAACACTAACAATCAAACAGAACCGGCGCAACAGGCTACATCGGCGGCGAAGCGCTGTACGCCATCAACAGAAAACACCCCGACTTCTCGATTACAGTCTTGGTGCGCGAGAGCAGTAAGAACGAGATTATCAAAGCCGCTTTTCCGTCGGTTCGGATCGTGAATGGCGAACTCGACGATTTCGAGTTGCTGAAGAAGGAGGCTGCTGATGCTGACATTGTCGTTCGTATGTCTTCACCCAGGTTCTCTGATCAATGAATGTAGTATTGACAATAGGTGCAGACACGGCAGATGCATCAGACCACGTCGTAGCCGCACAAGCAATCGCCGCCGGCCTCGCAGAAGGCCACTCACCCTCTAAGCCAGGCTATTGGCTTCATACCGGCGGAACCGGTATACTGACCTTCCGCGACTCAGACCGCAAAGTATTCGGGGAATACGACGACAAAATCTACGATGACTGGGACGGGGTGCACGAATTGACGCATCTGCCTGATCATGCGTTCCATCGAAATGTGGATCAGATTGTGTTGGAGGCTGGGACCAAAAATGGGGATAGAGTGAAGACGGCGTTGGTCTGTCCGCCTACTATTTACGGTACTTGCTCCACCCCCTCCCTCTCCCTCCCTTCCTCCTTCTCACATTCGTGTTGCTGTGATAGCTGATAGTGGATAGGCCCCGGGCGAGGCCCCGTCAACCAAAAATCGCGCCAAGTCTACGCCCTCGCCAGCATGACCCTCCAAATCAAAAAGGGCCCCTTACTCGGCGCCGGAAAATCCGTCTGGAACAACGTGCACATCCACGACCTAGGCAACCTGTTCGTCCTCTTGACCGAAGCAGCCGTCGCCGGCCGCCATGACGACGGCCTCTGGGGCGCAGAGGGATACTATCTCGTCGAGAACGGGGAGCATGTCTGGGGCGACATCTCACGCTCAATTGCCGACATTGCAGCCAGGGAAGGCTACATCCCCGAACCCGCGGTTGAGACGGTTGATGTAGAGACGTGTGAGAAGTTTGCGGGGTATCAGGCTCTGACTTGGGGGATGAATTCGCGCGGAAAGGCGAGGAGGGCGGCGAAATTGTTGGGTTGGAAGCCTGTGGCGCCGAGTTTGGAGGAGGAGTTGCCGGGGATTGTGAAGTTGGAGTATGATGATTTGAAAAAGAGTCACAATCCTGGTGGTAAATACGTATTTATGAGGGATAATTGATTGCAATTTCTAATCTAATGTGCAGCTTGACTTGAAAGTAAGAATGAAATGTGCTCCAGTCTAAAACGTACTTGTACATGAAATGAAATGAAGTGAAAATGAAATACATGAAAAGGTTTGGCAATCTAGAAGTGAAGAAAGTATGAACCGAGAAAGAGAAAATCTAGTAGGTATCAAGTGGTGTAGTCGTGAAAGAATTCATGAATCCTATCCAAGTCTGTTAGAAGACAGTCATAATTGCCTGGGGTGCCACTCACATTTGAATCAGCGTTGAGCTCGACGCGAGAAGAATTCGCAGTTCTATGAATCCATATTAGAGAGAACGTGACGAATAGAAGGCGGTACTACTTACCTTCATTTCCTCGTCGAGCTTGAACGTAGCGCCTAGCGACGATGTGGACGACGCCCCGGTGAACTGCGGAGATCCCGAGGCAGATCGTCTAGAATCGCTGCTGGTAGGAATCTGCACCGAAAGCGTGGCTCCCTCTAGCCCACGACGTGCACGAAGTCCCTGTACTGGCTGGAGAGTAGTAGGTGGAGGCGAGACCAGAGACTGGTAGATCGATGTAGTAGTAGGATGGCCAGAGGCAGATGCTCCCGCACCCCTGGACAAGGATAGAGAAATCGCCGTGTTGGAATCACCAGCAAGATGCTTCGTGTCGAGCGGCTGGTAGGGATCTCCAAGGTCGAGGAAGGAGATGTCAGAATTGCTGCGCTGAAGACCACGACGAAGGTTCTGATTCTGGTTCTGGTTCCTAGAGGGTGCGATCTCAGGAAACTGCAGTGGTGGTGCAGGAGGCGAAATCTCCTTCACGTTCCTGTCATACTTGGACTTGAGGTATTCCTCGAGAGGATCACGCACTGTAGGAACTTTGTAGAATCCAGACAGAGATGGCTTGGGAGCACGCTGTGGCGGAGATCCTGGCAGGATGATAGGAGAAGGCACGTCTGTGTAATCAGCATAGGGCTTGAAGACAGTGTACTCTTTCTCCCAGTTGCCTAGCATGACAGTAATTGGCTCCCAGCGTGTACCATGTGCGGGCTTATCGGTTCGAAGGCCATCCTGATCGAGGCAACGTTCAGATGCAAGGCGGTCGAAGTCGTGGGGAGGCAAGCCAGAGCGTTCTGGGCCAGATAGATCAGCATCTTTGCCTTTGTCAAGGTTTTTGGTGTTGGTGACGCGTGAGGGACCAGAAGGGTCCGGACTCGTGTGAGAAGGGGGTGGAGATGGCATTGTGAAACTTTGTGCCGATACCCCAGATTCAGTAAGATGATCAAAACGCGGGGAATTTGACGATTCCAGGGACAATAATAAAAAGTCTGATATGATACTTAGTTGGATGCACAGTTGGATACACAAATCACGATGCAAACAGTGTAGATATAAGTATGTTTATACTTGTCACAGCTGTTCAGAGAGATGAGGATAAAAGAAAAAAAAAGTGTAGAAGGAAAGGAATAAACGTTAATAAACATAAACAAACAAACTTACCTTCATTGATATGTCCGCCTGTCGATGGGAATTCCCTTCCACCTTCTTCACCAATGAAACTGAAGCCCACTACCGTCCCTCCAGTAGACGTGACAGACTCCAAAGAACACACTTTCTCTGGACTAAGACAGTAGCAAAAGCTGTTATTATCCTCTTCCTGCTCTGTATTGTCGCTATCATCCTCCTCATCCCACAAACTATTCCAACTCGCAGCCACCTGGGCGTCGTCTCGCGTGACGATACCGGTAGTTACTTGGATTTGTTGGGGTTGACCACCTTCTGCTTCCAGGAAAAGAGGGTTCTGCTCCAGAAAGATCTCTTGGGCTTCTCGTCCCGTCTGCCATCGATGATAGAAAAGATCCAGAGTTTCATTGTAGTGATTTGTCGCTGTCCAACCGTAGATGGGATATTCGTAATCAGCGTCCATAGGAGGGATGTTGATTTGATAGGCTGAGAAGTGACGTGACAGAGAGAAGAAGAAAAAAGGATGGTGGGTAGCGAATAAAAGGGCTTGCCCAATATGTTTGTCACTACACCTGGGTTGTGAGGCACATCAACAACAACATGCCCATTCACGGCAGATCTTCCCAGTAGAAGCAGCAATCAAACACCTTCAAACTGCCACAACAAAAGGTGGAAACCAGACAAAATAGTAGATATGAGACATGGATACACTGGGGAAGAAGATATTCAAACAATATAGCATTTCAATGGAATCGACAAGCGTTTGTCTGGTTGTTTGCTTTAGCAAAGATAAAGCAACGAGAATCTCTGTATTCAACTGATTAATCTTGTCGGCTCGATCGAGAAAGGGCCGAAAACGGAGGCAGTGCTGGCTAACTAGCATAAGAGAAGGCTTTGGAAGATTCGCCATAGGCAGGGATGATAGTAGCTCTTTAAAACTAACAGAGCCTCTACCTTCATACTGACAAGAGCATGTCATGCACACAGAATAATAGGTAGTTCTATCCAGCATGACTGTGGTCTCTGGATTCAGGTCATGTATGTACAGACATGTTGCCAAATATATGAAGAAAGTCCAGTGACTGGCAGAAGTGACTTGTAGGTGTACAGTACAACCCGTACTCAAACTGTTGACATACGAGGCACAAGGCACAATACAACATACCAGTACGAGGAGGTACATGTATGACCCTAAGAAAACTTTATGCATGACTCTTACTTAAACTTCTTTCCCTCTCGATTTACTTCTCTACTCGCTTGATCAAGCACCCTGAGCCGCCCCCGGTAACGTTAGGGCTAAACCAACTCTACAGACTAGAGATCTCGCACTAATCTGTAAAAATAGGCAGAAACGGGCTTGAGTGCTATCATCGGATGCAAATGCCAGATCCCCGTGTCAGAATAGCCTACACTAACTTCCAAAGAAGTAGAGTCATCCGGCGTGGACGGCGTGGTTGGTCGAGCAGGTCAGGTGGATATCGGCGGTGCATCACGCTAAGAGTAGAAAAAAACTAGGGCAGAGCGGGTGCCTACATTTGCAGGCATGTATATCCCCATGAGCCTCGCGAGTCAGATGCCAGCGCTTCTTGCTCTTATGCAGGGGTCATGTCGTTATCTGACGTCAAATGTCTTGTTTTCTCTGTTAAATAAGATTCTGCTGATCGGTCGGAAATATTTTCACTTGTCAATTCGGGATGCCATGATCGGGGTCATGCTGTTTAGTGCGTTACCGTATTAGTGTAGGGCTGACTCAGAGGATCGATCTTGTTTGTGCTCAGCTGTGGATGGTCGCATGAATCAGATCTTGCATGATTGAATCTATAATCTTTAACTAAGTACCTCGTGTCGAGGGAGTTACGAGAATATAGGCAGGGTGTGCACCGCCACAGATCGCACCGCCACACTAAGCTGTGCCCTAACTTTTAAGTACATCTACTCGAATTCAATGCAGATATTAGATAGAAAGCGTTAGAGTATGCAATATATGTATAAACTAACTATGCAAGGTAATGCACAAGCAATCATAAGACGACTTTTCTACATGCAGAGCAGGTCAACAAGCCTAGAGAATTTGGCTCACTCTGATACAACCCGGTCATCTTCATTTACACGTAATTCGACCACCGGCAGATCCTCATCCCCGTCGCTGACAGTGCCAATATCATCAATCACAGAGTGAAATTTGGCAGTGTCATCGCCCGCATCCCCATTGAAATGCTGCTCGAGGTCGCTCATATCACCTCCGCCAACGGCTTTGTTGCTATCATTATCGTCATCATCGTCAAAAAGCCCATCGTCGTCGTCCGACACCATAGGCCCCGTAATATTGTCAAAAGACCAAGCTGGCTGGTCCACAATAGAGAAATTCGAAGAGCTATGTTGATGTTTGGATTCATAAGGCGGTAATTCTTCGTCGTTATCGCTGGAATCAACCTCCACGCTCCTCACTCGGAGCCCGGCTTGCGAACCACCAACTCCCGCTTGGTGAGCTGCTCCGGCTCCGGCTAAGGCGCTCGTAGACCCATTGCGGGAGGAGTCGACGAGGCGCCTGCCTTCCCCCGACGGCGATGCTGCGCGTGAGTCGTCTTCATCGTCCGAGTTGGCTCGAGTCGAAGCTTCAGTAATCTCTTGCAATAATTTGCCTCCAAGGGGACGGTCTGATCGTCGGCGGTAGAATAGAAGATATGCAGCTGTCGACACAACTTTGGCAGGATTGATGGCCTTTGACACGTGGGAGTCTGATGATATCCGTTAGTTTTTTCCTAGTACTAGAAGAGACAAATACGTACCGTTATATTCATTCCACTCGTTTGTCAAGAAGTTCTTGGCATAAGCAGTATAATGACCCCCACCAAGACCACCGTAGTGATTGTCAACCGCAAAAAGATCGTAGATCTGACTCTCGCCAGGCTCGGCAGATGCGACACGTCCATTCAGATCGAGTCCTTCAATAGGAAAGTCGACCAATTCGTCAATCTTATCTCTGAAACCTCGACTAGCACTGAATCGCTTGAGATGAACGACTAGAATATCTGGTGTCTTCCAGAGCTCAAACTTCTTGCTTGCCCGACGATGCTCTTTACAACGTGGGCAATACCATGCATCATTCTCAGACAGAATCTCCTCCCGACCGAACTCGTCAAGGCACTGATCCAATGAAAGACCCTTCTTCCTGCGATTTGCCCGCTGCGCGCGTTTAGCAGCGAGTTCTGGATCAGGCAGATGTTCCACATTTGTCCACGTTGGCGCGCCACGCAACTCATTGCGGTCTTTCTGGTCAGCACCAAAAAGTCCGTCATGGTTGGTCTCCGTCCAATCAAGTACGATACCCTCACCAGGACGAATGTAGTAAACAGGCTCCTCTTTTCGAGTGGTCTCGGCTCGCTTAGAAACCGTGCTGAGTTCGTCCTCGGAGTCACTGGAATCGCCATTTGTCATTTTACCAAACTCGGTCGAGGACCCGCTGACTCGAGAAGGTTTCTTGTCCTCCGTACTGCGTACAGTATTGATTTCATCTTCGCTGCTGACTGGGCTGTCAGGGCTTTCTTTCGGTTGAGCTTTGCGGGGCTTCGGCTGGGGCTTCGGCTGGGGCTTGGGCTTCGGTTTCGGAGCTCGAGAAGAAATAAGTGGGTAGTTTGTATGATCATCGACCGAAGAGAACCCTAGAGGAATGACCTCGTGTCGTGACCTGACATATTTCATCTCAAAAAGGTTTCGGAAACGCATAGGAGGTGACTTTTTGGTCACTGGCTTGGTGGATTCATCAGCTTCCTTTTCGTCGCTAGCATCCTCCATAGACACATCAACAAGCCCTTCTTCACCCTCTACAGATGCAGCTTTAATCTTCGAGTCAGAGTCGTCGTCATCCTCATTCATGATCACCGCGTCGGAATCGTCCTCTTGTGTAGTTTCCTCAACACCAGCACTTTCGTGTAGGAAATCACGAGTAGTCAAGGTCGCAACCTCCTGCAGAACCTTGCGCAAGATGGCATCATAGTCCTGGGCTTCTTCTCGAGACAAAACAATAAACGACGGCGCGCCAAAAGTCTGTTTCGATCCGATTCGACCCGTTGATCTTTGAACACGGTTGAAAACTGGCACAAGAAGGCGATCTGCTCGGGGAGAGTCGATTTTGGGAACATCCTCATGGTCACTGTTAAAGGACATTGAGTAAGAGGACTTCTTGGGCCGGTCTGGATTGTAGTTGGTTGGAACCGTTTCAACTTCAAAGATACCAATATCATCCGATCCGGTGATGTTGCTATCAGCAATGGTACCGGTATTGTCGAATAACCGGTAGAATTTGTTCTTATAGATTTCTGCCATGATAAGTCTCGATGCATCTGTACCCGCCTTTTGTGCAACGAGCTCCTTTAATGCTTTGATGCTCGCATTCTTATCAATCTCGACATCGATAAGCACCGGAGGCTTGTGTAGAGGGAAGAAAAATATGTCCTTTGTCCACAGGTTTTCAACAGGAAGCTGCAGTGTAAGGTTGTTGAAGGGATCAAAGATGATGCTGACTTTGTCGCACACAGGACAATGCAGGGTTGATTTGTACATTCCTGCAAACAAATCCGTGATAACCGAATCGTTGCGAGCCTTGTAAATCTCCCAGCATCGGTCGGCAAATGCTTTCAATGCAGTGGGATCATGTACCATCTCATCAGTAGAATCCGGCTTTTCGATGTACGGCTTGTTCTGAATTCGATTAAGGTCCTCTTGTAGACCATCAAGAAGGAAAAGAACAAATTCCTGAGAATCCTGCTGACCATACCCAGAGAATGCAGGTCCATATCGACCAATGGTGTGTTTGAAATGTTTTGGAGAAAAGGATGCGGGGCTTTCATCGTAAACGGCGTGCAGCAAGTTGGCGTAAGCTTTTGCTACATCACCATTGTGTGATAAAGGGTTGTTTGGGTTGAGGTCTCTTTTGTAGTAATCATCTGCAAGGTTGAGTCAGTATGCTAGAATGGCCATCTGAAAGTTCAAACGCACTCAAGAAGTATAAGGTCAGTTCTTCCACGCTGCGAACACATTGCAATGCCGATGCCATATAGCAAGTATTTCCAAGGTTCGTAAATCCCGTGTTGCCTTTGGGTCGTCCATCCTTCTTGCGTCCACGGATTGGCTCTGAAACTGGAGTTGTCCGACCACTGGTGGTGGTGACGGCTTTGGATTTCACCTTATTAGCACCAGGTCTAGCAGCCGTAGGTATAGCAAGACGGTTCAATGTCGATCTTGAAGCATCTGAAACCCATTCACCACCTCCAGGCCCACCGATTTGTTCTTCTAGAACTACAACAGCATTATCGCCGAGTCCGAAATGGTCGACTGTGGAGTTGCCGTTGTACTTTTCATTGTTCGTTTGATCCTTTGCATCCTCAATCAACTCTCGGTGCGTATCTGACAGTGATGAGAAGGTGTTGACATCTAGCACGAGACTGTTGCCCGCGTTTGCCACCAAGGTAGCTCCGGGAGCAGGTGAGTTGCTTCTCGAGTGCGCGGGGGTGATGACACCTGAAGTCTGGGTACTACTGAGACCATCCAGAACTCTCCATACACGGACCTTAGTCGCCATATCAATATGAGCAAGCTCCTTAGCCTTCTTCAGCCACTTTTGAAAATTGGTCTGTCTGCTAGCAAGAAACTTTACAGGTGCTGCGCTCTTATCCCTCAAGGTATGATGAGACATACCACCGGCAGATCCCGGCAGCTTGTGGACTGTGTAGATTGGCGGAGAAATCTCGTACTGAATATTGGTAGCGTCGCCCTCACTTGTGTTGTGCGCATAACGAACGATGGCGGGTGACTGTTCGGCCAGTCCATACCATTTCATGATCAGATCCCATGCAGCTTGAGGAACGATTTCAAAATCTTCGTTCATCTGCAAACCGGGACGCAAGGGCACAAAGGGCTCTCCGGCTTCATCCTGAAATGTGAGGGAAGGATCCGTGTCCAGGACGATGTCCGAGTTATCCACTGGCCCAATTTCTCCTTCAGCGAACTTTTTGTCGATAGGTTTCAAGACACGCTCCTTTGAACTGCGAGCCAATACTCGGTTCAACCAGTTGTACGACAGGACGTATCCCTTTTGTTTATCCTCTGGAAACTTTTGAGCCAACTCTAGGACTTGCTGAACCTGTTCATCGATAGGTGGGAGCTTCGCATCAGATGCGAATTCGTGAATCTTTGCACCTTCATTTGTTGCCGAAGAGCTGTTATATGTCGACATACTGGAAGGAGTAGGATAGACCGAATCCGAGTCGTTGTTTGTGTTGGTGTTGTCAACTGCATCTACCATTTCAGCATCCCCATCAGCTCCAATCAAGTCCACCGAGGTAGCTCTTCTCTGAGCTGGGCGCGAGTCACCGTCATCCATTTGGTGGTCTGTGTTATTGTTGTTCATTTCAACGTCCTCTAGAGATCGTTCGTCCTGATTCATCTGAGACATGCGACGCTTGATGCCGGGAGACGAGGAGCGCACTTCGCGTTCTTGATCTTTTTCCGAACTGGACATATCGGTCGCAGGGTCACTGTCCAGCGTGAGCCCTGCGTAGGCCGCTGATGGAGAATCTGCGTGCTCTAGAGTGGGAGCACAGGCGCTGGCGGCTCGGGAGTTAGCGACACCGAGAACTTCTTCCTGGAGATGTGCGGGGATATAACGTGGTGACGAAGCCGAGGATCGGGTCTTGTTGGATGATGCCAGGATCGCCGTCGACTGGGACGATGGTGGGAGTTGTTGTGGCAAGGAAGGAGGCGCGGAAGAGGTGGAGGTCGCCAGGGAAGGAGAGGGCGAGGGAGAGGACGAGCCGAATTGTTTTTGGCGATTAGCGGAGATCTTTGGTCTATTGTTATTATTATTTAAAAATGAGCCGTTGGATTTGCGGTGTTGTTGTTGGTGTTGAGAACGAGGTTGGCTGTCGTCGTGACCTTTTAGAGGCTGGCCGTGACGTCTTTCCTCCGAATCAGCGTGCCTGGCCCCCGAGCCACTGGAGGAGGGCGCCTTTGGATGGCGGCGAGGCTCTTCAACGACTTTGCGACGCTTGGTGAACGACGTCGTGGCGGTGAGCTGCTCACGTCTAGTGGCAGCTCTGCGTAAATGAATGGATGGAGAAAAGAAAAACGATAAGATGGAGAAGAGGGGAAAATCTAAGAAATGCAAAAAGACCGAAAAAAAAAAAGGTTTGTGAGGGATGGAGCGATCAGGGAAAAATTATTAATGTGGAGAGAGCCAGAGGGAAGACTCTAAGGACTAAGAGCAGCCGCCGCCGCCAATCAAACGAGAAAGGACGAAAAAAGATTCATGAAAAAAATAGACAAGGGTGAAGAAAGAGAAGGATGAGACAGATAAAAAATAATATTGAAATAGAAATTGAAAGCTGTTTCTTGGAGGCTGGCTAATTTGGTCAACCTACCTAGGTACTTTCTAGTCGTTTGTCTAGCAAACGCTGTTAGATGGTTACTTATTTGAGGACACGACTAATCAGTGTGTGATAAATGGCCTCAAAGTCCAACATAGGGCCAGTCCGACCAAGTGACTATTTGTTAACCATCATACAGACCATCTGATTGATGAGTGACATGTCCTATCATTGCTGTGTTGAGAAAATTGTGGAGTTGGGAAGGTGGGGAGAGGAGTCAGCAATTCTCTCGAAAGAAACCGGTCAACTGGTCAAGATTAAAAAATTAAATACATTAAAGGTAGCCAGGTCTTTTGGTGTACCAAGATCGACCTGAAATAGAAAAGAGAACGGGTGGAACTGGTTGGCCGCATTCAAAATACTAGTAAGACCAAGTTTAGTATAGGAAATGAACAAATTATAGCTATCGTAGGCATGGTCTCATTAGATAGATACATACACATAAGCCTCCACTTCTGTACAGCAAATAATGCAAGGATAAATTCGACCCATCGTCTATCGCGCAACGATCTTATCAACCTCATCTTTGGCTTCCGTCCATGTCTCGAGGTTCTTTCGCGCCCAGTCCAAGTGACAGCGAGCATAGGCGACCTGTAGGAAACTCGCGTTAATTGATGCTCTTGTGTATAGTGTCCTTTTGAGAAATACTTACCATGTATCGGCGGAGATCCTCCTCCTTATCCTTCTGGAATCGTTTGAGATCTTGTAGCACACCCGCACTCGCATCTTTAACGTCTGTCTCGGATACTCGCAGTGCTTGTTCCAACTAACGAACATATCGAATTAGACATACTTCACAAGTAGTAATAAAAAACCTTACCTGCACCAAGCTCTCCTTCGTCTTGCCCATCTGGTCTCGGCGTGTTCGCTCAGGATCAACATCCGCAAATCCATGAATAGCATGACTAATACGACCAAATAGTTTGTTCGTCACGAAGTTCCCACTCGGGCTTTTGCGGTGAGCAGGAGGCACGTCCCGATACGGGTTCGCTTGGCTTGGAGACCCTTGAGGGGAGATGTCGCCATGTGTGGGCGGGAAATCAGAGTCGACTGACGTGGTATCTTCCGATGTGCGAGATGTGTCGTGTTCACCTTGCCCGCTGCTCGTCGCTGAAGAAGCAGATGCCGACCTAGATGACCTAGTCGCCGTCGATGTAGAGGTTGCTTGATTCAAATACTGATCGATACGTTTTGCTTCCTGTTCGCTCCGTTCCAAAGATTCCAGCAAAGCTTTCTTTTTCGCTAGCTCATCTCTCGTCATTTCCTCCTGCACCCGTTTAAGTACCCGGTACCGCAGCACGCTCCGAACAACGCTTGCAAATTGAGCGCTTTCCCGCATGGGCTCCGCAAAATTAGCTCCCAACGCGGCAGATAGCTCTTCCGTTTCAATATAAGATGTGTCGGCAGCTTGACCGATGCGCTCAATAGCCGCGGCGACAGTAGGGGATTGTTCTGATAGTGAGAATCCGTTGTAGCGGGCACCAAGTTCCATAAGATCGGCAGATAGTGAAGACAAATGTGATAGAGTCCGGCGATTGACTTTCTCAATATTTCCTTGCAGCAACAGTTCAAGTTCCCGTGTCGATGCTTCGAAGTTGATAAAGTATGGGTCGAGGTCTTGTTCACTGAGTGTCTTGGATGTGGGAGGGAAGCGGCCGAGTACCTGCACACCCGGCGTCGAGTGCGCAGCTGTTGATGGTGTTTGAGAGTATTCGGACGGTGAAGTGGGAGTACCGCTAGCACTTGTTGTCGATGAAGATCTCAATTTGGCCGATGCTGAAGGGACAGGAAGCCAGGCATGGGCCGGAGTAGGATTCGCTGGATCTAGAGGCGGAGCTTTCAGATTGTTCTTTGGGACCGATGATGCAGGGTGGGAATGCAAGACCTCGCTCTGTAGTTGTGTCAGTATTGAATCTTCCTAGTACACGAACTACAGCTTTGCGATAAAAAGATACTCACCCAGCTGACATTAGGGTCTAGAAAGCGCCACCAGACACCATCCTCACGCACTTCCTTCATCTTTCGACACCGGTTGAGGAACACGCCGAGCATACGTTTTCGAAGTTCGATGATAGCGCTATCCTCTTTCGCCTTGGTGGGCTTTGCGGCATAGTCGGCCATTGTATGTTTCTCGGGTATCGGGGGAATCACAAGGGTTGGGTGTAGACTGACAAGCGTCTGTCGTAAAGAAGCAAATTCTGAATATCGTCGGCGTACTTCCAAGTCCTATACATGAGTTGCGAAAACCAAGTCAGACAATGCAAATATTCTCCATCTAAAAGATAGTGTCGCAACTTACCCCCGTGCGGATGGTATAAACAATGTATCCGCCGCCTCCTTCATGGTTCTTGCCAGCATCCGTGATCAATATAGGCATTTCGGGGTTCTCATAGAGTATTTGCTCAATGCGACTGTCGTAGACGCCCTTCTTGCGACCGGCCGGCTGCGGCTGGCGAATCTCAAAATCATTATCGTCCTCATCCTCGGTATCAGTCAGGCGCGATACATAGTCTGGCGGTTGGGTCGACACTGGCGACGAGGGCTCGGAGGTATCGCGATCGTAGGGAGCTTCAAGATTGCGAGAATCTCATTAGAAGAGCGTTACGACGTCATTGGCCCGCATGGCCGAGGAACAAAAGAGAAGTAAACTTACGAGGTGAAACGGCACCGGAGTGCAGCGAATCAGACAGATGGCCGTCTGGACGATCAAAGGCGCCGTATGGATTGTTATCCTCGTCGTTCCACATGATCGCGATATTTTGTTTTGTTCAGAGTGGTTGGAGAAGGTGCGGGTTCGACGGAGATGGGCAAGTGCTGCCTCAGCTTAGCTTCCCGAGCTTAGGCCGCCGGATAACAACGACGATGACAACAACAGAAGACGGCACTCTTGAACCAACTGATGGAGGGCAAATAAAGGGTAAAAGTCGTGTTCAAATTCAACTGGAAATAGAACCCATTCAAGCTGATATTGGATCGGAAGAAGGGCTGGCGATGAACCGGAAAGTATAATACTCCGATAGTCTGGATCGACTGTGCTGGACAAAGGATGTCGTCGTCTTCAAAGACCGGCTGGGAAGCGCTAAGTAGACAGTGCCCAAGGTGGCGGAATCTAGACGAAAGTCCTTTATACTGGAATAATAGCTCGACTATCAATTGAGGGAGAAGTTGCTATCGCGCCGTGGTTGTTGTTGAAGTCTACGCGGGGTTGACTGCTGTTGCTGAAGCCAGAAGGAATGGAGGGTTACATGGTTGCCTGAGCCTTCAGGTGTCCAGTTCTACAACATTGCTGCCTGAGCACTATGGCAGAAAGAACTAGGACCGAAGGAGAACCACTTTCCGCTTTAGGAGATTTTTGGATGAGAACAAAGGACGCTGTGTGGAGAAAGAAAAGAAGAGAAAAAAAAATATGCTTTCATTTTTAACTAAACCGAGACCAAAGACCCAAGCAAGAAAAGGTACCCAAGAAAAGCAAAGCACCCACACCAAAGGAAAAGACAAAGAGAAGGCTGACACCAGGAGTAAGTATTGAATACAAATAAATATCTCAATAGTATGTAACAAGAATGGTAGTAAAGAGTAAAGGAAAGCAAGATGAGAGAACAAAAGTTAGCTCAATCATTTATTCCAGATAGGAGAACCCCAAGTGTTAAGGACTTGCTCAAGCTCTCCGATGTAGCTGCGCTCGCCCTTGATATAGTTTGAGGACCCGCAGGGTCCTCCAGCGAAGCTCCAAGCAACAATGTTCAATTCTGTCTTATCGTTGCTCGGCGCCTCTTTAAAGAAAGTAGACAGTCGGTCACCCATGACCGGAAGATTGTTGCTATCTAACCGAAGGGCGTAAAAGGCGACTCGTTTGAACATGCCGGTAGCTGAGTCGATGGTAGTTGCGAACGTGAAGCCATTAGGCTTGAAGAATGGTTTCATCGCAGCGAGTTTCTCCTCATCAATTGGCTCTGTTCCGGAAAGAGCAGTCAATCGATTCACGACTGGCAAGGTCATCGGTCCCGGGACCCAGAAGTAAATGTTGACGGTGGACGAGCGCCAGTCTACGGCAGCATGGCGTACAATGTCTAGACCTGCGGCTTTCAACTTGGGTTCCAGGGAGCGGAGTGTGTCAGGAACATTTGGTGCTGCAAGAAGCTCCTCGAGAGGGAAGCGGCCACCGAGCCATACCCAGGTCTTGTTGAGTCCCTTGGCCGGATCAAAGTCGCAAGAGGCGATGGCATTCTCTCTGAAATTTGCCCACGATGTGATAAGAGGTATCATCGGATGATTACCTGGTATCAGACCATGATTGATGGCGGGTCCGACGACGTTCACTTTCTCGCGTTCATAAAAGCGGAATGCAACCCCATCTTCCTTGCTTGTAGCTTTCCAGAGCACGGCACCACGCTCAAAATTCTCCTTGTAAGTGTCGAGAACCGCATTCATAACCTTTTCGTTGTAACCCGAGTTGAGCGTGGCACAAAGCTGGGAGACATCCTCTTTGAAGTGGTCGGAATTGAACTTGAGGCGCTTCGAAGGATAGGATTTGGGCGTCTTGTCCACGGCGTCTTCCTTGTGCTTCGCTCCCACATGTAAAGTTGCGTAAAGTCGACGGGCATATTGTTTAAAGACCGAGCGAGAGGATCTGAGCATAGAAAAGGAGTTTGCAAACGTTCGGCGAGTCGTACCAAGGTTTGCCATGGTGGCAATGGATCATTGAACTTTGCAACGAAAGTAGATCACTTCCAATAAGAATTGGACAGTAGAGCAAGTAGATTCATGAAGATTGGGATCAATTGGACGAAGAATGATAGAAAGATCGGGGAGAAGACCAGCAGGTCTATATACCCAAGCCATCATCCTGATTACGCAGATAACATGGATCGTGGCCACATAGTAAAAGTCCGTGCAAGTTGCATAGACAGATATAGCTGTCTTTCTAAATCTGATAACAAAGGGAGCTGGATGCATATGACATGAAGTCCCAGAAAATAGCGAATATTCCCGAGCTAAATGACGCTCCTTCTTAAGAAACTTTGACCCAGATCTAGTACTAGTCCCCTCCTTTTCATTATCATGAAAGACAGCCCAGAGCGCCTCAATAGTCCTCCTCATAGCAATCTGTAACTTGATTGGTGGCTAGACCCAGACACATGCCCAAGGAACGAGGTTGACACGGTGGATATTCTCATTATTGCTTTTTGATGTGTTTCTTTGTAAGGTGGATTCCATGAACTTTAGTTAGAAACATGTCAGAAACTTGGAATATTCTTATGGACTCAAGCACATGTAGTTGTTGACTTACCTGCTCATCTGCCGACAATTGCTGCCGAGGAACTTGACTTTACCAGCATCGTCATAATATATTGTGCCTGACCTCTGGAATATCCAAATACCATGGGGCGATTTGAATAAATAGTGGTGCTTTGACTGACACAGCTTCACCTGGACAAAGACAGATAACGCCTATTCCTCCGTATTCCCTAGCGCCAACCACCTTTAGACTCAAGTAGGCAGTGCATGAACTGGTTGTGCATTCGTCTCTCATTCTGATATGGTGTGCATGCATGTATGTATGCACTGTGCATGTACATATCACGTGGCTGATCCTGCCCTGGTGCCTTCCCCGTCTGCATTTCACATATCTCTCTTCCACCCATTCTATCTTTTCTCTTGAATGCTCCCTCCAGATTGTTTCTGTCCTCATTAGTGGAAGACAAAAGCAAACTAATACGCGGCGTTGCGGTACCAGACCATACCAGCCCTTTCGTAAGGAGTAAGCTTCTTCCAAATCAACTTTTCGGGCAGAGGAAAAGTCGGACGTGGTCGACGTTTATCTTTTGGTGTGAAGTCTATAGGTTGCGAATGATAGCAATTGCTGGACGGTCGGTATAGACTAATACTTCGACCACGAGATGGCTTTGATCTTCGCGATTTGTTGGCTAGTCTCCAATGCTGGGGACTGGCGGATACCTGTGTATCCCAGGGTACTATCTTTTGACTTATGAATCTGTCGAGGTTTGGAGGGTTTGCCTGCGGTACTCGTCGCGCGACGTCATCGCTCAGAATAGTGTCTTGTAGAGGTCGTTCTGCTGGGGCCACACCTATCGAAGGTGCGATACCCTCTGTTATGGGTGGAGGATTGACAAGATATGACTTCGAGGTAGGATGCGATGTTGGAAGGAGTGGATCATGTTTTTCGCGTCGCAGCCAGCCCCATGAACTAGTCCATGAGTTGGACCAGGAGTTAGTCCAGGAGTTGCGGCAGGGACCAAGTAGTGGAGTTGTAAGATTTGGTTCATTCGATATAATCTCGTCAGGTTCGAGATGGCGGGGGCGAAAGAGTTTGTATAGCACGCCGACAGCGATTACAAAGACTAGCAGGGCAATCGCGAGTATCAGAATCGCGACTTTTGTCGAGGGAGCCATGTTGAATGACTCTGTCGCCAGCCACAACACAATGAGAGGGTTGCCCCGTTCAGGATTTCAGAACTTCGCGTTTGTTTCTGTTGATGGGGAAAGGAAACCAGTTTATGGACAAGAAGACAGATAAAGCCTGTGAACTGAGCAGAGAGATTGAGTGAGTTGAGCAGGTGAGATGTTTGCAGCAAAGAAAGTCAGGAGATCTCCCCAATACTAATTAGCGAATGAAAAGAGGAGGACTCATATCTATCAGGAGTTTGTCAACAATACGTCGACCCTGTCTTTAAAGGCGAAGGACTTCCCCGACAAGACCATTCAGATGTCAATGGGCGCAACCTCGACAAAAGAACAAGCAAACAAAAGTGAGCATAACCTTGTTTCAATTGGGTTGCCTTCTCACTACAAATTTCAGACGAACAAACAGCAGAATCCAACATATCATTGGTTAATTCGAAACTACCTCTACCTAATTCTTCTCCTCGACAGAAATCGCAGCGTGAATCCTATCCAACCACTGAGGATGTAGACAAATCACCTGACCCTTTTCATACAAAGTCTTAAGCGTCCGTTTGAAACCACCAGCCTCTTCCTTTTCAGAGATGGCGATGAGCAATGACGCAACCCTAAACAGCAAACAACCCAAGGTATACACCTCAGGTTTCGAGGTCCAGCCAAGGACATCATCTTCTTGACCATCGACGGCAGAAGATGTTATTTTATCATTGAGATATTTCAAACCATTTGACACCCATACTTCGAGCTTGCTGATCGTGGTTTTATCATAGGCAGATTTGTCCAAGCGTCCGAAAACCTTTGTCCAAGTATCGATTTCTCGAACATCATCGATGAACAGGTTCTGTTTCTCCTCTTCGAAAAGAGCGAGGCTTTCCTTGGAATAGTCCTCGAATAATGTTTCGAAAGATCTGAAGTCTGTGTGTTTCTTCTGAGAGAGCGTCTCTTTCATCAAGCGTGTAACGACATGTCGGAATAAGCCTGGTTGCGTTGCGTAATTGCCACTTATAAATTCCACCAGACTCTCGCTCGCAGGCAAAGCTCCTAGAATAACTGTTTGATTAGGGAAAATTGATGAATGAGAAAGTACCCGTGAAGCAATTGGAGCGGAAAGAGAGCGGAGCTCGTCATCATCGTCATTCAGCATGTCGTATAGTATCAGGTATATCTCGAGAGTAGCAGGTAATGTGTCAGCCGCCTGGTTGGGTTTGCGGAGTATTCGGCTGAATGTCTTCAGTGACATAATGGCCGACGATCGAGCGGAGAATACCTGTCACAGAACGAGTTAGATATATGAGGCATTTGAGTATGTATGAATTTGGAGGAGGGGAAGGATACGTACTGTCTCTTCGCTCAGTGCAGATCGAAGGCTAACAGCCCAGCGTCGAAGATCAAGCGAGTCAAGCCCTCCATTAGTGTCTGTAGCGGAATCCGTACTCTGTGCATTCATATATTTCAAGGTCAACAAAGACCCTTGCAATCGAAGAACATTTTCAGTGAGTTCTCGACTCCAGATATTCTCTTCCGATTGGAGGGAGAGATGATCAGAGACTCGTGCCCATTTGCTTGCAAACTCAACTTCAATGCCCCTTTCTAAGGCGTCTTCCAAGATCTCTGCCAGATTCAAAGCGGTCTGTGCTTTGACATTTTCCTCATGGAAGCTTTGTAGCAGGACAAGGAGATAAAGGCTGAGAAATTCCTTTTGTCCCTCGTAGCTAGGAAAAACAAGACGGATGCGTTCCAAAATCCAACAGGTAGCGTCGCTGTCGCTTGCAGAGAGATCAAAGAATGGTCCCATAAGCCCAGCAGGCGAGGTATCTTCGACAGATACAGAAATAGACAGTGTATTGTTCAATATCAGACACCAGGTAAGTGACCGGCGAAGCAGGGATTCAGCGCGCTTTGCACTTATTCTGTCCGGAGATTGGGGTCCAGAATTGACTAATTCTGCTAAACCGTGCTCGAGAGAATAGTTGCTGATAAACTGGCTCACAAAACGTGTTGTTTTAGAGATGACTAAATAGAACAGATACGTTTGTCAGTTTCTGTACTCTGCTCAAAAAGGGTTCGGGAATCAGATACCTTCTCTGCCGGAATTGACGTTGCTCTCAAGGACATCTACCAAGATATCAAATAACGTAGCCTGGCCGAATGGGGATCTTATATAGGGGAAGAACCCTATAAAGACCTTTCGTACAGTCGTGAGCACATCATCGACATTGTCTAAATTGATCCGATTAGAATTTGCTCAAAGTGTGAAAGCAATTTGTCATCTCTTACCGCGCCAATGAGTCGAATGCCACGTCCTTAGCAACGTATATCGCGCACACAGCATCTTCCCATGTAAATGTATCTGAGATAACTTTGCTAAATCTTCTTCCATCAATATGTTGATCGATGATAACATATCGCCGTACCGGAGAAGAGACGCGTATACTCTGGCAGCCTGCTCGCGAACAGCCCAAATAGTGCTTTTGATATGATGTATCACCAGACCACGGAGCAAGTCATCATCGTCATTGGAGGTAGATGGAACTTTCTCTGCGATAATCCCCAAGGCTGGGAATACTTTTTCGGTCTCGTTAGAAGCCAACACTCCTTGTTCGGGCTCCTTGCCATCATCTCGGGCTTCATCTGCGGAGGCAAGTAATTGAGCCAGAAGCTGAGTCAATCCTTCATATTTGGGGAAAGCGAGTGACATATTGGGCTCGACACCTGAAGCGCCACTAAAACCGAACGGAACTCCGGGACGACGTGCGCACATCTTATTCATCGATGCATGGAATAGCATGAGTCCACAATTGCGAATTGCCCAACTATGAGAGATTAGTCAGTCGCTCAGTTCAGGTCGTTATTCCAGCATTGACCAGTGCGGGGTGTGATCAAGACTTACATCGGAGAGCTTAAAGAATCTGCTCCAAGTCTCAGAACAGGCATGATATAATCCTCAGTGCTCGATGTTAATTTCGAAGTCGCAAGGATATCCTTGAGGCAATTCATGGCGTGGACTTGAGGTAGGGAAAGCTCATTATAGCTAGGTGCTTGTATAGCCGGCGACCTTGCGATATCCTGTAGATCGCTCATAATCTTTCCAAACAACGGATCTCCTGATTTGGAGATACATATTCCCGTCACGAGAGCTGGTAGTCCAGCAGATCTTCTTGTCAGTTTGGAAGCATAATGTTGTATCATTTTCAATGAGTTCTATGATAAATCAGCTATTGACCATCCTTAAGACTGCCAAAAAAAAAAAATCTTACTTACCTGATACCACATATCTGGAAGGCTAGAAATTTCAGGGTTTTTGTTTTCAGCACACTGCAGACAGCATGCTGCAAATGTCTGTGCAACAGTACTGAAAGCACCACGGTGTCTAAGTTCAGACAACTGAACGAAGCTCAGAGTACCGATGGTCTCGAAATCAGCGCGTTGAAGCCCATCGTTCGGCGCATAAGTCTCATTTGAAACAATAGCATGAAGCAGAAGACTGTGTTGATCTGTCAGTAAGATTTATTGACGTTTCTCGTTTGACACATCCCATACCTAGAATCCTTGAGGGCACGCCATGAGTAGGATAACAAGTCCTTTGGTCCAACCATGAGGTCTTCTATAAGGTCATCGGTATGCCCTTCGGGCGTGTCGATGCACAAAACAGGCGTGACCTTTGTCCATATATTTTCGCAAATTGCTACGATTCGATCGTGCGCTTTTCGCCATGATGAATCATGTTCGAATGATGATTCCGAAATTGTAGCATAGAACTTTGGAGTCGCTACGATGTATCTATTTCAAGATGAGTTAGTATTCCTGATTGGAGAATATTCGAATCCAGCTCACCTGAGGGCAGATGTATGTCCATGAAGCGGTGCATCTCGAACAGAGGCTTGAAAAGGCCCTGTCTCCTGAGAAAGCTTGACCTCTAGCCTTCGCAAAATCTCATTTACGACGCCAATCTTCGTACTGAACCAAGAATTCTCAATTCCTGTTTCGTGTCCATCTTTGGCTGTAGAATATAAAGCATGGTACAGCCTGGCAACAGTATCCGCATGGTCCGCACGACTGGTTCTGCTAGCGAGTGCTTCAGCCCTTGACAGTGCGGTCACCAGTTTCTCTGCGACATTAAACGCATCATCAAAAGCACTTTTCTTTGCTTGACTAGAGAGGTGACTTGGGAAAAGACCAATGAGAGAAAGAGCGGTCGCTCGAACTTCTTCAAATGGGTTGAGAAGAAGATCAACCAAAAGTCGGAAAAGACTTGGTCGTA
This sequence comes from Talaromyces liani, assembly GCA_022814505.1. Lineage (NCBI taxonomy): Eukaryota > Fungi > Ascomycota > Eurotiomycetes > Eurotiales > Trichocomaceae > Talaromyces > Talaromyces liani. The sequence goes on from JAKLNL010000001.1 coordinate 610,269, forward strand.
GAATATTCACTTTATATCGCCACAGCACCTGCTCTTCTTCTGGAACATGAGGAGCATTTGGGTCGACACCGGTCTTCAGCAAAAGAGATATCGACTTCAACGCGGATATGTGGCGTTGGTAGGAAGCGGTCGGGAGCAGCTCTTTTTCAAGAAAATCAATGTAACGCTCCATGAAATCTTTGCTATCCTTTCCTTCCTTTTCCATAAAATCTTTCAAGACTCCTGGTCCTCGCAAACGCAGCATAAGTCTACGCATGTAGGACATCGTTTCTTGGCGAATGAATGAGTCTGAGTCGGCGTTTATCGAATAAAGACCTTCCATTATACCGTTCAAGGCAATTGCAGAAATAGGTTTTGACATAACGGGAGCCGTTGTCAAAAGTGAGAGAGCCAACAATCTTACTCTCGGTTCGTTGTGAAGTAAAAAGCGTCCGAGTACATCACTTTTTAGAATAAGTATATCTGCAACGTCCGCGTTCCTTGTCGCAGCTGTTCGCTTCTCAAATTCTGCAAATGTCAGCGTGTCCGAGTCAAGGCAGGTATCAGAAATGGATTTCACTTACGATCTTCATGCACGAAGCCAATCTTCTTCCCTACTCCCAAAGCAGAGAATAGAAGAATGAACTCATCAACGCTCCCCGCACCTTCCATATTACCCGTTAATACTGGGTCCAATGGCAAGTCTGCGATGAAGGCTCGGAACGCTTTGATGTCTGCTTCTAACAGGGGTAGGAGGATAGATCTGGAGAATAGCTCTAAGTACTCCATATTCTCCAGCATTATGTGCTTGGTGGGTCGAATCCAGCTCGCCAAAGGATAGCAGCTCTGTCCAGGATCTTTGTTTTCTTTTGCATTTCTGTGCATGAATGCCATCAAGGATCCGCCCGTCGACACAAATCCATGTTTTTTTGCATGTATGAGAATTGCCAGGCTGAATATGGTGGATATACTATGCTTCACACTAATGCTCACGTCGTCGTACTTCACATCAGTGTGGTGTAATGGTGATATGTCAACTGACAAGGCTTGACAGTGACTAGCATATAGAGATTGCCATTCTTCATAGTGTGCCACTAGCCAGTCGTAAATCAGTGACATCAGTGTCGAGGTTGACATCCCACTTTCTCGCACAAGCCTTTCCAGTGAGACCAGAGATGACTTTAACCGTGATCTTGGATCGGCCAGAATGATACTAGGCATGATCTTGTCCATAAGCCCCGTTTGTATTCGGCGGGCTTCGGCAGCATCTGGGTGCTTTTTGAGGAACTTGAACAGGCCGCTGAGGACTTGTTTCATCGGCTTAGGCGTAGTATCGTCGAATCTTATCAGAACCACTTCAAACACAGCAAGCCATGTTTGGTTCGAATAGGCCATATGTTTGGTCGTAGATATATTTGAGGACGACGCACTCTCCAGAAAATTAATCACTGCATTGCATGCAGCTTGCGTCTGCCCTTTCGACATGGATCTGGTGGAGAAAGTGAGGAACAGTGATTCCCACGCATATTTGATTTGCCTATATGGCAATTAGATATATTTCACTGAGTCAAAATCTGGGTTCGACCTGAGGACACGATACTCACTGCTCATTTTGGCACGCCTGAACAAATGTCTTGAGGGGTCCTTTGCATACTCTCAGCAGAATCTCTTCGGGAACCACTTGTATATTTGTGGAAAAAGATTTGATATCCGCATTCAAACCCTGAACATCACCCCCTGCAAGGCCAGCCTCGGGGACAGTCATTATTCTGACTGTCTGAAGCACCTAAGAACGAAACTGCTGGTCAAAATGTTCTATCACGCAGCTCCAGAGTCTTCCCACCTTGAGGTTGTTCTTGTGGAAATTTAAGAAATGTTTCCACTTCGGTACTAGTGTGCATGGATATCTGGTCGGGCCGAGAGTTCTTCCGGCTCCTTCCCCGATCTGCGCCGTGAGTGGCTCCTTCCCTTTGGAACTTGGGTCTTGCCCGTCAGAAGGAAAAAGAAGTTTTTGTCCGAACTCCAAGTTCGATCAATGTCAACTCGTCCATCCTAGAGTCATCCAGCCCATCACTCTATATTGAATCCGCCATCTGCGCAGTAATATACAGTCGTTTACGACTTTATTCAATTCTCAACTCGCGACTTTCCTTCTGTTTCCGGTTTTCGTCAGTCGATTATTCTGCCCGTCATGGCTATTTGGGACTCGTTCAGCGGCCGCAAGACGACCACATCTCAAGATACCTTCGACCCTACCTCTGCGCAAGACGTCTCCTCCTTCCTCGGACAGGCATCATTCCCCGACCCTTCTCAACTTCACCCTCTCGCCGGCCTTAATCAGGAGACGCTTGATTATCTCTCACTCGAAGACTCCGCTTTAGATGAACTCCCTGGTTCGCGGTCAGCTCTTCCCTCAAGGGGCTGGTCTGATGACCTTTGTTACGGCGCTGGATCGACATACTTGGCCGGACTTACGATAGGAGGAGTCTGGGGATTAGCAGAAGGTCTGCAACGAACACCCGCCAACGCTCCGCCCAAGCTTCGTCTCAACGGTGTACTTAATTCGATTACCCGACGAGGTCCATTCCTGGGAAACAGCGCGGGTGTCGTGGCTATGGTTTATAATGGTATCAACTCGATGATTGGATATACTCGTGGCAAGCACGATGCTGCCAACAGCATTGTCGCGGGTGCTTTGAGTGGAATGATTTTTAAGAGTACCCGAGGCACAAGACCTATGCTTATTTCTGGCGGTATTGTTGCCAGCATAGCCGGAGTCTGGACTGTACGTCTCCTTTGCTCTTGACTTCGCGATAATATTTATACTAACTCATGTATAGGTTATCCGAAAGGCTGTCTTCGAGTAAACGACCCCGATCGAAACGGAAAAAGTTCTTCGCCTTGCTGCTTATCGTCTCTCAGCGTCGCAATTACTAGCCGACGTTGAAATAATGACGACTCTATTTGAAAGAGTCTTTCGACAATCAACCAGCGCTTCAACTTCGCGCAATGTATTAACAAAATTCTTTTGGATCTTCAATAATTCGGACCTACTTCTTCACTCCGGCGTCAGGGCATACTATGAATGTTTGGCATTACTTGACGGGTTCAAACCGGATATGCTCATTTGGAATTTGTAATTGTACATATATAGAAGCTTTTCTTTCTTCCTGTTCTGGTTTGTCGGTTTTCCATTTCAGCGGCTATTTATGTTAGCATGACGGTGATCGCATGGTTATAACCACCTAGGTGTTAGATAATACATGTTGCAATGAGCACATAGTTAGCATGTCTGTTTCTGCCGTCAATCGTAACCTGTGCAGCTAGGGATGAGATGAAAGCTTGGACCATACATAGTATATACTTACTTACGTAGCAGCATAGCTCCCTTAATAGGATACATCATGCTACATACTATATATAATATAGTACGCGTCTTGAGCGGCAGAGAAAAAGAACGATTGGCTCATGTCACCCGATTGGCCCGCCAGTGCGGTACGCTACAAGCTCCACGTGACGACCTCGATCTTCTGCTCTGACGGAACTGCCTGATTGGGCAACATTATTGCCTTGTCATTTCCCAGCCTTTACGGAGTAGATAAATTTACCCGACGAGCCAGGACAAGTTATCAGGAAAGACAACATCCGCGGAGTATATACGAGTATATACGTATCAAAATATCGATTGGAACTAATATTCATCTGATCCCTTTTGAGTGCTATATACTCCGTGCCGTGGTCAATTACATACGTCGTACACAGTGTATCTCGCGTCGTGACCCGCCCCGCGAACTGGGGTTCAAAGGCTTAAGGCTTGAGCGGGCCTCATTTTAATTTTACCGTTGCATATTTAACCCGAAGAAAAAAATGTGACAGTTTGACAGGACAAACAACTCTCAGCGCGACTTCATAGCCAGAAGTTACCTTGTTACCTTCCAGGCGACAGTGTCACGTTGGACTGGCTAGGTACCATCAGAGCGGAGGCATCTATCTACAAAAGATGCTTTTATAGCCGGCGCTCATTGGGTTCGCAGTCTCAACAACTTAACATTACATTGCTCTGCCGCGCGGTCGACTACTATTCCCGTTGTTATGCTCTGACGTGCCTGGCTTCGTAGGATTAACCAAAGCCAGAGAAAATTCGGACTGTTCTGCTGACACTGGCAATCCAATCCATACTGGGAAATCGCCGCTAAGCCAGGTGACTCGTCCGCTTCCGTCACTTAGAATAGGTACTAGGTCCTCCCGAAACCTTCCTTGCGACGAGAGAAGGAGAGTTTCGGTCTCGAGGAGTTGAGTGACTCATTTCTTCATCTCATTTATTTTCACACCGTCCATGTCGACTCCCGAGTCTCCTCAACAGACCGTCGGGTCAGAGGATCAGTCGCAGCACGCACACCCCCGGACTTTACTGCCTACGGAATTCCAAGGCAGGACGACCAAGGCGTCAACACCCGCGCAACCACCAACAACCTCGGAGCCCGTTTGCAGTAATAATGTTTCACACTCACACCCTCCCACCAACACAATAGCCTCTGTTTGGGCTTCTCACAATGGAGCGCATTACACTCCCAGAAGCAATCCATTCCCTCCGTTATATGTACATACCGATCTGCCTCCCAACCATCGACCGGTGACCCCTTTGAACGACAATGAATCGTTTCTACGCCAGAGTCTTTCCTCCACCAGCCTCTCACGGCGAACTCCCAGCTATTCTGTGAGGATGAATACAATGTCCAGCACGGAATCACTCTCTCCGTCGTCAATGCGATCGTCGACCGTATCTTCGCCTGCGTTAGCTGCCATGGCTGACATCACTCCCCTGCCGTCGCCGATCGGATATCTCAGCCCAGCCTCGTGGCGTTCTGGAGGTCGCACAGTCTCGTCGCATTCTCTTTCGCGAACGTCGTCCACGCTATCGCGCAGTGGTTCGTTCTTGAATTTACGCCTGAGCGATTCCACTCAATTGCTCCGAACGGCGTCGTCCAGGTCTCGGTCGAGGAGATACAGTAGTACTCGGCTCACTGGTAGTGAGGTGCGAGAAGTCGGGCTGGATGGACATGATGAGGTCCGAGGACATTCACGGAATCGCAGTCTAAGTGAACACATCCCTAAGAGGGGACCCGCATCACTTCAAAGACCTGACGGTTTACCGCGCACTGGCCATCCGTCCGATCTCTCGTCGTCGACCGCAGACTCAACAACTGATCCAAATTGCCTGCATCGCGAGCAATACCTTGGAGATAAGCGAGGGCTGACGCTTCCCACAGCCCGGCCGCCGACGCCACCTAGATCGACCCGCAATGGGGATGAAGAAGCAGACTCGAAGCCCATTGTTCAAAGTGACGCTTCAGATGGCTCTCAGAACGAGACTTATTTTGTGCGATCGATCCGTACGAAGCAGCCGAGGAAATATAGGAAACTCCGACAGTTGGGTCAAGGAACGTTTAGTCAAGTCAGTCTTGCCGTGAGGATACCGGACGATGCGCCCACGAAGGATGGACATGTTCGTATGCCCAGTTTGATGTCACAGAAATTGGTCGCCGTCAAGATTATAGAGTATGGGCCGGCCGGAGGAGCGGACGAGGAGCGTGTCGAGGTGTCTCTGAAGCGCGAAGTCGAAATTTTGAAATCTGTCAACCATCCGTCTTTGGTTCAATTGAAGGCATTTGGTAGCGACGATAAGAGGGCGTTGTTGGTTTTGGATTACTGTCCTGGAGGAGATCTGTTTGACTTTGCGACATCGGATATGAAGTCTCTTATGACTCCCCCGTTGATTAGGAGAATGTTTGCGGAAATGGTCGGGGCAGTGCGATATTTGCATGCCAATTTCATTGTCCATCGTGACATCAAGCTTGAGAGTAAGTTGCCTGCCATTGTCACTGCTTTTTAGCTTTGATGTGGTCTCTGACCTCTTGTTCAGACGTTTTGGTCAACCTGCCGCCTTCAGCCATGGGACAAATATCCGATTGGCGAACATATGATCGTGCAGTGATCACCATAAGTGATTTGGGCTTGTCCCGCAGGATTCCAGAGCCCCCCGAAAGCCCTCTTCTCCACACTCGTTGTGGTAGTGAGGATTATGCGGCCCCAGAGATTCTCATGGGTCAGCCGTACGATGGACGTTCCACAGACGCATGGGCACTAGGTGTGTTGCTGTACGCCATGATGGAAAACCGGTTACCCTTTGACGCCCTGCCGGGAACCCGTGGTGACCCCGCGAAACTGCGCGCCCGGACACCTCATCGAATTGCAAGGTGCGAATGGTCATGGTACCGGTACGCCAACGAGGATGAGGAATGGGATCCCGTCAAGGGCGCCGGGCTTGAGGGTGCGCGTGATTGCGTGGAGGGGTTATTGAAACGACACTCACGACGAAAGAGCTTGGATCAAATCGCAAAACATCCCTACGTCAGTGAAGCTCTCGACTTGGATGGCGAATTGAAGAGGGGAGACAAGGAGGTGCCTTGAAACACTAATATTATACCATACTTTTTGTACTATATACACATGTTTATGATTAGCTCTGCATCATGCCTTTTATGACTATGACAATGTACTGCCGTTTACAATGAAGATGAATACTATATTGCTTGACTCAAAAGATGTAACACTCACGCAAAATAGCCAGAGAGTTACCCCATACTTTCCTGAGGGGAAGATGTCATAGCTGACCATACAGCGCGCGCGGATTGGCTGGCCCGGCCGATGTCGCACTTTTGCTCGCAGTCCGGAGATGGACCTCGTTTCCCCGGATAGAAAGAACCTCCTCCAAATTTAGCTTGAGTCATTCACCGCCGACAACTGATCATTCTTTCCTTCAACCAATTTACATTTTGTGGTATGTTATTCTTAACTTTTAAGCTACTTCTGAAGTGAACGCAAGAGATAAGAAGCTCACACATTTGGTTACTGGTAGACAATCTCCGCTCTGAGCCCTTAGCTCAAGTACGAAGGGTAAAAATGTTTTTGTCACAAACTCGAGGGCGGTTGCCCTCGGCTCTGAAGGCTTTTCAGAGAACTCAATTTGCCTCGTGAGTTATCAATTTATACGATTGAATCTATATGGCTGTCTAATTGATTGTTTGCAGACGCTCACTCTCAACTACCCTCCCTCGCCGAAGCGACGATGAAGGCCTCAACAAGGTCTCCCGAACCATCACACAGCCCATTTCCCAAGGAGCTTCGCAAGCCATGTTGTACGCTACAGGGTTAACAGAAGCCGATATGAACAAAGCTCAAGTCGGAATTTCGTCGGTCTGGTTTACCGGTAACCCATGCAACATGCATCTCCTCGAGCTCAACAACCTCGTCAAGAAGGGTGTCGAGAAAGCCGGCTTGATCGGATACCAGTTCAACACAGTCGGTGTCAGTGATGGAATCAGTATGGGTACCAAGGGAATGCGCTTTTCCCTCCAGAGCCGAGATCTTATCGCCGATTCGATTGAGACTGTTATGGGTGGTCAGTGGTACGATGCCAACATTAGCATCCCCGGTTGCGATAAGAATATGCCTGGTGTTATGATGGCTATGGGCCGTGTCAACAGACCTAGTTTGATGGTTTACGGAGGTTCTATCAAGGCCGGTTGCGCCGCGACGCAGAACAATGCCGATATCGATATTGTGTCTGCGTTCCAGGCTTACGGTCAGTTTCTGTCCGGTGAATTCACTGAGAAGGAGCGCTTCGATGTTATTCGTCACGCCTGCCCTGGTAAGGGTGCTTGCGGTGGTATGTACACCGCCAACACTTTGGCTAGCGCTATTGAGATTATGGGTATGACATTGCCCGGATCTTCGTCCAACCCAGCCGACTCCAAGGTCAAGCAGCTTGAATGTTTGGCTGCCGGTGAAGCCATCAAGACTCTTTTGAAGGAGGATATTCGTCCTTCAGACATTTTGACACGCCAGGCCTTTGAAAACGCCATGATTCTCGTCAACATTACTGGCGGTTCGACCAATGCCGTCCTCCATTTGATCGCCATCGCAGATTCCGTCGGCATCAAGTTGACTATCGATGACTTCCAGGCCGTCTCTGACCGCACCCCCTACCTTGCCGACCTTAAGCCCTCCGGCAAGTACGTTTTCAACGACTTGTACCAGGTCGGCGGAACCCCGTCTTTGATCAAGTTCTTGATCAAAGAAGGTTTGATTGACGGCACTGGTATTACTGTTACAGGAAAGACGCTCGCCGAGAACGTCAAGGATGTCCCTGACTTCCCTGAGGACCAGAAGATTATCCGTCCCTTGTCGAACCCTATCAAGACTACTGGTCACATTCAGATTTTGAGAGGCAGTCTTGCGCCTGAGGGTTGTGTTGGTAAGATTACTGGAAAGGAGGGAACTATCTTCAAGGGCAAGGCTCGTGTGTTTGATGATGAGGATGACTTTGTCGCTGCTCTCGAGCGCAAGGAGATTAAGCCAGAGGACAAGACTGTTGTTGTCATTCGCTACTGCGGCCCCAAGGGTGGTCCAGGCATGCCTGGTATGTTTCCTCTCTCATCCAGATTTTACTATTGACCCGTACTAATTCCTGAAGAAATGTTGAAACCCTCCTCCGCCCTCATGGGCGCCGGACTTGGTAAATCCTGCGCTCTCATCACAGACGGCCGCTTCTCCGGCGGTTCCCACGGATTCTTGATCGGTCACATTGTCCCCGAGGCCGCCGTCGGCGGACCCATCGGACTCGTCAAGGACGGCGACGACATCACCATCGACGCCGAGAGCCGCGTTCTAGATTTGCATGTCGAAGAGAGCGAGCTGGCCTCGCGTCGCAAGCAATGGGAAGCGGACCGCGCGGCTGGAAAGTTGCCTCCTACTGGGTTGACGATGCGGGGAACTCTAGGAAAATATGCCAAGTACGTCTCCTTCCTTCGTTATTTTGCACCTCGACTAATGTTTATGTTGCAGACTTGTCAGCGATGCCAGCCACGGCTGTGTTACCGATGCTTTGTAAAATCCCAATTGGCCGGAAGAAATCTAAAAACCTGAATAAGAATGAATATAAAAAGTTAATGTATGTTAAGTAGTTAGTATGAGTTACATCCCAATGTATTTGATATGCATTCTAGCCGAACATGCGGCCGGTGACAGTCTGACAGATCGCGTGGGATTGATGTCAACGTACGTATTATCCCTTGCGTCGTTGACGTTGCGACATCCGTGTATGCGATGCCATGCGATGAGTGTGGCGTTCGGGGTGACCTGTATGTCGATTAAGCATCATTTTTGAGTTGACTTCTGTGAATCGGATTAATCGATAGGCTCGCGGGGTAATGATACAACCCTCAGGAAAGAGAATCCGGCAGTCGATATTTAGAATTGGAATTACTACGTAGTACCTCGGTTCAAGTGTATACGTAGGTGTTGTGAAGTGTATGGATGTATTAACTGATGCAATGCCAGACAAATCGTTAATTTAGAAGTTAAATGATGTTGTTAAAACTGACTCATGTACACTGTACTCCAAAGCTATATCAGCTATATTATTAATGTGTTATGGTTCTCAGACAGCCTTGTCACTACGCAAAAGCATCAATGCGCTCGATGTCCGGTAGGGTTGTCCCCATTCGAAACTTCCGACGGAGTGGAAGTTAAACTTTCTGCTCTCAATCTTCGATACTGCTTCTTTTCTTGTTTTTGCTGTATGGAGTATCCCTTGATTGATCTGTCTCATGTCTAATATCAGATATTGACGTGTGGGAAAACATGTTCGCGGCTTGCATTAGACTCGGAGTGTACGGCTAAACAGTCCCGATTTACAAGGAAAATCGCATTCATATGTTAGCTTTAGTGCCGCTGGGATCGGAGAGGCCCTGAAGGCGGCGAAAATAGTGGACACTGATTCGAAACAGTGGGACCAGTCTTGGAAATAACACGATTGAGTTTACCTTTTTCACGACATTGATCTTCCAGCTTGGAAATGGAATTCTTGCCCGGAATTCTTGATGGTAAAACAAGTAGTTACCTATTGTTGCAAACCGCGCTCAATGATATTGTAGTTGTGTTTCCCCTGTTATCTATCTCTCTCGTTTCTTTTTTATACTCTTGGTGTGGATGCCCGAGTTAGGGCTAATCGCGGCCGGCCAGGTGCAAGCCTCACGGAAACGCAATCCCACACAGAGATCCATGGATTACCTTTTAATTTTTGCGCAAGTACACGTACTAACCATAAACTACGTAGTCAGTATCTACAATATACCACATTAGGTGTGCTCCGTACGCATGTCGTACTGTTAGCGTGATTCAAGTGGATAGCGTCAAATCGTGGCTCTCTCTCCACCGGAGATCTTGGAACCCAGTAAAAACTCGAACATAGCGAACAGAGATCCCGAATGTAGGGCTGTTAGGGCAAGATCAACCGAAAAAAGTTCGATCGATCAAGTAATGGATTCTTGGGTGTGAACCGGTGATTGAAAACAAAACCTCATCCTGCATCGCTAGGCTCTGGGTTTACACTTTTCAGACCAAGGCAGATGGATGCATCGGTCCTGCAGATTTTGGCCTAGACTCCGTGCTTTTTCCATAATGATTCCTGAATGTGGCGCTGCGCAGAAAGTGCAGGGATGATAGCTACGTACGTACGAAGTTGAATTTCCCTGCTCATGTAATGTACGAAGCATCAATGCGTAGTCGAAGCTAGCTGCTACGTACCAGGCACGTAAAGCAATCTAGATTCCATAACAAGTGTTTCCTAGTGTTGTTAATGTTTACCCCTCTACTTGCGGATCAAATCAGATACAAGCAAATAGATTAACTCCTCGAAACCCTGAGATTCTCTTCGTATTTCCGGATCGCGCTAGCCTCGACACTTGTTTAGATTTAGGGCACAGAGTCCGATCCAGGTCCCATGTGGCTGACTGAACAGGACCCTCCTTTCAACAAACCCTGCCCACTCATAGGTTGACGCGAGCTTGGTTCATCTTATATTTCCAAGGATGTGTGCTTTCGAGGCTTGGAGCCTAGTTCTATGATTCTACTCTTGGGAAAAGACGCCGTAAGCCATCGACTCATCGAGATCTGTCTCTTGGTAAGCACTAAATCATCGAATAGACTGGGATTCTCGCAGAGGCCACGGTTTGTGACCGGCCCTAGGCATCGAGGACCCGTAAGTTTTCGGCATGATATTAACTTCATATTGGCCAACTTGCTTTTTCTCCTACACGAAGGTGACGAAGCTTCATGTTATGCATGAAGCTGGTCCCAGAAATCTCCGACCTGCCTCTCTGCCTCTGTCGGGTCAGTGCAAGTCCCACATCCCTGATAGATCTGAAATTTAACGCTATGGATAGATCCCACTTTTCGTAGCCCACATGAAGGGGATTTGCGTGGTATTTACACGATAGCCACATGGCGTTTTTAGATTTAGGATACATAGCCTGTTCGATTTTCCTCCGGTTGACCTCGGATCGCCCCGTTCTTTCTGTTGCACGGCATTTGACCTGCTTTATATCTTAATGCCATGCCTTGCTTTCTGATATAGCTTCCTTCTTATATTCCGGAAGATCTTGTCGATCCTTCGATTGGTGAGGGTCTCGCCTGCCTACCTACCAAGTTGATAAGTTAAGTACATGTAGGTAAGCAGGTACACAATGACTGTGCCAACACAGCAAATGCTCAACGGCCTGGTGCCGATGCCAGTCAACTACGATGGCGGTTACATTGCTCTCTCGTATATCGTCAGTGTCATGGGCTCGACTACTTGTCTGGAACTGCTGCATCGTCGATCCTCACGATCTGGATTGTTGAATTGGTTCGTACCGGTTCGTCCTCTTCGTCCGTCTCTATCTAACGAGCTTCTCAGGTATCTGCTACTAGCATCGTCTCTCTCTATGGGAGGAATTGGTATTTATAGTATGCACTTTGTGAGTGGCCCTTACCCAGCCCTACACATGATCTACCTTCCCAATTGCATGGCTAATATCGTATGAATAGATTGCAAATAGAGCAATCGTACTTGGTGACGGCAGCAACACCCAACAGATATCATACAACATCCAATTCACCATAATCTCCCTATTCCTGCCGATATTAGTGCTATCAACCGCCTTCTACGCCATCTCCTTCGAAGAAAGACCATCGATTATACGCCTCCTAGCCGGTGGAATCGGAACCGGCGCTGCAATCTGCGCTATGCACTACCTGGGCCAGCTCGGAATCTCGAATTATCACTGCTCATATGGACCGGCTTACGTCGTCGGCGCTGCTCTGATTGCAACTGTATCCGCTACTATTGCACTGAGTGTTTTCTTCAGATGGAAAGCCGCCTGGACGAATAGTTGGTGGCGACGACTGGTTTGTGCGGCGTTGTTGGCTGGTGCGGTCTCGGGCATGCATTGGACAGCTGCTGTGGGTACTCAATATCATCGTATTCCTGGGTTTCTGGGAGTTGGACAGTTGTCGCGGAGTCAGACGGTTATTATCTGTGCGGCGTTGGTACGCTGTTTCCCCCTTAAGTTGCGTGGCTGGTGTTTGCTAACTGCCATACAGTCTTTTGCGGCCTGTATTACTCTCACGATTTGTGCAATCATTGCCGGAGGTCAACGACATCAATCGACCACTCGAGCCCGCCAGTTAGTCTTATCATGCGCATTCTTCGATCCTGCCGGCCGTATCATGGTGTCACCACAAGCACTTCTCCCAACACGCAAAGTTGTGGATCGATATATAAACAAGGTATTTTACTTCGACTCGTATAATTTCTACCTCAGATGACTAATTGAAATAGTCCATGAAAGACGACGACTTCAGCCGTACCCATCCCGCCTTCCTATGGGCATTCCGTGCATCCCGCAACTGGGCTCTGGTCAAAGGCATCATCCCATCGATGAAAAACACCCTTCAAAGCAACGAACTCGAAATCAAACGCCTTATAAATCAGCGCGGCATAGTGACCGAAAACGACCAGGATACAGAGTTTAGCTTTGATACGATCTTTAAGCATTTCTTTTGCATAACCGCGCAGAATCTCGCGGATGAATTGCGTTTACCCCTTTCGGGTCTCGGAGAACTTTACCATCATGTCTTGTCGACGGTGACTCAAGTATCGAGGTTTGAGATGGGATCGAGGACATTGCCTAGGATAGGTAAGGGTCAGCTCATGTTCACTGTACGACAATTAGATGAGCACGAGGCAGCAAAATTTATGGCGAATGGATACCGCTTCGCCCCTATTGAGCGAGTTACCGACATTCTATCTCGTCGTGTACATTTGTCACCAACAGACCTCGCTATTCATCTGCACGAAATGCGTGACTACGCCAGCAGTGATAGAGGTTACGCACCAGGAGTCCACCTCGTTGCTTTTGGTTTGCGTCCCACGCTCCAAGAACATTTCGAAATACTTACCCGGGCCGGGGGTAGAATGACATTGCCTAGTTCCACTCTTCCAATCTCATCTCTTACAAAAAGTGATTTGGAGTTGCTCAATTTGATGGATGAATGTGGCTTTACAGCATGTCTGAAACAACTGCTAGCCCTAAGAAGTACTATAGGGGGCAGCAACGGCAGCATAAGCAGTGTCGACACTCTTTCGTCATCGCCGTCAGAAGAGTCGTTTCCTACGCATCTATATCGAGCAATGCTTGAGTTGATGACCATTCTGCCTGAGAATATCGCGTCAGCAGCCCGGTTTTCCGCAAAGCCGCTGCTCGCGCCATGCCACCGACAATCGCCATCTGACCCAGAGCAATGTATATTGATCTGTTTCCGAGTAGTGTCTGCTCTAGATACTCGGATATCAGACACCAATCTCACCTTCACCCCGCTCAGGCTTTTCAGGGTACAGGAACAAGTCAACGACAAAATCAGCGAGCGTGAACGCTTCATTCGCGAACTAAATGCCGAATTTGCATCTTACTCGGCACAATCCACAGCAAACCACAAGGATGAAACGACTCTATCAAAACCTTCAGAGAAGATTATAGTCTTCCCAAGCAAGATCTGGAGCCGTATTGGCTCAGGCATAAGCGGCAAAAAGATCCAATTACCAGGTCGACTTACACGTGCGACCTCACAAGAATCCCTTGTTCGGCAGCTATCAGAAATACACACCAAATCAGCTTTCCTGTCAACCCCTACATCACCACTGACAAGCAATACCCTTTCGAAAAGTGTCCTTCACCCATTCATCAACGAAATCCTCGTCAGCAAGGAAGTGACCGTGGACGTGGCCCGATTAGACGATGTCGAAATGACAGATATACCCACAAAACGGAAATCATCTATACAACCAAACACCTCGTCAGCTTCACAGGACAACGATGCGATTAGCGAGTATCAGGTTGACGGACATGTTAGTTACTCGACGGCGTCATTGGCAGGTACCGAGAGAAGGACGGTTATTGAAGGTGGTCTGGCCAGGTTTGGGACGACTTATGTTGATGAGTTGTATGGTTTGTGTTTGGGTAGGGAGGTGAGGATGAAACCTGGTTTCTACAACTATGAGAATGCAGAGAGGTGATTGTTCTGGGCGTTGCTTCAAGGTTGCTGGGAAGGATATCGAGGCTGGGTAGGGATATACAGAGGTAGGGTTATGGGTTTGGCGTTCGGGCTGGTCGGTATCTTTGTCGGGATAAAAACTAGTATTTTTGTACTTCGGGGTATGGTTGATGTACTTACTAAGTATATAATTGTAGATAAATCAAAAAGTGTACAAAATTATTTGATTACCAAAACCTGGATATATGGTAACGAACAGAAGGCCTCCTTATTACTATATTGATGTCAGGTTAGATACTGTTGGTTTAGCTATATTCCGTATCATGATACCTAGGTAGTATAGAACAGAGAGCAAGGGCGGTCCAACTGCTCTACTTAGGTATGTCCCTCTAACGCGTCAATCAATATTAGCTTTGTGCGTCATTTAATAAGATTGCATCTCAACGAGCGGGTTCATTATATCTGCGAAGAACATGCAGCTACTTCCTCGTCTTTTTGCAAGATATGTGGGATGGGACCACGAGAAACAATACCCTGTCTCCTTTTAGTACTTCACGACTTTGTATTACGGTAGCTCTGGGATACTAACACCTGGCATGAGCAATGTTAGCTTCATGTAATGTTCTTTAATCTGTTCGAAGACAGTTGTGTCTTTGAATGCTGGAATGTCCCAATATAATGATCGAACCCACTTGTGGATAGCTGGATAACCGCTCCGTATATCCCGAATGTTGCACTTGAAGAGCCCTACATACACAACATCAAAGCGGATGATTGTTGTGTAGAGGAAGACATCGATTGAGGTAAGGCGATCATCAAGGAAATATGGACCTTTTGACGTGGTAGCCAGGTGTTGCTCGACACGATCGAGAGATTTGAAAAGCGAAGTCACCGCAGCATCATATGCATCTTGAGTCCTAAGGGAGATGATTTAGTCAAACACCACTCCACAACTTAGAAAAGTTATTGAACGTACCTCGCAATTCCGGCTTTGCTGTTTGGTCATGCACGTTAGAAAAGTAGTAGTCTCGAGTTTGTCAGATATCTTTTCTTTCCATTGAACTTACTAAACTCCGTTGTTGATATCGTTGTAAATCCAAGTGTTGAATTCATCGATATCTTCCTTAGATTGTGACGGATATAAGTCCACAGTCAAATATTTGTCATCCACCAATGAATTGAACGCTGAATTTAACATCTGAACAATTTCTGCGCTTTCGTTATTAACGATTGTCTCGGTCTTTTTATCCCATAAAATAGGCACCGAGTAACGTCCAGTATAATCTGGATTAGCTTTGAAATATAGGTCACGAATTTCGGTGACATCGTCGTGTAGGGGGTCAGGGCCACATAATTCTCGGTGCTCGTGCTCGTTAACAGACAGGAAACGCCAGCCTAATAGAGTCAGCAGTTTTCCTTCTTCGTCTTCACTTTCATAGTACCTGTGCTTAGATCGAGATGAGGATGGACACTAGTGACACCGATAATATCCTCCAGGCCTTTGAGTTTTCGGACAATCAACGTTCGATGGGCTATTACCGTGGCAGATATCAGAATATATTCGGCTATACTGAAAACAAAGTCAAAACATTGTAACATACCCCAGGGGCATGCATAGGATACATATAGATGGTATCTCCCTGCCTCTGGAGGAAACAAGGCTCCCGGTTCCGAGGATATGAAGTGGCGAAACTCTGTATCAGGTCGAACAAAAGCGCCATTCTTATAGACTCTTTCGAGACCAGGTGAAGGCCTAAAGACACTATTAGTTCAGTTTCTTAGTCCGACAGGCCGAGAAATCGTTTTACCGTTTGCTCATGGTCCTCAGTCTGTTGTAACGAAGGGAGTATGAGACAAAAATATGAATAAAGGGTACGCAGCAATATGTAAATTGCCAATTGTATACTCGGAAGATAATCAAAAGGCAAAAGATCAATAGTTATGGTATGAGTATTTATACTTCTCAAATAGTATTTTTTTTATATGGCTGATTTGTAAGGTTCTTTCCATTATACCTTCTTGACACCTTCCACAGACATCCATGGATGTAAAAGGGGTATGCAAAATAAGGAACCAGTTAAAGTTACACTACATAGTGATAAGTAATCTTAAATAGTTCCGTATTATCTCCATGGTAATGATTACGATAGGTCAGGATGGATTTCCTATGAGATCCAACTGTCAAATCATCTCTAAGTTGCTTAGCACAGGCTGTGGACATATTAGCGATCCTTCTTACTCTCTCCAGCTTCTCCTCGGCTTTCTAAATCCCTAATATCATGAGTTCATCGAGCTTCAGTTTTCAATCGATACAGGGCTTTGATATGCTTTAGAACAAAGAGGCGTACAGTACAGGTACAGTGTTTAGCCCTAACTTCTTGTCTTCTACTGTCGGCCCCACTCCGAAATGTTTACATCCCTAACTATCAAGTCTAAAATATGGATCTTTTTCAAGCTCTAAGACTGCAAATACTGATCCGTACCGCAATCGTCATGCAAGTGGCGAAGGCTCTCTCTGACAACATCTTCATCAGGCCTGGTAGAGAGATCAGTGTCAGCAACCCCGATCTTCACTCTGACAATGGGTGCAATCTGGTCAAAGTCATCCCATCATATACGGCGACACTCACTCTTACTGGACTAACCCAATCGAATGAGTGCTTACACAGCATGATGATTCAGAGCTTCGGCTGTCTGCTGTTGATCGGCCTTTCATTTATGGTTAGTCGAATATACCTCATCAATACTGGTGATAACAGCTTACTGGTTTCGGAGTTCCCAGCCAGCTTGTAACAAGGAAAGCGCAGTGAGGCCGAACCGAGATTGAGAGTACATCTGGTTGGTGGCTGAGCAAACTATGTGAAATCCCTATTACTGATTTTTCTACTGGACAGATAGACAGATGCATGTATTGTCGGCGTGTCTCTATTACCCTCTTCGCTTTTGAAGTCCCAAACATACAAGAGATGAGAGAGTCAAGAATGTACAGAGGAGAAAAAATTTCATTTTAATAACGTTGCACTAACTAGTAGCATACTATCGATACAAAGCCGTATATACGTATAAGCTATTGCAGCGTCACCTTGATGACGTGGTCGAGATCCTCCTTCTGCAGTCCCAGTTGCTCCAGCTTCGCCAACTCAGCTGCGTCCACCTTGTGGCTGAAGTCGCCGCCGTGGCCCTCCAAGAAGTGCGTGACGAAGAACTTAACAAATGGCGCAAAGCCGTCGCCCTGACTAATCTTTTCCTCATACTCCTTAGCCACCTCATTCACATCCCGCGTCTGGATGTCCCAATCCGCCTCCGTCGTGCCCGTTGCGTGCATAACGGCATCTAGGATCTCGCGCTGCGTTAGGTGGAACGACGGTGCGTAGACAGCCTTGTTCTTGTACTTGGCCAGATCAGCCTCTGGCAGGCTTAGCGTTGCGGCAATCGCCTGGCCAGTGTGCGCGATAGACGCCGTGCTGACCTTGCCATTGGCTCCTTGCCAGATGGTTGCCTTGCGAGCTTTCGCATCGATACCCCATAGACCAGGGGCCATGCCTCCATCAAGCCACGGGCCAACGGCGACGGATACCCAGCTGCTAACACCAAGCTTTTCAATTAGGTCGCGGATGCTCTTTTTTGCGATAAGTAACCCATTCTCATTCACAAGCTCTCCGGCGAAGGGGTCGGGGCCAAATTCAGACGGGAATATATAGGGCACGCCAACCTTGGCGGCCGCACGGATTGCAGGCTCCTGGAGCTGGACAAGCTGGGGCAGAGGTGGCATGAGGACGAGAGCATCTTGGCCTTTAAGAACTTCAACGAGGAATTCTTCATCCTCGAGGTTTCCTTTCTTAACAATGACACCTGTAGGAAACGTGCTGGTAGCTTCGGGTCGCTGAATGGCGGTGATGGTGTGAACGCCCAGGCTAAGAAGGGTTTCGATGGCAGGCTTTCCAACCTGGCCACTGGCGCCAATGAAGGCGATCTTTCGTCCCTGGATTGCTGGAGTCATTGTATATCAGAGGAGATTGATGTTTTGAGGCAAGTCACAAGTGATTCAAATATCTTGTGTTAGAAAGAGCAAGTTAGTTGAGCTGACTGGCATTTAGCAACAGAAATCACTTTTACCCCAAGTCACCTTTTAAGTATTTCTTAGATGTCTAGAAGTGGCAGGTCGAGTTTTAAGTTTGCTTACACACACTGTAACATGGTTATAATTATGTAGTTCTCTCAGATTTGTCATCAAGAGATGCGAGTAGCTGGAACATACTGTGAAAGGAATTATTAATTACGATTGCCACGATTCAGAAATAAGCCACTAATAATTCGCGCGGTGCGTGTGCATCCTACTGGATAAATGCAGTTGATGATTTATATTGCAATGCCTGTAAAACATTGAAGTAATGACGTTTATACTTTCTCACTTCTATGTTTCTGGTTAGGTGTTTTCTCGTGGCGTTTTCCGCACCTTTCAGTTCGTCAGTCTTGAACGAGTCCAAAGTGTTGACGAAGCTGCGCAAGGCGAGTCCCCATGGCTGTATGCGAGACTTTCAG
This sequence comes from Talaromyces liani, assembly GCA_022814505.1. Lineage (NCBI taxonomy): Eukaryota > Fungi > Ascomycota > Eurotiomycetes > Eurotiales > Trichocomaceae > Talaromyces > Talaromyces liani. The sequence continues at coordinate 629,226 of JAKLNL010000001.1, forward strand.
CCCTCCCCAGAATGTACATGTCTCCCATGGAATCTCCATCACCGGCTGCAATAGCTATCTAAAGAAGTTATATATGGTTCTTGTCAGTTATTCTCTGTCACAACATACGTCATGACTTCTCAAGCCCCCTCATTCTCCAACATCCTAAGTGTGGCATCTTTGGTAGCTATCTCAATCCATACGGCCGGGTTGAGGTTTGATGTATTGCAGTGCGATCTAAGATTGGAGCAGTTCCGAACAGAACAGTACGAATCCAGAACGTGAAGAAAATGACCTCAATTGGGAACAGATAATGAACCTAAATTCCGAGCATAATATCAGTAAATGACGCATCATGTTTTGCGTGATTATTAATTGCCAGCTTGGTAATATCGTCGCGGATGGGACAAATGGGTGCTGGGTAATGTGGCCAAAGCAGTAATAATGGCATATAAAGAGTCTCCGAGTCCAGCATGAAAGTAATCAACATCTGGGTCTGTCAACAAGAGTGGTATACAAAAAAGGCGACTGCTTTCGAAGCAAGTCAAAGACATGTCACCTACTATGACTGTTTCCAACTTGTTGGAGCGTAACCAGTATGTTATCCAGCAATATCATCTCCAAATGGTTGTTAACCGCACGATACTGAACCTAACATATCTGACTAGAATCTACTCCCAGTCTCATACGGCCATCCCAACTATTGCGGAAATCAAAGAATCTGGGCGCTTAGCCTATAAAACCTTGATCATCAGCTGCACAGATGGAAGAATCATGCCAGAAAAGTTTCTGAATATAACAGTTCCTGAGGGTAATTTTTAAGCCCCCGAGACTGAGGTTGTTATGGACATTGATGATGTTCTTCAGAAGTCCTCATTGTTCGCAACTCAGGCGCCCGTGCGAGACCTGCTCTGGCTAATCTGGTGGCTTTGGACGATATGATCAGTGTTGAGAATGTGCTTGTCATCGGACATACGGATTGCGGGGCGCGCAATTTCAACGAAGATGCGATAAAGGCGCGGCTCATGAAAAGGGCTCCTGAATATAAGGACGAGATTGAGGGAATGCAATTTGGAAAGATTATTGGCGAGTAAGTTGAGATGCTTGAGAGGTTTAGTTATCGCTGATCTAATATGACTTACGACCTCAAATAGTGTTGAGCACTCAGTCAGGGATGATGTGGAATTTCTTAAGGGATCGCCTCTCCTTCGCGAGGAACTCAAAAAGAACATTCAAGGCTTTGTTTTTGATGTTGAAACCGGAAAATTGAAGGAGATTATTTGACCCTGTAACGTTGATACCTTAAAACGGGCCGAAATAACGTTTCTTGCAATTTCACTCAAGTTTTATTCGGAATGGACTGGATGACTTGCTCGTTGGGATACAGGTATGACCAACAACTGGCCTGATATGGAAGTTCTAAAACGGACCCGGGGGACATTGCAGGTGTCCAGCCATGTGTTGATCATGTAACTGAAAGTCGTTCCCCGGTCTGTGTAGCCATGGAGTGATAACTACATGTAGCATAAGGCGGAAATGACAGACGGTTTGTAGCTGGACAGTTAGCCCTAAGATCGTCGGAAATCGTTCGGTACGGAAGCGGCCGGCTGCACCTCTCAAAGTCGTTACCTAGGTAGTGACTTTCACTCCCAACAATTTCCTGTATTTTGTTTCCTGCTCGTTCTTTGATTCTTCGAGCATATTCATAAGAGTCTGAGGATTTCAATGAAGCTATCTAACCTGTAATATCAGTAGACAAGCCACTGTTGAGTATCATATCGACGCTTAAACGCCCCCAATAAAATCAACATCTTACGAGATGGCTGATTGGGCGAGCGGTGTCTGAGACAATTCTAGCCCCTTTTGATGAATTTACGTACTGTCCATTGTACAATACATCTCATGTTACTAGTGAGTACACTAGCAGTCAGAGCACAGGTCAAGTGGCCTGATATTACACTAATTTCTTTCCACAGAGGTATTAGACAATATGCAAATATGCAAACAGAAATAGACCCGAATAATTACTCCGTACGGAATACGTAATATTACCGTACGGTAACGTACTGACACGTTACAGCAGCTGATAAGGTTAGTGGAGGCTGACCGAAAACGGATAAGAACTAACTGGAGCCGGTGCAACGTGGCCCCACACCATGCATGGTGCCAAGGCGCACCATGCCTGATGGGATCTGGAGAAGTCTCTCCTGGATGTCTGATTGGCTGCAATGGCCCATATTGAGGCAACAAATCTGGGCGTCCTCGGACGCTAGCACGTATCCGGCATGGTGTCTGTTTTATTAAACTGAATGAAGTTTTGTGATTGGCTGTGTTCCGTCGAAATTTTACTATGGAGCTTGGCTGTTGGTGTCATCAAGTCTGGACAAGTTGACTCTGCCCTTTTACGCGAGCGGACAATACTATGTATGCGAGAGCCCAGGGTCTAGTTTCCCTTGCCATCCCCGGTGTGCTTCCGGAAGTGACACCAACCTCGTCTCCTTGAGGCTTGTACTAGTTCAGGATACACTTAGAGATCAGTCAGACCACTGCTTTGGTGGCTCAGGTTCACGTAACTGGAAGGTTACAGGAACGACCAGACCAGATCGGAAAGCTTCAAGGCTGAACTGCGGGTCGACCATGCGCTGATTCGCATCTCTCTGCACTAGTAAGCGTTGCTTACCTGAAATCATGCTAGTCAGGAATAAGACAAACATGGCTGGACTAACTTTCGTCTTCTCCTTTTCTCTCTAGACTTCAATCCTCCTGTATATACACGAACTTGAAGCAACGTGCTATCGCCACTCGTTTAACCATCGCTTGCTCTGTCCTCTGATCCTATTCCGACTCATTTCCATTGATCATTCTCTGGAAACTCGATCGGGGACAGAGACAGAAAGGAGCATTCAGCAAACGAGGAAATTAAAACCAACGAAACACAGTCAGACAAATATTTTCCAAGATGAATCACAAATACTCACTACCGGGCTGGACGTATCCCAGGTCAGGGCGAATTGGTCGTCTAGCATACTTCGCAACCGTTACAGTCGTCGCTCTTTTCGTTTTTTCTCTAGCCTACGTCTATGTCGAAGAACCGCCGTTCTGGAAACCTGGCCCGCCTCAAACGCCTCTCGATGATATGGATACTGGAAGTGCACATATAATGGTTTCGCCAGGCTCCTCTCATGTCGACCCAGAACCATCACCGCTGCCACCGCTGTCATCGCTGCCTCGGCCTCCGTTGGGTTCAACGACGGGATCCTCACATGATGCAACTTTATCCGAAGATGATCTTGCTTCTGCTGTTTCCAGTCTGCACAAGCCAGAAGGGTTGAGGGTTGTTGGTATAATCTTCTACGGACGTCGCGATCGTTCTTCTATACTTGAATGCTATCTACGCCAAAATTTGGTGTCCAGTGGTGGCTGGTTGGACGAAGTCATTTTCGCGGCAAACACCGACAATAAAGAAGATCTCGCCTGGCTCGACCGAGTGGCCGATGCGTCGGGAGGTGACTACAAGGTCGTGCATATGGAAGAGAAGGGATATGGCAACGTTTATGAGGCCTCTTTCAAGGAACGAAATACGATTTATGTCAAGATTGATGACGATGTCGTCTTTATCGACCCGCAAGCCATCCCCAAAGCTGTCACCACCCTCATCAACAACCCGAATGCGTTGATGATTTCGGCCAATGTTGTCAACAGCCCTGCACTAGGATGGTGGCATTACCATTCAGATGTTGCGCGATCATACAAGCCGGAGCTAGTACCAAACGAAACTGCGCTCGCCTCACGCGGAAACGGTGCATGGAAGACTTCCGAACTACCGACATGGTCCGGCGACCACGATCTCGATTTCACAGTTTTCGAAAAGTTCCCAAACTACTTCAACGTCGACAAGCCGGAAGACATTCCCAAGCACCGTTGGTTGCCCACACGTAACGAAACGGATATGTACACTACAAGTATTGCCGCCACCAATGCGGAGGGCGGACCTCACCTAATCCAATGGGAGATTGGTGCGCAGAATCATTACGGTTTCTTCGAACACCTTGAGAACAATGAGTTGGGCAAGTACTTTTTGTCCAAGGATTATGGAAAAGGCACGATTTGGAATATGCGCGGATATCGTTTGAGTATCAACTTTATTGTCATGCATGGATCGGATGTGCTCGACTATATGGACATCATCACGGGTCACCCGCAAGGCGACGATGAGCATCAGTTGACCGTTGAGATGCCACGGTTGCTCCGACGACGTAAGTCTTTCATACATGACTTTTCAAGACCCGAATTATGCTAACTTTTGAGGAATACAGCCGTCCTTGTCGAGTCTCAATCCATCGTATCGCACTTCTCTTACGGACCTCAACGATGGCTCCACAAGACCGACATCATGGAACGCTACTTCAACTACGCAAATGACAACGTCTGCCCTGAGCAAAGTCTCATCGACCCACTGAATCCCGACAAGACATGGAAATCGCCATCGAAGCCCGCGACATCCCCCCAATCCTCTCCTTCATCCGCATCTACCACAAAACCACCACTCTCCTCGCGATTCTTTGTCCGAAGAAGCCTCGAAGACAATCAATGATCACCTCTTCTTCCTCCTATATTGTGACTTATTTACTTCGGATATCGGCGTTTCGGAACATAATGATCCCCAAGATCGGTTTCCAGCGGAGTACACGGGTGTATTCATACATACTTCATTTCTGGATTTACTATACATCTTCGCTTTCTCAAGTCGATACACATTATCGCATATACTATTTTTTGGAGCGGCGCGATTTCTTTACTTTTTTTTGTGGATGTCTCATGGGTTAGCATATGTTTCTGCATGACATACAGTACTATTTGTGTAATCTTCATTCTCATGTTGTATATAGCCAGACATGTGCATGATCGTCGACGGCCATAGTGTTCAAATGCCCTTACTCTCCGGGATTAATTATGTAATGTATCAATGTCACGGAGGCAGAATGACATACTGTATCATTTGAGCTAGGCGTCCACCTGGACAGTCTTTCATTTCCAATAACCTACTGCAGTGCTATCCATCATATCCATGACTCAGTGAGTATCATTCGATGACTCGATAATGATACAAAGTTCTGGTGGGTTCACTCGCGTGGCTGCAGGGACCCCCTGCATATCACGATCGACATTCTTCCACACTTCTTCCTTTTTTGGGTCAATTGATATTCTGCGATGTTACATCATTTCCCCATTCTCGAACATGTCGTTGTTTTAAACTTGATCCAAATTTGGACACACTCGATAAGGTTGAGACTCATTCCATGGATATCCCAACATGCAGGATCCAGGGACCATTATCACTTCTTTCCTTTTTGTCGTTTCCTTGAGGAGTGTCGCAGGCCAAGTCTGTAGCCTGTTTTCCAGACGATTATGAGTCCCGTTAGGAAGCATACTAGCGCTATGACCGTGAGCCAGTGTATCGTGCACATAATCAGGATCACTGCATCCTCCAAAATCGAAGTTGAGGGGAGACAGTCTGTATCAGTCCCAGGATCATCCTCTACCTCAATTTGTATTTTCTCATCTTTGTCAAGAAGTTCGAGTGGACGGTCGCGTTGGTTCTTGTCATCGTTCATGGCTGTCTTAGGTTTGTGCGTATCGATAGCATTCTCAGATGTTGGTTTGATTGTTACGGCTTTGCGGATTATAGACGATGACTGAGGGACTAATTCGTGGCTGGGAGGTGTATGTTTTAGACTTGACTGTGGACTTGACGGTGGACTCGACGTTGGAAGTGACTTTGGCAGTGACTTTGGAGGAGAAACCGCTCGTTCTCGAGACTGACGTGGAGGATCAGGGCTTTTCATGAGCCATTCATGGACTTTGTTGTATGTAGGAGGGGAGGCCATATTGGCAGTTCATATCTGAAGAATCTTGATAGACTCGACTGATTTTTGAGAGGGAAACTTATCGTGTTTCTCTCTGTTGGAGGACGCTCTAGTCATTAGATGGGGGAGGGGGGTTGAATAGCAGACTCGCAGACGCGAACCAGGACAGATACAGAAGGAGCACTTAAAATGACAGAAATCATGACCCATCTGAATACATTTACTGGAAGATTACGTTTTATTATACATGGTCTAGAAATCTGAGTGCTATCAAGGAGTTATCCAGTTATCAGTGGTGTTGAATGTCTCAATCTGTCTTTTTTCTACTCAGGACTGCTATTGTCTTGTGGAAAATAATGAACATGATCCCTTGAGTATGTAGGCGAGGAGGGGTTTGAAGACATGGTCCGCATCAAATTATCAATCACACAAGTTAGGCAACCACTTCCTTGATCAAGAAGATCCCAGGAACATTGTCTTCAGCCATCGACAGTCTAATCAATGTGCTCTTTCGTTTCACCCAAGCCCCCGTCAGTTTCATTTTCCCCTTCGCCCTGAACCTGGACATGAACGTAGTCCTCGCGCTCATCAAAGCTGTTCACAATTCGCTCCAGAGTTCCCCAAAAGCACCACCACAAATCCCATAGCCCAAGTATGTATGGCAGAAGAAAGAAGATGGTCAAACAGCCGGCTCCAAGAAAACCAAGCGCGGTGCCGATAAATAGGAGAGTCGCCACAACGTTGACCCCTTGGCTGCGGATGGTCCAGTACTGTGCTTCGAGGTCGTTGCATATTGCAAGCAAGTATTTATTGAAAGTCATAAGACTAGCCAGGACAGCATTGTGGGTAGTCTGTGGTGACTGCTGGTGGTGGCATTCCTCGCAGACAATCGATGGCGTGGTAGTTGGTCCTCGGTCACGGAAGAAGATTCGACCTACGGCCCTGATGATACGACGATACCATGAGCGTTCAAACAGTTCTACTCGAACCTCTTTCTCTTTCATGGCGGTGCTTGGTTCTTTTAGAGCTTGAGGAATATTCCTTAGCTTGGAGAGGTCCCAAATTTGGGTACTGTCAACGTACCTTTTCAACACTGATGCTTGAATTCAGCTCAGGTCTTTGATTGAAGGCCACTGAGTTTGGCTTTGATGACTGATCTTTCTGAAGGATATTGTATCTCATGTGAGGAGAGAGTAACGATGGGATGTGTGGCGTGTGAGATATGTCAAAGAGAGAAAATGGAAAGGAGAAAGACCGGGCGATGAACCAATTTATAGTGATAAGAGAGACGTCGTGAGAGACATCGTGAGTGTTTGCTTTATGGTTGCACATGTCATCTCCAACTGATCTCACATTCTGCTTCCTCTCGGGGCCTTTCTTTTCTCTTCAGAAATTTTTTGAGGTTTCTCCTCTCCATGGCCTTGATTTGACGTAGGCATGTTCCACCCAAGATCATTATCAACCACATTGTTGTTTTTTCCTTACCACCCACCACAGTGAATATCTAATATGCGTGATCATCAAATCTAAAACGGTCCTCAAGATGATCTAAATCTCAGTAGAACATCGACGTCGAAATTATTAGTAATGCTCATCGCCAAGAGTAAGACGGAGATAATAATCCAATCCAATGAGATAAACCCGACTTAATATGAATGTATTCGTAACCTCCGACCTAAACCCCGCTAGTTCAGGCAACTAATTTTAAATTCAGCAGTCAGCAACTGAGAATATTTCAACTTCTCGCATTCCCCAGTCATACATAGTGTCATGCCTACAACCTTTGTGGTACTGTCGCCTAACAATGCGGCGGGTCATCGCAAGCAGACCAGAGGGAGGCCTTTCAAGTCTTCCAGAGCAGCATCTCCAAATCGCCAAAAACGAAGTCAAGTGACGAGGGCTTGCGATTGGTGCCGAGCGCATAGAATCAAGTGCGATGACAATTATCCATGCCAGAACTGTAATAGCAGGCAGGGCCATTGCAGAAGACGGGAGCGAAGCAAGACGAGATCGCTCCCAAGTGCCGTGAGGTCAGTTCCAGCCAACCGTTAGAACATTCTGAAGCTAATCTGACACCGTGGTGAAGAGAGATTGAGAGATTGGAAGAACGTATTCGAGAACTGGAAGAGCAGCTTCAGAGACGGTCTAACCCTGTCAATGACGGAACACTGGTAACGGCGGCTCCGTCAGAGAAAGGCAATTCTGAATGGATTCAAGCTGGTTCAGGCAAGCGTCGTGAGGGTATCTATACCACTGCAGTTCAATCACAACGAAGCCAGTGGTACGGCTTATTATCAAATTTCTATTATATTACCCGTTTGAGATCAGATCTCACCATTGCCCTCCAGCAACCTCAGTCTGACGACAACATTCAACCCAACTCGGCCAGCCAGATTTTCGTCAGTCCAACTTCATCCAAACCAGCCGACTCTAGCCTGGAGGAAACCGCACTATCCGCAGACTTTGGGGCATCTGGAAGCTATTTGACTCCAACCCAGGAAGACTATTTTCTGAGTCTTTTCTGGGAATCGTATCATTGCACCTTTCAGATCTTGGATGAAGGCGAGTTCCGTGAACATTATCGATCATTATGGAAGACATCTTCTTCCACAAGAAAGCCCTCGCCTTTGGTCGATATCATCCTTGCCATATGCATGCAATACGGACTTGCTTTTCTTCCCCGAGATGTTTCTAACTCGGAACCCAAAACTGTCGTGGATGGCAACGATGCGACTATTGCAGGTAGATGGTACTACCATCGATCTCAAATGCTTCTGAACTCTCAACTCGAAAGCCCGTCGATGATGACACTCCAATGCCAGATTCTCGCTGTCAAATATCTCTGCAACGCCTCCTATCAAAACATGGCCTACAGTGGCTTAGCAACTGCTATCCGGACGGCACATTTGCTCGGTGTACATCTTGAGCCTCCGGTAGATATGCCGCGAGAACAAAGAGAGTTACGCAAGCGAGTATGGTGGACATTGTACTGTATGGAGTGTAAAACGTGTATGAAGCTTGATCGTCCGTGGAGCGCTCCGTTCTCACTTATCACTTGTCAACTACCAGCTGATGATCGGCAACTGGCTTTGATATCTGGCTCAAATTTTGCTTCTTATGGAGAGGATTTGACCTGGTTGACGTATACCTTGCAGATGACCAAGATGATGCTCGCTGTTCGAACGATATTTGTTGCCTTCGCCGACAAGTGTGGGGATATCGTAGCTAGCAACTTGGGCAGAGGTATCTACAAGGATCCCCAAACCCTCGAAGAATGTGCAACGTTTCTAGAATCACAGATGGCGGTGCTTCGCAGCTTCGAAAGCCAATTACCAGATGGGTTGAAGACTAAGCGGAAAAACGGTGGCGTACCTTTTTCAACCGATCGAACGATGCTCGATATCGAGTTATATGCCCCCCTTTGGCTTCAGCGACAACGCCTTATGTTCGAGCTGCTTTATCATAACCTTGCCTTGAATCTCTATCGTCCGTTCATATGCTTTCCCTCAACGTTCTCTGGGTCGTTAATCTCACCTCCGGAGGCCTCCGCGTTCTCTAATGCGACCCGAGTGACCGAGAGTCATGCAAACTCATGCATTGATCACGCCATGACCATAACACGTATGATGCATCAAGTCCTCACCAGCTCTGAAATCTTGAGCGGCATGCACGAAGCTTTCCATTTCCAGTGGAACGCGACAGTATCCCTCATCGGCTTCATCCTCGCATATCCCCTGTCGCCGTTGGCTCCTGAAGTTCGAGAGACCATCGACAATGCCATTGACGTATTTGAGACATTCGGCAAACACTTCGCGGTCGGAGCGAGCGCTGCGAACGTGACTCGCAACCTCGTAGCGAAAGCCGACTACCTCACTGAGCGTTTTCACGCCCGGTTGGCAAGCCTTGAGACCTCAAATACCCCGGACCTCCTTCATTCCTATCTTGGAACATTGAACGTTGACAACATGGATCCATCTCAGTCTCCAGATTTTATGGAATTGATGAATTTCCCGCAGTCGGGCACGACTGACTTGGGATTCTCGCTTGATCCATTCGCCGGTCTCGGGCAGTTCTACTCAGGGCACACGAACCCGGGTGACACTTGGGGTGCTTGACCAAATCGATACAGTCAGTAGAACCTGGCTATAACGAACAAGAGGCTTCTCAATATCTGAGATCACCATCGAGAGATTTCAATCCATATGATAATATCTGACCTGATATCAAATATAGTGATAAGGGGATCTTCTGTTCGTTATAGCCAGGTTCTACTATTAGGCACTGTTTCTGTATGTTTCTTACAGCATTTTTACCTATGTCTAGCACATTTGACGGCCGTTGTCTAAGTTCGCAAAATGAGAAATAAAATTAATTCCACTGGCACGGATATTTATGGTTCACAATCTGATATGATTCAGTACCTCGTCAATATGATGAATTGATCATCTACTCATAAATATCATGTCGCGAATTTTCTATAAACAGACTTTTTTTTAATTGGCGTTCATAAATTATTCCTAGTTCATCTTGATCACCGAGCGAAATCGGACGCTTCCCTTCAACATAGCATCTATAAACGCATTAGTAGCGGACTGCAAAAGAGGGCAATGAGTAGATATCGTACCATAAGCCTCATTGGCTTTCTCAAGAGGATACGTCTCAACCATGCACTTGATATCTTGCAGCTCGGCAAACTGAATTGCCTCTTCAGAGTCGAGTGCGTGTCCACTTGGCCATGAATGGACTGAAGTTCCATATCGTATCTGTAGTCTGTCAGCACAGCTGTTGTCTGTAGAAAATTTTGGAGTACACTAACCAGAATACCTGTATTGACCGGAAGATCCTCGACAACTAATCCAGGTTCTTAGACTATGCTACTTGAGAGGTATCCAAGAGTATACTTACCAGACAAAATAAGCAACTTCCCCTTAATCCCAAGTCCACCCAACAACGGAGTGATAGAGGCCTTGTCAGGTGCAGTCGACACAATCAAAGAAGCACCTCCCAGCTTCTGCAGTGCTGCGCCAAAATCTCCCTTGCTACCGTCGATATACTCATGAGCACCGAGCTGTCTTGCAAACTTCTCCTTTTTACTATCTCGAGAGAGCGCCACGACACGATATCCGAATTTGTTGGCATATTGCAAGGCGAGATGACCTAGACCGCCGAGGCCTTGAATGGCAACTGTTGAGCCAGGGGGCACTTGCATTTGGCGCATGGAGTTGAACACTGTTACGCCGGCGCAGAGCATGGGGGCGTATGTTGCCGCATCTACGTCGGGTGGAATGCGGACAGCGGCTTCTGAGCGGATGGTGCAGTATTCGGCGTCTATGACTAAAGTCAGCGAGATGCCAATTTCTGCTTTGAGAAGGTAGAGGAGATTGACATACATCCACCACCTCGTGTTACGCCATTTACGAGCTGGTTATCGCACATTTGATAATGTCCAGTCTTGCAAGCTCTGCATGTACCTATGATGGATGTTAGACATGACTCAAACTCCTCAGGGGCAGACAAGGTACCATCATGTCCTCCATGCCATCCACCACCAACACGATCACCAACCGTCCATCCTGAAACCCCGTTTCCAACAGCAGCAACTTTTCCAATTATCTCATGACCTGGTACCCGTGGGCTAGATTTAAAACAAAATTGAGCACTGGTTAGCCTTGATTACTCAGTTGGAATGCAAATAATAACATACAATCCACCTCCCATATAGTCATGTTGTGTAATGGTATCCGAGAAGCAAACACCGCAAGCCTCGACTTGGACCAGGATCTCGCCCGGGGCAGGAGGGCTAAGACTGGCCTCTTCGATGATCAATGAGCCACCGGCTTCTTTGAAAACGGCCTGTCGGAATTTTTTTGGTAGACTCATGTTGATTTGTATCAGATACTTGTAAGATTTCTTGGAGATCGCTTTTGAATTCGGCAGCTAATACGTATTCCGGAAGGAGTCCTCAACGATGAGATTGATCGAAGCTTTGTGTGACGGGGAAAAAAAAAATCGAATCGAGATCTATGAGGCAATGATCAATTTATACTCTTCTGTAACACAAATACATTCTCATAAGATACAGCACAGAACTACGAATGAGGGTTGGAGTTGCAGGAGCAACTAATTACCCAAAGGAGGAACCGGAGTTTGTCTAGCCCTAATTCGAGGGTGTTTCCGTTTTCGTCGCAATGATGGCTTCAACCATCCACTATTACATCACCAATCATGTTCGGAGCCATCGCCACGGTAAAATTTATTTGAGATCCATGCAAGTTTTGTGTGTTCTCCCTTTTCAGGCTGTATGCCCAAACAGTGCTGTGGTCGCTTCCTATTCGGAATCCCGGCTGCTCCGGAGCATATCGAATCATTGCACAGATCTACGTGACTTGCACGATCTGTACATCAGAATAGTTTTGAAGTCATATAAATTCAATTGACTGCATTTCTAATCTTAGATGTACGCCCTGTGTCTGACATCCAGGAACAGACTGTGTCACACAGCGGACTTTTGACTAATATGCAGGGGTTCGTGGCAACAAGGAATCCTGAGAAGGAGCCGAGTGAGGGTTCGAGAATGATAGAGTATATTTGTTTATAAGCTACGTCTGAATCTCTGAGAAGATGTCAATATAAGAGCCTCCATGACTCCAGATGTCCAGAAATCGTGATGATTCTCCAACAACTCGTCTTTCATACAAACTTCAGACAAACCTTGGAACCAAGTCCCGATTCATTCCCATATCTATTATCAACAAGCGAGTCTTCGTAACTGATCGACCAACATCATATTTGGATTTTTTTTATCAGTAACAAGATTGTCAATCCCGTTCATAGACACCATGACGGCTGAAGGCCAATGCAACTGTGGCAGCATTCGAGTAACCGTCGACGAGGTCCCGGATGGCTGTATTCTGTGCCACTGGTGAGCAATATCAGATCTTTGAATAAATAGTAAGACTCGTATGAATTTATTGACTAACTGCCTGATGACAGTGATAATTGTCGACGATCAGGCGGTCGTAAGTTCTTGCTTTTCTTTCGGGTTGATAGTGATCCAGTTCCTTATTGAATCTCGAGAGATTTGGCTAACCATATCGCAAATAGTATCATCGGTCAATTTCCTTCTCAACGAATCTAATATCGCGGTCCACGATCCCAATAACGTTCTACGAAAGTATACGGACAGGAATACTGCCTCTGGAGGAGTCATAGAGGTATGCATAAAGCCTCGAGCTATCGAAACCGATAACAAATAGTTAACTTCAATCGCTTTCAGCGACAATTCTGTGGTACATGTGGAAGGTAAGCCACATCAACACAGGCTTTGTTTCCAGATCAATGTCCTAACTTCAGGTCTTACAGCCCGATCTTGTCTCTCGTGCTCGCGGATTCAGGGAGCGTCTTCGTGAAAGCGTCTTTATTGAATGTTGAAGATATACCGCAGCCCAAGAAGGAGAATTTTCCGCATAAGAAGCCTCAATGGATGGGAGAGGTCAATCATCTTTGAGGCGCTTGGCTTGGGGAGAATAGATAATCATATTGACATCTCAGTATGACTGTTCAATGTGTACCTACGTACTTGATTTTTCCTGACGCCCCGGGACTTTCCTCTTCCATTTTAGTGCTCACCCTTTTACCGCTTTTACTCCCTGAGTAGGATTGAGCACGCCCATAAGTGCTCGTTAACATATTAGATTAGTGAGCGTTACATAAGCTCGTTAAGATGCTCAGTAATCTACTGCTGAGTATACTGATTTGCTTACTGAGTATAATGTATATCTTTATACATCACTGCTAGCTACTCTCCTCTATGAGTTATAGAGCTATAATGTTAACCTTAGATTCTTATACTTGGTCTTGCGATGCCTTATTTATCTACTTGACCTTATTTTGATAGTACTTGTAAACTATTCTCCACGTTAGGGATCCTAAGTTGCTAATAAGTAGTATTAAGGAGTATTAAAGGCTATAAGAAGTTATAGCTTAACAGCTAGTAAATTGTAAGAGGGGTTTACGAGAACGTAGTAGTACGGGTAGGAGGTATGGCTATAGTAAAACGTAGGTACAATTGTCATCACCAGCACTACCATTGTTTGGGAGACAGCTTAAACAGCCGATTAAACATGCTATCCTCGCTGTATCTGGGGCCGCGAACTTTGGACCGGCATTGTACTTTCCGTTGTTTGTATAGTTGGCACTAAGACTTTTCAAGGTGAAGCTTGATAGCACCTCTCCATGGAGTTGATCGTGGGCAGATACTGTACTGATCGGGGAGCGCTTCTCCAGTTATGATTGTTTGCTTTGGCGGCCCCTTCGTACTATCCGTATACGCCGCGAAATACGTGCTAAGTCTATCGGTCTATATTTGTAACCGGTCTTTGTTGTCTACCTCCTGTTGGATTATCTTATCATAGCGATGCATTTTCATTTTTCGACCTTCAAGAGGTTCGGCGTCCCACCTGACCACTACTGTGGAAGGGTGACTGTGACGCAGAAACAGTCTCTTTGTCCTCATGTGGACCTACAAACCTGCTTATCACAAGGGCTTTAGGACCTCCTATTGAAACATGGCCATTGCCGCTTGTCCTTGTATCCCAACATGTGTAGTCTCCACCACCCCGCATACGACTGGGTTCACGTGTTGCTTGACGAGAGAGTAGACATCTAAGGGACGATTTTTGCAAATCAAGCGTGTGCTCTCCTGAGTATCCTTCGCTAAAGAGTGAGTCGTTTTACGTCCCAGCAGCTTGGTCGACCCCTGTCAAGGTGTCCAGCAGGACAATTTTTGGCCGCCTGCGACTGTGTTTCCGGTCTCTCCCTGAGTCCTATAATATCGAGTTCGATATCTCCTGTGTCAAACTATAATGGTACTTGGAAGACAGCGGTGAGATACTTAAATGCCGGATGAGCTAAGGGCTCCATAGTAGGGCCTTTTCGAAACACAGCTCTACAGTGGACCGATCCTGGGCCCGTTGCGGGACTGGGAGACATCACCCGCTCGCCCACACGGAGTGAGGACGCCTTTGGACCATTTCCGGATACTTTAGAGGATACTACTGAAGAGAATGACTCTGTTCTATCTCTAAAACTGTGCTCTTGTCCCCAACCAGGATATCCCCCAAGAGTGTTTCTTTTATCGGGCTTAAGTTGGTATGAAGATTTTCCGTGGCTGATACCGATGGTAGGTAATGTGATGTCAAAAGCGTACTTTCAAGTGAACAAGGGTAAGCGATTCTTTTCCGAGCTGACATCAGGGCTCCAAAACTGTCTTTGCATGCATTCTCAAGGAAACAATTCAAAACTTCGTTGTAAGTTCATCAATTGGGGAATGTACGAAGCCTCCAACCTGGATACAATCTGCCGTGACATCGTGGTGTATATGTTTTTCCATGCAAAGACATCACAGAGAAAACAGTCATCCTTACTGAAAGAAGAATCTACGACGTCTTGAAAATAGTTTTTTTTTGCAATTCTGCGTTCCCTCATCTGTCCTGTGCTTGCACGCTATTGCGGACGGCGGTGACAAGACCTGAGTTGTGTAATTGGTACCTAATAATAGATAATGAAATGTTTATATGTGATTACTTCATTGCTTACTGTTAAATTCTTCGATAGTCACAGTTGTATCAAATTTTCAAGTTCTAGATATACTTCAACATGCTTTGGAATTCCTCGGGATCTACTTGTCACGCAGATCTGAATCGTCCACGAGGCCACCATGGCTGTGAATTCTCGAGCCGGACTCTTGCAACTCATTCCACCCGTCGATGGTCTGCCGGATATTAGATTTAGTGCCCCGTAGACCATAAATGGGTCGAGACTGGGAAGATCCGTAATACGTCGTAGCGCGGTTGCGGCCGAAAAATGTAGGGAAGAAGCTAGCCAGCGCGGACCGGAAGGCGGGAAGTGAAGCACAGAAGATACCTAGGTTGGCCTCGATGACGGTCCACATCGACGACCCAATGCTGTTCCAGGTTACGTCGAGGTGAGAAGTGGCAAGGTCGAGCGTGGTGATGCGGAGGATTGAGGTGATACAAACGCTTGACGGCCATGTTAGAGAAGCTGCAAACAAAGGAGATCATAGGAAGCATACGCACAATATACCTACGGCGAAAATCCCATAAAGCAGAAGCTTCTGCTGTGGAGAAAGTTGCAGCTTCTTGATAACAGGAACTGGGAGCAAGATGATTGCAATGTCACTCAAAATGTTGAACGCCGCGTTTGCGTACCAAAAAGCAGTTAGATCAATGCATGTCCCTTTCTCTGTCTTGTCGAAAGCAAAAGCGATCGGCGTGCACTGGAAAATGCTCGACATCACTGTTCCAATCGTGAAAGCAATGATGATTGCAATGGAGACTTGACACGTTCTTTGGAACCATTGTGTGATAAAGATTCTGAGATAGAGAAGGAGGATGCTGATCTTTGTCAGCCCAATGTTGACTTTGTACAGGATTTGTGCGACAAAGTAGACCTGTCCCGGATTTTCCTCCGCCAACGTCAGCCATAAGTAGCAAGGACGAGTTGAGTTTGCAATTATTCCCACCTTCAGTGTCTTCGCAAGTAGTGCCGTATCCTGGATTTGTCCGACGTGTTTGCCAAAGGTCCACTCGCAAACTGATGAAAGGGGTGTTAGTCTACCTCCGCTTGCTCTGATAAACATGACATACGAAAGATCATTTGAATCGAGACGACTTCCGCAAATATCTGCTTCGTTAGTCATATCCACAGATTGTAAAATCCTAGAGAGAGCGAGTACTCACTGCGGAGGCTAGGATTGTCCAGTCATCCACACCCACCTTTCCAGAAACTTTCTGAGATACTAATCTGGTAATGACAACCAGCGGCGTGAATATGCAGAAGAAGAGAGATGGGTAGGAGAGCCGGTAGGAGATATCAGGAAGGTCTCCGTAGTGACTGAAGAGCGGCATCCTGCCACTTTCTAAGGAACAATTTGAAGAGACTACTCCTGTGATGTGCGATTATAACAAAAGGGTGAATGTAATCCTAGAGCATTGTTCTGTATCTAATTTCAGCCCTTCTAACAGACTTATATGCGAACAGTCCAAGACAAGGCAATCAAAGGATTGATTCGGGCCATCCTAAGATCTGCTAATCTAGAGCCCACTCAAATGCCTGCGAAACATACAAGGGTTCACCCATGGCTTGTCTGAATGTCAACCCATGTTACGATGTAAGGCATTGACTCGCCTTTTTGATATCACGGTAACTACCTTGACTGCGTTGATTTCTGGAATATGGTTAAACGAATGGTAACCTCAATCTGATAATAGGCATTGATAGTCATATTCAGGCCTTTGCATTATTCGCCATTTCGAATTTGGTGCTGGTATGGAGTTGCGAGATTGTTGCAACGTCTTGATACATGACTAGGCAAATAATGAGCACATACAGTGACCTCAACGGAATCAACTAATTGCGTTATTACTCCACGCAGTAAAATTGGGAATTAACAGAAAGGAATGAACTTGGGAGTCGAATCGCCTGATTTATGATTAGTACTATGTAAATAGCCTATCCAATATCACTACGTCTTGTGATCGAGTTGTGGTAAAAGGGTGGGTGGGTTCAGGTCATTGACACATAGTCCATATTCAAGGGTCCATGGCCGATGGACTTTCCGGTATGCCCGGTCTGTTCGCCTTCAGGGTTCGCAATTCCATTATTCCGCGGTGGTACATAATGTGTGATTGCTGACAGGGATGTTGCATAGTAGAGCCATTTTTATTACATCTCACTGCTTATTTTAGAGTAACACTTCTGTTGATTTAGTTGAGTTACTGGGATAATGGCCAATTATCCGCGATAGTGCGTTTCCAAATTTTAGCCATTAAGACTTTTATACATTAACGGAGCATGTCATCCCTTGAATCGATTGTTGGCAGTGACCGGAGGTCGTATAATACCTATGGTATCACGTCTAGTTATCACAGACCAAGCCCTAAAGACCTTAGTGCGGCACAGATTGTTGTTCATTGCAGGCGTTTGATGGCCCTAAAAAAGATTGTCCCTGCAATAATAATGTCACTCTATCTGCATACAAAGGAATGAGTAATTAAGTGAGTTGTAAATGGGAACATTATTGGCTATCTACTCATATTGATTAGATTGATGGTAACGGGCTAGAACCACCACTTCACCAACAGTTTAGGGCATACTATGTATATTTGCGTTTTCTTTCTTTCTTTTTTGCGCTAATACTACTTTGGAATTCCGACCTGTGGTGCTATGAGAAACTAAGGTGAATACTCCATAGTATATTCGATATCAAGAGAGTATTAATACAACCTCTAGTTGCGTGGTATGGGTCCTACCCCGATTTGCCTGGTACTAGATAGTTCATTTGAAGCAAAGATACCATCTGTCGACATGATTGCTCCCTGGGAAATCCTCTCCATATAAAAGGAAATACGCCATTGCAACAGCACTTTATCGACCGCTCTGTAACTCTTCGTTCTAGCATGTGCCGCTTTTGGTCTCTCTCGTCGGTTGGAAAGTAGGAATAAAATAACAAACAACACTACCGCATTCGGAACAATCCTGCCGCGAGACAGGGAGCTAGTGCATCGTAATACTGATCCTGGTGACTTTATATATATTATATTACCGTATTATAGCAAGAGCGATCTACTAATTAACAGAACAGAAAGGGATTGGAGAGTGGTTGTCTCTTTGATCTCTTTTCGTCGAATTTTCCTCTGTTACCTGGGTCTGGTGCCTTGTTTTACTTATTCCTTGTTCTGACTGTGGTTTCGTGGTTATTATTTGACAAAGAGCGTGAATTGAAAAGTTCTTTTTAGCCCACAACTGTACAAATTGTTCTGGGATCAAGATGTCCGCACCAGCCACCACACAATCGACGGACAAGATGCCTGATCAAGAAATCAAATCACACCACGACCATCCTTTAGACGTGGATCCAGTATTGGTTAAGAAGATCATGCGCAAGATCGATATACATCTTATGGTGCCCCTCTGGATAATTTTCGCTCTGGGTTTCTTGGACCGTATCAACTTAGGCAATGTTGCTGTCTTGGGCATCATCCCGGAACTGAAGCTTGGAGCAAATGGGCTCAATATCGCTCTTCAGATTTTCTTTGTCCCCTACATTCTACTAGATATTCCCAGCAACATCGTGCTCAAGAAAGTCCGCCCCTCAACATGGATCAGTATCTTAGCCTTCCTATGGGGTAAGTTGAGTCTATTACTTCTCTCTCTTTTTTTTTTTTTGCTCGTTTTTCTTACTTTGTAAGCAAAGCTAATGACTGTCTCCAGGTATCGCGTGTATGTGTCAAGGCTTTGTCAAGAACAAGGGGGGTCTGATTGCATGCCGATTCTTTCTTGGTATCTTCGAGGCAGGATTTGTGCCCGGATGTGCCTACCTTATGTCGATGTATTACAGGCGTCATGATTTCCAAAAGCGATTTTCGCTATTTTGGGTTGCGGGTCTTGTTGCTGGTGCCTTTGGCGGTCTCCTTGCGTATGCTCTTTACCATATGAGCGGATTGAGCGGGTATTCTGGATGGAGGTGGATCTTCATAATCGAGGGTCTACTCTCTATCGCAGTATCACTTCCGGCCAAATTCTTGATTGCCGATTGGCCAGAGGACGCCAAGTTCTTAACGACTGAGGAAAAGAAGATTCTGCAACAGATCCAGTCTGCAGATGTTGGTGGCGGTGCTCAGATGAACCGCCTGAATAGAGCTGCCTGGAAAAGGATTCTGACTGACTGGAAGCTCTTGGTTGGGAGCTTGATTTATATTGGTATTACCGTGTCCGGATATGCCACAGCTCTGTTCATTCCCAGCATCGTGGTATCTCTGGGCTACTCCGGCATTGAAGCTCAAATTCACAGCATCCCTATCTGGATTGTCGCTTCAGCCGTGACTCTTGGGGTCTCAATTGTAACTGACCGCTTGAAACATCGCTACGGCTTTATCATATTCGGCGTGATCTTCGCTAGCATTGGCTATATAATCCTCCTCTGCCAGGGTCCTCTACACGGCGGTCTGAACCCGCATGTTCGTTACATGGCGGTCTTTTTTGTAACGACTGGCTGCTACATCGTTCAGCCGGTTGCCATTGTTTGGATGGCTAATAACCTCTCGGGTCATTACAAGCGGGCCATAGGTTTAGCTATCCAGGTTGGAGTTGGGAATATTGGCGGTATCATTGCTAGCAACATTTTCGTGTCCACCCAAGCACCACGATATTTTGTGGGCTACGGCGTTGCACTTGCTATGTTGCTGTTCAGTGGTATTATGTCGACGCTGTTTGCTATTGGTCTGACTGTGGAAAACCGGAGTCGTGCGGAGGGGGAACGTGATGACCGTCTACAGCTCGAGGAAAGTATCCTCAACAACATGGGTGACGATGATCCCCGCTTCCGCTTTACCCTGTAGAGTGTTTTGTTTGGCTCTTGGTGTGAGGTAGAAAAGCGGACGCACTGACAGCAAAAGTGAGCAGTTAGTGGCCACGTACTTAGCCATATATGTTTGTACCAATTTGTATATTTGCTATGTAGAGCAAAGTTTTACTAGCTCGCAGGGTGGTATACGCATCAGGAATATGTCACCCACTGGAAACTGCGTATATAGGATATCCTCATATCCTCCATTGAGGTATCAACAGGCAGTTACTTGTGTAGAGAAACAGACAAGCATCATGTTTCTCCCCTTTGCCAGATCTATTTCCTAGAACTGCCTTCGCAAACAAGTTGATCCCAAAACAACTTTTCTACCCAATTTGTGTGATCGGGTGATTAATATATCGAACATCGCTCATGGAATACCATAATTGCCTTCATACATTAAGCGCGTGGTAAGTCGGGAGTGAAGATGTCATCACGAAAAGTACGTCAAAATCAGGACGGCCAGAGAAATCTGCCGGTCAGCTTCGACACCACGCTGGTCGCAGTCATGCAGATAATGTATGTTGGTGGACCCGCAGCACTCCGAGACGGCGCTGGTGAAGTAAACAACTCGCCCTCAATTCAGTTCACTCTTAGCATGTGAGCACGTTAACACGCTTGTTAACCCGGCCTGTCGTGATTCACACACTCTCAATTAAGTACAATGTTAACATGGCTTGTCGTGTTTCACACGCCTTCAATTTAATTCACTGTGAACATGTTAACCCGCATGTTATCATGGGTCGTCCTGATCTCCACACGCCCTCAATAAGTTCACTGTTACCATGTTAACTGCATGTCTCGTCGTGATTTCCACACGCCTCAAAATTACTGAAATGTTAACGTGGTTCATCATGATCTTCACACAGCCTCAATTTAGTCAACATGTTAACATGTCAACATCACTCGTCGATATTGGTACAAAGTCCAGATTCGACTCGCTATTCGTAAGCAAGGAAAGCATGTAGAAGTTCTCAGCAGGCGCCAAATCGGGCCTGACATGATACCGACCTACCGCAATGTTGTGGCCGCACTAAACAGACTCGCATCGAGCATCTCGGAAGTGACGAGGGACCATTTCGCAACGAGTCTGTCGTAACACAGGTAGGCTTGTCTCCAACTATTTCTACTCATCGGGAAAAGGAGGACCTACAATGTGGATGGGGACAATGCTATGGCACGAAAGATCACTTGTGATTGTTTTAAGAAGACGAACTGGATGTACAGTACGTACATGTACATTGTTAAACGAGAAATTGAGATTTCGAATTCAATCGCACCAGAATGTAGAAATTTCGTAGACCTCACAAAAGACCTGCCTTGTCGTTCTCACCGGGAGAGACTCAACTATGAATCTACCGCCAACGACTGGCCGTTCTGCCAGTCTATTGTACAGTGTACCAATGCTACTATACTATTACATGACCTG
Organism: Talaromyces liani; assembly: GCA_022814505.1. Classification (NCBI taxonomy): domain Eukaryota; kingdom Fungi; phylum Ascomycota; class Eurotiomycetes; order Eurotiales; family Trichocomaceae; genus Talaromyces; species Talaromyces liani. The sequence goes on from JAKLNL010000001.1 coordinate 650,929, forward strand.
CGCATCGATCTTCGTCCCATCCCTCGAGAACGTGTGGAGTATCCGGAATCAACGCAGACAACAACGATACACGGTATGCGTTCATTGAGGATTCACGACGGTGTAGGCTCGATGCCCAGTCGTTAGTCGGACGGGGAGGCAGCGATGGTTTCATCCTAGCACCTATTCTGTAGGCATTCCTTGATCAAGGCAAAGTTGAGAAAGGAGTAGGAACTAGGAGCAGGTCGGCAATGTGGTCCCAACCCAGATTGTCGCAGAGCGAGCGTATGGCGAGCTTCAGGCCTGTACCTTCCTTGTACTGCCTACATAATAAAGTGACGATCCATAGATCCCGCAGAGTGTATATAGGGTGTTTGGTAGGCTTTTTTCTCCTCGCTTGAATCTAATATGATGTCCTCTCCTCGTGATTCTCCGAACCACTACGGTCTAGCCACCCTTTCATTTCTGTTATTACTAGCTGTTCCTTCTAGTAGGCGTCTATATGGAGTTATTATTATCCTAGTTGATTTATACAGCCTGATTGCTATTAACTATTAATAAGCGGTACTTTTGGATTAACACGAGGCTGTAGATGATAAAGGGTGGCTACTGGACTAGATGATATAAAATTAGGGTACCTTTTGCTTCCAGTGGTGCGCATAACCTATCAGAGCAAATCCTACTCTTCCCTTCTCTTCCCTTCTCTTTCTGTACTCTCTGTAATGGAGGCCTAATATTAAATAAGAAAGCTGATTGATCACGAGATGGCGGACGTTAAAATGCACTATTTTACTGTAGGTTGGATCTGCAAGGAAGCCTGTAGTCTGGCCGTCGCCTTGAGCATATTGGATGAAGAATATAATACCCTTTTTGTCGCCTCTAAGGTGATAGCAATGTGTATTGCTTTGGTTGCATTGATTTACTCAAATTTATGCTCTACGGGCTACTGGGTGACAGCTCTAGTATAGAGATAGCTATAGTTGTCCATGATATGCACTAAATCTTTCTAGACTTGAAGCTTATCTTTCTCCTAGGCTTGGTGGGAGCGATTTACCACAGCTAACTTAACATTTGGCTAGGTGATGTGGTATTTGCGGTACCTTCAGACGGATTGAGCTAGATTATTTAATACTTGCTATAGAACAGCATCAAAGTGATTTGCGTATTGAGACTACCACTCAGATTCTTACTCGAGTGTCTTTATTCTTTCTAATATTAGGTGCAAGAGTAGCCAATTAAGATTGTGTGGTGGATGGATAAAGCCTTCGCGAGATCTCTGTAGTTAAAGAGATCCTATAGACAGCTGAAGGGCTGACCTGACTAGCTTTTCTACATAAACTATGTTTATGAAGAAGGATATTATTATAGCTAGTGTAATCTGTCCTCCCTTGTCCCCTATTAAACAAGATAGAATATCTCCCATGTTTATTATAGAGGTATTATGACTAGTGACACTATTGTGATGGATGTAGTACTATGAGATGATATTAGCAAATAGACTAGTTGTCTTTGTGTCGATCGAGGCTCTACTAGTATTATAGGAATAGATGTGCCTGTGATTATAGTAGGTTATATTATGATATATGTAGACTTACACTCCTAATATAGGGCGTGGAAGGGTTATACAGCAATGACTAGGGCTGCTGTAATTGTATTGTTTCTAGATTCCCACCCACAGATGTTGTGGGATATAGAGGCTAGTAGCCTTGATATATCGACAACTCTGTTGTGGATTCTAAGCTCGGCCTAAAATGACATGACTGCTATGGAGAGTGACGGGACTGACGTATCCTTCGCCAAATCGGCGGAGTCATGGTCGATGGTAGGTGGAGATACCGAAAGCCAGGACTCCTTCGTGAACAGCGCTCTGACCCCGTCCACCGGCAGTACGGCGACCTGGAGATGAAGCGATGGGACTGCCAACGGCGTTCCGCATCGCCCTTGGAGAGTGAGCATGCGGAGGCTCACATTGCCCCGGCACGAAGCAGGTTCTGGAAACGGGCCGTGAAAATGTGGACGGACAGCCACACGCTACCAGAGACCAACCCACCGCGCCGGAATACAGATCGGATCAGAAAATTCAGATATCACTGCTCGCCACTATATCAGGTGGCAGATGTGCTGAAGGATCTTAAGATAGAAATACTGGAAACTATCAACCTATTTACATTAGCCCTATGGGAGGAGCGTGTGCAGACTGACTAAATAAAACTCTAGAGATAGAGACTGAAGGAAGGGGATTAATGTAGATTGCAGTAAGCAACTTAGCGCGAAACGAGGTAGCAGAGTTTGGTAGAGTGATCTAGAAGCAGTCGCCCAGTATATAAAACTGAAACTAAAGACCTTCTCTATCACGCTAGGCATAAGATCAGAGCAGAACCTATATTCAGGGGAGCTAGTGGTAATAGCTTATGCATTAAGGATACTACTAGTAACGAAATTATACAGAATCATACTACTAACGAGTAATAAAGCAGCCGCACTCATGCTAAAGAACCTTCAATAATAGTCAGGCCAGGAACACGTCTGCTAAATATATAAGTTGGTCAGAAAGCTATGGGAAAACAGAAATTAAATTACTATTCTCTAGTCCCTACAAGTAAGAATAATATCAAGTTCGAATAGCTACCTAGGTATGGTAAGATAGAAGCAGGACATCAGGGACGCCGCGATTGTGGTCTAGTTGTCGGTGTACATGATACGTTGAGAGCTTGTACGTTTCAAAAATGATATTGATTTAAACATGAAAAGTCCGCAATGTTCAGTAAGAAACGAATCAATATATGTAACAAAAGAAAACAACCTCTTTTCCCGTGCCATCATTCCCGTACAAGTAATAACGCCCCATAAGATATGCACGTAAAAATGAAACGCCTTTATTCATCGGGGTACCTTTCCATCCTTCCAAAGAAACCGAGAATCTCATTACTATTGAGATTCATTAAAACGTGAAATGACCAAAATGACACTTAGCAATCCTTCGCAATGCTGACCGGGTATAAATGAACCCACATGGGGTGGCAGAAAAGAAAATTAAAAAAAAAGGTATGTTTAGAAAAAAAATTAGGTCTTGAAGCTGTGGATGCGCACTTCACAGTCTTCGCTGCCTGTCACAAAACAGCTGTCACCTAGCCCAACGCAGGTGACAGGGCCGGAATGTCCAGTAAAGGTGCGTTCACATTTACCAGTCCTTGGGTCCCAGATCTTGACCATTCGATCTTCGGCACCCGATACAATGCGCAGTGTATCGGCAGACAATGCCCAGACACCTTCCAAGTGCCCGAAAAAAGTTCGTAGGCAGCGTCCGGTGTATGTTTCCCACAGACGGATAGTCGAGTCCAAGGCGCTGGTAAGGATGTACCGTGGAGGTGCAGGACGATCACCTTCAAAGAAAGCCGCAGTTGGTGAGCAAGATACTTGGCTAAAGGGCGATTCATCTCCGGATACGGACGCGTTGCTGTCTTCTTCGTGACCTGCGTCGTGATCCTCTTCGAACTCGAATTCCCTTGGCAAAGGGATAACTTGTTGCACCTGGCCCACATGGCCTTGGAAAGTTCGTATGCATTGTTTAGAGTCAAGATCCCACAGTTTGACTGTGCAGTCGTCTGACGCAGAGAGCACCGTTCTGGAGCAGCTGTCAACGCGAACAGCGTTGACCCAGTCAGAGTGGCCTCTTAGAAGGAATGTAGACTTATCCTCAAAGTTCCAAATCTTGACGGTCTTGTCAGTCGATCCTGAGGCCAAGATGCTGTTTTGAAAATGCAATCCTATGATACCACCGAGATGCCCAGTATACGTGGAAATGCATTCTCCGGTCCGCCAATTCCACACCTTTAGAGTGCGATCTATACTTCCGCTGATGAGCTTGGTGTCGTCAAATTGCAAGCAACGAATACCCGAAGTATGTCCAGTAAGAGTACGAAGTTCCTCGCCGGTCTCCATGTCCCATATTTTAATAGTCGTATCATAAGAACCAGTGGCAAGAATGTTGTCCTCGAATTGCAGACACATGACTCCATTCGTATGACCTTTGAAAACTTTAACTGAGCATCGGCCATATTTCCAATTCGTTCCGACCTTGAACCGGTCTTTGTAAACATCCTTCCAGGGTCGAAAGTTGGTTTTGTGGAGATCGGTATCCTCCTCTGTCGGCAGGCGCTGGCGTTTGACAATCTGAGAGTTGGATGCTTCCAAGTCTTCAGCCGTACGCTTCACACCCAAATTTGCATCAACCGATTGTGCAGTGAAAGATGACTTGGGAGACACGGAAACGCCCAAGGCACGTTTCTCAATTTGTTCCTTTGAAGCTCGTAATCGTTTACGCTCAAGCAACGGTAGTCCCCATCCACATTTTGTACATTTGCGATGGATATGTTGTTCGCACATTCGGTGCCAAACGACGTCGTCGTCGGCCAGACATTTCCAGCCTCGAGATACTTGAGCGGCGCGGCAAAGGGAAGCGGTGTCGAGGTAGGAAAGAATTTTGAAAGAGATTTCAGGTGGGAGCGCAGTGATAAAATCGATGCGAATGAGGTCTCGTACGCTGCTAGATATCAAGGACAACTGAGGAAAGCAGCATTGAGCGAGAATGCCCCGAAGCATAAGCTCTCGCTGTTTTGCGGGGGCAGCCGAGAACAAGGACCACACGTGGGCTATCCCTTGTTGATCGCTTTGTGGGAGAGATTGCAACTCCTTTTCTTCGTTAGTATTGCTATCCACCGGCCAAATGTCCGACTGAGATGAACGTACCCATTGCAGGTGATCCATGGACGGTTCGTCGGCTTGTCTGCGACATTTCAGATCGGGTCTGTGGCGGTAACAGTATCTGGAGTTCATGTACTTGGGTGGAGATCCTGCGGGTTTGCTGGAGTCTGTTCCAAGGGGAGCATATTGGCTTGGGATGTGTTTAGCCAGGAAAGGAGCAATGTTTTCGTCGGCCAGTTTCGCTTTGGATATTGCTCGTTCTTGGTTTGTGTGGTCATCGGTCAATTGATGTGATTCGGAAGAGTTGTCGAAAATCGACCGTACGCCATTGTAGGGAGTCATTGTATTGTCCTCCGGTAGGCCTTGTTTGCGGGGAGTCGGATTGAACAAGGATTCCTTTGCATCCTGCAATGCCGAAAGCTCGTCGTGCATACCTGGCAGGTGTATTAGTCGAGAAACAAGAGTGTATTCCCCGGTCAAGTCGAGTGAAAAGTCGTTGTTGGGTTGTCTTATCGCAAAGCAGTAGTCATCGAAGGTAGCGGCGAGCGGAGAAAGAAGGGAATTTAAGTAAAAAGCCACACAAGACAGTCGCAACGGAGATGCCTGATCATTCCAGGGGCTGACTGCAATGACAGATGAAGGGACATCTGGATTTGTCAGAGGAGAGGCGTTGGTTTATTAGTAGTTGACGACGGCGGCCGGCAGTCTGGCGTGATTGTAGTGAGATTGGTCCAAGTAAGACTCAGAGTAAGTACCCGGATGGAATCACGTGCGAGATTTGGCTGATATCGCCATTCCTCTGGCAGAAATCTATGCGCAGCCAATCACAGCGAGATCACGCCATCGCGCCCGCCTTGCCGCCTTGCAAAACTGGCAGTCACGCCATCGGCTGGCTTCTTTCCTGTTTGGGACGAGCGACCCGCCAGTGCGTTCTTTCCCCGGATTGGATCTGGACCATGTCCCGTGACTTCCGTCTTTATCTCTCAGCTTCCACTCTAGTAGAGGTCAAGCTCCTATCTTCGTTACTTCTTTCCTTGCCGGACGTCGTCATTCATCCAACGGATTAGGCATCCCCCCTGAGACTGATGATCCTTGACTGTGGCTATGAATCACGAAATGTGATTGATCCACGGAGTCTCCGGAAGTAAACCAGAAGCTTGGACATAGCTCTCGAAGCTCACTAACCACTCGTTCGACGACAGTCGGTATCAAAATTCATCAACAAAGCACGTCTTCAACAGCCATGTGCTAGCATCAAACTCCTTTTGAGCGATTTTGCAACTTTTACGACCTGCCAGTATTGACCGTCCCATTATTGGGGTCTGCCAGTTGATCTCTCGATTCATAAACCCAGCCAATGACTATTTTCTTGTCCATGCATCCCGGTTGATTGAAATTAACTAATATAGTCCGAAATGTCGCAATCCTCTGCTGAAACATCCTCACCGCCTCAATCCAAAGCACAGTCCATCGATCTAGGCCCCCAAAGAGATGCAGACCACGACTCCCATCCATTAGCCGAAGAGCCCAAATCCCAGTTGGACACCTTGATCTCGTATCTTGTCGCCGCGAAACGGTCTTTATCGTCCATATACCATGTGTCGCGCGCCGATGAAGTAGTCAACGCAGCTCGGAATGCTTTGGAGGAAAGTGTTGTGCTATCTGCCAAAACAGGTTTTCTCAGACGGGGCCAGAAAAATCAGATTCGATTATTGTATAATGTTCGGGGTGAAATTGAGAATATTTCCCACCGGGGACGCGCTGAGTTTGCCGCCGTGCTGACAGAGCTCGACGATGTTGACGAACGTTTGCGTCAAACATTAGACAAGCTACGGCAGACAGTTGTCCACCCTTCCTTCCGTCCAGAAGGCGAAGAGCCGAAAAGTCTTTATGATTTTGTGGACGAACGTGGTGTAGAGGAATTGCAAGTAATTCTAAAAGCTGCCATAGACCGAACTACTGCGGCTCAATCTCAGCTAGACACCTCCAGCTCGAGTTTCGATGAGGAATTACGTGCCCTTCAACATGCCCTGGGTAGATATCGTACTACAATGGAGCTGGCCTCTTCACGCTCCTCGCTGTCAGCATCTTCTCCAAGCGCATCCAGCCCTGCATTAGTGTCTCCGTCAAGCATACCACCCATGCTACGATCGTTAGAGTCTCATGCGCAGGAGATGGCGGATCTACTTGAGTCTTTGGTACATCATTTCGATAGGTGTGTGACCGCCGTAAAGCACACAGAAGGCGGCGGGGCGGTTGCGCGTTCTATCACTGGAGACATGCCTCAGGGACTCAACGTCCCTCATGCGGAAGACACAGCAGATGGCGCCGATCCCAGTGCGAATGATACCGTTGATCCAATGACCGACTCGGACTATGAAGATATGTTAGGCGTCCTTACAAAGGATGCTGCGGAGGCAGAGGATGTCGTGCTCGAAATTCAGGAACGGAGTAGCGAGATGGAAACTATTTTGGAGAGTATTCTTGCACATCGAGACTCTGTTACCACAGTATATAATGCCACTACAGAGGTTTTTGATCATCTTTCTACTCTTGCGACCACCCGTCTGCCGGAGTTTATCTCACAAGCACACGCTTTCACACACGTCTGGAACCAGGAGCACGAGCGTATACGGACTGGCATGGCGGATCTTGCCGATTTACGGTCCCTATATGTTGGGTTCCTCGATGCCTATGATGGTCTTATCCTTGAAGTATCACGCCGGAAACACATGCGCCAAGGCATTGAGCGTGTCTTGCGAGAGACTCGTGTCAAGCTTGACCAGCTATATGAGGAGGATATCAATGCCCGAGAAGCTTTCAGGGTCGAACAGGGAGACTATCTTCCATCAGACATATGGCCAGGCCTTAGCCGCGCTCCGATGAGAATCAAATTCTCAAAGCTATCCGGTGGTAAGCTACCTGCCGTGACGGGCCAAGACGACGGCGATGAAGTTCCTGTAGAAGGAACTGCTATCGAGGATGAAGAGTCAATAGACGGCGGTGACTATATACCAGATCTACCAAAGTATGTTGTCGACGAGGCTATAGGCCGATTGAAAGCCCGAGCCAAGGAGGATAGTCTTCGATGAATGTCGTGATCCTTATATTAATTTCCGATACTGTTTATAATTCAGATTATACGAACAGATGCCTCTTGACAACCAGCTGGAGTCAGGCTATTGATCCATTTTGTGCTCGCTACGAGCAATCAACCTTCCCAGGTGATGAAACAACATATCTGTTTCTTCAGGCGCAGATCCGGCGTGTGTCCCTGATCCGATTGACGCATACTCCTTCCTTGGTCCAATGGATCAAGGCGGTGATGTAAGCCGTCGGATCTGAGGGACCACCAAGCGTCGTGATATGAAGATCAAAGAGAGCTCTGATGGGATAGCTACTAGATATAACAGAAGTCAAAACATTGAAACTCACATAGCTAATACTTTTTCGTTTCCTTGATCTTGCTGGCCATCAACAGTTCCTCCAGGACAAGCTTTACCATCTATCAGGCATCAACGCTGACTTTCTAAGTAGACATCAGAAATTCCATGATTTAATACCTAGCCAGGCAACCTGGCTTTGTAGGCGACAACTCAAGGTGTATTCTTCTTCTCAACTTCTACTTGCTTCTTTTCTCGCATTTTTCTGCTCTTTACAACTTCTCGAACGTAACCAACCAACTTTTCGATAGAACAAGCTCAAACATACACAGCAATGAAGATCCAGCCAAAATGCCCGGCATACAATAGCATCCAGGAAGTTCCTCCGAAAGTACTTGCCATAGTATGTAGGAGTTTGGAGCATTTTCATGCGCTAATTAGAGTGATCTAGAATACTACGCTCGAGACCTCACACCGGGGTCATTAGAAAGCAAACCACAAGATCAACTTTTTGACCCAAATCACGATACTGAGTACCAAAGTATCATGTCTTATACTTCCAGTGAAGGATTACGAGCTCGACATTGAGGATGCTCTGGTGTCACCTTCAAATCCGGCACGAGCTGATGGAAAGGCTCGATTACGAGCGCTGCGCCAGGTATCACAATTACCTAATTGCTTGTGGCTGGATGGTCCGTCATGAGAAAGGACCTCACGAAGTCGATGAATTATTACATTAGCCAAAGTTTCTTGATAATAGTCAATCAGGCTACTCTCCAGACCATCTGCATCCAGCTATGATCACATTTCTCAATGCTGTCATTCCTCCTAAGGGGGATGAAGGATTATGCTACTTCGTTGGTGATCTAGCAGTGCAGTCTGCTAATGAATACTTTATACATAAGAAGAATCATTTTGAGAATACTGACCGTTTTATTATAATTTATCATACGTATTATGAGCTGGGGTCCCAATGTTTGGGCTTGGTTTATGACCAAGAACTTCACCGCGCAGCAGTTCCATTGTTCATTGGGTGTCTGGACAGCATAGAGCCCATTGCTAACCATAAGGACCTGTGGATGCCTCTTGAAACTATTCTCACTAATCAGATACAAATGGTTCACATTGGAAAGGTCACTGCTTGTCTACCTCTGGATGAGGAAGAATCTGAGGAGATGTCACAAAATGGGATGTGGAGGTGGCAATCCTATAGCCCTACACAGGTGGACACCGCTATTGCAGCTATGAATCGACTTTCAATTGAGGCTAGGATGTCTCCAGAGTCGCTTTCTTCGGCCTCTCGAGATAAACGCCTTTTCACGGATGAAGAGTTAGATGTGGCATCGATCCCAAAGAGCTACTTCATTCACTCATTCTTGACCAGAATTCGGATTCCTCATTTCAAGTATATCGCACCAGGCCTTGAAGTTCCACATGATGCAGCAGCTTTTTCGGCTTGTCAAAGATTTATCGGCATACCCCGTTCGCCGGATAACGCGAGTGAGGATCAGTATATCCCCACTGTGCTGATATTTACATCTGCAGATAGTACTCGCACATTATCTTTCAATAACAAACTGAAATCTCTGTTCTTTAGATTAGGTGATGATCCCGTGCCATACAGCGAGCGGGATGCCATTCCTGTGGGTTTATATAGTGAGCCGGTAGACCGTACATGGGGTAATATTGCTGAAAAGGGCTTTCGCCTTGTACTGCCGTTTCATCAGCAGCCAGGTAGAGGGAGCAATGACGGTGCTAGGCATAGTGATGGAAGTTTTATTGGGCGACAGACATTTACACGACTCTTCCAGCATGGCATCTACTACCCGTTTGGAGGTGAGCACCGAGCTCAACAGCTGGAAAGGTTGCTAGATCGGTGGCGGGAGCTGGTGGAAAATGGCCAGTGGACAGTGGGTAGAGGGCGTTATTGACACGTTTGGGGATGCAGACAGGGGTGCCTGGAGAGACTACTGGATTCCACCTGGCTGGTGATTCTGTCTGATATATATATGCACTGATGTCCTTGTATCTCATCATTTCCCTCTTCGCAATGCAAATCCGACTGAATCCTTCTCAAGTCCCGGAGTAACAATTGGGAGGATCGCAATAAGCGGATGAATTGCCGCAGTACTCGCTAGTAGAGCAACAGTTGCCGATTTGTGTTCCTGTACAAGTCTTGTTTCCTGCAAAGAGAGGGCCACATTCACCGTAGGTGGATGGTCCGCCGTCATCCGTAGCACAGGCGCCAGAATAACAAGTACCTGCACCACAGAACTGTGTGCTATTCCCACAATAGCCATAGACTAGAAGGATGGTTAGCCTCGAGATGATGATTGAACAGAAGGAAAAGAAGGGTAGGAGAGGTTAACTAGATATTCAAACTTGGCATGGACTTACTACTACAGCAATTACCGAACCCAGACCCCACACACGTCGTAAACCCATTGTTCGGTCCACATAAGCCGTCTGTGCTAAAGGTACTGTTCCCAGACGAGCCGCATTCATTCGTACACTGGCCAGCCGACGAGCAACAGCTATAAAGACGATTTGGCTTAGCATCCAATCTATCCCGAGGTTTGCTATCACTATATGTGACAGCTAAGTGTAGTTTTATATTGGAGCATACCAAGGACGTATTGTAAATGTTCTCCAATGTCATCATGTCTTGAATGAGCGAGCTGATATCGAAATCCGGGTCGTCGCAAATTGTCGGATTATCATCGCTCCAGCACATACCAGGGTCGTATCGAATATAGTCACTTCCTTGCCATGTTTACGGGCGTGCTCAAACCTGTCTTGATGCGACATATTGACTAAAGGCTCGCGGCGAGTGCATAGCAGTGGGTCTTGTGCTAGGGTCTAAAAATACACAAATGGAGACAGAAGGATCATTCTGGCAAGGTGCAGGTGGTTCATGTGTTGACACTGAGTTGTTTAGGGAGCGTGAGCCCGGACTGAAATCCACTCAGTGAGCGAGACCATGAGCGCTCTTAAAAAAGTGGCGGCAGCTGAAAAAGGTAAGCCCTACCTGGTAGGAAAAATCAAGTTCGTATAGGCACCTATGTATAATCACCGACGAGACGGATGGGAGAAATGTTGTGCAGAAATGTTGTGTGGTGATTCTCTATGCTCACATATACCTGACCGCGTTAGGTATTGATACGTATAGACATAGTCACGTACTGTTCGAAGAAACGTGATGCTTCAAGCAAGCAAACTTGAAAGTGCATGTCAACTATTACGCCCTATACGTACACAAAGGCTAAAGCAAAAGGACATCCATCATACACAACAGTAGAAGAAAAGGGATATAGATATAACGAATAAGATAGAAAGCAAGAACACTGAGACTCATCAAACGCCGAGACTTAGCCACCACTTCTCCTCTAACACGAATCAAAGCAACCGGCCAGGATTACGACTTTTGCTCCTCCACGAACTTGAGGGCTTCCTCCTTCGAGACAACGTCGATGGTACTAGCCTTATTGCGGAAGCTTACACCGTAGCATTTCTCTGCGACGTGCAACATTTCAGGTCGGAAGGTCGTGCAGATAAACTGGCCGTTTGTAGAATCGGAGATGGACTGTAACATCTGAGCCACGGCAGTACGATATTGAGCGTCCAGGTTGGCGTCGATTTCGTCGAACAGATAGAATGGAGCGGGATCACAGGCTTGAATGGCAAAGACGAGGGCGAGGGCACACAGACCTATTGTCAAGTCAGTAATCTATCTTGATCAAAGAGAGGAAGGAAACATACTCTTTTGTCCACCACTCAGTTGCTGAATACGTTGCTGCTCGTCATGCTTACTGTTGAAGCTGACGCTGATACCCACACCAACATAGTTCTCCACACTCTCCCGTCGGTCCTCGTCCTCGGATTCGATTTCATTGTCCGCGCGAAGAGCACGATCAGTCTTGCGTTGAATGATGAGTCGCCCACGACCTGCAGGTACGAGCTTTTCAAACACATTGTGGAATTCACGCGAGACTTGCTTGAATGTACGCTCAATGGCTTCATCCTTGCGCTGATCTAGGACCATGATAAGTTCATCAATCGATTTTTGACTTGCGTCAAGCTCCTCCCTTCGCTTGGTAAGAGTCTCGCGTTGCTTTGTGAAATTGTTATATTGCTCAAAAGCCTTTTTGTTGACGTGAGAGTATTTCTTCAACGACTCATTGACCTTGTGCAATTTCTTAACAACGGTATTGGAGTCGGTCTTGTTGTACTTGGTAAATGCTTCATCCGGAAGCACACCAAGATCACGAATGTTGGCGCTACATTCGGCAGCTTGCTTGGTCAACGCTGCTTTCTTCTGCATGCTCTTCTCCATACGTCGCTGGTGTTTCTCAATCGATTTAGCCAGTGCCTCTAAGTTGTTGCGCACTTCCGTCTTGCGGCCCTCTAGTTGGCCAACTTGTGCATTGCCTTCGGAAATGGACCGATCGACTTCCGCTAGCCGCTGTGTGATCTTTCCTAGAGAACTCTGTAGTTTCTTCATCTGCCGTTGAGCCTCTTTCAGGGTGCCTTGGGAACTATCGTCGCCCATATCGATATCAGGGCTGCTGAGTTGATCTAGTCGTGGGTAGAGGTTTTCACGCAATTCCACTTCCAACACAGATTTTCGAGCCTCGAGTTCACTGCGCTGACTAGACAGATCAGCATATTGACGTCGTAGACCCTGTGCAATGACACCCAAAGATTCAAGCTCCTTTTCTTCATCCGCGGTAAGAGCCTTCTGGAAGCCGGATGAAATTTCAACTTCCAAGGCACTAACTTGGCCGTTCAGAGCGGTCAAATTGTTCTCAATATTGCGAAGAGCTCGTTGTTTGGCATCGAGATTGTCGTTTTTGTTTTGTAGAAGTTCACGTTTGCTACGGAGCTCTTGTCGCAGCGGGCCACTATTGCCGTGGAACTGGTGTTTGCGCTGCTCGAGCTTTTGCAACTCACCCACGGCCTGGGTCACTTGCTGGTCAAGCTTTTCCAAATCCCTTCGGATTTCGCTTGCGCGATTCTTCTTAGACTCGAATTCATCACGCCATTTTGTCACTGCCTTAACCGCTTCAAGGCGAGATTGACGAGAGTCGTGGAAACCACCGGTCAATGCACCACGCTTATCAGATCTATCGCCTTCTGGGGTGATAGCGTTGACACCGTGACTTCGCGCATACTGTGATGCTACCTGAAGATTTGGGCAGATAATGGTCTTACCAAAGACTTGCTGAAAGGCCTTTTCATATTGCGGGTCGTATTGCAGCTTTTCAATCATTGGAATGGTGTCACTTGCTTTGGGTACGTTTGCCGGTCGGGGTTTGAGGCGGTTCAATGGCATGAATGTAACTCGACCTGCCTTCTCTTTCTGTAGTATTTCAAGAACCTTTGTGGCTGTTTCATCGGTATCAACGACGTAGTGGAAGAGACTTGTGCCGGCAGTCACCTCCACGGCCGTCCGATAACGTTCGTTCACCTCGAGAAGTTCAGCCAGTGTACCATAAACTCCTTCCAGGTTGTGCTGGCGCTTGATTCTTCGTACGGCTGCTATACCTCGGCTAGTGTTATTGTCCATCATATGTGAGAGGCTGCGTTCAGCCCTGTCTACTTCTTGGGACGAATTCGACAAGACGGAATCCAAGCGAGCTTCTTCTCTCCATAACTCCTTTCGTTGATCCATAAGACGGTCTCTCTCATCTTTAGCATTCTGGACTTCCTGCTCAAGTGACTGAATCGCGTCTCCTCTTCCATCGATTTGCTTCCGAAGGTTCTCAATTTCAGGTTCGAGTGACTCGATGGTCTCCTGAAGATCTCTGATATCTTCAGTAGTCTGAGTTTTGACCGCATTGACTGCCTTGATGGAATTTTTCGTTTCTTGGATTTCCTTCTGCAGCCATTTGTCTCTCTCAGACTTGCTTTTGAAGCGAGAGTTTCGACCTTGCTTTGCATAAAGTCGTTGCCTAGATGTTTCGGCTTGGTCCAATTGCAACTTCACGGCATCCTCTTGTTCCTTGGCAGCATTGAACTGAGGTAAGATCGTCTGCAGTTCACTTTCGCGCTGACTAATGGCAGTCTGGACTGCATTCAAGTCATTTTCATATCGAGCCTTCAATTGTTGAGCAGCGGATTGGTTATCTTTTAATGCCTTCTCCTGCAATTCGACCTGAGCGAGGGCACGAGAAGCCTCACGACGTTCATCTTCCAATTGCGCCTTATCCACTTTGAGAAACTCTATTTGTTGTTTGCATTGAGTAATCTCAGAATCAATCTGAGCCATGTCCTTCTCGCCTTGTATGAAGTGTTCGCGGTTGACATCTGTATCCTCAACACCAGTTTGTCGTTGACCCTCGAGGTTATCAAGCGCATTGGCAATCTCCTGTTGTTCGCGAGAGTAAATGGTGTACTCCAGGCATCGGCGCTCGCGGTCTTGTTCTTGGTAGTTCCGTAGCTCATCTTTCTCCTCTTCTAGCTCACCCAGTCGCTCGTTGATGTAATCGAGAAGTTCATCAATCTTCGCTCTTTTATTATTCGTCTCATTCATAATCTTGAGTGATTCGGCTCGTCGGGCTTCGTAGACTTGTGTACCGGCAACCTCCTTCAGCAACACGAGACGTTCTGAGTCCTTCATGTTCGTCAGTGTTGTGACTCGTCCCTGAGGAACAATGTAGTAAGGGTTAGATCGTGAAAAGCCAGCCGATTCTAGGAGATTCATAACGTCCGCTTTCGTAGCGTTTTTGTGGTCCAGGGTGTATTCGTCTTTTTTCAGTCCGATCGTTCTGCGGAGTACGAGTTCAGGCTTGCCGGTAGGAAATCGCTCGTCGGAGTTATCGAAGATCACCTCGACGTATGCTGACATGACGGCGGAACCAGAACCTTCCTACTCACAGATCAATAAAATGTCGCGCAAACAAAGACGGTGCCACCTACATGAAGAAGAGCCTGTCGCTCCTCGCGACCCATTTGTGTGTATGCATCGCTCAGAACGAAACGAATAGCGGCGAAAAAGTTACTCTTGCCCGAACCGTTACGGCCGACGATGACATTGTGTTTGGGCGAGAAGGGTTCAATGACCGTTTGATCCTTGTAACTATAACACTTTAGTTAATACTAATTTTTTTTTCTAGATGAGCGCAGTGTACAATACCTCTTGAAGCCCTGGATGATGATTTGCTTGATATACATCGTGACACGGAGACACGCGACGGTATCGTGTTAACTTAGACAGATCGAAGCATCACCGAAATAGAAGAACAGAATAAATGCTGGCTTTAAGCCGCGTATTGGTAGCAACACAGTCTAAATTTGCGAAAGCCAGGCACTTCAGTCGACACTGCTTGACTTTGTTTCGAACTGTCTCCTGTGGCAGGTCCGACGCGTGCCTGAAAGCGTAAAACCCGGGATTCGCGTTGCTGGCCCACACCGCCTTACCAAAAGAGACAAAGTGCCTTCCCTTTTGGTCATTGGGCGCCAAGACCGCGGGGTCCGCCACTTCCTTATCGATTAACCCGATTTGGCCATATACTTTTTTTTTTCTTTTCTTCGCACACCAGATCAGGCAGTTGATTTGATTCAACTGCAACTTTCTAAAGTCCCTTTCAGATATTTCAACATGGAGTCAGACAGTACTACTCATGGCTTAGCTGATGGCCAACTTCCGCCACATCAGTTCGTCCCAAACACTGGCTATATCAACAACACGCCAGTCGACCCCGCAGTCGATAATGCACACGACACGAGTGCACCACAAGTAGGCGAGGAAGTTGACGAGGGAGACGATGATTATTATGACGATATCTTTGAAGAGGATCTAGAAGAAGACTTCAGCTCTGCGAACCCAAATGACTTTACGAAATCATACAATCGTCAGCGCCGGCTGAACGAAGCCCTGGCAGATGCCAATGCGCCGAAATCCTCATACCCAAAGACCAACCCTCAGAAGCCCAAGGCAAATGTTGCCGCAGCTGTGGACGATCAAATAACATCGCTCTCGAAACATGCCGCTAAGATCAAACTTGACGACCAGCAGTCGGGATTCAGGGGAAAGGATGGAAGAACAGTTGATAAGAGTGATCGTGCTACATCCGAGCAGGTGTTGGATCCACGAACAAGAATGATTCTCTTGCAGATGATTAACAGAAATTTGGTCTCGGAGATCAATGGCTGCCTTTCTACCGGAAAAGAAGCAAATGTGTACCATGCTGTCACAGTACGAGACGAGGAAGGGGATGTGGAGACCCTACAGCGAGCGATCAAGGTCTACAAAACCAGCATATTAGTGTTCAAAGACCGCGACAAATACGTTACTGGCGAGTTCCGCTTCCGAAAGGGTTATGACAAGAGCAATAACCGAGCTATGGTCAAGGTCTGGGCCGAGAAGGAGATGCGAAATTTGCGAAGAATATATTCTGCGGGCATTCCAAGTCCTGAGCCTCTCTACCTTCGACTTCACGTGCTAGTCATGGGTTTCCTGGGTAATTCACGAGGAATACCCGCTCCTCGTTTGAAGGACGTTGAATTCGATATACCGGATCCTGAGACGCGCTGGCAGGAGTTGTACATGGAACTACTTGGTTACATGCGTACCATGTATCAAACATGCAGACTTGTCCATGCTGATTTGAGTGAATATAACATCCTATACCACAAGAACAAGCTTTACATAATCGATGTCAGTCAAAGTGTTGAACATGACCACCCACGCAGCTTGGAGTTCCTACGAATGGATATAAAAAACGTCAGCGATTTCTTCAGACGCAAGGGCGTCAACACTCTATCTGAGCGAGTGGTTTTCGAATTCATTATCAGCAGCCAAGGACCGGAAATGGTAGGAGGCGACAATGAATCTATGATTGCGGCAATTCGAAAGCTGTTTGAAATCAGAGAGGAGAATGGTGGTGACGGCGAAGGTGTTACGGACGACGTGGATGCTGCAGTCTTCCGTCAACAATACATTCCACAAACACTCGAACAGGTTTATGATGTGGAACGAGATGCTGAAAAAGTGCAATATGGCGAAAGTGCCGACCTTGTGTACCGCGATCTTTTGGCCGACAAATCGAAAGCGGCCATCCCATCGACCAAGGCTGAGACTAAGGCACAGCTTGAGGAAGAGGATGAATCTGATCAGAGTGGCGGCGTATCTATCAGTGACGGCTCCGACGAAAGTGCCGAGGGGTCTGATGATGAAGATCCTTTTGCGAAAAAGCCTCCTCGTGGAAAGAAACATGAGGATAAGGACGCAAAGCGCTTACACAAGCAGAAGGTGAAGGAAGAGAAGAGGGAACAAAGAGCGAAAAAGATGCCAAAACATGTGAAGAAGAAGATCATCAACTCTACTAAGCGCAAGTAGAGGCGGGAATTTTGCATCTGAGGACAAAAAGATGGGTTCCGGAGTTACGCATTTGCATATACCGTTATATAGGGACTGGGATACATGTTTCTCATGAGGTACATACATGACGGCCATTAGCGATAGCTGAGCCATGAGCTGAATAATGAATTACTACATGATCAAAAATAACTATCTCGCCATACAATTTGAGTAAGATTCCTCATGCTGGGGTCCTAGGTAGTTGGCATGCAGTAGTATCAGTAGCAATAAGCGCTAGCTGTGCTGCCCCTCATTTTAAAACAATTTTAAAACATATTCAATTACAAATCCAAAGCGTAACAGACAAAGAGAAGGCGACTGGATCATAATACCGTGGTAGTACTCAAAATAGTTTAACATCTCCAGAAGCCCAAACCGACTTCGACGCCGAAAATGTTCTACCAGCCCGGTGTCACGGATCATGGTCTGCCTCATGACCCTTTCAAGGTACGTATTCACCATTGTCGCATGGGAAGTGAACCCAATTCAGATAAGTTAATATCTGTACTAACCCGTAATTCAACATTCTCAACCTGTGTAGGCATGTGTGATTCCCCGACCAATTGGCTGGATATCAACACGAAGCAAAGATGGCCGAGACAACCTAGCCCCATACTCACAATTCAACAACCTCACCTTTGACCCGCCATATGTCATGTTCTCCTCCAACATGTTGCCGCCCAACAACAACAACCGCAAAGACACGGTTGTTAATGCCGAAGAAACGAAGCATTTCGTCTGGAATCTGGCCACCTGGGACTTGCGCGAGGCCGTCAACATCACCGGGGAATACCTTCCTCATGGCGTCGACGAATTCGAAAAGGCGTCGCAATACATCTCCAAGGAGCCCGCTAAGCTAATGGATGTGCCGATGGTCAAGGAATCCCCGGTCAAATTCGAATGTGAATATCACTCTACCATACGACTACCGGGGAACCCGCCGATGGGGACTGTTGATCTCGTGATCGGGAAGGTGATTGCGGTTCATATCAAGGATGAGGTGTTGACGGATGGTCTGTTAGATGTCAAAAAGACTCTGCCGATTGCTCGCTGTGGTTATCATCAGTATACGGTGGTGCGGGAGACTTTTGAGATGATCGTCCCGGGAGATAATGAGCTTATGCGGCTGGGTATGGAGGGGAATGCGAAGGCGACTCACCAACCCAGTCAGCAGGAGGAGAAAAAAGAAGCATAACGGGTGGCACAAGTCTTGAGGACTGCTAAGTAGATAGTCACCTTATTTCTAGAATTTTTGTGGATTGTGGGATGAATATATTAATATTGGCTGAGATCGTGGTCTGATGCCTTTGAGTTTTCCCGGCCCTGCGTCGGCATACTCTCGGCTTTTATATGCATGGATTGGCTTGCTCAAGTTGCTGGGCTTGCACTTCAATATCAAAGATGAGAAAATGATTGGAAGACTGAGCCGAGCATGTGCAAAAATGTAACGTCCATAAAAATTCCAGGTTAATTCACCGTACGTATTATTGTTGTCGATGGTTGTCACCGTACGACGGCTGCATGGGAAGTCTCCTACGTCACCCACGGCCCCTGACACAATCAGATTCGCCAACCCCTCTTCCATTCTTCTCTTTTCTCTTTTACCATTTGTCAACAAACATATCCACATGGACTCTTCCGGCGTTGCCGACAGCTTACAGGCAAGGTTCCAGCAGGGACGCTTGCAACGTGATAAGCAGGATCGATTGATTATACCGTACCTAACATGGCATGATGATGTCGCGTAAACATACGAGCTGCTGAGACTCCACACGCCACTTTGATGATGTAGGTGTCTCCTGGCTACTAGCAGAACTATATATGGCTTATAACACCTCGTTTCTGTCGTGAAGCTTTTTACTGACATTATCCAACCAGCCCACACAATTTCAACTTCCATTTCCGGAGTGCAACAACAACTACCGTTACTACATCAACAGAAAAAGAGAAAACAACTACACACAACAACATACAACATCTTACCTTCCTATCCAAACGACTAGCAACATGGCGCCAGGCGCAATTGAAGTCGACACACAAAGCATCTCCGCTTATGGACCTGCTCGGTCGACCGTCAAGGTCGACAAGCCGCTCGATTCAGAAGAAGTCCGCAAGATGGACGACTACTTCAAAGCGAGCCTGTATCTCTGTCTAGGTATGCTCTACTTACGCGACAACCCATTACTCAAAGAGCCCCTCAAGAAAGAGCACATCAAGAACCGTGTACTGGGTCACTGGGGATCAGACGCTGGCCAATCTTTCACATGGATTCACATGAACCGTCTCATCAAGAAATACGACCTCGACTCACTCTTCATTTCTGGTCCTGGACACGGCGCCCCTGGTATCTTGTCTCAATCATATCTCGAGGGAGTCTACAGTGAAGTGTACCCCGACAAGACCGAGGACGAGGAGGGCATGCGCCGCTTCTTCAAGTCATTTTCGTTCCCCGGTGGAATTGGCAGTCACGCTACCCCCGAAACCCCTGGCAGTATCCACGAGGGTGGAGAGCTCGGTTACTCGATATCACATGCCTTTGGAACCGTCTATGACCACCCGAATCTTATCGCTTTGACGATGGTCGGTGACGGAGAGGCCGAAACTGGACCACTCGCTACCAGTTGGCACAGCACAAAATTCCTCAACCCAATCACAGACGGCGCAGTCCTCCCAGTCTTGCATCTAAATGGTTACAAGATCAACAATCCCACTCTCCTCGCTCGTATCAGCCATGAAGAGCTCGAGGCTTTGTTTATCGGTTACGGCTGGACACCATATTTCGTGGAGGGAAGCGACATGCAAAGTATGCACCAGAGCATGGCGGCAACACTCGAGCACTGTGTCTTGGAAATCAAGGAGATTCAGAAGAAAGCACGAGAATCGAAAAAGGCATTCCGACCACGCTGGCCCATGATTGTGCTTCGCACCCCTAAGGGATGGACTGCACCTAGGGACGTCGATGGAAAGAGACTTGAAGGTTTCTGGCGAGCACATCAAGTTCCCATCCCAGACGTACTGACCAACCCGGATCACTTGAAGTTGCTTGAATCATGGATGAAGAGCTACGGCCCAGATAAACTCTTTGCGGACAAAGGCAAGATCATTGCCGAACTCAGAGATCTTGCACCAACAGGCAACTTCCGTATGAGCGCCAACCCAGTCGGAAACGGCGGTCTTCTTCGCAAGCCGTTAGATCTGCCCGATTTCCGCTCCTATGGAGTCAAGGAAATCGAACCCGGAGTGTCAGTGCTCGGCAACATGACTAACATGGCAAAATTTTTGCGGGATGTCATTGCGAAAAACCAGACCAATTTCCGTCTTTTTGGCCCTGACGAGACGGAGTCCAATAAACTCGGCGAGGTGTACAAGGCAGGCAAGAAGGTGTGGCTTGGTGCGTACTTTGATGAAGATCAAGACGGAGGCAACCTCGCGACGGAAGGTCGGGTGATGGAGATGCTCAGTGAACATACCATTGAAGGGTGGTTGGAAGGCTACATTCTTTCAGGAAGACACGGCTTGCTCAACAGTTATGAGCCATTTATCCACATTATTGACTCGATGGTGAACCAACACTGTAAATGGCTTGAGAAGTGCCTCGAAGTCGAATGGCGAGTCAAAGTTGCTTCGCTCAATATCTTGCTCACTGCAACCGTTTGGCGTCAAGATCACAATGGCTTTACGCATCAGGATCCCGGATTCTTGGATGTTGTCGCCAACAAAAGCCCAGAAGTTGTTCGCATTTACCTGCCCCCAGATGGAAACTCGCTCTTGTCTGTCGCCGACCACTGTCTCCGCAGCGTCAACTACGTTAATGTTATTGTTGCCGATAAGCAAGAACACATTCAATTCCTTTCCATGGAAGAAGCCGTTGAACACTGCACTAAAGGTGCCGGAATCTGGGACTGGGCCAGCAACGACCAAGGCCAAGAACCAGACGTTGTTATGGCTTCTGCCGGTGACGTAGCGACCCACGAAGCCCTCGCTGCAACCGCATTATTACGTGAGTTCCTTCCGGACGTCAAAGTCAGATTCGTCAACGTGGTTGATCTCTTCCGCCTAATCCCCGAATATCAACACCCCCATGGCATGTCAGATCAGCAATGGAAATCACTTTTCACAGAGGATAAGCCCATTATTTTCAACTTCCATTCTTATCCCTTCCTCGTTCACCGTCTCACTTACCGACGCCCCGGCCAAAAGAATCTGCACGTGCGTGGCTATCGCGAGAAGGGAAATATCGACACGCCCTTTGAACTTGCCGTGAGAAACGAGACGGATAGATACAGCCTCGCCATCGCTGCTATCGACAATATCCCACGGTTGCACAACAAGGCATCCGCGATCCGCGAGAAGTTTGTGAATCTGCAAATCGCAGCTAGAAACACGGCGTTTGAGGATGGCCTTGATTCGGAAGAGATCCGGAACTGGAGGTGGCCTTTTTCGAAGAAATAATTTAGCTCGGGGGAAGAGTCAGTGGCTGATTCGAAGAATATTTTAGATCCAGGGAGAGTCAGTAGATCGAACCGTGTATTTTCATACTTCTAATGACTTTGTTTATCTGTTGCTTTTTTAATGTTAGAGTATTTCCAAGATTATGAGCGAATGAGATACATTTATACATCTTCACTTTAAACCCATATAGAGGAGATCCAGAACCGGAGGTGGCCTTTCTCAAAGAAGTGTTAATTCAACTCCGGGGGGGTCAGAGGATCGGATTGTGGATTCTCAGTAATTATTATACCTAGATACTGTCTTTTCTTTTCTTCATCTTTTGCCCTTAATGTCAGGGGTACTCCCAAGGTTCAAATGTTAAGATAATACTTTTTCTCTTTAATAGGAATGGTGAGCGCTCTGATGGCATAACTTGTCTGATCAATAACGATTCGGAGCACTCTCCATATTCATATGAGTAATATCTAACCTGATATCAATTGGTGATAAGGGGGCCTTCGTTAGGTATAGCCAGAATCTACGCCTCGCGGAGCTTCGTGAGCAAACTCATGACACGCGGCATGGTGACGCTTAGGCGGTTCTTGACCAGGTGAGGCCTGAAACCGTAGACCGCACGAATGAAATCGTATCTAGTATCTATCAGTGGTCTGGAATTTTGCAAAACTTGGTAATGGATGTCTAACAGATTCTTGAAAAAGCCCATGAAAGATTCGGTTCTCATGGCGGTCTATCACCCAGAGTGGGCAAGCGTTGCCTATTGAGATATTATAGGTCAGTGGTTTGTCCCTTCATTCTAATGAAAATACGAGTCCTATTGGAGACTTCAGGATGATACGAAGATACTCAGCCGCCGTCATTGCAATGAATGCCGAAATAGTACCAAAAAATCAAACTCAGCTTGGGGGACTAACCATTCATGAAATCTGGCATGAAAACCGTGAAGTCGCCCTTCCGTGCGTATTCATCGACCAGCAGGCGGTTGTTGATAAATTCCCAGCCGAAAGCATCAGGAATAATGACAACGATTCCCTTCGCACTCCTGCCCTCAGAGGGATACGCAACATAGGTGGGCAGGCCGTGGAGAGTTATTACCTCGCCAGTCGGTTCTGCGTCCTGTCTTTCAGAGCCTCTGAAGCAATCGGGACAAGACATTGCTGACGGGAGCTGGTCAAAGTGCAATCACGTACTACGTATTTCAAGTACCAAGCGAAGAGATAAGTGAGACTGACGGAATTATTCGAGCCATATCGACTGTAGGTCGATGAGCTCTTTATATAACATTGTCCCCGAACTACAGGGCTCCCCAGTTTGACTGCGAACTCAGTGCATACTCATACTCATACTTGTATAGATTTGCCCCACTGTGGCCAACGCCAGCTATTATGGGCATAGCTTTGGCGTTGTGAGTGTTCGCAAGTGGCATAGCCTTTACTTTTAGTCTTTTACTAATATACTGCTGTCCACACTGCACAAGCTACCCTGTTAATGATGGAGATGCCAGTTTAACAAGATCCATGGATGTACTACGATATAGTTAGTACAGAAAACCTGTGTGTCGATTTAGCATGGCCACAGAACACGAAGCAAGGATTGGTGTAAGGCAACGCGAATAGCCCTACAAGGGTGAGCTGCACATGGATCAACATAGGTAGTAACTGATCTTTGCAGAATATGCACCATTCTGGTGCGGGAGCTCAAGCTGGCGATGGCTGGCGTACAAATAACCAGATTATAAGGGTTATAACACCATCTTAGGCAGTTTTGTTGACCCTAATGATGACCTTTCCAAAATGCGACCCAGCATTCACATACTCAAAAGCGTCCTTTGCATTCTTCCAGTCGAATACCTTATCAACCTCAAACGCAATTCCGGTCTTTTCTGAAAATGCAAGCAACTCCTCCAACTGATCTCTGGGACCATTCAAGATGCCCTTGAGAGTAACATTCCGTCTCAAGGCAAGGATATTGACGTTCAACAGATCCTGGGCTTCATTGTCTTGCTTACCACTGAGATAGCCGATGGAAGCAATCAAGCCACCCCAGGCGATACAGTCAAAGCTCTTGCGGAGGGTTTGGCTACCTCCTATCTCTAGGATGACGTCCGCGCCATGGTCCTGTGTATGTTTGAGGACTTCCTTTTCCCAGTCCGGTGTTTTGCGGTAGTTGATTGTATAATCTGCGCCGAGCTGTTTGGCGCGAGCTAGTTTTCGGTCGTCTGAGGATGTGATGATGACTATACCCTAATCAGCTTGACGGAATCATGAGCAGATTCTTGGGGGGTTCATACCTTTACAGCCACTAGCCTTTGCAATCTTCAACCCAGCGAGGGAAACGCCACCAGTCCCCTGCAGCAACACATAATCCCCTTCCTTGACAGATCTCAATCCATACAACGACATCCAAGCCGTCAATCCGGCAATAGGAAACAAAGCGGCCTGGTCATCCGTCAAGTAATCGGGTACTTTGACAAGACCATAAGTAGGAAAGACTCGATACTCTGCCAGAACACCCGGTAAAGGTAGACCCAGACCGGTGGCGAGTTCCTTGCCAGTAATTTGACCGGTGAGATGGGCTTGATTGAAAGTTGAGATCACGCGGTCACCCTTTTTGAGGTTGACTTGATCTTTGTCAACACCTTCGCCGACATCAACGATTGTGCCGCACATGTCTGAGCAGGGGACGAGGTCGGTGGGGATCCCGGTATAATTGTGGTGTGTGTATTCACCTTTGGCCACTGCAATTTTTTAGTAGACTTTTCCTAGGCGAGAGAATTTTACAGACATACCCTCGATATCACGGTAATTCAACGCTACGGAGTGTACTTTTACCAGGACTTCATTGGGACCCGGGTTCGGCAGAGATGCTTTAATAAGTCTGAGCTTATCCAGCCCGTCCTGGGCTGTGACCCATTGCTCGAATTCAGCCATGTCGTGATATGTGGGTAGTTTGCATAGGTTTTTGAGGTCTATGAAATACCGATTCAAGTTTGCCTACGAAAATGTGGATATGGTTTGGACCCACCTTATTCCGGGCGATGTCAATATGATGAATTCTTTTTTTTTTCTCAACTACTGTCTTCTTCATCGAGCTGTTAGAAAAATGTGCGTCTTCATTCATTGTCCAACGTTACTCAATAGACGTGTATGCTCAACTGCCTCACAAGTCGTGCCAGCGGCTATAGACCAACCCCTCAGTAATCCTCTGTGATACATACCGTAGTATAAATCAGGACTAGAATATAGCACACATACATATGCATCGTAAGACGAGGGCTTTGCAAAGCCAACCAAACGAACGCAATATTTATCGACCGAGTGATATTCCTCCGGGTCGGAGACGCAATCGTCGTCCGCTGAATATTCAACATGCTATCAACTCCAGTAACCCAGACCACAGATCCGCAAGTCATTACGAAGAATGCAATGAAGATAGTCAGCATTTGAATTCCTGCTTGGATTAATGGTCGGTGTGGTAGGAATTTGGAACTGGCAACTAGACGTGCTATGGTTACGGAGAGGAAGGTTATGAGTAGGCCGAAGAAGGCTATTGTAAGGTGGTCCATGAAAGACATGAGGTCGAGGAACCGGGCTCTTTCAATTTCTGGATTTTCAAACATGGCGGTGTTTGTCTTAGTTCTTCCTATTTGCTTCTCGTCGAGGTTCTTGTTTGGCAACTGCTGTAAGATGCGGGATGAGAGTCGATGGATTGTTGATAACCGCGATTCTACTCTGGGAGATTCGTCTCTTATATAAGAGGACTCCTTGACGGAATATGTAAAGACTTGCTGGCACATCTCGTCAAAGTTCTTTATTCCACAACAAACAACCCCGGATGAGGGTTTGTATAGCGAGCGAACACCGGCAAACATTGCCAGGTCGAGTTTCAGATACTCATTTAAGGCGGCCTCCTTGGTGCCTGCCGTCGATGTCTTTACAATGTACATTGTATGATGACCCGTGCCGGAGATTCCCTTCCCTTGTACAGAGCACAATGAGAACTCCGTCACATATTATCCCTTTCAGTTTCACAATGCTTTCCCATTCAGGAAATAATGAATATCAGATCTGAACCCTAAGTAAGATGTGTGACGATCGACCCACTTGCCGCTGTGTTTACTTGGACCGAGCCGATAAAAGATGGATTATTTAACCAACAATATCATTACCCAGGTCAGAATCTTTTATCCACTTAGAAGATCACTCTGTCTATCAAAGTCTCATCTGTGCAGTCTGTCCGTTAAATCCGCCATTAAGTCCGGCGCATGCCCTGAACCAGACCGTCCGATTGGCCGGTGTGGATATACTATGGACGACGCCATATGGGGTAGTGTCATGGATGAAGTTTCGCAATGTCCTGCCCTCCTTCCTACATGTATCTATTATTAATCTATCACTTAACAAGGATGCCTGCTCGTCGCTCAATCAGAAATATATATGCCAGCTCATCCAAGCATAAATGAATGCGTGCTCCCACATCCACCAAACGGACACTCATCTCGGCATTTGACTACATCCGCACCATGTCAACGGCCACCGAGTCCAATGCCGCAAAGGCGTTCTTCAGACAACCGTTTTATGCCAAAGATGGCAAAACCAAACTACCGCAATACGTCGCCCATCGTGGCTTCAACAAGATATATCCCGAGAATACTTTGAGTGCGTTTCAGGCGGCGATTGATGTTGGTTGTCATGGGATTGAGACGGACGTACAGATTTCGAAGGACGGGGTTGTTGTTATTTCTCATGTATCCCCCCATCTTTCTCCCCCTTCCCCTTCCTTTTACTTCTTTTGATTTTTAAGAGGCTGATAGAATCACAGGATTTCACGCTCAGTCGATGTTTTGGGATTGATAAGAAAATCAATGAATGTGATTGGGAGTATCTGAGTACACTGCGAACCATACGCGAGCCGCGAGACAAGATGATCCGGCTAAGTGATTTTCTGGAGTTTATCACTGCCAAGGGTAGGGATCATATCTGGGTTTTGCTTGATATTAAGGTATAATCAACTCGGAGTTTCTGGAAAAGAGCGAACCATGGACTAATATGAGAAGAGAAACAACCCTGCCAACGTGATCATTAAGAAGATTGCCGAAACTCTTAAATCCGGCCCATACTCATCACGACCGTGGCATTTACGGATCGTTCTGGGGTGCTGGGCTGTACGTTTTGCCATCAAACTCACCCATTCCATAACCGTTATTGACGAAGTATAGCCCGCCTACTTCCCCGTCTGCAAAGAATATCTCCCAACCTTCCAACCCGTCCTAATCGGGTACAACATCGTCGCAGCCCGAAAGGCTCTTCGCACTTTACCCGAAGTCTCATTTAACACGCACTACACGTCCATAAAGGGTCCGCTAGGATACGGCTTCGTTGACGCCGTGCATCGCAACAAGAATCTCAAGGGACCCAGCGAAGGAAAACTTGTATTCGGCTGGACGATAAACAAGACCCGGGACATCCGCTGGGCAATTAGAAAGAACCTCGACGTCGTCCTGACTGATGATCCGGCAGTATATAAACAAATCAGCGATGTATGGGACGACGAATACTCCAAACGACATGAAGAAGAAGATAACAAAATGACGTTGAGGGAGAGATTGTATTTGACGTTTTGGAATCTCTGGTTTGTG
Source organism: Talaromyces liani (assembly GCA_022814505.1). Lineage (NCBI taxonomy): Eukaryota > Fungi > Ascomycota > Eurotiomycetes > Eurotiales > Trichocomaceae > Talaromyces > Talaromyces liani. Next base: position 678,443 of record JAKLNL010000001.1, read on the forward strand.
TTTTTTGGGTGGGTGTTTCCGTTGCTTTATCCTTATTTACAGCGGTTTTTGGTGGAGAAGCCTGCTGTCAAGGCCAGTGTCAAAGGGAGTTCGGCGAGGACTTGATCTTGACTCCCATGGTGGCTTGGCGTGTATATACGTTATAGATGTGTATATAGGTGTAGATAGACGGTACATACCTAGGCAGGAGAGCAATATTAACGACTTCATGATTGGCATATATTACGAAGCAAATATAAGTACAATCAGATGAAGAGAATCAGAAACATCCCACATGATGTAACAGCTTTCATTACATACATGGCAGGGCATTGTAAAGACAAGAAAGTAGAAGATAGATGATGTGCGATAATATATAGATGTAGATGTAGATGTAGGTCATGAGCTATACAAAGTGAGTAAATGATTAACCGGCCAGTGCCAGACGGGATATCAATTAGGGCTGAAGAAGAAAGCGAGAGCCGCAAAAGCAAGTCAAAATCAGCATGATACTGAAGTTGACAGTCAAGAAGGGGTATATGTATGCAATATGTACGGCAAATGATGTGATGGAGAAATAAAAAAGATCAGAACACGCTGATCGAGAATTGAAGGAAGCGAACGTGTTTGCTCGGTAGGGGTATAAGAGCAAAAGAATAAACCAACAAAGATATTAACAAGAAATAAGGGTTTCATCAAGAAATGAAGAAGAAAGGAAATAAAGCGATCGGAGGATGTTGTACACATGATTTTTGATTTGATGATTGAACATCTCATACCATCATCAACTTGGTCGTTCTCCTCTCCGGGAAGCGTCGGGCACCATTGGGAGGAGCTAAGCTACCACCTTGCCTAGGTGACGGCGGTGGTCTGCCCATACCACGACCACCGGGTGGAGGTGGACCGCGAGGCATCATAGGACCACCTGGGCCACCCCGGCGTGGAGGGCCACGATAACCTGGAGGCGGCGGGCCTGGCGGGAAACCTGGGGGACCAGCAAGAGGCGATGATGGCATAGTCGGCCGTCGTCTGTTAGGAGGCGGCGCCGACATAGCTGCGGCTCGTCGGGCATCGCGTTCGCAGTAGACTTGGCCATTCCATTCGAAATAATCACCCCGAAGTACAACGCGACAGGTGCGGCATGTCAAGCAATCAGGATGAAACTTTTGCGGATTTCCAGTGCCATACGTGCTTTGTTCGATGGTCTCGAGATATTGTCCTTCAATTCCTTGTTTACACGTAGCACATGTCGAGCCATTAAGCTCATGATAGTGTTGAGAGCAATAAGGATGGTCGTCCAGAACATAGAAGTCCGCCGTTTCAAATGGTGATCGACAAGTAAAACACACAAAGCAAGCCTTGTGATACCGTCCGGTAAGGCGACCGTCCGCTGAGGACACCGATTTACCAACTATGCCTTGCCCACATCCCCGACAACGACGCTTTTGACCGCCGGCAGTGTTTGGTCGCGAGATCTGCTGACCGTATTCCGTTGGGGTCTTTTCTCGCAGCGGGCTTTTTGGCAAGAGCTCCGGTGGGTGAACGTTACGTGTTGTATAAGAACTCCCAACAAGAGTAGGATCGGTAGGTGAATCTGGTCCACGATCGAGATTGCCCATACCGCGTGGTGGTTCGAGACTTGCGCTTTCCAGAGGTGGCGGTGGTTGTCTTTCAACAGGGGATTGCTTTTGATCCAATTCCAGTTCTTGCAGCATTGAATCGATTTGAGTCAAATCCGATGGTTTCCTATCAAAGTCCGAGAGTGGGCTTGAGATCGAGCTACCACTACCTGTTTCGGAACGAGATGAATTGCTTGACGATGTTGACCCTTCGGTCGCATGATATGCGGTCTTCTCTAATCCCAGACCGGCGTTAAAGTTTGATGTCGGCAGACCGTTCAGACTGTCTTGCTGAGGGCTTGTCTCAGCTGCCGGGGGCTTGGGGAAATCTTGGTCTGGAATACTGGGTTCCCTAGGTAATGAGGGCCGACCAGGAACTGTTGGCGATGGCTGCGAGGGCCACCTAGTCAAAAAATTATCATTGATGTCGAGGTTGGCCTCTGCTGCATTCGGCATCGTCTGCGACCTTGTCAATGTATTCTCTTTTGGAGGAGATGTCCCGTGGACCTCTTCATAACTCTGAGGTTCGTCCGTTAAACCAAAATCAAAGCCGCTATAGGTGGCTCCCTTTGTCTTTGGTGGGCTGGTTGAAAGATTCGAATCGACATTGCTCATCTGTGAGCTAGGACGAAATGATGTCAAGGGACCAGTAGGTACAGGAGGCACCTCATCCATAAAGTTTCGAGGGCTGCGCGGCATACTCATGGACACGCCTCGTGATGAATATGTTGACGTCGATTCCCGGAAGCGCCTACTCGATACCGAAGTTCGATATGTGCTTTTACTCTCAATGGAAGGCGATCGAGTATGCAAGCCCTCCGATCCATCGGTAATCGCAGTGTCACTGTTAATCGTCGGGGCCTCAGAAAGAGTTGTCGAGCGAAGTGGCGATTTGGTGGTCATGGTTGGGCTCAAGGCCGCTCGAATGGTAGCCGCAGGGTTGTTCTCCTCATCGGCGAACTCGAGGGACGAGGGCGTCAAAGGGTACGGAGAAGTCTGGCTGCGCAAAGGCGACATTCGTGGAGTGAGTGGGTGACTACCGAGACTGCTTGAGGGACTTCCGTAGCTAGGTGACAAGAAGGGTTGATCTATATCAACGATTCATTGTCAGAGTCCATTGTTGAAACCTCTTGTATCCTCGCGCGGTGTAGCACTTACTAGCAATGGTAGGATCGATGCGCGGAGGGCCAAGTCTGGGTGCTTTCATGCCCGCAGACGGTGGTGGTGACGATGCTATTCGAACCCTTTGTCAGTTGTCTTCATGCGAGTCATGGGGACAACGCATACATTGTTGTGTTGGAGCGCAAACATGTTCTCCCATCGCCGAGATCTCGACGTTCATGTTGCAACTCGAACATTTTATCGTCGGCAGCAAAGCCGCAAAATCTGCATCATTCGCCATGGCGACAGCATCTACGCCGAAGCTCTCCGATCACAAAGAGGGAATCATCAATTCACTCCGGTTCCAAACGGCGGCTGGTGGTGAATGTTTGGGTACGAATCGACGTCAGTACCAATATATTGTTCGGAGTAGAAATTTCGATAGTCTGTTATCGTGCTCCGCCGAGTGTTGAAAGGAGAAGATGGATGCTCTACGTGCGCTGACGAGTCAAGATTGATGGCTCTACTAATAATAAATAGACCGACTGGCTCTTGCCCTTTTAGATTGCGACGATCACTGCACTCGGGTCGGTTGCAGAATGGGCAAGTGTGGCAATGGCAGTCAGAGAAGAATTTGTCGAAGCACTAGCTGTTCCGCAACGTGAACACTGCAGGATGTGTAAGATCTGGGAACAACGCCTGGTCGAAATGCGAACCCTCGGGGGGAAAGAAAACAATTGCAGAGCGAGTGTGTCGTACGTGCACGAAGTGCTACGATTCATGGCGACTTGTGATTTGATTGATCAAATCAAGATGATCAGCCAGAGGTTAGGCTTACCCCTGAATGCTCTCCGCGACGAACTGGACGAGGCCAGCCAACAAGATGTCGCGCATGGATGGGGCGGGCTCTTAGTTCTTTTAGTGCTGAATAGGCCGCCCTCAGTCTCCACTGGAGACTGTGCTCGTTGCTCGAGAGTCCTCGGACGGCACAGCGAGGTAGCACGCCGTACAGTGTACACTGTGTGTAGCAGTGCTACCTTAAATCCCCTGCTCGCCGAGTGGTCGCGACACGTTTGACACGGTTGATGTTGCAGATGGGAAGTTGGAACTGCAATGAAGCAGCCGCCCGGCCAAGATGTGACAAGCCAGGGCCTCACGTGTTTGCCATGATGCTCACGCCCACGTGATTGCCTCTCCAAGTACGTACTAGCAAATGTGTAGACATTATTTCAGTTGGTGTCTGTTCATACAACTTCATTGTCATGATTAATGACTCCGCTATACCCCCATAATTATAGGCTGCTATGGGCTGAAAAACGATTAGATCGCGATTACGGTTATCACACACTCAACTCCACCACGGATTTTGCTATCAACTTCAAACTCAAGAATCACATATGGTCGATTGTTTATGGAGAGTATTCGTACAACAATGGGACGTAGTTATGGTGCCGACGGGTAGCTGTGGAAGCATGCGTTGTCCTGTCCAAGGTACTTCCTTGCATCAATTAGATTGGCCAAACGGAGTACTTTCGCTTCCAGATAAGCCGGTGGTGTAAATAGACAGTCACCACACCCGTTTCAGCTCATTATGAGCGATTCTCTTGACCATCAAGGTCCTTTGTAATAATTATTCCTGGGCTTCATAATTTCATGAGCAGATACACTGTACAACACTGCCAAATAACCAAATAACCAATTGAGTCAATTGAGTCAATTGATCATCTGGGTGCTCCGTTAGCGGAGAGTTCATACTCAAGTATTTGTATAGTATTTGTATTTTGTTCTGACCGGCATGGATAGCGCTGTTTAGGCTCTCTTAGTGAGGGGAGGCCGAGCTGCCACTGGCTGTCCCAGTCGACAAGCGCTGCACTAAACCCTAACTGAGCATATTCAACGCAACTTGTCATCGTGATTTTCTTCTCTACTTTCGAGATTCTTCCCACCTCCGTCGCTCATTGGTGTATGGATTCTCGTGAGTTACGGAGTACGGATTAGCAAACAACTCAGAGGGTGGATCGCCAGCGTGTCCTAGCTTCTGCTGGTCACCGACTTTCCAGGGAAAAGGGAGAAGCACTGCGGGGACGAATGCGGAAGAACGCGGGCATACACCGTCGATACCATGATACCAGCATTACACAAAGGTTGAGCGAGATAATCTCGCCTGATAACGTACCGTACCGTATTCCCGCGGGGCACCGAATGCCGTCTGCCTGCACAGTGGAAAGGTTCTTTCCTCAACAAACGGGTTGACTGCGTGCCTTCCCAATTGGATTGGCATTACTTAAGAAGTGGAATCCCCCTCTGAACTCACTTTCTCTTCTCTTTTCCCTTTCTTCTTCTCACCCATCGCAAACATCCTTCGTCCTCAGTTCCAAACTGCTCAACTCCCCCATCAGGTTGTTCTTCCTGATCAACTATCTTAGCCAGACAGATCACTCTTACGAGGGTGGTCATCAACACCGGCAAAATTTTCTCCAACTCTCTTAACTCGTAAGTTTCTTCTCTACAACTACCAATTGTGGCAGAATTCGTGCTAACAGAATGCTTCCTAGGTCCCACCACCCGTACAACGGTTCCCGACGCTCATCCGCTCGTGGAGGAGCATCGGGCTCGATCTATTCTCATTAAGAAGCTCGAACTACATAAGAAAAACAATTTTTAGCCGTCAAGTTCGCAGCTTTCACTCGTGACTCGCCTTTAATCAAGAAACATTCGTCATGGCTCCTCACGCAAATGAGACTAGTGCTGTCAACAGTACCGTGAACGGTGTGGCTGGCAACAGCAACGAAAAGACCCCTCTTTTCACCGTCGATTCCCCTAACGTGGTCTACACGGAAGAGGCAATTGAGACCAAGTATGCTTACCATACTACCGAGGTTACTCGTGCCGGTGACAAGTTGGTTGCCACTCCCAAGGCACAGAACTACAACTTCAAGGTCGATCGCAAGGTCGGCAAGGTCGGTATGATGCTGGTCGGTTGGGGTGGTAACAATGGTACTACCGTCACCGCTGGTATTATTGCTAACCGCCGTGGTCTGGAGTGGGATACTCGCGAGGGCAAGCGCGCTGCCAATTACTACGGTTCCGTGGTGATGGGCTCAACTATCAAGCTTGGTACCGACGCCCAGGGTCAGGAAATCAACATTCCTTTCCATGACATGCTTCCAATGGTTCATCCTAATGACCTCGTTATTGGTGGTTGGGACATCAGCGGATTGGGACTTTCTGAAGCCATGGACCGCGCCTGTGTCTTGGAGCCTACCCTCAAGGAGCTTGTCCGCAAGGAAATGGCTGAGATGAAGCCTTTACCCAGTATCTACTACCCTGACTTCATTGCTGCCAACCAGGAAGACCGTGCAGACAATCTTATCCCCGGCTCCAAGGCTTCGTGGGATCATGTTGAGCACATCCGTAAGGATATTCGGTAAGTTATATCTTCATTTTCTACATTAGTCCATTTACTAATTATAATCAATAATAGTGACTTCAAGGCAAAGAACGAACTCGACAAGGTCATTGTTCTCTGGACTGCCAATACCGAGCGTTATGCTGACATCATTACCGGCGTAAACGACACTGCTGACAATCTCGTCGAAGCCATCAAGTCTGGCCACGAGGAGGTCTCTCCTTCAACTGTTTTCGCTGTTGCCTGTGTTCTTGAGAATGCTCCCTTCATCAACGGCTCCCCCCAGAACACCTTTGTTCCTGGTGCTATCCAATTTGCTGAAAAGCACAACGCTTTCATTGGCGGTGATGACTTCAAGTCTGGACAGACCAAGATGAAGTCCGCTCTGGTTGACTTCTTGATCAGTGCTGGTATCAAGCTTACCTCCATTGCCAGCTACAACCACCTTGGAAACAACGACGGCAAGAACCTCAGTTCTCAGAAGCAGTTCCGCTCCAAGGAGATTTCCAAGTCCAACGTTGTTGACGACATGGTTGCTGCAAACACTGTTCTCTACAAGGAGGGTGAGCACCCCGACCACACCGTTGTCATCAAGTACATGCCTGCTGTTGGTGACAACAAGCGTGCTCTTGACGAGTACTACGCCGAGATCTTCATGGGTGGCCACCAGACCATCAGCATCTTCAACGTGTGCGAGGACTCTCTCTTAGCTTCTCCTTTGATCATCGATTTGGTCATCGTTGCCGAAATGATGACTCGTATCAGCTGGAAGAAGGCCGATGGCGCCGAAGACTACAAGGGATTCCACAGCGTTCTCAGCGTGCTTAGCTACATGCTCAAGGCACCTTTGACTCCTCCTGGAACTCCTGTCGTTAATGCTTTGGCTAAGCAGCGTGCTGCTCTGACCAACATTTTCCGTGCCTGCGTTGGTCTACAGCCCGAGTCTGACATGACCTTGGAGCACAAGCTATTCCAGTAGCTGATCACAAACGTCCAGCATGCTGAACGTAATTGCGAAGTTGAATGCGTTCTGTTTAATCATTACCCGCAACCTGACCCTAGTCATTCCTTATAGCAACACCAATCTATATCAAATGTCCCACAAGGGATGGGACTTTATGAAACATTTGCTTTGAATCAGCCGTAGTACGCTTAAGAACTTTAAACTATGTAAAGTCTACATAACAGGACCCCTCTTTCTAAACACTTGGACTGCGCTGGGAAAGCTCTTCCACAATCCGATCGGATTGTGGGCGCTCGCTCTCTCTACGTCTACTTCCATGTTCTGGACGTATGAAACTGATCACAACGGCTCAACTTTTGTAATTTAACAAGGCAACATAGATACAAGTACCTTTGGAGACATGACCGGGCCACATGATCCAGAGGTTGACTTGCAAGGTTCTCATTCCGTATAAAGAAGCGGATATAAACAACCAATCCATGGAAGTTATTATTACCTCTTACTGACTTGGACTTACTTCTTAAATTCAATTATATTCTTTTATTGTTTGCCCTATACAAATTTGACGGCTTTATAACTAGACAAGAGGAGATCCATCTAAGCACGAACATCAACGACACAACGAATACAATCACCAGCCTTCATTTGCTCAAAGGCAGTGTTGATATTGTCGAGGACTTCGCGATGTGTGATGAATTCGTCAACCTTGAGGTCGCCGTTCAGATAGTCTTCGACCAGACCGGGGAGTTGGGAACGGCCCTTGATACCGCCGAAAGCGCATCCTTTCCATACACGACCTGTGACGAGTTGGAATGCTAGATGCCAAAAATTAGTATGAGCAACTTACGGAGAAAGGAGAGAAAGGACATACGTCTTGTGGAAATCTCTTGACCAGCAGCAGCGACACCAATGACGATACTCTGACCCCAACCCTTGTGGCAAGCCTCAAGAGCAGCACGCATAACACCAACATTACCGGTGCAATCAAAGGTATAATCGCAACCACCATCAGTCATCTCAATCAACTTCTCCTGCACACTCTGGTTACCCAATTTGGTCGGGTTCACGAAGTCGGTAGCACCAAACTTGCGCGACCATTCCTCTTTGGAATCATTGACATCGACAGCAATGATCTTGCCGGCCTTGTTCTTGAGCGCACCTTGAATAACAGATAAACCGACACAACCGGCTCCAAAGACGGCGACGTTAGAACCTTCCTCGACCTTGGCGGTGACGACAGCAGCGCCGTAGCCGGTTGTAATACCGCAACCCAAAAGGCAGGTCTTGTCCGTGCCGGCCTTGTCGGTCACAGCAACGACGGAGATGTCGGCCACAACAGTGTATTGGGAGAAGGTGGATGTGCCCATGAAGTGGAGGATGTCCTTGCCGCGGGCCTTGAAGCGAGATGTGCCGTCGGGCATGACTCCTCGACCTTGGGTGGCGCGGATCTTGCCGCAGAGGTTGGTCTTGCCTGATTTGCAGAACTTGCATTCTTTGCATTCGGGGGTGCTGCAACCATCACCCTAAAGTTAATCATATGCTTGCTTGGATAGAGGCGGGGATACTGACTAGAGAGCAACGACGGTGTCACCGGGCTTGACGTTGGTCACACCCTCACCAACAGACTCGACAATACCGGCACCTTCGTGACCGAGAATAACGGGGAACGCACCCTCGGGGTCCTTGCCGGAGAGAGTGTATGCATCTATAGCCGGTCAGTACAATCCTCCTGCGTGACCGATATCTCCCTCCCCCCTTGTAGCAAGATCAAATACGCACCCGTGTGGCAGACACCAGTGTGGAAGATCTGGATACGGACCTCGTGGGCCTTTGGAGGAGCGACCTCGACATCTTCGACGGAGAGGGGTTGGCCAGCTTCCCAGGCGATGGCGGCCTATCACGCGTTTTTAGCCGGGTTGATCTTATATGTGACGTAGTTCTAGTCAATGGGCTCACCTTGCAAGTGATGGTCTAGTACGAAATGGACAGTTAGTCTTGACAATCCATAACGATCTGGTATTTTGAATGCAAACTAACCTTTCCGACAGTGTCAGCCATTATGTCTTCTATTAAGATGTCCGTTGAAATGCAAACAAAAGTCGACCCTTCAATCTGCGCGGGGTGGTCAGACACGAGGTAATGAAAGGGACGGAGGAGGTAATTACGGAAGAAATGAGGGAAAAGCTTGGGACGAAAATAAAAAGTTCTCCGAATTGGTTCTTATATAGAACTGCAATCACAGGTGGGGTGGGAATTGGAGATGGCAGTACGAAGAGTTGGAGGAGGAAGAGTGGATGATGTAGACGGCCATGAGGGGAAATCCTATCTCACCCGTGGTGGGGTTGTTGTTCTTCTTCTTTTCCCTTTTGCTTCTCGTCATTATATTCGTGTGAGGGGCAACAGTGAAGAATCCCCAATTGTGAGTGTATTTAACTATACGGTAAATTGCATAAATATCTTCATGTTTGCTTCCGCTTGACTCGTTCGTGTATCGGTTCCCCTCACTGAACTATCCGTCCTATGCCCGGTTAATCCAGGCAACGCTTCCACTTGGATAGGTACGTAGCTACAAATAAAGACCGATTCAGATCTGATATCGACATCTATCAAAAATTAAGATCATTCCAGTAGTTTTTACCAAAAAGGACTAAGCGGTGCATTTCTAGCCCTCGGACAAGCTAGCGTGGAACCCGAAACTCGATTAGGCAAAAATTTCCCGTTGCCGTTTTGACGATAATGATAAGGAAGGGTAGCTTTTGCTTCAATGATGATGTCTGATAAACTGTATCCATAGGGTTGCTCTGTTGTTTGCTTGGCAGATAAGATATGGAGCAGTCGAATGGAGATGTCATATATATTTGTCGTAAAGCACACTGTGGTCTGTCCATATAATCCTATGAAGTGAAGCCTATACAGGTTTATGCAAGAGATAGAATGAGTGGTTGGCGAAAATAACTATAATACACTGAGCCGAAGACGGACAACATCAAAAGAAAACATGCAAGACAAGTATGAAGGTATCTCAACCGTCCCCGTAGGCTTTTCATCGCGAATGAACAACAGCCCAAATCAAAATGGCCATAACATTATTCCCGCGACAGAAGCCGGATTATATTCATCCCTTGAACATCCCCTGCTCCTTTTCCGTTATATCAAACATGCGTCAAGATTTATCGTCCAGGAAGCTGGCCACTCTGCATCATGGCGGCATTCTGTTCTTGGAAACGCTCTCCTAGTCGGGCGGAACTCTTGAGGTATTTGTCGACACAGCGAAGGACACAACCCTCCTCTCTGGCAATCAAGGACTTGGTGGTGAAATCATTGACGCAGTCGTCGAAGCAGCGTTGTACGAGGCGGGAGTACATCTATATAGAGTAAAAAGTGTGAGTTGTTGTTATTCTCAGGAGCATTACAATTTGACCAGCTGTGCTCGATTGACTCTCGTGGTGGAAAAGGACTGATAGTAGTGCTCAGGTGGAGTATAGCGAACCTGCATAAATTCCTTCATCTGCTTCCTCTCCATACGAGCAGCAAGCTCACGCTGTTCCGATGCATTGAGTCTGCAAAAATATCGAATTAGCACGCGACGTCATTCAACAAGAGAGAGGACATTGTTCGCAACTCACCCTTCCATTTTTATCAATTATTGTATTAAAAAAGACAAGCCAGAATGAGATTATGATAGAAGAATTGTTGGATTGAAGGGGAATGGTATTGTTTTGATTCTTTGAATAAATTGTCGCTTGCGACCTCCGAAGCTCTTCCGGAGCTCAAACTTCTGCTCCTGCGGAATAATCATGCCTCCGAGGTCGGTCACATGACTACAAGTCAGCTGAGACTTGATGCCTGAGGCTTCAAGTGATAGCCACAACGCACGTGATCTGTGTAACTGTGTGATGCTGTGGCGCCTTCTAGAATTTTGTCTTTTTTTGACGCTACGAGAATCAAGCCTTTGGGCTTTTAGCCCGTCCAAATGCCGGTTTCCCATTCTATTTGTAGCTTCTGGCTGGGCAGATTGGGGGGATTTTTGGAGGGTCAACAGTCGTGAGAGAAGGAGATGTCTGTATGTATCCGTGCCTGTGCAATCTCGAGTATTCGTTACGATTTAATGCCTGTTGAGAAAGAGTAAATTACTATGCGCGAAAATCAGAGGTCGATAAGGTCTAGACAGTCTCGAAATCTGGTATCCCCCGTTTCAGCCAGACGCAAGCGGAGCATTCCTCCACATAGTTCCCAAGGCCCAAGGGACACTCTTGATTTTCATTTTAGCTATGGTCTAAGTTTTACCGCACAGAGTCACTGACGGTCTGTTGGACCAGAATTGCTGGGGATATGTACTGTACTATTTCTGTTTTGGATTCGATTTCTAATTATAACTGTTCCTGAACCCTGAGACCAGGAACAACGCGTCCCACACCACTGGTACATATGCCCGCTGCTAAGGTATGAAATTACCGTACAGTAGCAGTTCAATTAACTAGGATTTAGTACTGAGACAAGCAAGAGCCTCGGCCACTGCTAATGTATTCTTACCGTATGTAATGCAATGTAAGATATGGTACTCTGTATTGTAAAGGCGGTTCTTGTTCCGTGTTCTGAGTGCAATTTGTCTGTATTGTCCTGTATTAGCACCCCACTCCCGTGACCCAGGGTCTGACTTCTGCCACCGCCCATAGCCTTCCCAAGCCACGGACTGACTGCATACAGACTGAAGAACCTCCGAGTCATCATTCTTTTGTGATTTCTCTCACAGCAACACAGTCTGGCAGTTACACAATACTATCCCGATATCGCTCTGTCTGTCAGTCCATATCAAAATTCCCTGCACCTGCATCTCTGTCCTGGTCTGCTCTCCCAGACAAGGGTCTTTCAGTCGGCCTTTAACAACCAACCCTACTGCGGTCATCACCACCACCACAACTACCACCCCCAACCTCCCTTTCTCCCCTCGACGCGACCCATCGCCAGCACATAGAGCCGACCCGCACTATCCATCAACAGACGCCAAAATCGCACTCGTTCTTGACAATCGCTGGAATTACATACAACTTCTCTATCGCAATCTGATCCATCGGCCTATGCAACTGGACTTCGCCGCCGAGTCGCATTCAGACAGCGCCTTCAGTCGAAGCGCTGAAACAGCCACAGCGAACTTCGAGATAACACATAGTAGAAGGACAGGTCTTCTGCTTTTTATCTCATATACCTTTATGTCAAAAAATCATCGTGCTTCGCGAGAAGTGCATTGATTTAACATATATTAAGGTACACGCTTCACAGCCTAGTCCACTATGACGACAGGAACTCCCCAGCCGCTTGCGGCTCATGCACCTATCCAAAACTTCACAACAAACAACCCTTCACATGAACCTGCTCCTCCTACAGCGCCTACAAAACGAGATCTTGCGTCCTGGTGGAAGAACTTCAAGCGCAATACAAAGAAGGAGGATGAAAATAAAGGTATGTACAAGACAGGCATTGAAAAACCACAACTACTTCATATCTGGATTGTGGGATGAGATTATTCTTCGATCTTTTCCTCCTGAAATTTATAACTACTGAATTTACTGCTTCCATTTATGATGCAGTTACTGACTATCGCATCATGCAGGACCCCAAGTCGGCGGTATTTTTGGCGTTCCACTCAACGTCAGCATCAAGTACGCCAATGTCGCAATTTCCTTGACCAACGATAAGGGCGAGAGCTTCATTTATGGCTATGTGCCCATTGTTGTCGCCAAGTGTGGTGTTTTCCTCAAAGATCAAGGTATTTCGCTCATCAACTCGATCGGACAACGTCAAACTCATCGTTATTTCTATAGCCACCGAAGTTGAAGGTATCTTCCGTCTAAGCGGCTCCGCGCGACGTATCAAAGAACTACAAGAAATCTTCGACTCGCCCGAGCGATATGGTAAAGGACTGGATTGGACAGGCTATACCGTGCATGACGCGGCCAACATTCTACGACGTTATTTGAACCAGCTGCCAGAACCCATAGTCCCTCTCGACTTTTACGAAGCCTTCCGTGAACCAATTCGGAACCATCAACGGCAGGCTGTCGGCAGCACAGAGGCGGTTGATATTGGTGATTTCGACTATGAGAAAGCCGTGGCTACATATCAGCAGCTCATTCGTGAGCTTCCTCCACTCAACAAGCAGTTACTCCTCTATATCCTTGACCTTCTTGCCGTTTTCGCATCCAAGTCGGACAAGAATCGCATGAACTCGAACAACTTATCTGCTATCTTTCAGCCTGGATTGTTATCACACCCTTCACATGACATGGCACCAATGGAGTACCGACTTAGTCAAGATGTGCTGATTTTCTTGATCGAAAACCAAGACCACTTCTTATTTGGCATGAACGGCACGGCAGCTGACCCGCAGACAGTCAAGGAGTTTTCATCTACTGCAGCAGCAGCTCCAGGTACCCCTTCTCGATCCTCGGGCATTCGGCGCTCTGTTTCAAATGCCAGTGGAGGCGCGGACAGTCTTAGAAAATACGAGACCCTTCGTCGCAATGTCTCTGTTTCGTCGCGCAATTCCGGCAACACTCAAAGCCCCGGTACGCCCACGTCGACTGTCAGTACTGTGAAACGCAGCAACACCGTTCCCTCGAAGAGATCACCTGGCCTGGTTGCCCCGAGATTGAGTCGACCTGGCGAGTCAGCTTCTTCATCACCTGCTGGCCTGACACCTCCGGCTGAAGCGAATCGCAACCCCGCACCTGAAGCTCGTCCGCCTGCAGATCAAAAATCCCACTCAGAAGCACCCAAGCCAGCACAGGCGGCTTTTGAAGAGGGCCAATTTCTAAAGGCTCAGTCCGCTGTAGCGTCGCCACCAACTCCTCTTCTTACACCTACGAAAGAGCGTAAGATATCAAGCTTCTTCGCCAAGTCTCCCCCTGCATCTGATAAGGAGAGTCGTCAACCCAATCGTTTGAAGAAGAAGCGCATACCCGGTAGTGCCAATGCCAGCGCCCAGAGCTCCAGCCACTCACTAAGTGCTCCTACTTCTAATGAGTCTGGGTATTTTCCGTCAACATCGCAAGCCGCAACTCCGATAGCACCAATTCCCAATGATGCCATCTCAACTATCCCTAAAAATCAAGGATTCCCAGCCGCAATTCCAGAAGGGGTAAACAGTCATCACCAGCATCAGCCATCCGAAAGTACACTCAAGCCCAACCGTTCTCGAACGCCATCCATGCATTCCAAGTCGTCATATACCGACCACTCTGATTTCGATCAATATGACGAAATGTCAAAGGCAGAGAAGAGGGATAATCGCCGCAGTTGGCGTTTCCCACTTTCGAGACAAAACCCGACCTCATCTCCACCAATGGTTGGAACCAATGCCGGAGCTGAGTTTAGTACTAGTTCGATCGGTAGTTCCAGTGCGCAAGGCCAAAGCTTTACCAACGAATCCTATAATCCTAGCACCGACGTGACCTCTGTCCCGGACAATGAAGTTGCACGATCTGGTAGTGCGTCTCGTGAAGGCGGTGCATCTTCGGAAAATGAGAAGCTCAGTCTTTTTGAGAAGATCAAGGCAAAAGTTGCACCCAAAAAGGACGGCAGCGAACGTGCCAAGAGCCCACCACAATCCGACTCGCAATTCGAACCAATCGCTCCGTATCGCTCACATGTCGACGAAACGAACAAGTCCAAGGAGCCGGAGCCACACAGTGAGCCAGCACAGCAGTCGCAGACACAGCAGCTAGAGCCACAACAGCAATTGACAGTGGTAGTTCAGGCAGAGCACACTCTGCCCTCTCAGCCCGCAACTGACCCCAAGTAAATGCAGCGCACTCATGTTACCCAGGAACGAAATATGACCATGTCGGATTTGCAGGATTAGGAATGGAAAAGTTTTTTTGCCTTATACCCCCTTGTCATTCGGCCTTTAGCCTCTCGTCGTCTTTGCTCCCATCATGATGTTTTTTGTTATGTCCTCCATCCTCTCTCATGCCCGTGTCAAATCGATACCTCTTTGCTGTTACATCCAACTTCTAGCGATTTTGTTGGAGTCAATTTCCCCCACTTTTCTTTTCTCTTCTCCATTATTATTATTACTACTTTTTCATTATTCTCTTGGTATCAATGGGTTTTAGGAGGATTACAATCAACGAATGAATGAATGAGCCTTGGTATTGACCTTCATGACTTGTATTTATTCCCCTTTTTCAATTCTTTTGTAATGAATGTGATCTCTATGAACGTGTAGACTTGATATACCATGTCCATCGTGCTAATCTAAAGCAAGCTTTGAATGAAACTGGCACTACCATTCTTCCAGATGTCCCGCTGGGGTTTTTGCTATATAAATAATCATCTTACATATTCTTGCCGGACCACGGCGAGCGAGTCTCCTAGCTGGATCTAATCAAACTCAACCCTCTTTCCATACAGCAATGGACTCCGACCAATCAACTGACCAGCCGCGAAACCAATATAAGCTCCTGTCAAGATAGTAATGGGATAAGCCTGCCACGGACGATCCCTACAGACAAGTCAGTAACCCCAACATCCAATATAATAGATACGAGGGGGGAAAGGGGGAGGGTCTACGTACCAATCCAACGGAATCGGAACAGCACCCAACCAAGCACCGACACATGCACCCAAAGCACCACCCCAAACGGCATCGGCGGGTCGCGCAAATGCCCAGACTTGTTTCCAGACGTTACTGTCGACGCCGTGGACGTATACCAGTGGCGTAACGGTCAGGAGGGCCATGTGCGCGGCACATAGGACCGTATGCGCGGTATGCGTCGTAAAGGGGGCGCCGAAGAGGATGAGAAGGAGGGACAGAACCGGTGTGCCGAGGAGGAAAGTTAATGTTAGGGCTATGAATGCCGCCTATTCCGGTCAGTACAATCCCGAGAAAGTCCAAAAGAAAAAAGGAGAACGACGAACGGTCAATTTCTGAGAGAGTGTATCCGATTTATTCCCCGCGGCATGTCGCTTCCTCTTTCCGGATGAGGGTGTCTTTTTCACATCTGCGACTTCGCCTGACCCCGTTTCACCGTGGCTATGGTGTTGATGCGAGGATCCAGCTTGCGGTAGACAGGTCACTACATACGCGGTCTGCAAAGCGGTATAAAGAGGTAAATCGCTCCATAGCGTTGACACCGGATCGGATACCAGCGAAGAGAATCGGAGGGAGTACAGAGCTAAGAGCACCGTTGGATGAATATGGGAATATGTCTGTGAAACTGGCATAGGGAGTACGTCGATTGAGTGAGCCTTTTCGGATTGAGAGGTGGCGGTAGTTGAGGATTGTTGTGAAGGGGGCGCTTTGCTGCTTTTGCTGGGTGAGGACACGGTTGGTGATGGTGCCATTGTGTCGGATGCTCTGCGTGAACGGGTCAGTGGAGAGGTGGGATGTCACCGGATGACCATTCCTAGATTTTCATGTATGAAGTCTTTAGAAGAGGCTCGTTGTATAAGGGGGTTTTGTAGATGAGGGAATTGTTTTCGAGTTGTAGAGTGAGGGATAATAATTTGAAGTTGCGGAGCTATGCTCAATTGTGCCCCACTCATTGGTCCCGAAGCTCATCCATCTACAGCAGACTGTAGGCACATTGAAGGAAAGACGACCTATATTTACAAGAGACTATGTATGTAGTATGATAAAAAAAGTGAAAAGAATATAGACTGATATCAATTTGGGTTGTTCGTCATCATGCTAAAGTGAAACCAAAAACCTCGTGAAATCATATACCGTACATACATGCAGAGCCCATGAAGCAAAAACGTATAAACACAGAATGAAACATGCTAACAAAGTTAAGACTATTCGCTGTCACTCAAACTATCCCGCCTGCGACGACCACCACCATCTCTATCCCGGCGGTAGCCCTTACTCAATCCCGGGATAGGATGATGATAGCTCCTCGTACCCAAGTCATCCTCCGTATCAACGGTTGAATACTGGTACTCAGAGTTTGTTCCACGAGACGAGAAATCCAACGGCTCCGTGTATCCGCCAGGCATAGATGCGCGATTGTTCGAGGGTTGCTGTTTGCGAGGACTGTTCTGACGAGATCGACGCTCTTCGCGCTCACGGCGTTGTTTACGAGCGTCTCGACGTGTTTGTGCTGGGTCGCGAATGAGGTGTTCCTCCGTCGCTTGGCTGATGACATCTTCGCTGCCAGCTGTGAATGAGAATCCGGATACGTTGCGCGTGTCGCGACGACGACGGTCTTCTTCTGGCGGTGGCGCATGGTATACCTCGCTCTCTGTGTATGCTGTTGGCGGAGAACTGGGTGTATACTCTGTTCCATAATATGTGCCTTCCGCTTCACGGTTCAGACCACCGACACGAGCGGGTTTCTCTTGACGGTACGCACGCATATCCTCATCGGCCTCGCCTTCCCACTTCTCCGCTTTGGTCCTCCGTAACAATTTCTCCTTTGCCGTCTCCTTGAAATTCTTCTTATTCTTCTTCCGACCACCTCGTGCCACTGATTTCTCGTCGCTAAATTCTGTCGCCGTTTCCGTCCTATCCGTGTACGTGAGTCCGTCATCGTCATATCCACGCACAGTACCACCACCCAGGTTCGTGCTCGTAGTAGCATTCGACAACGTGCGCCCATCGGGACCCTTTCGACGCAAAACCGTGGACTTGTAGTCATCCCAATCTCCCTTCCGGAACACGCAACCACCATTCTTAGCCCAGAAGAAGAACCAGATCGTTGCCATGACGAACGCTGCTCCTAAAATTGCGAAGAGGGCAAGCATTCCTTGCATGTTGATGTGGTCGGGGTTTATGGCTCCTTTCCCGCCCACGACGGCGGTTTGGGTTGATGCTCTGGCGACGAGCGTATTTGTGCCATCGGAGACGACGGCGTTCACTGACGATTCGGGGACGACGTATGGAGGCATTTTGATTGACTCGGAGCCTGAGGCTCACGATGTTAGAATCTGGGTTTGCAAGTCTCAGTACGTTGTTTTGACGGTGTCCTATTTTCAAAGTGAGGACTCACTGTCAATCCAACGCCGTTCAGTTCCCCCCCCTGCTGTCTCCCCGCTTCGTTGTAATAGTCTCTATTTGTAAGGAGTGAGATAACGATGGAGTAATGGGTCAGGAATGTGGATAACGGTTCAACGTGGACTTGGAACGTAGACGTGATGAAAAACCGACAGACCAGAAAGAAGCAGAAGTGTCAACGTGATGTTAAAGCAGGTAACAAGGAAATAGGAAATACTTAACTGTAAATCGGCAGATAGCAAGATTCATCCAAAGTTCAATCTGACTGCCAGCACGAAATTGCGGTGGTTGATCGAATAACATGCTAGGATGGGAGGAGGCTGGGGAGATTGTTTTGGTCCGAGCGTTGTCCCGGGCAACAACGCTTATGTCAGCAGGATTTGGTCCCCACAGTGACAGATCACGTGCCATAATTTAGGTTAAGGTGTGTGGATCCCGAATCGAGCCGGCTGCGTGGGTAAAAGCGGGAGCCTAGATTAGATAGATCGAGTGGATCATTATTTAATAACCATCATAGAAGCACGATGCGAATCTACTTCTTTCTCTTCTCTTTGATATTGCAAAGTACATGTGTTGAAAGCAGACAAGACGAACATAGTATCTGATGTACAGAAAGACAAAAAGTGCGCTGTTGAAGTTCTTGTAAAACCCACCCATAACTAGGCAAAAAGATCATTTTACAAGGTGGCGCATAGTGCTAACGAGAGTAAACCGCATATATTGTATGAATATCGTGGTCGAAGATCATCAAAAAGACAAATATACAGCCATGTTAAATGCAGAAATCGAATCGGACTGCAAGGGGGTATAACGTTGAGTGACACGCAATGCAGAGTTTAATAGCAATAACAGGGGATGGGAATAATACGCAAAGTGTAGGTTAGGGAAAGAATAATGACAATGCAATGCAATATTGTAGAGAAATCATGAGATCGAAAATCATCAACATCATCATAAGGGTCATACAGGCATAAAACAAAATAACATGATATGTACGATGGAAACCAAACATAAAACATCAACATCAACGGCAGACACGTTTGTTTCGAGGGTCGTTACATCGTACAGGTCGTACCACCATGACAAGATTTTAAGCCATTGCTGGCCACAGAACAAAACCATCTTGAACGAAAATGAAACAGACCGGCAAAATGAAGCAGCAGTAAAAAAACCAAAACAGTTCCTCTCAGTGTGAAGATCTCAGATACTTTTGTCTTGTCTCCTTTTCGAAAAGCCAGACCCAAAAAATATGAAAAAAGATCCAAACTTTTCAAATCCGTTGCTCTTGAGTAGAGCGCTAGATCAAACAAAATCCAAAATACCTCCCAATCCGTTTTTATAACCCCCTTTCCACGCCGTTGCATAACCGTCCCATGTGCTTGCTTTAACCGTTGGAATTCCAAGAACAATCAATTGCAAGCTTCAATTAATCAAAGCGACCGCTGTAGGTCGAACGGCTGGATCGCCGAGAAGCCCGATCAGATCGTCGGTCTTCTCTAGCGCGCCGGCCATCTTCGATTTCTTTTCTGCTGCTAATGCTTGTATATTCAGAACTCGCAGGCATAATGTACCGTTTCGGTCGACGACCTTCGATATTCAAGCCAATGGAACCATGATCGTTTGTTCGCACGTGAATCCTCTTCCCGGTAACCGACTCACTAGTGAAGGCAATGGTCATCCCATTCATGTTCATTGTGAAACCGCCATCCTCATCAACCCTCGAGCCGACTCCGCTACCGTCCCGGGTTCGGGCGTCGCTTCCTCGGCTGCTGTTGGATCGAGTCTTCTGGCTGCCACTATCACTATCGACACGTTGGGCGATCTTGGCTTTCATTCGTAAGGCATCCTCCGTAAGAGGGACCCCAGTCCTGCCAGATTTAGATGCTTGGTATTCTTCAGCGCTACGATGTTTCTGTTCCATTTCGGAGACCGGCGTAGGACGTTCACGATTTTCGCGAATGTCCCGAATGCTAGGCTCCTCTTCGTGGTACAGCGTACGTCGACGGCGAGAATCTTCAACAGCAATCTGACGACCGGAGTCCGACTCATGGTAGGATGTCTTTCTGGATTTCATGCTTCGGCTGCGTTCAGGGGCTGCAGAGATTTTGCGAATCTGCTGGTGAGGTAGGGCCTCCATCAACTCGTTCATGTCCCAAGAGTCTCGTGAATGAGACATACGACGACTTGTTGGTGGTGGCATACTTCCAGTGGTTGCAGGCTTGTGAGTAAGGTCGGGTCGCTTCTGGATAATCTTAGGTGGATTGGCCTTGGGCTGGACAACCTTGGGCTTCGGCGGTGGAGGTGGTGGCATGCTGCGATAGAAATCTTCGTCTTCATCATAAGTTTCCGGCCGTCGCTGGGATTGAGACATCCGCCGCGAACGATGCTCCCTGGAAGTTTGACGTTCTAAGAACGAACCTTCTTCATACGAAGCCTTTGGCGTGATCTGCTCCAATGCTGATCGGCCGTAAACGGAGCCTCTGCGGACTCGCTCTGGTGGCCTGGACACGGAAGAGGTGCGAGACCTCTCATAGATGGCCTGGTAAGGAGCATCCGGTTCAGCATAATATTGCTGACGCGGTGTTGCTGGTTGGGTATAATACCCGGAGTAAGTGGATGGTGGTCGTTGTTCATATTGGCTCATTTGTAGAGCACCTGGGTTATACCCCGCTTCTTGCATTCCGCTGTGGTAACTCATAGGCCTACTGTCGGAATGGTAAGTGGCAGAGCGACTGGACCGTCGTTGCCGAGACTGTGCAATCATGACATCAGGGGCGTATGGGTATCCGAATTGTGCAGACTGAGGAGACGCAGGTGGGATATTTTGCACCGCAGGAGCCTGTGGATAGTAGTACGATGGGTAACCAGTCCGAGGATCCATAGTGGCTGGGGGATGCATTCCATGGACATTGTGATAGCCGTTCAGACAATCCCAACATACTTCCTGTTGGTGTTGTTGCTGAGACACGCTTTCACGACGGTTGGATTTTGACGGAGACCTGACAGGAGCTGCCATTCCATTGGCAAGTCGCTGGGCGTGGATCATGTCGGCAGATGCCCGTTTATCTTCACGTTGTTTTCCTTTTTCCTTTCGGCTTTCCTTGACACGGTGTAGTTGTGGTGGTGGTGGTGGTGGCCCAGGTGCCCGAGGATGGGCCGCAGTGCTTACCGTTGAAGGTCCGGCTCCAGGTCTGCCACTCGCACGGGATTGTCCGCTGGTGCCAGTTGTGGCAGTACGGCTGGAATAGCCAGAATCACTGGCAAAATCAAGATGTACAAGTTCACCAGGTCTTATGTCGGACTTGGATCGCTTGGCAGCAATGTTTGCGCTTTGGCGTGTTCCGTCAACCACGTCGCCTGTCTGGTCATCATAGTCTTCAATATAGGCTGCAGAGGGTGTCTGTGGAACTTTTTTGGCCATGATGATAACAACAGCGGCGGACCCGAGGGCTTTTATTCACACAGTGTGTGTGTGTGTGGGTGGGTGGGTTGCAGCGGTCGAAGGAATGCAGGCAACAAAGGGCCAATTCTTCGGCCTTGAGGCCTACCCAATCGAATGCCTTCCTTTTGCCAGCAACGACACCTGTCTTGTACCCAATGTGGTCAGTGAGTCAACCTTGGGCGGAACCCTTGCAGTGTCTGGGCCCGTTGATCAGTGATCCGAATAGAGAAATCGTTAACGACCGGCAGTGGTTCTGTGTTGGTAATCTATATCCACAGTAGTCGAGTCTCGCTCCATCGAAAAACTGGCGGCGCAGTAGACTATGAGACTGGTATAATCTGAGCAGGCAGCTATTCACTCGAAACGGTGAACTGCTGCAGCGAAGGTGAGTCAACGGTGGACGGTTGGTTGTCTGGCAAGCTGTGAATGGGCAGTGCCGGTTGTCAGCCGCGTAGGAGAGATTATTGGCGGTCGACGGGCTGGATGATCTGGCAGACTGACACAGTCGACAGTGGAGATCGAGTGGAGAGAATAGAGAGGAAGAAATAGGAATTCGCTGGAGGAGACGTGGTAAGACAGGTCGACGAGAGAGTGCGCTTTGCTCTAACTGGGTGCAGGCGCGTTGCGCTGCAGTCAGAAAATTGTTAACGGAGGGGCAGGCCAGCGCACGTCAGTCAACAGTAGCAGCAGCAGCAGCAGTACTAGCAGCGGCGACAATGACAGCGACAGATCGGACAATTAGGTGTAGAAAAGTTGTTCGCGGGCGGACAGACGGGTAAGACGGACAGAGCAGGAGGCAAGATGAGGCTGAGAGGCCAAGACTGATGTCGACAAAGATGCAAGTATCCCAGTTTCCTGACGGGTTGAGGGGGGTTGGAAGGAAAAGTCGATCAGAGAAGAATAATAAAAATAAATTCGTAGACAGACAGCAGAGTGTGCAGGAGTGGGGAAAGGGCAGGCAGGCAGACAGACAGACAAAACGACGAAACCAGCGCAGTGGGAAGACGAGGGAGAGAAACGAAGCCGTGACAAGACGAGACGAGGTCAGGTCAGGTAACGATGGTATGGTATGCCAGACGATAACAGGGATGCACGTTTGGTGTTGGGCGAAGGTAAAATACTATGACCGACGAACGACCGGCCCTTAACGGAGAGCGGGCGAGTAGCGAGGAAGAGGAGAAGAAAAGGTGGGAGTCGTTGTTGTCAGAGTAAGTTTTTTTTGTTGTATGGGAAGGGAAGGTGGAGATGAGACGCAGGATAAGTTGCCGTCCCTTCGTGTGCCCGACCCGTGATAGGCCACGCCGTGCAGTAGTTACACTTTCCTGCTGCAAGATGAAATCCTTGAAGTGAAAAATTCAGAAAAACGTCTGAGGCCAGCGGGGAGTCGTAGAGGATTCATAAGGGCACTATTTGTACCACCTTACAGCGCCACTATACTTTTGGATTATTATTTTTTTAATTTCCGTTGTATGTTTTCTTGCCTGATCTTCACGACCAAGAGTGTATCCCGGAAAGCACTCAACCCTGAGTGTCCTATTTGTCGACGAGGAATTTTCTCAAACCATTTAATCGAGAATAATTGTTTCAGCTTCAGTTTACTCTCTGCTCCTAGAGCAGTGGCACACTGATTGGGTCGAGTGAGTCAGTATGTAATGCGTTGGGCTGCACCACTCTTGTAATATACGTTACCAAGGTATGTCCGGAGTACGGAGAACGAGACGATGGATGAATGGTTCGTGCGGGAGGGTATTTTCGGAACATCGTCTCAGGTAGTGTCAGATTGGGGCCAGCCATAGTCATCATAATCACGCTAGAGGTTTATTATTGCCTGGAAGTTATTCAGAAACGTCAAGTTTGTTGTTTATCTACTTCACTTAGACTCAAACATGGTGGCATCCTGTTTGCTTTTGCTGAGGGCCGAAGAAACACGCGATAACTCAAAGAAACACTATCATGAGTTTGGTCTTATTTATGCAATGAACATTTTATGAATGTTATACAGAGGTTCTGTTCTCATTGTCGGGGTAATACCAGATTATCATACCCGATACGGCTCTTATCGGTAAGATCGTGACATGGGTCGCCATAGAATATCTACTTAGGCCAATCAAATCTATCAGATGTAACTCTTCAATAAGAGATTTAATCAAAATCAAATACAATCGACTGTACCCTCATTCTGTTCTAATAGAATCTCGAGTCGAGAGAAGAGAATCATAAGTAAAATTCTCTCAAACGAAAACTGTAAATTACACAGAAGGATTGAAACCGGCAAGAGCAGACACTTTAAGCTGGTTGGCTGCCCAATTCATCGCCGTACAAGACGTGTTGGACCGCTATTTGGTATTTGCAGCCCAATGATGCCATTAACAGCGGTCATCCCTGCATACGAGAGCGTTTTCCCTCGAGACTGTGGCGAAGGGCCGAAGGCTAAACTAAATATCTCAGCAAGTTATTATCGTACGGTCGCTTTCTAATCAGCTTGGCAAGATAGCTATTAGTATGGATTTGTGATTCTGGATTATACAGTGCATTGTCTATGGAAGCTACGTAACTAGCTTGGCGGATCATAAGCGAAAGTTGCGTATTGTACGTATCAGTAACGAATACTTCTCACAAACTGATTAGTCTTGTCGATCAGTTGAATTCAATCAAGACTTACCCAGTTCTCGCGATAAGATGTTTACTTGTTTATCTTTTTCCTAGTTGATAATGATCTATAGTAAGCAATGTATGGGACAGACCTCGGGATATCCACTCGGGCAGCCATGGAATCTATCGCGGCTGCTCCCGTCTCGTCTCCAGTGTATGATTACGTCGTCTTTTCTTTTGTTGATGCCTGTTCCTGACAGCCTCCAAATTCATCCAATGCTGTTGTCACGCCACGCCAATGGGTTCGATGCGACCGGCCAGACTAGAAAAAATGAAATGAAATTTTTCGTTCTGTCACTTAGTCCCCACCCATCTTGAAATGAGTCATTGGGCCCCAAGTCAAACTATGCGGGCGCCAGGATGGATCGTAGCACGTACAGCTATCCACCATAGTGGGCCACCAATCTTCTGGAAGCATAGAGAAGAAAATTTTTTCTTTGGTTCTGCCGGTGCGCTTGGAAGCATCTGGTTTCGCTGCGCGTTAGCGATAATGCACGCAGTCCAAGTAGGTATCGTAGGGCCGAAGCCAGGAGGAGTTCTAAATCATTCGGGTAGGGCTGACCCTAGCTTTCAGCCTCCCTTTTCTGATGTGAACCTGTAAGTTAAACAATCGATCAGCAGTGCATACGTGCTCCGTACATGCAAGCTGTTTCAATCTTGCTAGCGACGACCCATCGCATACTATTGAAAATATCGTGCTAGCGTCATCAGCTATATACGTATGATGGTGCCGCGCACAATGACGATTGACTGATTCTGACAGGATCAATCAGACCCCAGGTCGCCGGCAAATGCAGATGTTTGTTTCACTTTAATCCGTTCCTTCGGTAAAAGGGTCGTCATTGAAGCCAATTTGCTGATCCCTAAAAGAGCAATACATCAATCCTCAGATTTAGGAAACTTGATTCGCGCCGGATTGTTATCTTTTGGATCCCTGAAGAAACTTAAAATAGACTGCTCATACTGGCCCCTTGAACTCAAGTGACATCTTTCTATGCACTGTGCATCAGAAATGAACCCCAATGCGATGGCCCCGTCTCGTCTTCGGGCACCGAGGGAAGTCAACAAGATACCCGCATCGAATGATAGATGGGACTTATCGCCGTATTGACGATTGATGACCACGCATGATCTGGGGATCGTTTTATTCTTTGATGGCGATTGGAGATAAGCGACGGAAGATTGATATATCCCCATTCGGAAGGTTGGTATCTCAGGTGTCCAGGCAGAGACCAGGTGACCTGTGTGACTTCCCGCGCAACCATCAAAGTCACGAGACCAATCTTTTCTTTTGATTTCAGACTATCGCCCATTCCATCGACTTCCACGTCACCAGGGCGACAGAAAGACCAAAGGGTCAAGACAGACAATCGTTGTCAACATGCAAAAGCCCAATGTTTGCCACTTGCCTCGCGCTTGCTGCCACACTTTTGATAATGCAGCCCGTACATACATTGCACGTTCGCCTGGTCAGATCTTGGTTCCCTCCTTGAGCCTCCGAATCACCGAAGATCCTGATCTTGCGTTTGTTGAACGAGGGTGATGTACTTTGATTACTCCCTGGCTAATATTCGACTGTAGGATGCTCCCTTGAAAAACATGGAATTGTCCGTCAAGCCCATTGTCTTGATGACAGGTCACATGCATATCAAAGTTAGGGCGATTTTGAAATCTGCCAGCTGGCCTTGCAAATTCGCTTTTCCTGTGGTGTGACTGGTCAGCTGTCGTGCAGCAGATACATGACAAGCAATGGCTGCCGTCTGGCCTGTTTGTCCGTTGGCATTGCTGGGACGACGGCGACTCACTGCGTACATGAAGTTGTTGAGGTCTTACATCTGCCTGATACAACTATGCAGGCACCTACTGTACGTTGAAAAGTGAGGCGGTTGTCATACACTTTGATTGAATGGCTGGTATTTCCATTCTCTTTCGAACGATGGTAAAGGTGTACGGTCCATTTCGATAATGGCACTGGCGTATCATCCACTAGGACTTGTTTACCTACAAAAGGACTGACTACTTACCGAAATGGTTTAGTAAAAGCATGTTGATGATAACTAACCAGTCCTGGACTCTGCCGTTCTTGATTCACCTCGAGTTGAGGTGGATGTCCGATAACAACCACGATCATTCTCCGCAGATGACATGACATGCATAGGAAGTTTATTCAGAACTCTTCATGACAATGCATTGAACAAGTCGACCAAACAGCGAGTAAGATCGCGCACGAGGATCGCTTCGTATAATTAGATCTCACAGTCGTGGCCATCCTTTTGCATCCGAATCAACATTCAATTGCTGTTAATTGCAACTGTCCTACTCCAATTGTCATATCTAAATTCGAATCATGTATCCTGATTGGTCTCCACCATCAATGATACCTTGGACAATTCGTATTGTGCTATCATCGTCAAAAGGGCGGTCAGAGTCGTGACGCCAATCAAGCTACATCATGTGCTCACATCTGCAGCCGTCAGACGCAAGGGATAGCCGATAGTGTCCGTCCGCATAGACTCCTATTACATACATCACTAGTCACCCCATACTAGCTGAAGAATCGATAAACTACTTTGAAAGTTTGATGGTTACTACGCAATTAATAGTCCGAAACATTCGTCTTTGGATTGCATCGATGGCCAAGGGCAAGTAGACTTGATAACAAGAGTAAAGAAGATGTCGGGAAACCCGTCGGAACAACTTAGCCCTAACTTACCCGGTAATTACCTAAATAGGCAGGAATATTGTTCCAACATTTAGTTTCGCATGCTCCATGTACATAGGTACACTTCTCCATTGAGTATTACGCACTACTATAGTGAACGTACGACTGAATATTTGATGTCAATAGTACTATCGCTAGAGATATGCGTACATGTGCTAATCGTTCAAAAAGCCCACTGCTTCAACCATATCTTCATCCAATCAGACGAAACAGCACGCAAGTCGGATGCCTCCGAGCTATCTTTCAGAAGATTCGTGACTTCAAACTCGTCTTGTAGGTCGCTCTTAACTTCCACCACCCCATCGGATGTTGGCGGCTCTTTCGACGGAGCTTGTTGAGTTTCCTCCAATGTATCCTTTCGGCTAAGCAGCTTGCTCGTCCATTGCTTCAACCATGACTTTCTCTTTTCGGATTTGTTTGGCTGCGTTTCCGGGGCTTTCTCTTCGTTTTGTAGCCCACTCTCGCCATTGACGTGACTATTGGATTCCAGTCGCTTATCGGTCAGGGCTCGTTCGCTCTTGTCCGATATAATCTTCCAAAATCCGAGAAGTTTAATAGCAGGATTGCTTTCAACCACAAACCCGTAATTCTCCTGCGCACTGCGCTCCAGTGATTCTACCCACTCGGCCAATGACACAATCCGGATCTTGTCGGGTCCACCAAGACCATTCTGAACCGTATCTAGAAGAGCAGACCAAGGCACAGTTTTGGGATTCACCAAATTATACACGTTTAATGCACTCGGGCGTACTTCATCATCATATGTGTGACCAAGAAGCTGTACAATAATCCTCGCCAGAATATCAACCGGGACCCAGCTGATACTGTTCATCGTGCCCAGGGAGTTCGGGAGTAATCGCAAATGCTTCGAGCTAGCCAGTAAGCTGGGGAACCATTCCTGTACATTCCAGATACCGGCTGTAGACAACACGGGACCTGCGATTTGGCCGACTCTCATGACCGAAGAGGTGAATCCCGAGGAGGAACTGTGTGCCTCGATCAGTCTTTCAGATACGTATTTAGATTCTCCGTAGCCTAAGAACTCTGGACCGTCGAGGTCTTCAATGATTGATTCTGGGACGCTCTGCCCGGGGTTCTTTTGAATCCAGTTTAGGGCGGTAGAGATACTTGAGATAAACAATATCCGGGCTCGATAGGTGCACTTTCTGCTCAGGTCAATGAGGTGGCGGGTACCTGCAATATGCCCCTTTTCAAACGACTCGATAGTATGATTGAAGTCGACTTTCCAGGCATTGTGGATGATTGCATCTACACTCTCCAAAAGCCGACTGTACGTCTCTTCCCCGAGGCCCAAATCGGGCTTCGAAAGGTCAGCAGTCAAGAATTCAACTGGATTTGATTGTCCATCAGACGATTCCCATGGCGTAAGCAAGTCTCTTTGCTTGTTCTTCGCTGTCTGCCTCTTTTGGGCATCAGCTGATCGATTAAGACAAATGATCTTGGCTATACGGGGGTCCTCAATCAGGGAATGTAGAAGATAGCTTCCTAGGGAACCCGTGGATCCGGTAAGCACAACGGTCAAGCTATCTCTGCGCGCCTTTTTAGGTGCCAGTTCAATCTCGAGACCGGTCGTGTACTTGTCAATCATAGCCTGCATATAGGTTTGTCGGTCACCACTGTTACTGTTAACCTGAGAGGTATCATCCTTCTTCACCCCATTAATAAGCTGATCAATGGCCTGCGCGAGTTGGTTGCTTGACGGAGCAGTGTACAAAAAATGCGGACCGATCTTACTAGTATCGACGTTGAGATTCTGTACCCTAAGTGCAGCCTTCAACTTTTGCACTGCAATCGTAACTTGCAACGAATCCATGCCCAATTCAAACACATTATCATCGTCGCCTATCATAGGCGCGCCTCCATCGGAATCAAAAAGTTGAGCATAAAGCTTCCTGGCCAACGATTTTATCGCTACAAGATCCGATGGGTCCGTCAACTCCAATCCCTCGCTCAACAACCCTTCTCCAGCTGCAGAATAAAGTGCATCGATATGAGCATGTAGAAAAATAGGCCTGCCATCTGTATGTCGTCAGTAAGCTACTTTGTTTTTAGCAGAAATGAGTCGCAACGTACGTGAAATGGCGGAAAGAACTGTAGGAGATTGGTGTTTCTGATCAAATGTATAGTGTTGTGAATGTCACCATCTTCCGGAACATCGAGGAATGAACAAGTAGCGAGCCAAAATGCCGGACTTTCTCCAACTGGCTTTGGATTACCTGTTTCCATATGTCACGTCAGCCTCTGTCAAACTTTTAATGCCTATCTTACTTACCAGATGATCCTGAGGTGTGTAGAAAGAACATCGGCTCATTGAAATTCTCATCCGTGATTTCTCGCGCTTCATAATGAGGCACTTCAGTTGAGTCAAGAAATTCTTTGTAGCCAAGCGCTTCTCTCGTCCTGATCTCTGGAAGCGCCTCAAATAATGGTTGTAGATTCTTCTTCAATTCGTCTCCGTACAGGATGATGCTGACGTTTGTGCGCTCGAAGAGGGTTTTCTGTGCGGAGATTGTGTTTCGTAAGGACGGCAGCATTATCTATGTCACACTCATTGTTAGTCTCATTGTAACTTATGCTACAAAGGTCTTCGATATGTATGATCTAGACTTACCCTTCTTCCTGTCTTCGCCGACGCAAGACTGAGAATCAAATATCTCAAATCCGACAGCCCCATGTACCCAAATACCTCTTCTTCGGCCAATCCGACTTCATTGACGAGCCACCACGACGCTCGATTTACTGCATTCGCAAGCATGGGATACGTGACTTCTTCGAAACCGTCTGCTGGATTCGGCGTCTTCAAGACGTATGCGTATGGCCGTGCGGAAGGCTGTTTTGCCTTTGCGTCGAACATGTTAGGCAATGCATTTCGTCCATATTTGCGTTCTAGGGTCGTAATAAAACGTGACGACGATGATGATGGTTCCACCGAGCCCATCTTGAAAATGCCCTAGCAAGTTTCTACGTAGATGGTCGTTTTCTTTCTCTTCAGGATCAATGGCTTCTGCGAGCCTATATTTTCCTCCCTAATCCATATTCAATTCCATTACTCCAATATAAGAGAATACAAAACAGATATGGCGGGGCTAGCAACAATATATGTCGCTTCCTAGCATCGCGAGAAGGAATTCCGTCCTCGCAGCACGATAGCCCTTATCCCAAATCGGGTAATACCAGGGTACATCTTGCGCCCCCCAAAATTTTCGGCTTCGGAAACCGCTCCGCTGTGGCACCCAATCATTATGGAGATTATGACTAGGGCTTGATGGTCATGAACTGGTTAGTGCAATTATGAAGTTTAGTTTGTTTCTGTACGATTCTGTTGTGGCTGGCTGGCTGTTCATACGTAGCGATGCAAGCGAACACCGGCTAATCTTTGTTTGCCTTCACGCATGTACGCAAGCCATAGTCCGGTAGAAATAAGCCGAAATTTTGACTAAATAAGGCCCTATGCAACAAAGAAAGGGAGAGGGGGCTTATCAATCGCCTCGAGAATCTGGAGTTTCAGTGGAGCATCGTGAATCGAGAAAAAGACGTGCCTATTGTTGAGTTCGGTTTCTAGCTAAATCTCTGTATGGTGACCAAAGAGGCTTCTGGATTGTACGTTTCTCTCTTGAAGTAAAATCAGAGACGTGTGGTGGTCAGGAGCATGGAGTCTTCCTCATCACGTATGTAGGTAACCGGGTATTCAGGAGAAAACAGGGTATGGAACACGTTACAGCACTATCCATGTACGTAGCCACGTAATATCTAGACTAAGCAGCACTAAGTAATAGTCGAATCCATACCGACTCATATGTGATCCATCTCCTCTCGGCTCTAAGATCGAACCGAGTGTTTGGGCAGTCGGCAATTCCTCATCGATCTATGATGCACTACAGAGTCGAGTCGACACCGTACATATGACTAGATCGATGATTGATTAATTAATGCACGACCCAGATTGATCTTCTCGCTTGCTGAGCTGGCTTCGGAAAAATTGGCAGAGTACAGTAATTGATCTGAACTCCCTACGAGTCTACGACAAGAGAGCCCATTATTGGCTCAGACCTGAGTCATGTCCGCAATTTTAAGTAGGTAGCAAGCAAGGCCTTAATTGTACTTCAGAAAGAGGCAATCTTCCATCTGAATTGGTCTAGGGTTAGGGCTTTTTACCCTGCCTAGGTAGCCCTGCAATAGCTTCATTACGATGCGGTTTACACGTTATCTCAGCTACACAAGTAGCGTAAATGGCGATCAACGATCGCGCGATCATAACCTGATGCATGTAGAATGTGATTTGCCAAATGTAAAAGCCTGTATCATGCCAACCTATGAATATCTCCGATACAAGATCACAATCCGACCCTTGGGAATCTAACATAAATTCAAACCGTCTTTTTGCGTCAATTTTATTCTCATTTTACATTCTAGCCATTAATTGTCAGCAAGATGCTAAGCAAAAGGGAGGAGCGATAATAGTCAAGTACGTACCGTTGAACAGGGTTCAAACCCAACAACTTCATACCGTTGTAAAGCACTTGTCGTGCTGAGGCATACAAAGCCATACGCGCCAAGGCGACATTCTGCTCTCGGCCAACGATGCGCAAAATGTCGTAACTTGAACTGAGCATATGTGTCATACGGAACAGATATGTAAGGACCGTAGTAGGCTCGAGAGTCTTAGTGGTGTTGATGACCACATCCGGCCATTGGGCCAAGTATCGCGCAAGATCAATAGCGTGTTGTTCAGTGAGGAGCGATAGATCGGCCTTGGGTAGATCTTCGGCAGGTATTTCGGCCTTGCGGATAATAGAGGACAGGCGAGCATGGGCATATTGTAGGTAGGGGCCTGTGTCGCCCTCAAAGGAAGTCATAGCTTCAAGGTTGAAGTCATAACCGTTGACACTACAGAGCGTTAGAGGGAGATCAGTACCAACCAGACGGAGAAACACCTACCGCTTGCCAGACATGTCCTGCACCATCACGGCAGTAATGCCGAGTGTGTCCGCAGTTGCAAGAGGGTCGTCCACTTGCACGTATTTGTCCTCGTTCCTCTTCATGACCTCGTGCATCTTATCCGCAACGTCGCGCAAAATATCGTCCAAGAATTTCACTGTTCCCTTTCGGGTGCTCATTCCTCGCACCATACCGAAGTTAATGTGCTGGCATTTGGCGGCAATGTCCTTGTAGCCCATCAACTCCGTGACCTTGAAAAGCTGGGCCAAGTGCAAATCTTGCTGAGCTGCAACAACGTAGATCATCTTGTCGAATTGATATTTTTCGTGACGTTCTACAATAGCGCCAATGTCTCGGGTGAGGTATAGAGGCGTGCCGTCTTTTCGAACAACGATGGCCTTACCAAGCTTCTTGAATTTGTGTTTAGTAAAGTCGACGATCACAGCGCCCTCTGACTTTTCAGATACACCAGATTTCTCCATGATCTCATAAGCTTTCTGGAGACTCTCAGGCAAGACTTGGGATTCGCCGGAATAGACGTCAAAGTCGATGTTGAGACGGGCGTATGTTTGTTTGTACTTCTCAATACTCAGATCACGGAACCGTTTCCAAAGAGCGAGTGCGTCGGGATCACCGTCTTCCATGCTTTTAAAGTAGCGACGGGCCTTTTCGTCGTCACTGGCATCAATCAACTTTTGAAGCTCGGCTTCTTCAGCAGAGACATCCTCATTCTTCTCCTTTTTTTGTTTGATTGTTTCCCGCAGCTCCTTGATGGGGCCTTCCTGCTCCGCCATATCCTTGTTGATCTTGACGTAGACGTCGAACAAGTGGTTGATAGGGTCCTTCTGTAGGGCCTCTTCGCTACCGTATCGTTCAAAACCGTTGGCGAGTAAACCGTACTGTTTTCCCCAATCTCCAAGATAGTTCATCTTGATAACCTCCCAACCGGTAATTGTGAAAAGGTTTGCGATGAAACCTCCAATGATCGTACTACGCAAGTGACCAGCATGGAAAGGTTTGGCGATATTCGGCGACGAGAACTCGACGATTATCTTCTTCTTTCCCTTGGAGGGGTCAGAGGGGTCTCGAAGACCTAGGTTACCGTTTGTTCCATATGTGGTCTTGTTTTCGAGAATTCGGTTGATGACGGTCTTGGTGAGAGGTCCTGGCTTGAAGAAAAACTGAAGGTGGACACCAAACGTGGTGGGCTTCTCGACCAAGTCTGATTCGGGGAACTTTTCTGCCAACTCAACAGCAAGGTCCTGGGGCTTCTTTCCCTTGATCTGCAAAGCGGCGACTGGAAGGTTCAAGTCTCCCTTGTCAAGAGTGGTTGTCCATGCAAGCTTGGTATATATCAGTTGCGGATCAATGCCAGTTACCTCCGCCAGCTTCTCGGAAATGTGTTCACGGTAGATATCAACGGGGTTCAAGGAGGGATAACAACCGGCGAATTTGGACTGTTCGTTGGTCGAGTGTAGAGTCAAACCTTCAATGGAAGGAATAGACTGGCCCTCGGCGAGGGCCTGTGATGGTGTTGCCATGGTGCTGTATGGAGCTTGTCGACGAGGTAAACGTAGAGTAGACAATGAACGCTTGACCGGCGATGCGAAAGAATATCGTAAATGAAAAGATGAACGAGTAACAGAGGAGCAATTGATGGAAGACTTCAAAAGCATAAAATTATTTGAGAGTACCCAGGCCCCGCTTAGCAGATGGCGGCCCATTAAGCGGCGCAAGACTTGACTGAGTCACGGTAGAGAGAGCCAGAGGGCTAAGAGGGGCGCGCGCTCTTTTTATTTTTTTGAGTCATCCATACTGCCACCAAGAAAAAGCTTCAATGCCAAGGCGGTGAGAATGGAGGGGGGTCACGTGAGCATCTCAATCGCTCTTTCCTATTTGGGAAATTATCTTTGGCAGCTGTGACGTCACTATCAGGCACGACTTCACCATGATTTCTGCTATCTTGAAGATTTATCTGTTAGTAGAGGATACAGTACTCTGATCCTGGTATTGGAGATCGACCGCGACTATGACCAACAAAAGGCAGACGGCAGTAAGCCGTTCCATCCACCGCGCCCTTCTACGCGAACAAGATGAACGGACAGGCACCAGGAGATACAATGTCTTGACCCTAATAATCGCCTTTCTCTCCATCTGGCAGATCCGCCTCGTCCGAATATCGGCACAGCTATTCAAAAGTCTTCGGAATGAAGTATGGGGCATAGACGAAGTGGACTACATCGACTCATTTGTGTGTGATAGAAAAAAGGTAGACGGAGCTGGGATACAACCCATGGGGGATTTGGGTTATTCTGGCTCGGTATGAATACGTATATTCTGAAACTGAAGACTTGAAAGACTAACATCTACGTCTATAGACATTCTTCAAAACTGCCAATTCGAAGTTCCTGATCAAGAGTTTACCCCGACATTCAGAGCATTCTTTCTTCCAGGAAGACTTCCTACGACCATACTACGACTATTCAAAATCGAATCCAGACTCGCTCCTCGTCCGAATAACGGATTTTCTAGGGACGGCATACCCGGCAATTGGCACGTTATGCCGATGCACGCCGTCTCATCATGTCATTATGGAAAATGTGCTATGCGACAAAGACGACGATGCGCGAGGACCTGATAAATGGGAGACATACGACCTCAAACCCGTTGATTACTTCTACCCAGAACGAGATCTTCTCCCCGACCCTCTGACCAGCGAAGAGACCATGTCGCACTTATTCGACGAATTCAAAGATAAAATACGAATCACGAAAAAACAATACTCGGAATTCAGAAAGATTATTGAGGAAGATACGAAGTTCCTCAGATCAGTAAATACTGTCGATTACTCTTTGTTTCTGGTCCGATATCCGGCTCATCTACGTCCTCGCACACCAACAGAACGGAAAAGCGAGTGGCGTGAAGGCGCATTATCTGCAGACGGAAAATGGAAGTATAGGGCTGTGCTGCTGGACTTCTTCTGGGCAAAGCATAAATTGCAGGCTCAGGCTATGACTGGTATTATACAGACTTTTAATGTTATTGGACGCAAGGGTCCGATGTCCATAACCACGACTGCTGAGGAATATCGTGAGAAGTTTTTGGAAATGGTGGATGGGCTTGTTGAGCTTCAGGGATGAGATTTAGCGATGAGATATAGCAAGCGATTTTGAAAGAATACGACATCATGACAATGGGCTTTGCAAGCGATGTATATTTTAAACTCTTCATATCTAATTAATATTTCTTTCCATCTATCTTCGTAAATCCATCTGGTTTTGAGACTTAGATAGCGCAACGAAGTGGATATCTAATTCAAACGCACGGGAGCGAACAGCATATGAAGATACAGCATTTCATCATGGGAAAGCCTTGTAGTCATATGCATGAACTCGGCGGTCGTTAGCACCGCCCAGGCGGGATTATTGCTGGACGATGCATTCGTTACCATGAAAAGGCATTCGATGACGGCATTTAGAAAGCAAAGACCTGGTCGTGGAGCTTGCTGACGGGGCTGGCCTTCTTGTATCCGAGAGCCTCAGTAGACTTCTTCATGGCAGAGATCATAGGAGGCGGTCCACAGAGCAGGATCTTGATATCATCAGCGGGAGCGGGGAGATGTTCCTTTTATCAAAGTTAGTTCAGATCTCCTCGGTATGGTAATAGCGCACGGATTAAATACCTTGATCATATCAGCAGTAACGAAGCCAACACCGCCCTTCCATCCCTCAGGGGGGTTGTTCAAAACATAATAGATGTTGAACTGGTCATCCTCAGCAGCCAACTTGTCCAATTCCTCCTTGAGAAGAATATCCTCAGGGTTGACATTAGCGAAAATGAGATCGATCTTCGTGGTGTCGTTGCCGCCGTTTCTGGGTCTGCCGCGGATGATAGCCTTGATGATCTGGAGCATAGGAGTAATACCAGTACCACCAGCAATCATACCAATGTGGCGGGACATGTTCGGGGTGTAAACCATGGCTCCCTTGGGACCGCGAACCTTCATGGTCTGGCCGACCTTCAGTTCATCCAAATACTTGGAGATGTTTCCCTGGGGGTAGGTCTTGACCAAAAGGTCAAAGTAGCCAGCTTCATGGTCGGAGGAGATGGGGGTGTAAGAGCGGACGACCGGGGTTGGGTTGCCGGCAATCTGTGCCTGGAGGGAGATATGTTGACCAATTGGGAGACCTAGGATGTCGGTTGAACGAGGAAGGGCAAATCGGTAGATGGCGACGTTGTGGGAGATGAGGTTCTTTTCTTTGAGCACAAAGTCTTGGAACTCCTTGGGATCGAGCACCTTTCGGGGACCTGATAAGGAATAAAGTTAGTCGCAATCTCGAGGATAGCAAGATATTAACATCTCAAGAGAAATCATACGAGCTGTGAGGATTCTAAAAGCAGACAGAACGGCTGCAGCGGCGACAGCGTAGGGAACCCATTCCTGCTTGACGAAGAAAGTGCCGGCGATCAGGAGGGCCGAAGGGACGAGAACACCGCCGATGGTCTCGGAGGAGAGAGGGCTGCTGTTGATAGCTTAGCATTTGCACGGATTTTGTTGGGCATTCACATATATACCTCATATTGACAACAGAATGGGCTCAATGGCCGATTGTAGTGTTATCTGGGTGTATGTACGAATGAAAGTCTGGGGACGACGGAGGGTGGGAAAGATGAAATTATGAGCAAGTTGTCGCCAACCTAGGCTAGTCTCCCCGGGTCGCTGGTTCGGCAGTCTTAGTCCTAGCCCGACAAGTTACAACATCAACAATTCACTAATTTAGTTATCGTACGATATCGACAGTAACTCCGCCCGAAATGATTCCCTGTCAATACCGAGCATAAGGCAACTTACATTCCTTTATATGTAACTACAAAGACTCTTTACAACGTCTACAACAGTGTGACATGAAGAAAAACGGAATGTTCCGGCCCAGAAGAAAGCAGCGCGATCCAGCGACTGCGGAAATAATTCCCCGTTCCAGCTAATTGTCCCTCATTTATCTTGACTGTTTTTCTGTTTCCGTTTCTGTTGGATTTTCCATCAATGGGTCTGTCAATTAGCGCAGCATCGAATTCTTAGCGGTGAGGGGCCTTAAACGTGGTCCCCGCACGCTCAAAGGCTCCTTCTTGGGGTAACCAACATCCCTGGAATCTCTGCAGTTACTCCGCATACGCCAAAGATTCCCGGTGAGACAACTCTCGGTTATTGCTCTTCTGTTAGCTAGTGAGTCACTAACTCTGAGAAGAACGATTGCGTTCACCTCTTTGAAATCGGAGGAGCAACGTTCATACACTATCCTTCCGTCAGAATGGGCTCTATCGAAGGAGAACAGCCGACTGAACAGAAGTCGACTCCGTTCAATCTGACCGACGTTGATCGCCAAGTCCTCTCCCAAACAGACGAGGAGTTTGTCTTTCATGACTGGGAAGATTTGAAAGGAATAATCGGTAAGTTTATAGCCATAAGTTTACAACTTACCGTTTCCATCTTCCCCGCACCTAATACACCCTCCTCCAAATATTCAACTATCGACTGTACCCATAAGATACAAACAAAGTAAAGACTCAAAGCTCTGATGCGGAGAACAGCTCGCAACGATCTTGAAATTTTCCGCCGCAAACCATCCGATCTCCGGCGCTACATAGCCTGGACAAACGACATCAAATCTACTTACGGCTCCATTACAAAATACATATGCCTCAAACGTCTCCAATGGTGGACTACCGACTCTTTCGTCAATTTGGCAGAAACCCCTATCCCAGAGATCCCGTATAAGAACGCAGTCCCATTCGCAGATTCGTCCGACTTCAAGATTCTGCGTAATGACTGGCCTTATGGCGTGACGCCGGATGTTACTCATATCGTTGTCTGGTCCAAGACACCTATTGCCACGAAACCCGAGAATGGGGATGTAACGGATGAATCACGAGCATTGATTGAAGGGTTTGTAGATCGAACCTTTGTGCAGCGTCTACAAAAGGATCCGGCATTTGAAGGTGTGCAGAAAGAGGTTATTAGGAAAGAGCATGTGCTGTGGTTCAAGAATTGGGCTGCCTTGCAGAGTGTGAGGAGTTTGGAGCATTTCCATGTGCTGGTTAGAGGGGTTCCAGATGCTGTTATTACTGAGTGGACAGATGAGAGAGATGTTGTACGGTAGAGGTAATTTTCGTAAGAGGGGAGTCGATGCTTTGGGCAAGCGAACCTGTCTATACTGCTATTGCTATCAGGTATCAATGGCCACCGGGACTCGTTTAGAAACTCATGATATACGCAAACCGGCTATATAGTTCCATCAATTGCGTATTGTCATATATAGGTAGAGATACATCACAAACCGCCTCAGATCAATAGATTATAAGAACCACCTGAATTCTTCCATCTTAGGACCATCCCACAACCGCTCCGTCGGCACATCGCGAGCATCAATCTTCCTCCCAGCCCTACGATTACGTCGCATATTATCATACCACATATACAAACCCAAACAAGCCGTAATCAAGGCACCCGTACCACCAAAGGATGCTATCGTGATCAGCGCAGGCTGATACTTGGGCGCATCCTTTGAGCGAAATACGTTACTCGATACGAGGCCCATGAGGTTCGCAAGTGGGACACCGATACTGGTTAATAACACACGCTGCCCTTCATCGGCAATATTGTTGTTGTACCATGTACTCAGTAGCACGGAGGGTGCGGAAGTGCCCCAGGTCATCATGAAGCAGGCATAATAAGCGAGATGGATCTGGGCCGTGACGTCGTTGATAGCGGCGTAGATGACGAAGCCGATGAGGGTGAATAAAAACCCTAGAACGATAAATGGTGATCGAAGACGGACGGCATCAGATGAGAATGCGAGTACGAGCAGCATCACGGCGCCGGTCACGTTTGGCGCTACTGTATATAGATTTGTCTTGACGGTTGAATAGCCCAGACGAGCGACAATCTGAGGTAAAAACAGTGATACACCTTGCAACGGGACACCGAGACATATTTCAATAGCCAAAAAAGCATAGCTGGTAGGTCTCTGAAGAATACGGAGTGCATGACGCAGGTTAAATTCTTCATTGACCACGGCAGAAGAATCAACTTGAATGCGGTAAAAGGCGAGTTGTTTCTCTTTTTCGGACAAGAAACGCGCCTGCTGGGGACTTGCTGGTAGATAGAAAAACGCGAATGCCGAGAAGCATACAGTGAATGCCCCTTCGATCAGAAACAGATATTTCCATCCTTGAAGGGCCGGGTTCTTGATTTGGAATACACCAAATGAAAGCAAGCCCGAGAAAGCATTTGCAATGTTTGAAGCTGCGTAGAAGATAGCGAGGCGACGGGCAAGTTCTCCACGGCGATAGAAAGTGGTTTGATAGTAGATTACCAGCGGGAAGAACGCGGCTTCGGACATACCCAAGAACCATCGTAGGGCAAACAATCCGGAATAGTTGGATACAGAAGCAGAGAGCAACGTGAATGAACCGAAGCTGAACATCATACATGAGATGACTTTGGCTGGACTGAATCGTTTAGCGAGCATGGCAATAGGTGGTGCGAATACGACAAACGGGACGAAGAAGATTGACAGTAGTAGATTGTATTGGCTACCAGTCATGCCCAGGTCTATCTCATCAGCATGATTCATACGCACAAATGAAAAAGACTAACCTTTGTCCATTCCATCCGTCTTTGCGTTACCCAGATTTCCCTTATCGAGTGCATTGCAGAGATCTGAACGCTCTATTAGAAGCAAATCAACCTTCCGAAGAAATAGACATACACATAAAAGCCAATATCGGCAACAACCGTAAATCAAATTTGCGACACAAAGCACGCTCCGCTTCATGATCGACCACGCGAGCAGTCTCTGGAAACGAGTCCTTGAGTCCCAATCCCGTTGACTCATTTGCTGTTGAGAGGACTCGTGCGGTTTTGTTGTCGACTGCTTCATTCTCGACGTCTGCTGTTGTCTCGTGGACGGACATTTTGTTGTGTTCCTCCGAAGTTTGTAGGACGGAATGTCTAAAGACAGGAAGATGTACGAATATACACTTGCTGCTTGCAAGGATAAGGAGCAAGGAGCAAGCTAGGGCTAGAGATCAAGGGATTTCAAAGCAAGCTTCCACACTCGACTCTGAAACATCAGAGAATACGCCAAAGATTCCAACAGCTACCTATTTATTTCAATTCAGCCCGGACCAGTCCTGACAGAAAGAGCACCCCCCTCACACGGGCGATAAGAGCCGTCACTGTCATAGTTACTATACCGTACTAAGACATCCATTAGTCAACCCTAGCACTCTATCAAGATAAGCCAGCTGATCGGCGTTCTTGGCTAGAACTCAATCCACGAATTCAATGGTCTTAGGTTGAACCTGTCACTCGAATAGGTTAAAGACGTTGAATCCTGCAGCGGCGTGGATGCCCATGCAATGTGGGGGTCCAGAACTACAGATAGGAACGATAAGGGATGCTTTATGCTTAACTTTCCCCAGCGTTACATTGAGTCTTGGTCCAAGACACTGTGTTAACCTTGTTAGGCTCAAATAAGATTTAGCCATGACACGAGAGCGGCGGAACCGTAGAAGAGAGCGCATGGGGCTCAAAGAAGAATGCTTGATATAAGTCAACCCACGTAAGTTGTAGATTATCCCGCACATCCCGCATAACCTGTATACCCCTGCAACTTGACGATATTTTGAGCGCATGTACCTAATAAGACTCCAATTACTAGTTGAATATAACTTAAATATTAGTACGTATCTCTGAATCTCACTGTTGCATTGAACTCGGTCGTGGAGAAGAGAAATACAATCCGCAAACGGGAAGTCATTTATCGAACCCCCAAAACATGTTTTAGGGTTACATACGAAGTACGTAAATTGGTCCAATCGTTGACGAATTCGAAGACTAGAAGGCCTGTCCTCATTCGTGTCATTCAATAACATCTGAATAAGAGGGCCTCCGGATCGTGAACAAATGCTTGAATGTGTAAGGTGCAGGTATCAAGTGGACTTTCTAGATACCAGTTATCTGGGGAAGAACTTCGAACAAATAATTTACTTAACATCGAAGTGCACATCGTTTCATCCAACAGATGATTGGGTTTATATAAAAATAGACTGCGTCTTAATTCTCACTATTTATACACTAGTAACAAAGTAATCATACAAACAGACAATGAAACGAGGTTGACCAGCCAACTCTTTCCAAATGACTGTACAAACTGTAATAAGATGTTGCGAGGAGGTCACCCAGGAAATCTGGCTATAAGCTAGGTTTTTGGTCGCTTGAATAAAGATAACGAAAGACAACATTACAATATCACAAGAGACGCACCGAACAAGGTAAACAGCGCCACGACAGCACTGCAGATCACAGGAGTGAAAGTGAGTTCCGGAGCACGGAGATTAGCAGCAGCTCCCTTGGAAGTTGACACCGAGTCAGATGCAGCGGCAGATCCGGAGCCTGGAGTGGCAGTGGTGGTAGACTTGGTGCCCTTGTCTTGACTTCCTGAACCGGAAAACCCGGGGCCCTTGCCTGCTCCGTCGGTCATAAACTTCATTGCGGGGGATGGGATAGCTGGCAGAGCGTCGTTGCTAACATCCCAATTGGGAGGATCCGATGCAGGGCAGCCGTTGGCCCCGCCTGTGGAGTTGTAGTTGCCATCACCTGCAGGGTTTGGTGTTTTCTTGAGAGCATTCTTCAGTTCGGTGTAGTCATCCTTTTCCGTGACATCGTCGCCGTTGATTTGGACAAGACCATAATTGCTTCCCTCTTCGCTGTATTCATAAACCAGGCCACCAGAGTAGACAGCAGTCATTTGGGTGCTGTAAAGAGAGGAAACTTCCTGGAACTGGCGTTTGTTCGTGTTGCAACCATATTCGGAGAGGAACAATGGGAGACCATAGCCAGTAAAGTTCTTGACCTTCTGGTCCCAGCCAGAGATTTGGTAGGAGGACGGATCACACCACGAATAGTCGTTGAAGGCGAAGAAGTCGCTTCGCTCGTCATCGGTGCCGCAGTTCATGAATTGAGCCATTTGGAGACGGTTGGTATCAATATCGGCCTGTAATTATCAGTATGTTCATTAGACATCAATAGAAGAAAGCTTACAGCAGAATATCCAACTGGAACTTGGCGCAGATTTCTCGAGCGGATGAACTGACGAATGTCACGGGTGACGGCTTTCACATATGGAGCAGCCTTCGACGAAGGACCATCGTTGATGACTTCGTTACCCGAGAAGAAAGCTAAGGTG
This sequence comes from Talaromyces liani, assembly GCA_022814505.1. Classification (NCBI taxonomy): domain Eukaryota; kingdom Fungi; phylum Ascomycota; class Eurotiomycetes; order Eurotiales; family Trichocomaceae; genus Talaromyces; species Talaromyces liani. The sequence goes on from JAKLNL010000001.1 coordinate 720,536, forward strand.
TTGTCGTACTTTGCGAACATTTCGACAGTCGCAAAGACGTTCTGCAGATAAACATCGTTGTATGAGACTTCCGGATCGGCTCGGTTGATCGAATACTTGGGGGTGTTGACGTCCAAGACCACATAGATGCCAGCATCTGCCAAAGCCTTCATGCAGTCGTCGTGGTCAGCGGAGTTGTCGACCGAGTATACACGAACGGTGTTGAGCCCCAAGTCGGTGAATTTAGCGATATCGCGCTTGCAGGTGTCGGCATCTGCGAGAGGATCAACGAGCTTTGAGGAGCCCCCCGGTTGATAGTCTACACCACGAACGTAGAAACGGGTATCGCCTTGAAAGAAGGCATTTCCCTTCACAGTCACTGGAGTGATGCCGTCACGAGCATGCAGATTCTGTGGGATGGCTGCTACTAGAGGGACGACGGCCAAAGCGGCAAGAGTGCCCTTCATGGTGATGGATGATAGTGATGCCTCGAAAGGAGAAACAAATGGAAGAAATGAGACCAGATGATCTGAGCGATAGTAAAGTCCGCCAGAGGCTGTCACAGTAGATAATAGAGCGATAGAATGTATTTATTCTTGAAGATGAAGATTGGAACTGTAACGAATGGATGGATGGATGAGCAAGTGACAAAGAGCGAATGGACAGCTCTACAGCATTACCTAGGTAGATGCAAATACAAACGAGGGACAGAAGAGGAAGGAAGGAAGGAAGGAAGGGGGAGCCGTGTTGTTTTTGGTATGAAGGAGGAAGGAGGGAGGAGGGAGGAGACAGGCGAAGAATGGGCCAAGGAGGGCAGGAGCGACCCTGTCAGAGCAGGCAAGGGCTTCTTCTTAACTCTCGGCACTCTCTGCAAAGTGCTCTCTGTCTCGTCTCTGTCTATCCATGATTCATTATTGCCATCGGCAGGATCATGGCAGTCGATCAGTCAATCATCTCCTGGTTTCACTGTAGCACAGGCCCAGGTCTCTCCTGATCACCCATAGTGACCCAGATATTGTCCGACACTCAGGCACTGTCTCTGCAAATAATAAAACGCACAAGAAATCAACGAGGCAGTGCTGGTTCCACCATGTCTCTGGTTGACAGCTAACTGCCTTTTTTGTGTGGTGACCAAGAGAAACAAGACAAAAATCCGAATTGCCAGGCGCTTGGCTGGTAGATGATTCGCGGTCCACAGCGGCCAGGAGGGTCTCAGGGGACGTGCAGATCAGTCAAAGTCTGAACGCTGACATCAGACGTATCATTCATTCATTTCGTGTACGTACACACTGACAACAAAATGATAGAGGCTACACAGCGCTCAACAGCAACGGAGTAGCCTTGATCATGCGTGATCAATTAATTCATATACTTACTACTAAAGTGGCACTAGGGTTAGGGTTGTCTGCCTCTAACAAGCTACCCCAACTCCGTAGGATCGGCGACAATCAACCATACTTCTATTCATAATTCGAGAGTAGAGTATCAAGCGAGGTACGTACTTTGAAAAGTCGTGATGATTATCTCGCAGACAAAAGAAGCGCCTGGCCCGGGTCGAAGAGGCTCCCACGCTTTCCCGCTGGGCGTGGGAGATCTAGATTCCCGAAAGTACAAGCTGGCCAATCAGCCGAGTTAACCGCGTCGATCCTCGGCCCCATCCACCTTTGCAGAGGCGTCGCAATTGCGATTCTCCTTTCCAAGACGATAAACGCTGCATTTCTGCAGATTGCCTACGATAAGATGTTAAACCGTTGACCGAAGCCGCTTCTCCTCTCCTCTCCACCATGCTTTCCACGGGGCCCACTGGAAGTGAGAAAAAACCCGCCAAACGACGTGTCGTTCCCCAGTCGCTGCGTCGCCGGACCCCAGTCAGCTGCGATCGATGCAAAACCCGCCGCATTCGCTGCTGTCGCAACAATGAGAACGAGGCGTGCACGAGCTGTCTCAACGGAGGCGTCAAATGCCAGTCGACGATGCCGAGGAAACAACGTGTCTACGGGAGTGTGGAAAGGTTCAGTTTGCGGTATCGCGCTTTAGATGCCTTGGTTCGCGGGCTCTTTCCGAATGAAGATACGGACGATATCGAGGTTCTGTTTCAACTTGCCAGGAATCACAACATTCCTATGCCGTCGCAGGATGACGAGTCGCATGCGCCGGAAGCTTTCAGTAAGGACACGAGAATTGGTACACCCAGACCATCTGTCGATAATCCCGATTTCCAGGCGATCAAAGATGATTGTTCCGCTTCCGAAGTGGTGTTTGAACGGATGATACCTGGTCCCCGTCGCATATTACACTATGTTGGCCCATCCAGCAGCTCGGAGTTTGCCTCGATTATTCGACACCTTGTGACAAGATTTAAAAAGCTCACAACCTCTACACCCTACGACCAGACACAGATGCAAGATAAGAACTACATGAAGGCAATGCCAGAAGTACATCCTTTAAGCGGAGTAGCTCAAACCCTCGCAAGTGGTCACTCTCTAGCTACGGCAATTGGAGAAGAGCTGCAGATTGGGGCCAAGAATGGAGGCCAGAGGAGACCGACACTTCATCAACAAGGTCAAGCTAGCTTACCTTCAATTAAGAGTACTCCCCAGGATCTGAGCTCAAACGCCGAGACAAGCAATAATATACGAAGTCTTTTACGGGACCTATTGCCTGAGAGAAGTCTCTGCGATGTGTTGGTGCAAGCATATCTTGATCATCTCCATGGAGCGTTTCAGGTATTTCATATGCCGATCTTCCGGCTTCGTTATGACTTCCTCTGGGACAATAAGATTGCGCAGACGGGAACTTCAGACATAGGCTGGACCTGTTGTCTGTTCATGGTCATTATTTTAGGCGCGGACATTCTGGGGCCGGAGCATTGCCCTGATTCAATCATCATCCAGACCAAATATATGAGGCTAGTGCGGGAGAGTTTTCAGTCGCTTGTCTTTACAGCGACTTTGGAGAACGTCCAAGCGTTGTTATTGCTCCAGCTATATGAACAGAACTCTGGTGAGCGCAATACCTCTTGGCTTATCTTGGGTCTGGCGATCCGCATGGCAATCACGCTTGGTATGCATCGTGAAGGAACATACGCCAGTTTTGACAAGGCCGAGGCAAACACACGGCGAGTTGTCTGGTGGACGCTATATCAGGTGGAATTCAATATGTCGATGATTCTAGGTCGTCCACCTACCATCAATGCGAAAGAAGTGAACGTTTCACTCCCAGGGGACGATGTACTTGATGGAGCAGGATACCCTCAAGGCTTTGAAGAACACTATTTGAAATTGACCAATATTGGGCACCGAGTTAGAAGACTAATTACAACGGTGACCGCCAAATATACTGACGAGTCTGCTTTATTGTCCCACCAAGTAGACGTCAAACTGCTTCTACACGAGCTGGAGGCTTGGAAGGCTAATCTACCTCACCATTTTGCTCCGGAATCACCATTAGTGACCTTGCGACATCGTCGGGCAGTACTTTTACTGCAGGTTATCTACTATCATCACCGATCTGTGCTTACCCGAACCTTTCTCGTCTGCAAGACCAACCGCAATATCGATCGTCTGTCCCAGGAGGGGAACCAGACTCTTGGTCCGGTAACACCTGTCACGGAATCCTTGAGTCGCGAGTGTCGAGCTTCAGCCATCGCAGTGCTAGACTGTTTTCTTCAGCTATCTAAGCATGGTCTTTTAGAAGGCGTCGCATGGATAGATTTTTACTACATCTGCCACAGTGTCCTGGTCCTAGGTCTTTTTGAATTAGGTCAAATGCCTGAGTCCGCGCCAGATTTAGAACGGGAACAGAGCTCATCTAAAATCGCCGAGATGAACGACATTATCAGTCAGATCCGATTGGCACCGACCTACAAGATTTTCACCAAAGTCTCTCTCGGGTTTGCCAGAACTGTAGGGTTAGGCATTGTGAAATCAGCACCAGCAGAAGAAATTGGTACGCATCAGCAGTATATTCAGCAACCGACACAACCATCTACGTTAGATTTTCCCTACACCAGCGCTCCCCATGGTCAAACGCCATGGTCCATGTCCGAAATGAATACTACAATGTTTCCACCCGCGACTGAAAATACGATGTCCCCGCCTGGTCTGCTTGGGTGGTTCTGGCATGAAGCGAATAGCGGATCACACATGCCCTGGGATATATTCCACCTTGGCAATATACAGCTGTCTGGCGCGGATTATATCGAAGCTCCTCCGCAGTATTCGACCATGTACACAGCGCAGCAGCAGTTTGAGCATTGGCCTAGCTGAGGATGATCTAGCAGTTTGAATATAACTAAGTTCAAGAGTTCGGCCACGGCTACTCACGACAATCGATTCCGCGCCGATTGCTGTCCTCTCTTCATCAGAAGCACTCGACATATCGGATGATCAATTGACTACCAGCGACGATTGAGTCTCTCGGGGCGTGTCTTATAAGTACAGCGCTCGTGACAGCAACATGTCTTTGTTTCCGCACATATGATACCCTATATACCGATTGAATGTACTATAGGCGGTGTAATAAAGTGATGACGTCGATGTCGACGCAAAGCGGGCAGAATGTGGATACCAGTTCCTACATCCTGATTGGCTGAAACCGTTCGATCATGTCCAGAATGCGCTAACATGATTGGCTGATAGTATTGCTACTTTGTTGTAGGCCAAGCAAGCTCTGTCCAACTGTGATCATCCCATCCTTCCTCCCTTGCTTCTTTTCCTCTTCACCTTTCTTCTTGCTCTCTCTTCACCCCTCCGGAGAGCTCACATCGATCTACTCTGTGCCAATTGACCTTCACAATGAGCGCGGCGGACTACTACCAGCAGGACCAGGTACAGCCTGCTGCTCCTCGAGGGCAGTATGGTGGCCAAGACCAATCCTATAACAATTACAATGGCAAGGAAGAGTACAAGGACTCCGATAACCAACAAGGCTATCCTCCGGAGAACCCTCCATCCTACGACGAGCTTTTTAAGATTGAGAAGCCCAAATTCAATGACATTTGGGCTGGTTTATTGGTAAGACTGCCTGTTTCCCACAAGGGTTGACCTGCGCTAAGTAGTGGTGATAGCTCATCGCCGTTTTCCTGGGCTACGTTGCGGTCTCGGGCCTCACTATTAACAAGTATGCTAGTAATAGAGGCTTCAATGGCGGCAGCATCTACGGTAGCAGCAACGACTTTGGACTCGACACGAACACTTTGATCCTATTTATTTTTGTGCTCTGCGTCGCGCTCGTTTTATCATGGGCATACTTTCTCGGCGCACGTTATTTCACCAAGCAATTCATCTGGATTACTGGTATCCTCAACTGTGTCTTCGCCATCGGCACAGCTATTTACTACCTTTACAGAAAACAATGGGGCGCTGGAATTGTGTTTCTGCTGTTTGGCGTCTTTGCCGTGATTTGCTTCATCAGCTGGATTCCGCGCATCCCGTTCAGCGTGGTCATGCTACAGACCACCATTGACGTGTCGCGTAGCTACGGACATGTTTTTATCGCGAGTGCGGTTGGTGGTTTTGTGGCGCTTGCGCTTTCGGCATGGTTCTCGGTCACTTTGGTTTCAATTTATGTCGCATACGAACCGAACAGTGGCGGAGCGAATCCTTCATGTGGCACGGGCGGTTGCAGCAGTGCCAAAGTTATTGGTCTCGTTGTTTTTGTCACGTTTGCCATGTATTGGGTCAGCGAATGGCTAAAGAATACCATCCATACAACTATTGCCGGCATTTACGGCTCTTGGTACTTTGGGCGTGGTGCACCTCCAAAGGGAGCTACGCGAGGTGCTCTCAAACGCGCCACCACTTATTCGTTTGGTAGTATCAGCCTTGGAAGTCTAATGATTGCTCTTGTCAACATGATGCGCCAAGCCTGTTCCATCGCCCAGCAACAGGAAGCCGCACAAGGCAGTATGATTGGTAGCATAGCTTTCTGGATTCTCGGATGCTTCATTGCTCTGCTCGACTGGCTAGTGCAATTCTTCAACCGCTACGCCTTTTGCCATATCGCTCTATACGGAAAGGCATATATTCCTGCCGCCAAGGATACGTGGACGATGATGAAAGACCGCGGTATTGATGCGCTGATTAACGACTGCCTGATCGGGCCAGTTTTGAGTATGGGCTCTGTTTTCGTGTCATATGTTTGCGCTTTGCTGGCGTATTTGTACCTTGAGTTCACCCACCCGAGCTACAACTCAACCGGCACATTCACCGCGGTCATCATGGCATATGCGTTCGTTATCGGATTGCAGATCTGTCAGATCTTCTTGACGCCGATTGGCAGCGGTGTCGACACAATCTTTGTGGCCATGGCGTGGAACCCGGAAATTTTGATGCGCGATCATCCGGATATTTACCATGAAATCGTGCGACGATATCCCCGTGTCCAGCAGATGATCCATGCTTGATACCTACGCTCGCCGTCGGATAGTGAATGGAAACGCCTGATGATTATCGTTTATTGTCGTGATACCCTCTTCACATTAATAAATCGCTAATATGTTACTAATGATTGCATCAATTCATCGTCTCTCTTACTCTGCTCTTGGAAAGTCGCGTGGAGAATGTACGTTCCAAGGCAGTTGAATACCACAACTATACTTACTCAGGAATCCATATTCTTCCCACCTACATGTCCCCTTTAATCCATGCACTTTCTTATATCCACGTAAACATAACTATACGAGCATCAGTCTAGATTGCATTGCCTCTTGTACGGTAGAACCTGGCTATAACGAACAGAAGGCCCCGCTATCACAATATTGGTATCAGTTTAGTTATGATTCATGAGTAGGGAGAGTGCCCCCAATCGTTATTGATTAGATAGGTTATTATATTGAAGTGCTCCCCATTGCCATATGGATCAAAGTCTCTATAATAGATTTTTATATAATAGATTCGGACGTTGGAAGGTCTTTTGTCCATTATCCATGTAGCCAGGGTCGAGTGTAATATCTACATGCTGTCAAGCTGTATGCATGAGGCCGTTACCGGCCCGATCCTGTCCCAATGGAGTAAATAGCTAACACATTCAAGCCATTCGGCGCCTTTCGCTGCAGGAAAGTATCCTTTGTATGTTTTCTTTGTTTCTGAGTCTTACACTACTGCTTTGAAAAGGAATATGTAAGAGAAGAGTTGAATCAGATCATCGATCCTGAAGCATCAGACAAAACACCACTAATCACCTCCAGAGTTCCATCCCAACCGCAAACAAAATCAATCTCACTTCCTCCAAAGAAAGAGGAGCAGGAAGAGAAAATGGACTACATAGAACGAATCCTATCCTTCATCCTCCAAAACCGTCGGGGCCACGACGAAGGCTTAATCCCGCGGACCGCCGCATTCGCCCACTGTCCCAAACCGACCATCACACTCGAATGTCCCAACATCGGTCCTACGGGGTCAAAAATTCCGTCAAAGTACGGATTCTTTGAGGAGGGTACGTTCCCTGCGCTGAAGTGGACGCTTCCCGCGGAATTGCAAGGAAAAGAGGTGAAGGAGTGGTTCCTTGCAGTTGAGGACGCTGATGCGCCGCTGGCAATACCCGTGGCGCATGGGTTGTATTACTCCATCCCAGCAGATCGTACCTCCGTCACAGATGCGGATTTTGAGAAAGTCGGTCCCGGCGATGGGGACTTCCAGCTCAAGGGAGGATTCAGATATGGTCTTAACAGAAGGAAGATAGTCTACATCCCTCCTCGGGGATTGTTGGGTCATGGACCGCATCGATGTTTTTATGAGATTGTGGCCTTGAGTGAGAAGATTGATACGACCAAGTTGAGTAGGACGGGGGCGACGAGGGAGGAGCTTGTGAAGCAGTTGGAGGGGAAGGTTATTGCTTGGGGGGAGTGGATGGGGGTGTGGGAGAGGACTTGATTTGACTTTCAGATGGAGGAGGGAGTCAATGTCTGGTTGTATATGCGTTGGTTATTGTTAGATACCTTGGTTCTGTAATAGTAATTCTTTTGTACTTATGACGGACAGCTTCTAAAACGTAGGTGTAGGTAGGTAGATATGCTATGTGCTCAGCTATCATGATGTATATAATGCAGTCAAAATGCAGGGTAAAGAAGAACAAGAACCAAAATATGTACAAATGCAGTCGCCTTATAACGAGGACTAAACCTCCTGAATGTAATTCGCCGGCACACTTTTAACCTGTCCTCCCTTCTCAACCTCTGCCCAACCGTCACCACTATCCCTGGTGACCAAGACGAAGCGATCGCCCTCCGACATGCTGTGTTCGGCATCTGAACGTGCTTCGTAGTCGTATAGAGCTTCGACGTATTGCAGTTTCTTCGCTCCGCGGCGAGGTGCTACGGCCGGTCCTACTTTCTTTGCCGTTGTGCTGCCGGCCAAAGACGCCGAGGAGCTTGAGTATGTTGACGCAGGCCGCTCGGTCAATGCTGGAGATGGTGCTGGCGCAAGCTCAGCGTATGCCGATGGTACTAGTCCTTCCTGCGAACCTGCCTTGACACGCATCCAACCGGAGCCATCTAAGACGCATTAGACGACACTCATCTTTAAACATAAGAAAAAAGTACTCACCATCAGGCTCCAGCACAACTATTTCCTGCCCTTCGTTCACCGTCACTTCCCCATCACCAGTTGCTTGATACGCATAAACCATCTTCCCCCTCTGCTCATTCTTTTTCGATGCCGGAAGCTCAGCAGCTGTAGGCGAGCTGACATATTGCGTAGGGGGTGGCGCGAGAATCCTGTTGCGTTTCGTGGTTGATGTAGAAGATCTAGGTGGTGCAGCGCTAAGTTCAGCAGGCTCTTCGCCTGACGGTTTCGAAGACGAAATCGACCCGGAAACGGATCGATGGGCACTGTGTGCATATCCTGAACTCAAAGAGTTCATCGTATCCTTGCGAGTCAGGGCGGGCATATCTGCTACCGCTCCATTATTTCCGTTGGAAGGCGCATGCTCTGAAACAGCAGGAGCAGATTGTGCTTGTTCCTGACGCTCGGCCTTTAATTTCTTCTTTTCGTCCTTGGTCTGCTCACCAGGACACTCTGCTGGAACTTTCATTTGACACTTGCTGTGACATGTATATCCACAGTCAACACAGTCAAATCCCTTTGCTGATAAACCCCATATCCTTTCACCGCAAAGATCACAGTTAGTTGGGATCTTGAACGTTTGAGATCTAAAGTTATGGTTCTTCGCTCCTAGTGACAGATCACCAACCACAGCCAAGATTGTTAGAGTTTCAACCTCCGCGGTCATTTTCTTGCGCTCGGTCTCATGTAACTTTTCTTGCAAGTTGAAAATCGCTTTTACAACATCGACTTCATCTCGCTTGTCTTTCCCTTGCCTGATGTTATCTCGAATGCGCTTGGCGGCTTCAACCTCTCGTTGCTGCTTCTCTGCCTCTGCCTTTAATTCTCTGACCTGGCTCTTGCTTTTCATAAGCATGTTGCGCAAAAAGACTTTTGCAGACTCATCCGTAATCATCTGATCATCATCATGCCATACGGGGCTCGGCTCGAACGTCAAATTAGGAGGTTCCTGACTTTGTGATGCGTTATGTTGAAGGAACATTAGTGAGTCGAGTTTAGGGTTGTTGCGCGGAATCTCGTTTCCAAGATGGGTCATGAGCTCGGTACTTTGCGTCGAGGCGCCTTTTTCCAGCTGCGCGGCAAGTGACCAGAAAGAGTTCAACTTTTCAACACGGGTTTCATTCAAGTCTCCGAGGCTCTATTTGCAATATTTCAGTGGTTGATCTCATAAATAGCCATCAGGGTGCACTTACGTCGAGTACTTCAGGAACATACTCATGGTAAAACTGATTTTTCAGCTTGTTCGCCACGTGGATATTGATGATATATGTGTTCTGTAATAATGCTGTCAGCACCCACATAGCGGCACGAATGAAAAGAGCATACTTTGGAATTGCTCATCTCTAAAAGCTGCTGTTGATAAGCAGCCTGTGCCTTCGTTTTGTTATAATCAAACGAGGATTCCGTTTTCTTGCGGCGGTTTTCCACCTCCTGACAAACTCCATCGTATTTTCCTTTGACTTTCTTTAGTTCGCTAAGTTGCGATTCCCGTTCTTTTTCTAGCCTGCCATGATATTCCACGTGGCTCTTGCGTAATTCCTCGTATCGAACGGATATATTCTTCAGCGGATCAGCTACGTGGGAAATGAGGTCCAGACCAAATTTGTCGCGGACAGCTGCGTGTGATTCTACTGTGGTCAATTGTGTAGACCAAGTTGTCAATGACGCTGATTCGAGCGATCCTGGTGTCATTGTCGGCGTGTCTCCAACACTGAGACTGCTGATCTTCTTCGCTTTGCGATCCGAGTATTTCTTGCATAATGCCGAGAGTTTGGAGGCGTATTCTCGTTCAATTGCGCTTCTTTCGCGGTAGAATTGTTGTATATCATCGAGCCACGCAATTCCGTTAGAAACCTATCGACACTTAGCATCTCGTCCACCATCGCTGTATCGTAAACCATTCAAAATATAACGACGCAAGGTTTCGTACCCACGAGTTTACCGGCTTGAACGCATCCTGTTGTGAAACGCATGAGTTAGCGGTCTTCAAACAGCCACGTAGCATTCTTGCATACCTTCAATTCGGCCCCGAATTGAGGATTGACATTGACCTCGGCCATGATAGCGTTGAGATTAAGCTCTCCCTTCTTTCAGTTCATATGCGCTGTGAATAGATAGAGGCATGCTCTCCCGAATCAGCAGATGGATGCAGACGAGTCAAGTATATGACGCGGATGTAGCGGGTGGCTGTGCAGCGGGGAAAGAACAAAGTCGCTTATTGACGAGGGACCGTATATGCGCAATGAGCGGGCTATAGTAATGAATCAAAAGTGCAATCTCACGGAGATTCTTGTCTTGTTATAAAGGACAGCCAGAGGTTGAAGGGAGTGCCTGATCGAATCCGCAGGCGGAGCAGCTGGAATGTCCACCAACCGGGCAAGTGCCCACACTTGCCGCGTAATAACCGTATTTATTACTAGCCTTTGTGCGGGTCCGAGGGGCATCAAGCATCAGGCACATATGCTGATTGGCTGTGTTGATTTTATGATACGCTAATCCGTATGGTCGATACACTATAGCATTCAGTTACATCATACCTCTATGAGCCTTTCTACAGACAGTGCGGCGCTGAATAAGGACTTCATTTCACTTGTGCTCTCAATATCGGGATGCTACTATTGTTCTCTTGTTTATTGTTCATAAATTACAAAAAAAGCCCATGTTCGATGGCCCAGTTTATCCTGAAATCCAAGGCCGATGTTTGTTTGGCCCCAAACGGCCTAGCGCGGGAGTTAGCGGGGAAGAAAGCTGCTGTGACCTTTTTTGCTCTCGCCGCATCTCCTTGACAGAAACAACCTACATCTTCCCAACTCTGGAGGTTTGAGCCTGTGCTATTGTCGACGCAGGCTCTACATATCCCCATCGATTATCTTTTCAAAATCACCTCTACCTAGATTCTTCTCACGCCTCCCTGCCGTACTGCACAACGGCCTTCTACCCCTCTTCTCCTACCTATCAACTCGTCTGTTAGGTCGTCGCAAACATGGCTTCAGAAAACGCCAACGAGGGCAAGTCACTTGCAGACCGTATCACCAAGCCAGGTGCAGACTCTACCGGTATGTAGCGACTACGACTCATCCTAACAGCTGCGATCTAACATTCCCGCGCCGCCGTTCAGACGCATCTTTAACTGCTGCCAACAACGATGGCGCAAGCGAGGCTCTTGGAGGCAGCGATCTTCAAGAGCCAGAATACGATGTCGAGGTCAAATTGAGCGACTTGCAAGCTGACCCTAATAATCCGCTATTCTCTGTCAAACGCTTCGAGGATCTAGGCCTGTACGTATCCCAATTCGAGCTATTCCACGCTTGACCTAACATTGCTGTGTCTCTTAGGTCGCCAAAGGTTCTCGAAGGTCTCTACGCGTTGAAGTTCTTGAAGCCATCCAAAATTCAGGAGCGCGCCCTACCACTGCTTTTGCACAACCCCCCTACAAACATGATCGGACAGTCGCAGTCAGGAACCGGAAAGACAGCAGCCTTCACTCTCAACATCCTCAGTCGTATTGATCTTAGCACCGAAGAAATGCAAAGAACACCACAAGCTTTGGTTCTTGCACCCAGTCGCGAGCTGGCTCGTCAGATTGGAGGCGTTATTAGTGAAATGGGACGATTTGTGGAGGGTCTGAACGTTGGAATGGCAATTCCCACCGATGGCAAGCGACCTGGGCGTCTAGAGACTTCCGTCGTTTGCGGTACACCTGGTACAGTGATGGATCTTATCAAAAAGAGAATCATGATCGTGAACAAATTGAAGGTTCTTGTTCTTGACGAGGCCGATAACATGCTTGACCAGCAAGGATTGGGAGACCAGTGTATCCGTGTCAAGGGGTAAGATCTAGCATAACAATACTTAGCTTTTGCTTGAAGCTGACAGCCCCAAACAGCTTCCTTCCCAAGACCGTACAAGTTGTGCTCTTCTCTGCCACGTTCGACGACCAAATCCGTCTGTACGCGGCAAAATTCGCTCCCAACGCAAACGAAATTTCACTTAAACAAGAAGAACTCACTGTCGAGGGCATCAAGCAATTCTACCTCGATTGTGTCGATGACAAAGAGAAGTATAATGTGCTCGTCAAGTTCTACGGACTGCTCACTGTTGCGTCCTCCATTATCTTCGTACAGGTTTGTTGCTCTTCGTTCTCTATCTTAAAATTGAATCATGCTAATTGTTTCTCCAGACTCGTGCAACTGCTGCCGAGATTGAGAAACGCATGACTGCAGAGGGACATACCGTGGCATCATTGACCGGTGGTATCGAAGGCTCTGTACGTGACAAAGTCATTGATGATTTCCGCGAAGGTCGCGCCAAAGTGCTCATCACCACCAATGTCCTTGCACGTGGTATCGACGTTTCAACCGTTTCGATGGTTGTGAACTACGTACGTTATTCTATTCGAAAGCCTATCGATTTAATACTAATAATGTTTAGGATATCCCTGAACATCACAAACCTGGTCAACCACGCATGGCAGACCCCCAGACATATCTCCACCGTATCGGTCGTACTGGCCGATTTGGCCGTGTCGGTGTAGCCATTTCCTTCGTCTCCAATAAAGATGAATGGCAAATGTTGATGGACATTTCGACATACTACAACACTAATATCGACCGCCTCGATACTAGTGACTGGGATGAGGTGGAGAGAGTCATGAAGAAAATCATCAAGAACCCTCGGGCTCGAGGAGACTTTCCTCAGTCAACTTGATTAGAATGTAGAGTGTCCTTAAAAAAAATTAATTTTATGATATCACGAAATTGTTTGTTCTGGTTGTTATGTCTTTAAGTCTCAGCCTATACATAATTGACTAGCTTAGACCATACATGTAACTAAAGCATTCAAATGTTCCCATGACTGCAACCTACTACATCAATTGATGCTACCTACAGAGGTAAGTACCAGCTACTCACGTCTATTTGGCCATAGTCGAAGATGTGTCACATCGCAGACGACTCACAGGATCTAGATACTCTATTCGGAAATAAAACCACCCCCGTCCAGCATCGAATCCAATTTATTTACTAATTTACTAATATTCTTCTGACCAATCATTGCGACAGCCCGGTTCCAAACAAACGATCACCAATATCGCCTATTCCAGGCTCAATATAACCGCTTGCATCCAAACGTGGATCAATAGCGCCAATAACGAATTCGGTTCCTTCAGGCCAGGCCTTTGCTGCATGCTCCAGACCTTGCTGACTTGTCAACATTGACACGAAGGTGATGTGTTCAACGCCCCAGTCTCTGCGGAGAGATTTCGTGATTAGTATTTGGTAGCTCAGCTTGTAGGTTCAATAGTACATAGGGAAATGGAAATCAGTCGCGTGACTACACCGCAACTTGATAGGGTTTGGAAAAAGCAAATACATAGGCAGGGCAATCAACATACCGCAAGATCTCAATAACAGCTGTTGCTGTTCCACCCGTCGCAATCAACGGATCTATAACATACACCCGCTTGATTTCCGTATTGTTGTTTGGCAACTTGTTGTAGTACTCCACCGGTTGTAACGAATACTTCTCCCGAAACATGCCAATATGATAAACCACAACATCCGTATCAGGAGCAAACTGCGCCAAAAACGCATCGCTCATCCCCAGCCCAGATCTGAGAACCACTATGAGTCCGATTTTGCCATGGTCAGGCTTGTGGTTTTGCGTTGCTTCGACGGCTAAGATGCGCGCGATTTCGGCGGTGGTGGCCCGAACTGCGCTGCTGCCCAGTGATCGGTCACGCAGATGGTTTAGTTTAGATTCGAGGAAGGGATTAGTGGAGACCCGCGCGTTGGCAGGGAGAGGAGACGACATTTTGTGTGTTGTTTATTCTGCAAACAAGTTTGAATATCCGTGATGTGTTGTAGGTCTGTAGGTCTTTCGGTCTCCGCACTGGAAAGGGTATCGCTAGCTCCGGGTTAGCTTGAATCTGGTCGATATTGGGCTCAATTGAGTCAATGCGACTATTTCTCAACAGTTCCAGGAAAAACTTTGAAAAGCAACGATCTAAACATTCAGAGCATGATAAACAGTCAATATACATAGTGAGAGTACGTACGGAGGATAAGCAATGCGGGGAGCTCCGAGAGTAACCAGCCACGGTCTGAGCTTATCACGATAAGCCCCGCAAGTCGGATAGCTTACACTCCTTGAGAAGCAACGGAGCGATGGACTATGAGGAAACAGGAGAGAGGAATGAGTAAATAAATGAGATGGAAGGAAAGAAGAAAAGAGGACAAGAGGAATATTAAAATACATTACATTCCGGACCAAGAGGCTGGCCAACAATGAAGGAGCGCGCCGGCAGGAACGGAGATAACAAAGCAAGATAAGACAGATCACATGGCCGATGATGTATCTGCCAGGTGTAACACTGCCAATCTGCCATCCCTGCCTGCTCTCGTCTTTTTATCTTCTCTCTTCCTCTGCTCTTTATTCCAGAACACCCATCCGTCCATCCCTCTTCATCTCATCCCAATGCCTGAATCCATCCCTATCGCGACAACAGAACCCGAGGTTCCTCCTGGCGAGGACATTGATGTAGGTTCGTCGCCCAAGTCGCCAAAGTCTCAATTTAGTAAACATATTCTGGTCAGTCACACTTCCCATTGCTTCGATAGACATGTTTAACTTTCAAACAGTTGACCACTTATCCCGGCCAAAGCGGTGTCGACCCCGTACCGCTACAATGGGGAGCTCCAGACGCCAAGTCCCGTGGCCCAATCGTAGCTTCACGACACCCATCTCAACTGAAACGTCGAAATGCTATGGGCGCTCATGGAGGCAGTTATAGTATCTACAATGCCTTGGCCATCGCCGCCGGCGATCTACCGACAGACTTCAAACCGGATTTCAACAACACTGAACCAACATTTGATTTCCCAGTGCAGCCGGCATGGAGTGATCCCAAGAAGATTGTCTCTCTCGACCCGTTCGGCCATGATATTGTGAAGCATTACAAGAGTTATCTCGACGTCGGTTGGGATTTGCGGCCTTCAATGGCTATTACTCGCGCGAATATGCGATTGTCCGAGATTGAGAAGGCTGTTAGTGAGGGTCAAATTGAGGTTGATGGGTCAATTGTCGTTGGCAAGAATGGCGATGTACGAGTGACCAAAGTAGCAGTTGAGCCGGTTTGGTATTTGCCGGGTGTTGCTGAGCGATTTGGCGTTGACGAAGGCACGCTACGTCGGACGTTGTTTGAGCATACGGGAGGCAGTTATCCAGAGTTGATCACACGGCCGGATCTGAAGGTCTTTCTGCCTCCAATTGGCGGCTTGACTGTCTACATTTTTGGTCCACCGGAGCGAGTGTCAGATGAGAATGTGAAATTGGCTCTGCGAATTCACGACGAATGCAACGGTAGTGATGTCTTTCAGTCTGATATCTGCACCTGCAGACCATATCTCGCTTTTGGAATTCAGGAAGCCATCAAAGAGGCACAGAATGGAGGCAGCGGTGTTGTGATATATTTCCGAAAAGAGGGTCGAGCTCTCGGCGAGGTCGTGAAATATTTGGTATATAATGCTCGAAAGCGTGGTGGTGACACAGCAGACAAGTATTTCGAGAGAACTGAGAACATTGCCGGTGTTCGTGACGTACGTTTCCTCTTTTCTACTATCAGGTATAAAGAGCTGCTAATATTGACATGAATACAGATGCGCTTCCAAGCTCTCATGCCAGACATCCTCCACTGGCTCGGCATAAAAAAGATTGACCGAATGTTGTCAATGTCCAACATGAAACACGATGCCATTGTTGCTCAAGGCATCAAGATTCTTGAACGAATTCCTATTCCAGAGGGTAATTTACAATTTTCTTCCGATACCCAAACGTATGGCTGATGATATCTCCAGAAATGATTCCCCAAGACTCACGAGTTGAGATTGACGCCAAGATCAATGCTGGCTATTTCACAACGGGCAAGAAGTTTACAATGGAAGAATTGGCACAGGTCAAGGGACGTGGATGGGAGAAATGGGAGGATGTTACGGTGAGTTGACTGCTTATTAGCTGTCATGAAGGGACATTACTGACCATCTACTTAGCATTAAACGAACGCCGATATCACTGAATTTAGGGTTGGTCTTCAGGACAGACGTACGTATATATCAAACCGACTTGAGAAATATCCTACAACAATCGACTTTGTGATCTATGTCCGATAAATAGCATATAACATAGCAACAATCCACATGGAATCTATAGCAATACCTTATTGAATTGTTGTTATACCAGCGATCTAATATGTAGAGGTATTCGTTGTTGGCCTGAGGCCACCACAAACTAGCCCCAATAAAAGCGCGGAATGTAAACATCGACATCTTCACCCCTTAAACAACTGTACAAATGCTGCATCCACCTCCAACTCAGTCACTCTTTATATAAACCACCAATAATTTCATATTACTGCATATATATCCAACAGACACCGAAGAGCTCTCTCAATGCGACTGAATGGCTGCTTAAAGTTCCGTCGCTATGGGCCGGCTCGTCGCCTTCTCCGAATCAGTCTGATCTTGACATTCATCTGGTTCATTGCAGAGATATACTTTGTTCACCGGTCACTCACAAGAGTACACCCTCAATCCCAGCTTGGCGACATCAATGCTACTGGCCGCATCTTCATCGCAAGTCTGCACTGGAACAACGAAGCCATCCTCCGCAACGACTGGAACGATGCCGTTGTCCAATTAGTCTCCCACTTAGGAGCTGAGAATGTATTCGTCAGTGTCTATGAAAGTGGCAGTTGGGATGATTCAAAGGGCGCGTTGAGGGAACTCGATGCCAGACTTGATGCGCTCGGTGCGCCGCGGAATATCACTTTGTCTGATGTCACGCATGAAGATGAGATTTCTGCGCAGCCAGCGCAGGAAGGGTGGATTGATACGTCGAGGGGGCGTAGAGAGCTTAGGCGCATACCGTATCTTGCGCGGTTGAGGAATTGGAGTTTGTCCATCTTGGAGGATTTGGCGAGGCAGGGTGTGACGTTTGATACGATTCTTTTCCTGAATGATGTTGTATTCACGGTAGGTCGTTTGTCACTTCTTACTGCTGTGAATGAGGTGCTAAGATGATAAACAGACGCAGGACGTCTTAACATTGCTAGATACAAACGGCGGCTCTTACGCAGCAGCCTGTTCGCTGGACTTCTCCAAGCCGCCGCAGTACTACGATACATTCGCATTGCGAGATTCTCATGGTGATGAGCCCTTGATGCAAACATGGCCATACTTTCGCTCCTCCGAGTCTCTAGATGTGCTTCTCTCAATGGCCCCGGTACCAGTCACCAGCTGCTGGAATGGCATGGGTAAGACATCCTCTAAGTATCTTACACCGTCAAGATAGTCAGTCATATTGATATTCATACAGTGGCAATGCCAACACACCCCTTCCTATCACAAACTAGCCCCTTACGCTTCCGCGGAATCCCCGATTCTCTCGCCCTCCACCACCTCGAAGGCTCAGAATGTTGTCTAATCCATGCCGACAACCCTCTTTCCTCAACCCATGGCGTATTTCTCAACCCCAGGGTTCGGGTCGGCTATAACCGTGCCGCGTATGAAGCTGTCCATCCATCGGGAGCACAGAATTGGGTCTCCCCTTCATCTTCTTCTTTGAGTAATATAGTGGTACCGTTCTGGAAGAATCGGTTGCGTCGCTGGTTTTCGACGCCGATCTTTTGGAGAGGCGCAATTCGGCAAAGAGTGAAACGGTGGGAAGACGATGGTAAGAATAGATATGAGCCTGGGGAGTTTTGTTTGGTGGATGAGATGCAGGTTCTTGTTAGTAATGGGTGGGCGCATGTATAGTATCAGATACAGTATTTGATCATATATAGAGTCGTGGAAAGCAGGTGAACATTACATTATTTAGATGGTATAGACTCAAGAAGTTAGAAAAGAATTGAATCATATGTTGCT
The DNA here is from genome assembly GCA_022814505.1 of Talaromyces liani. Taxonomy (NCBI): domain Eukaryota; kingdom Fungi; phylum Ascomycota; class Eurotiomycetes; order Eurotiales; family Trichocomaceae; genus Talaromyces; species Talaromyces liani. The sequence continues at coordinate 738,999 of JAKLNL010000001.1, forward strand.
ACCATAATAAGTAGTTAGTAATTGCAGTAGTCATCGAATCAGAAACGGTTCCCAAGGACAGAAAAACAACTCCTCGTCCACGCAAGTGAACCGAACGGACCACCCTCCCTCACAATATCATTAATATTGAAAGCAGAACAGAAAAGGGAGTATCATCATGCAGGACCGTAAAAGCACGAAAGAGAAGAAATCATTGCATACAAGAACTAAGCAGTTGAAGTTACTTCACAGGCCTGGAGGCCACTGCTCTCACCAGCGGCCCAACGCCTTTGCCATGCATAATTGGAAAGCAGAATCAATAAAACACGAAAGTAAAGTGAAACGGTCATTAAGAGGGGTCGAAACGGTTAGACTTCCATGGAGTCAACCATTTCCTCGCTCATTGCGCGTACAGCACCTTTGCGACGAGTTGTGGAACTGACAGGGTCATCGTCAGAGGCCAAATCACCGAGCCAGTATCGTTGACGTTTCTTCGCAGTGACATCTGGCGTGAAGTACGAATCGTCAGGAACTCGCTTGCCGATAGGTGTCGCAACGCCATCTTCTTCCCACATGGCCATAATCTCATCATCGTCGTGGCTCATAATCGGGATACCGCGTAGATAAACGTAGCAGACACGTTTGCGCTGTTTGTTGAAGAAGAAATAGTTGTGACTCCAAATTGCACCGTCGTCATCATCATTCATGTCGTCTTCGGGCGAGTACGAAAAGATCGCGCAGTCATTAAGCGACATCTCCTCATCGATAATCTTCCACATTCGCGGTCCCCAGGCTGTGCACGCACTAGAGCTGTAGGAACCCGAAAAGGAGTCACTTGGAGGCGATGGCGTCCCGTCGTCGCGTAAATGGGGTCGCAAATTGTGCAGCGTCATATCCAAAGTATTCATGACTTTCTTTAAGCTCCGTTCACGGCGGAAATCGGTAGGTCGTAGAACATGGCTGTAGTCGTAGTCTGAATGACTCGCGTTCAGCGTTGCGATCAAATAGGCAAAAGTCCTGCGACTTGAATGTTCAGTGAGAGGACCAAAGGGACTGGATCGCGACAAGTTCAGGGAAAGCGCAACATTATTCGGAGCGGACGCCTTCGGAGGAGATAGGGACGCGGATAGTCTGAGGAGCGACTCGTACTGCGATTCCAACGACTGTTCGATCTTGTTGTAGAGTTTGCGATCGTCCGACGCTGCTTTCGTAATGTAGAGATCGCATCCACCGACGACGTGTAAATCGGGCGTATCAAAGTTCAAGGCGTTCGACACCTCTTCGATCTGAGGTAAAGGTAGATACTAATCCCATAGGCATGAGCAAAGACTCCAGATGGATTATTTCACATAATTCGAGCGCATACCTTCATCTTGAAGACCAGGGGCTGCTATCGCCAGGTCGGAGTGAGTTTGAGGTGAACTTGATTTTGGCGTTTGAAATCCTGAAAAAGCTATCTCAAACAGCTTGGTTTTCCAGCTACAGTGACTTCTGGAGAGTTGTCCGAGCGGTGCGAGTCGCGCGATGATGTGATGGCAATAGAGGTCGCCTTGGCTGCTATGCTAGTAACAGGCTAGGACGATTGACAGGAGCTAGACGATGATCGTCTAGCAGGACGCCATAGCGATTCTAGATGATGAGAAATCTTGATATGTGATCTAGGTAGAATCTGGCAAGAGGAATAAAGACAGGGAACAAAGAAGAGAGAGACAGCAGGTGATGGATGAGGCGATGCGGAGGTCGCGATCGTCGGCCAACGAATCCAGTCACGTGACAAAGCATATCTCGGGCCAGTGAGATCACGCGCTTACTTCACATGGACTCAGAAGGGAGAGCCACAAACTTGTACAACAACAGCAGCTGGCTGGAATTGGCGACATCATTGGCAGGAGGCTTAAAGTCCCATGCGCTTCAGATTGTTATCGACATCTTCAACCTGGATAGAATCAAGAAAAAGAAGAAGTTTGAATTAGTATACCGTAAGCAATGCGTGTAAAAACCAGATGACGCCATAAACGCTCGCGATAAAACTCCTGACCCGAATGAAAGCGTATAGACAAGAAAGTGCGCTCAATGTAGTTACATGATTTTCGTCACAGTGTCCTCCTCGACCTGGGAAGGCGGCGTTAGCGTGATGCGCCGGTGTTGATTAGGATAGACGGTGTAGTAATTGTATGGAATAATATGATCAAAGGATTGGGAGGGAAGCAATAATAGCCAGAGCAAACAGAAATGAAGAAATTAACCACGTACCTCAATATCTTCAAGACTGTCTTGCTGGCTAATACACCTCAAAACATTCTTCTTGCTGCTCTCTTGCATTTCTCCAGCGAGTAGTAGCTCATCCAAGATGAAGTATGCCTTTTGAAAGTTGAATATAATGTCCAGTTCGCAGACGTTGCCGTAGTACTTGTCCATTTGCTCGACGTAGCGGTGCACGATTTCGAGGCTGATCAATTCGTTGTCGGTGGCCGAGCATCCGGCGATGAAGAAGAGGGAGGCATAACGACGGTAAACTACCTTCTGGTCTGTTCGAAGTAGTTTCGGTTAGCATTGTAGCTAGGTAGATGCCGGAAGAAGTATGCCGACCTTTATATTCGAGGAAATTGCACATGCGAGTGCGCCTCGACAGCACAAGTTGGGAAACATCCTTGACAATCTTGGCTTTGTCTTTAGGTGAAAGGGTAGTGAACCATTTTGCCAAACGCTGATGAAGAGACAGAGCTGTTAGCAAAAGTTTTGCGTCGAGAAGTTTGATTGAACCTCTGCACCAGAACGTGGTGGGCCACGAAATGGGTATCAAGAACAACAACATACCACTTTGCCTTGGCGCGACAGGAGAATTAGATAGCTGGGTCATTGTCAGAGCTTAATAAGATTGAATGGAGGAAGAAGCGTCTTCCACTCACTGAATAGGCATTGTGCTCTTGCAAAGACCGAGAAAAAAATCTGCTTGAGCTCTGAGGGGCTTCGTTGTGGGCAAGGTGGCAGTGGGCAAAAAAAAGGCGGCGGCGTACGGAGTGCTTACCAGCTCAAAGCGGTTTAATGCATACGGAACTCCACAGAGGGAGCTCCCGCGCCGACCACATCTTCACGCTCACTAAGCCTCACATAAGAATCGTCATTCAAGATCAATAATATGTATGTAAGCGTGTGGTTTCTTTAGTCTTTAGGCGGGCATCAATGCATTTGATGCCTACCTATGTTTCCCGAGAATACAGCAGGCCGAGTATTGGTTTTTCAGCACACGCATAGTGGTTACAGCATTTGTTCTACATTGGTTTCTGTTCGAGACCTCATTCGAGTGACTCATCCTGCCTTGCCCTGATGCAAGAGACAATTGACAAAAGACTCTGGTCATAGCAGCTAAGGGTGACCTCAACTCATTTCTTGGCAAGGAATCTTCTCCATCTTCCATGTTTCTAGGCCAATTGACGACTGCTTTGCAGGCAGCTATGCAAGATATTATCCATATGGATGAAGCCGGTACAAGTCGATTCCGCGCATTTGATCCGGATAAAATAAGCTTATCGGTCCTGTGCCGGCGATCAAGCTTACAGTGGGTTACATAATCTTGCAACAGGGCTTGCTGCTTCGTACTACGATAGGCATGAGCTTATTCCTTGGATGGGCAAGATTTGCTACCGTTTGATCTAAGATCTTGCAGCTTGGGTGGACTCAGTCTACAACACGAAGCATAGTCCAGATACTTGCGGATTCTCGTGTGTACCAGTAGATGGACTAGCACAAGGAGGTTGGGCTTGCTACAGCACCTGTCCTGCTGGCTCATGAACTGGTTCCTAAAGTCCATTGGTGTGAGGCTAGGAGTAATACTAGTAGCAATGGCGCGAAGGCACTGGGTAGAGTTGAGGGACTTGCGAGCCAACCCAGGCTTCAATACGCGAACTGCGTTTCCATGGTTCTTTCTAGCGTCACCTGACGACAGAGCTTACCCTGACTCGAGCTGACCACATGTCGAGTATGCCGAATAGCCGTGATGATTTGACACACGTCTAACACGGGAGGAGAACCACCGAATGATTCCTATGCATCAAAGACTATTTTTGGGCTAACTAGTTAGCAGTAGTGCTAGTCAATGCATGCTCGTGCTAGCATTGCTAGTAGGTCCTTTGTCTGAGTATAGAGGGAGGAGAACGAGCAGGATTCCTGTGCAGAATTTAAGAATTTAACATAGAGCAAAGGATTTAGTAGCAAGCCACAGCAGAGGAGTTGGAAGGACTTCAATGCAAGAAACCGTCCGTGACGAAATAGGCAATATTGCCAGGTTCCGTTTCAAAAATGGATGCTAACAGTCGGGGACATGGGTTATTGAATCTCGTTGAAATGGTCCCTGAGAAATCCTGGCCTGTCTTGGGTCTGGAATCTAATTCGGAGAGTACCTCGGAGTACACGACTGTATCATTCCATCTTTTGTAAGCAACTTGTTCACAACTAGTTAGCCAGAGCAAGAGCAAAAATGACATACATACTGTCAAGTAGCTCGTTGAAACCTGGAGATGCGGGGAAACAGAGGACGTGCTGAGTTACTCAGGCAACACGAGTCATGCCGCTTGTTCAGGCGTACTATTTTCTCACACACAAAAACGAACAACGCGACGCACAAACTAAGTCTTCTGGATTCTATCTCATACGAAGGCTGCAGGGCCATGGATCCCACCGATGCAACGTCGCTAATCCCCAACTTGGCAAGGCGATGCGTCAACGTCTCCCGATCGACGGTTTGATGTGTTTCAGTGCGACGCTACGTCTCTACCTTATGTTCACTGTGTTAGAGTGATAGTACTGTCTCGGTGTAGGAAACCGCGTATTGATCACGATCGCTGTTTGACAGCACGATCTATGCACGTCTCTATTATTGAACCTCGTAGGTCGGATCGATTTTCCTTTTCTTTTTTGTGTGTTCGGTGTCTGTTGCTACGAAGGTATTCAGAATATCTTATTGGCCGCGTTGGATGCGACTCCAGCCGCACACATGTTATGTAGCAAACTCGTACGCACTCCATGTGTTATTTCCTAAAGATTCCAGAATCCAGCCTATTCCCGCGAAATCCAGCTGCCGGCTGCAAGAGTGCAACCTGGTCAAGCCACGTCGGTACACCGATGTCTCTCTGCAGAGCACTATCTCGTAATACCGAAAAGACCTCCGTACTCTTCTAGGAAATAGGTACTTGAACAAGAAAAAGTTTGCGATTTGAGTGGATTTTAATTTCAGAATTTGGGTTCTCGGCTCACGGAGCGAACGCCACTGAGGTCAGAAGCTCAGCCTGTCGAGGTTGGTTCATTAATCGAGCGCCATTTTTGCTAGGGTAGCACCTAACAACTTGGTAGTAACAAGGGTCAGAGAAAGACTCTTCAAGTCCCCAGATTCCTGCCGCTCGAGCCTAGGTCATGGATCCATCCCCACAGTCAGACGCTACCGTCGGAGGGATTACCTTAAATGCACATGCAGTCAGATTGTCATTTCTTTCAGCAGTCAGACTGATGGTTCAGGTGTAGGCAAGACTGGTTCGAGACAATAATGAATTCCATGTCGAGTAGATAGTAAGTACTCCATAGCATACATGTAGTAAGGAATGGAGATGATTTGCACGTGCCGTGGTTGACAGTGACACCGGCGGATCTCGCCGACAGGGATTAGCGATTAGGTAATTACACGGCCAATCAGAGCCGAGAGCGCGGGAAAAGGGAAAAGAGACGGAAGTCGGGATGCCGCGCCAAGAAAGGCAGCTGCGACTGCCAGTCGAGGCATTCGCGGAAAGTGGGCAGCGTCGAAAGGAAGGAACGACCATGATACCCCAGACAAAGAAAGAGCAGCCCAAAGTCGCTTTCAACTTTGAACCTTCAAAGCAGGAGCGGGCCAATATCCACTACGGTCAGCCATCTGATTGGCTACCGTGCCTAGCCCCGTGACTGGAAGTTAGTATGTAGTATGTAGTACTGAACCAATGAGAGTCAACAGAGCTGGCGCCCACTCGTGCCACAGCCGACCGCTTTGGGATGATCACCACGCCTGAACTCTCTTTTTCTTCTCATATTGACTGCTCTCGTCCACCATGGCTACTCGCTCGGCCGGAAACATCTGGTAACACGACATCGCTCGGCACATATCCAATAACAATGCGTGTCCATCATCAGTCTGCATGATGCGGTTGGTTTCACCACGTAATCAGCTACGTACCGTCTCAGCATCAGTTGATCAAATATGACCCGTCCATCTAGGCTACGCGCTAGTAGTTTGAAGGAAGGGGGAGTCGGCGAAAAGAAGAAAGTCTCGCCAATGACATCCCGAGAAAAGCCAAATTATTACTATCCCAGCTTTATTGCTTAGCCATTGCTTAGCGACTGAGTAGTTGCGCTTGGCAGTCAGGTTGAGACCTATGTGATGTCAACTTCTTCTCTGCTAATGGAAGAGAAATCATCCCGTCTTCGTTTAGTGCGTCAACTAGAGCCTACGCTTTACCGGTTCAGGAAGAGTATCAGAGATCAACCTGGTTCGGTGATTAATTCTTACGCCGTGAAAAGCTCCATTGCCTTCTTCTGCTGTTGCAAGTTGCAACGCTCCCTGTCGAGCCCCAGCGTGAACCATGTGGACATTGGCGAACGCAGACCGGTCCGTGGTCAGAAATCGGTAAATCACAGCTGAGAGAAATCTCATCCCTGCCTGGATTCTGTTCGTGGTTGGTCAATCGTGCATCCAAGGGACCACATGGTTAGTCTCCTTCCACATGGAAGTACTCCGTACGGCAGACTCAGCAGTGTGAATACCTGGCCGCGCGCAACCTGCTCAACCACTCATTGCGGGGAGGCTGCTACTCCAATCTCCAGACCTTGGAGAACGCCATCTCCGGAGACTCCACATCATGCGTGCCATGGGACCACCGCAGAAAGAAAAAAATCCAATACAACGTCGTATTCACGGGCCATGCAGGCGGGGAACTTAATGTGAGATGAGGGATGAGAAAAAAAAGAAAAGATCGACGCGAAGCTGGAAGCTTATAGCCTTGTACACTTTGTATACATATATAAGTAGTTGCCCTCGTCTACCTCCTCCCTGTGTCACTCCCCTTTTTCTTCTTCTCGGTTGTTTCCTTTCTTGAGAGATTCCTTCCATCATAGAGAGGGAATCTTCTATCTTGACCGACCTCTTGGACTGTAGAAGAAACGCCAACCACCATGCCTGTCGGTAACATCTACGTGATTGCGGCCACCGCCGTCGTCGGCGGTGGTCTGTTCGGTTTCGATATCGCCTCGGTGTCGGCCCAGTTGACCGAGCCAGCCTACCTGTGTTATTTCAACCAAGGTCCTGATGGCCCTCCATTCAATGACAGCCCGACCTGCAGTGGTCCTACTTCTCTGCATCAGGGAGGTATTACTGCTGCCATGCCTGCTGGTTCATGGCTCGGTGCTCTTGTCTCTGGTCCCGTTTCTGACCGTATTGGTCGTAAATGGTCTATCATCATCGGTTGTATTATCTGGTGGGTTCAGCTTATTTCTTCCAGCTATAGCATCATTTACTGACTATGTTTTCAGGATGATCGGTTCTACCCTTACCTGCGCTGCGCAGAACATTGGTATGCTTGTTGTCGGTCGTCTCATCAACGGTTTGGCCGTCGGTTTTGAATCTGCCCAAGTCCCCGTCTACATCTCCGAAATATCCCCTCCCACTCAGCGTGGTCGTTTTGTCGGTCTCCAGCAGTGGGCCATTACCTGGGGTATTTTGATTATGTACTACATCTCCTTTGGCTGCTCGTACATTGGAGGCCAGACTCCCCACGACTACAACACTGCTGCATGGCGTATTCCCTGGGGTCTACAAATGCTCCCTGCCGTTTTCCTCGGTTTCGCTATGACCTTCTTGCCCGAGTCTCCTCGTTGGTTGGCTCGTCAGGACCGCTGGGAAGAGTGCCACGGTGTGCTTACCCTCGTCCACGGCAAGGGCGACCCCAACCATCCTTTCGTACAGGTTGAGTTGCAAGACATCAAGGAGATGTGCGAGTTTGAGCGCCGCCACGCTAATGTCACTTACCTCGATCTCTTCAAACCCAGTATGCTTAACCGCACCTTGATCGGTCTTTTCACCCAGATCTGGTCTCAGCTCACTGGTATGAACTGTATGATGTACTACATTGGCTACATCTTCACCATGGCTGGCTACACCGGCAACGCAGCTTTGTTGGCTTCTTCCATTCAATACGTTATCAATGTCATCATGACTCTGCCAGCCTTGATCTTCATTGATCGTGTTGGTCGTCGTAACCTGATGTTGATCGGTTCGACTTTCATGGCTATCTTCATGTTTGCCAACGCGGGTATCATGGGTGCCCACGGTGTCGTCGTTCCTGGTGGTATTGGTGGTGTTGCCGCCGAATCCATGAGTGTATCTGGCGCTCCTGCCAAAGGTCTGATTGCCTGCACCTATCTCTTCGTGGCCTCCTTTGCTCCTACCTGGGGTCCCGCCTCGTGGATCTACCCACCAGAATTGTTCCCTCTCCGTCTTCGTGGTAAGGGTGTCGCCATGTCCACATCTGGTAACTGGGCCTTCAACACTGCATTGGGTCTCTTCACTCCCGTTGCTTTTGCCAACATCCGCTACAAGACTTACATCATCTTTGGTGTTTTCAACGTCGCCATGACCATCCACGTGTTCTTTGGTTTCCCCGAAACTGCCGGTAAGACTCTTGAAGAGACCGAGGCTATGTTCGAGGATCCCAACGGTATCAAATACATCGGAACCCCTGCTTGGAAGACCGGTGTTGCCTTCAAGCGCATGGCTGCTATTGAGAGCGGTGCTGTTGATATCAAGAGCACCTTGGCTGATACCCACCTCCACGTTGAGCAGACCCCTGCCACTGAGGAGAAGGCTGCCGAGCATACTGCTGCTGTCTAAACCCACCGAAGATATTCTATCGCATGCAGAGCTTCAAGAGCTTCTTGTTTGTGATCAAGTATATAAGGTGGATGCATGAATAATATGAGGGGATGATTGAGTGCCATTCTTTTGTGTGAATAATATATTGACTGGATGGTCAGCCAGTTCAAGATAATCATTTATACCCGATATTGACAGATTTATCTGTTATAGTTATACCCTAGTGCAATGAACCTAGTAGTGCAGGTCAACATTTTAATAAATAACTTTACACTACCTACCTAGGTACATGGTGTATGATTGCTTCAGACCACGACATTCAGAAACCCTAGGACTACGTTATCGTAATAGTATTTAATTCGAGGAGCGTCAACTAGGTTAGGTATTCGATCAACATTCCTTGCGATTGCCAGTTGTGAGTTTCTTTTCCTACCTTCCTTGGTGATATCTACGAAGTTCGGTCATGCTACGGTCAGCTTATCAAATGTACGGCTAATAATTCCCCTGCCTCAGGGATATGCTGGTGTTAACTTCCCCATGCAAGCCAAACAGTTTTTAAAGTATCAGATAACGGATCTCCAGTCCACACGATCTGTTCTTAGCAAGTGTGGTCCAGAACTTCTGGACGCAGGCACAGGGCTTCGATCTGCCAGAGTTGGAAGGCATTCTCAATGTGGACGGAGCGGCAAATCTTGCTGCAGGAACCGCGGACATCCTTACTGGATATATTGATCTTCGAAGTCCCTACTAGCCCACGTACGCCGATTGAGTGATTCTTCAAACACATCGGGACGTCAATGCCTCAGGCATTTGTCCAGACTAGCAAGTGGCAACCCTGCACCGCTTGGCCCTAACCCGGCTAAAATCCCTTGGAATTTGCTAGCATCACTCGCTTTCAATAGGGCTCTTGGACCGCCCTCTTGACCAAGCTCTCAACACCGCGACAGGGGCAGACCCGTATGACATCCGGACCGCGCAGAGATATTACTTTGCACTCGACGTCTTGTTCGCTATGACTTATCAGCAGAGGATATCTCCGACACAATCCAGGCCTGACTTTCAGACTCATTGACCTATGTACCCCACTCATCCTTGACTAGCGCCAAATCCGATCGCTCACTAACAATGAGAAATTATGACTCACTTCTACAGCCGTTGATTGGCTGAAACTTAATATGTGTAAGATTTGTATTTTTGGTTGACTTGTATTACGTCCGTTTTGTGATACGGGGCTTGTAATTTTTGTTATCTGTATTTTTGATCTATCTATCTTATCGATTAGATGTCGAGAAAGGCAGACCAGGGAAGAAGCCCGAGACAGACTTTGAAACCCCACGGCTTGACTGTATTTCGACTCGAGAATACTATAATCTATCTGATCAGGTCATGGACTTTACTGCAAGGCAGCAATCCGACTGAACAGAGAACCAGGAGACACAAGGTACTCTCCCATAACCCCATTTCTGGCACGTAGTTTAGGGTAAATGATCTAGGTGATCTCCAAATGTCAAGATCTTCACAGATAGACATACAGACAAAAAATAGAAGAGGACAGGAATGAAGTCGACACTACTGAGTATGGAGACAACTATATAGTTCCTTGCAAGGTATATGACTTGTTGTTATGATCGTTGCGCAATCACTATGATGAATCTTGTCGCCTCGATTGATCACGATGAGCAATAATGACTGTATCCCGGCATATCGGTGACTGGCATGGGACTACGTAGACAACTTCACTACGGCGTAGTAGTAGCCTAAACCAAGGCCCAACTAGCAACGCCAGTGTCTAATATTGCGAATACAGACGAAAGTATACTGTACAGGGTCTACTGTCTACAATAGAAGCATACCCGAAGGAAATAATTGATTGGTATCACTAACAACAAAATAGAACTACTTCTTCAACTCCAACAACTTCCTCAGCGCCATAACTTCACCTTCCCACTTCGCAACCTGTAGTTTCAAATCATCCCTTTCCTTCGTAACTTTACTCAACTGCGACTGCAAATCAGAGACATGGTCTTGCTTCCGTTGCCGGAAACGTCGCGCAGCCATGGTGTTGCGCCGACGTTTTTCGATGATGCGCTCTTCTTCGGAGTCTTGGGCGCTGTTGTTACTTGACAGATCAAGACCGGTCGATTCAGCGCGAGAACGTTTTTTGCTGCTGCTCTTGCTGGTCGTATTGTCTAGGTCGATAGAATGAATGTGACTGAGCGCGGGCGAGACAGAAGATGATGGAGGAGTGTGTTGTTTAGGAGCGAGAAGAGGTTGGTGATGTTGTTGGTGGTGGAATTGTGTCACAAGAGGATGGAAGTCTTGTGAAGGTATCGATGTCATGGGTATAGATGACATTGTCGTAGGAGCGACCGAAGTCGCGGTAGAGTAAAAGTGATCCATATTCATATTGCCAAGGTCGACCGAGGGAGCGAGAACGCTTCCTCCATCAGACATGTTCGCGGGGGAACAAGCAGATGATAAGTCTTCCACAATAGTAATACGGGGTGCACTAGTGGTTGGCTTGCTAGGCAAGGCCTGGCCAGTAGCAGCGGTAGTAATATCAAAAGCCTGACCCTGGTCGCTGCCAAAGTCAAGCGGAAAATCAAAGGACAATCCAGCCTGCTGCTCAACAGAGGCTGAGTCTATGAGAAAGTCCAGATCCAGCACACCAGTAAACTGATCTAGCGACAAATCCGGTGCAGCACAGGCCACTTGATGAGAGGCTGACCATAGTGCTGGTGATGTATTATGATCTGACAGGGAAACAGAATGCGGAGAACAAGTAGACGAAGACGAAGATGAAAAACTGTTTTGGGAATCACGCTCAAACAAGGAAAAATCAAAAAACGACGATTCTTGTTGCTGCTGTTGCAGTAGCAAGTCCTTATTGAGCGGGTCTGTAGAAGAGTGTGTCTCGTATCTGAGGCTGGTAGAATCTGAGGGAGTACTCCATGGCGGCTCTGACTGAGGTAAAGCAGCAGACCATGTAGATGAGATTGTGGAGTTAAAAAGAGGACTGCCCTAGAGGCAATGAGAAGCAGGACCTAAAGTCCTGCGCGGAGCGCTGTCAACGTGAATGTTTTTCGCGTTTTTTGGTGGTGAGGAGAGAAGCGAAAGAGAGAATGGACGAGGCGACTTGGCTGGTTTTAAGTTGGAGGGTAACGAGCGACACGTAACGGCTGGGTATTGATCTTGTAAACCTGGTATTTTAACGGATCTGTTACAGGGCTGTAACGTGGGCTGTGCTGACCAATAGCAGCTCAGGATAAAAGAGTGGCTCCCAGAGGTCTGCTCTGATTGGTCAATTTGAGACAATTGGTTACATCCAACACGAACAAGGAGTGGCAGTGTGCATATCAGACAGGCTTCCAGATAGGAAGCTACGCTGTAGAATGATATCACCTTTTTTTTTCTTTCGAAGGAGGAAGCAAATCCAGTATATTCTCATACAATCATTGCGAGCAAACTACCGACATACGTACATCTATCCAAGAACAATTGGCTCTTTTCCGAGACTAACCACAATAACATCATAACATAAATCATAAATCCGTCTTCATCCTACCAATCGCAACTCTCTGCCAACAGCTGAGCGAGTTGCTCCAGATATTTCTTATCCACGTCGTCGAACCCAGCGGGCTCGGTGCAATCGATATCGATAATGGCGACGGTCTGTAATCACGTTAGATGATGGTCCATCCTTCTGAAAGGATACATACCTCGCCATCAAACAATATAGGAACCACAATTTCACTTCGACTATCCGCATCACAAGCAATATGTCCCGGAAACTCCAACACATCCGGCACCACGACCGTCTCCTTGTTCTGCGCCGCCGTTCCGCACACCCCGCGTCCGAACCGGATCTCCTGACAGGCCGGTTTTCCTTGAAACGGACCCAGAAGTAACTTCTTATCATGAGACGAAGCGTAGCTGGTCGAGATTGTGGTTGTGGTCAAGCCAGAGATACTGTTTGAGCGTTTGGGGGAGGCGAGAAGAGGGAAAAGGTCATCGCGGACGTAGAAGCCGGCCCAGTTCACGGCCGAGGAGGGTTTGGGGAGGGAGGCGTAGGCGTGCCATAGTAGGGAGGCTACATTTGCGAGGTTGCTATAACTCGTAGATTAGTTTGTATTCTCGTCGATCTGTACAGTGCGACTAGGATTCGGGTGCTCACCTAACCTATATCATAACAACATTAGCTCATCTCTATGTCTGAGTAACAATTGAAGACATACCCAATTCCGCTGCCCGGTCACTAATCCCGTCGCTTGTTCCAAGACCTGAACGTACACCTCCTCCTTGGACGCACCGGCAGCAAAGGACGAAGAATCGGCGTGGGGCTAGTAGGCCACGTGAGCATTGTGCGACATGCGATTCAGATAAAATCCAGATAAGACGACGATCTTATTCGCATTGCATGACAGATAGAGAACAATTGAACCGAGGCTTTGTCTGGGTTGACTTACCATATTATAGAAAGGCACGTATCTTCAGCCGAAGGTATTCGTAATCGTTCCCAAGTCGGATGTGCAAAAGAGTAAGGATAATCGTCAACTGTGTCAACAAGACCGACAGATCACAACCATCAAGCCTTCATCGCGGGGACGTCCAGGTTCAATATTTATAACGAAATAGAATATTATCGAAAGGCAAAACCCGAGATCAAAAATGGATGGGGAGAAGAAAGAAGAAGAAAGAGAGGTAAAGTTTCTTTTTTTTGGTTCCCGGGACTTGATGCTCAAAAAGAAAACATACCCTTACAACGCCAAACTATCGAAATATCATGAATCCCTGTTTGTGGCTTTTCAACGAATGTTCGCGTCTTCCTTTGACTAGTATCATGAAATAAGTAGATCTAGGCATATCGATGTCTTGAAATAACAATCCAATCCAGCAATCGTGACATCTGGAGCCGAGCTCTGTCCGAACGGTTTAAGGAAAAGCCGACGATGAGCCAGATTTGCGGTCTTGAAGCTACGGAGTACTAGAAAAGGAACAAGAAAATAGACTACAAGCTAGGGGTACATACATCGTCTACCCCCCCTTCCAATCCTTGTGGCCAAATCCCTATGGGCAGCATGGTATCCTAACCTAATCCGGCGAATTGTCGAGATCGTCGAGGCTGCTTGAGGAATAGTGACCCAGATCCTCGGAAACAGCTATCCATGCATTGTCATTCGCTCTTTGTTCAGAGTCTTTGTTCGCCATTGTCTGTAGGGTCTGTCCGAGAATGTCATTGTTCGGTAGACACCGAATAACCCGAATCCGTGCTTTGAATAAATCTTGATATGCACTGAGATGATGTGGGTTTATGGTCTGGGGAAGATGGATCTGTAACCTAGATATGGGCTTGAGTTATCAGATCATGTGGACGTTCGTTGCTAAGAATGTGCGAGGTATGGTATCGCCGTGGCTCGGTGATGCTTCATCCTACGATACTCTGCCCAAAACATCGCCACGCTATCGTCATTATTCGAAGGAGGAGGTATTCAATTCATGCCAACCGTATCAACTGCGTTGACTGTAGAGATTGTATTGACTCTAATGACCGTTCGTCTGTTCTCAGAGAATGGACAACATAATCTAATATATCGTATATAAGTATATAATCCACAAAAACGCCGACGCCCAAAAAAACAAAGCCACCAAAGAGATACGCTAGGTATCGTGTCACTGGATGGATGCAAGGATGGGAAATTCCCAGATATGTGCGTTCGCTGTGTATATATTTATAGGGCATCGCGCGTATAAACCGAGCAGGCAGCGACAGACTACATGCTCAAGAGACTCATCTGCCTTCTCATCGGGCTACCGGCTCCATTGCCATAGGTATCTCCATCTTCACTCGGGCCAACACCACTGTCAGTGCCGGTCGTAGTGTTATCGAAGTCAATATCAAAATCGACATTTTCTTCGTCTAGTCCATTCTCGGCGTTCTCATCGACATCCCCGTTCCAGCCTTTCTGGACGGCTCCGCGGACATTCCATCTGAGAGCGCGACGGACACTTTCAAACCATTCGCCGCCGCCAGACACAACAGTCGGGAAGGGATATTGACTGGCCTCGACAGTGACGTAGTCGCCCTGTCGTAGTTCGATACGGCCTTTACCATCAAATGAGCAATAGGCGGTCGACCGAGACAGATTGGGTACAGCAATACGTAAGAGCATAGTATCGGAGAGGACCATGGGCCGGAAGGAAAGAGTGTGAGGGCAAATAGGTGTTAACAAGATGCCGGGAATAGATGGGTGAATCAGTGAGCCACCAGCGGAAAGCGAGTATGCAGTAGAGCCTATGTATATTAGTACGTTGATCAATACTGACATTCTCGTTCTGGGTTAAGTCTTACCTGTCGGAGTAGAAAAGATACAACCGTCCGCTTGAACAACCGTCAGAAGCTCATTGTCTCCATATAGCTCAAGATTCGAAACATAAGGTGAAGGTCCACGGTCAATGACCAATTCATTCAATACTTCGAATTGTTCTCCCTCCTCAACATCTCCGGGTGCCGCGCCTTTGCTTCGGTCTGCCCGATAGACAGTACAGGTAAATCTCATACGCAAATTAACGCGCATTCCCCCGTCGCCCATGACTTGATTCAAGTGTTCTTTATACTTATCAAACTCGAAGTTGGTGAGGAAACCCAAGCTTCCTAACGAGAAAGACAAGATTGGCGGCACAATACGCTGGAACAGCCAAGAAGTAAACAGGACTGTTCCATCACCGCCCAACGTAAGAACCAAGTCAAACTTCTCCGGTGACGTCCAACACAAATCTGGAGTCCAATACTTCAACATCGACTCATAGCGAGGATCCTTGGCCAGCAGGCCTGGAGCATCGAATCGTTTGGAGCTGCGAAGTTTCGAGTCAACATATACAGTAATTCCTGTATGCTTTCCATACCGCGGGGTACTGAGAAGCCATTCGGCTAGTTCACGAGTCAAAAAGACAAGACGGTTATCCCGCGCCTTGGTGACTATCATCACAGTCTTGACGGCGCGCTTGATGGGCCGTCGCTGCAACTGTTTCGACACTTCTCTTACTCCGGTTGCTGTCTGTACTAGACGTGAATGCGATAGCCATTCATCATCTGCAATCTCTTCAAGTACTTTCTGGATGTTTACTGCATCATCGAATCGCTGATGGAAGAAACATGGCGATTGTAGAGCTAATCGGGCCGTCGCCGACGACTTGTCTGAGTAACCTGTAGACTGCGATTGCAGGTTACACAATGCTGCCGACAACTTTTGAGAATTAGATGTGCCGTCTTTCTCTTGCTGTTCTGTCTCTTCCGCGTTAGGTCGGTTTGATCCATTCAATACTCCGTTTAGCGACGAAGTCAGAGTAAACGACGGCGTAGTGCCGTTTAAAGGTGGTCTCGATGCTAGCGCCTTCATGATGGTCTGCCGCGGTATCGTATCCAAGGATAGATTGCCCTGCCGGTGTGTGCGGAATGATCGCAAGGGAAGAAACGGCGTTGTAGGTGCCGAAGTGACCGATTTGTCAGTTGCTGCTGGTGCTAACCTTTGCGCTTCCGCCTGCTGCTGGACAGGGACAGTCCCTGCGGACTCAGACTCAACCACTGGTACTTCCCTCACATGAATTTCTTGGTCTGTCGTAGATGGATCCGTGGTGCGAGCATAATCTCGAAGCAGTAATCCGCTCACAGAAGTCGAAGAAGGGATAGAAGAGCCGTGTGATTGCAAGGCGGCGAGCGGAGGCCGGCTGAGGGATTCTGGAGGTGAAGAAGAAACGTCGCGGCCGGCGTTTGGCGGAGATAGTATGGGATGTGTGAAGGTTGCAGGCATCTCGGTTGGTGCGGGCATAAGAGCCCTTATACCGGTACTATTGACGGGCGACTCGTCCGGGGCTGGTTGTGGCATCGGATTTAGTTGCGAGAGAGACCCTGACGATTCGCTAGGCAGCCAGTTCGGACTCTTCGGAGGGTTATTTTTGGGAGAGTGCCCACGCGCAATTGATCACTAATCCTGCTGGATTCTGTTTAGTTTATCCGAATCGACGACCGTCCAGCGGTCTAGTCGATTAGTAGTTAATCAGTGCTGCACGCAGTAGTTGCGCGCCAATAAGACTGCTTGATGGGCCCCTTATATAAACCGCCCCAGCGCACAGTAAGCAGCCGTCTGCGATAAGATTGCAATTGGCAATTATTGACTCGCTGAAAAGACCAGTCGTGTCAATGTCATTGTATATAAGAAGAGAGCATTGTCAATGCACAATGAAAGAGAAGGAGATAGACGCGACGAGGTGCCTCGTGAGCACGGAGTAATAAGAAAGTTGATAAGTCGGGAATGGGGACGTGGGGCAGATGGAGCAATATCCGGTCCGGCTGGTAATTACGGCTCCTCCGCGGGCTAATCTGGGAATTCCTCGACTCGTGAGAAAATAGATTAACCAGTGAACCACAAACTCAGAATCAAGAAAAAGCACGAGACAAATCACAGCATTATATGGTGTGTTGGATGCTCTAAGACCCAGTATTTCACAACTGAATCATTAGTACTGGACATATTAATGACTGCGACAGCAGAGTGACTAAGATGACGCGGTATTTGATACAGTGATACACCATGTCGGGTATCGCCAATACCGTCATAAATTACGATATATGGCAAAGGTGGAGGCATTCTAGATGCTTCCTGGCCTGAAGAAAAACCAACAATCATCTCGACCAGACTGGTCTCGAATATCTCAAACACAAGGAGCTTGTTTGGAAATAGATCGCAGTGTTGACTAAGAGGCTGGTGAAGACTAGCTCGTCGCTGGATGACACGCTTTCCGGTTTCAGATTGCTTCATTTCGAGTACTAGCTAGATTTCCTTTTTGAGTATCATCATCTCTACCTAGCTCTTTACTATTTCTGGCCGATAGTAACATGGCAAGTCAACAAGTCAAACTCACTAAAGCTGAGTACGTTGCTTAAGCGTCAGACATGTTTGACATGTCAGCCACTTGCTTGAGAAGCGCCTCGTCTGACCTTCTCAAACATGCTAGCTAGTCTCCATTGCAATCATAGTCTAGATGCTCCCCACAAGGGCTCTGGATAAGACTCGATGCCATCCACGAAACCTAGTCTGAACCCGACCTACACGGCTCGGGCCAGCACCTCCTGAAGGCCGGGTAACAGTGTCACTCCGTGTCGGACCTTCAGAGTAGCGGGATCAAAGCCGCCATCTAGCGTATGTCCCTCAATTGAGTTTCACAAATTCTTATTCGACGTGAGGCTCGAATGCTTCAGTACCAACATCGAAGTAATCCCTGACATAGGACCCTTGGTCCTTGATAATCTGGTAGAAACTGTTCCGACAGAAGTAGAAACTATCATGCCGCAGTGTCGGACCATGAGTACTCTGAGGCAATCTTGTGTTCAACTGTTTCTCTGACAAAGTTTTCCAAATTGTGTTTCGCCTCCATAGAGACATCACCATCTTGGCCCGCGGCTTTCGATCCCCTGCATATCGACAGCGCCTGCTCGTAAACACGATCCCAAGTATCGAAGTCGAAAGACCCTTGACTTTCGTTCAAGAGCAGGTGACCCTTTGATGAGAATGCGAGGACGTGTTGTGACTTTGCTTTTGCACAGTCGTCAAGAGAAGGTTCGCGGATAATTTTATTCGAGGAGTCGACGGCCAGAATGGTGGATGTATATGTCATTGACAGTGGTATGGCGGCGGATAGAAGAGCAAGAAGTGCTGCGTGGAGAAGTGCAGGTAGTGCAGGCAAGTACTGTCCGGGAAACACTTTCATTAGTGCCAGTTACCATTATCGCGAGGCAACAGAAGACTTACAGAGTCTCCTCTCTCGATTTTGCCATCACTGGAGCTCCCTTGAATGAGCAGAGTAACCACAATACCCCTCCTTGCAAAACCCTTTTCCCTTCCGAGAATGACTTTGCCCAGCAGAGCCTTTAATATATTCTCCACATATCTTTCTCCAATCGCACTCTGGGAAGTGGCAGGCTTCACTAGTATCTCAATTGTGGCTTCTTCGGGTTTCTGTGCGTCGCGACGAGCAGGGAGTTCGATTGGGCCGTTAACAGATCCTAGGATCTGGAAACCGGTAGCTGGGCAGGTATAGACTGCGGAACCGTCCGAGCGACCTAGAGGCGATATGGTAGCAGTAGGCTCGATCATGATGTGCTGTGAGCTAGAATAGATATGCGCGCTTGATATTGAAGCAAATATGTGTAGACGAACTGCTGGACAGACGTGAAACGAAAAGTGGTCAAGCTATCTTGGTTCTTGCTTCCGCCGTCAAAGTTTCTAGAAACAAAGCTTGGTGGCCGGAAAAACGACGGGCCGATCAGCTCCGCATACAAAGAAGCAACCATCCATATTTCCCTTGACAATGACCATTATTCACGATTTCGAACTCTATGTTTTTTAATACAGAGCTTCTTCTCACAAGTTAAAAGCACTACAACGTAGAGGACTCGCGCTTGAGGACCATATGAATATGAGTCCTCTATGAAGTCCGCACCATGAAAGCCGCATTTCATGGGTCTCCCTGGGTAGAGATCCCTGTCATCGGCGTTGTTTTTGTTCGATTGGATAGTTGAACCGCAAATGGACGGACTAAGCCAATCCGTAAGGTTATCAGATGGGAGATTGTAAGTGATCGTCGATAATATAGATTATATTGCTAGCTCGGCAGTTTTGTGCCGAAGAATTCGAACGACGTCAACGGAGGTCGAATAGCGGATCCAGCTAGCACTAGCAGAGAAGACAGCATCATCAACCTATGTATGTTGGATGTCAATTAAAATCACATATCCGAGCTTTTCTTGGCGGTCACGTCAGGAGGGTGGATGGGCAGTCTGGAGAATCAAGAAATTGGCAGGGGATCTTCACTTCCGTAAGCGTCATTTTCTGTATAGTTACTATGTAACTACAAGCCTCGAAGCCGAGACTCTCTCAAAGGACAGCAGACGATGATAATCAATCAATAACAAGTCTTTGCTATCTCGGAGTCTTGTTCCAGAGAGTGTCACCCTACAAAATAATGAGATTCCAGCCAAACTTCTGCAGAAGAAGCCAATGGGATGACGCACTTGCCTGCCTGCCCTGGATCCCTTGACGTCATTTCCTCACATTCTGCTATCCACCAGCACAACAACGACGTCGTCCTACCTTGCTACTCCTTGCTATTCCTTGCCGGTGGAGCTGGCTGTTTAATTTTATCAGATTATCAGTCTTTATCAGCCCATCGTGCTCCGTAAAGACCTCCGGCCGTCTCCTTTCAAATTTGGCGTCTTTTTCATATATCGTTGGACTACATACCTCTTCAATTCCATCGAAGAGTTTCGAATTCGCCATTTGTATAGTCGCCGGAAGTGGAAGCCGTACCAAAAGACATTCCAAATTTCAGGGCAGTCAGGGGCAGCCAAAGAGTGCCACCAAAACTTCACCTTAACATACGACAGACTTTAACCGCAATCTACTACCGCACACTACATTCAACATGACTGTGATATGGGGTTTGGACCTGCATGAGATGCAGTGGTCCAAATTCAGGTCGTCGTACATGTTCACTAGAGTATACCATTTGCGGAGAGTTAAGATGATTGTCTATCAGCTCGCCATGATACTCTGCGTTTGCTCCGAATCAGTGGGCACAGCAGCCTTGTCAGGTTAGGCTTCTCGTCCATGTTCCGCATGCCAAACAGTACTGACACTCGTGATATAACAGACTACGTCGACCAGCAGTCCTTTATCGAGAAACAGAACCACCTGGCCGCCGAATATAACGATGATTTTGTCGGAATCGCTTCGTATAACATCTTTGTTGGAATTGCTGTTGCTACCATCTTCGGAGCTGCATTCTTCTTTGACCTGTTCTGGCCGGAACGTCATGAAAGCCCCTCGGTTCGCCTTTCTTGGAAAATTTCCGCGATAGTCATTACTGTCATGTGTTTTGCGGATGCCATTGCGATGACAGTATGTACTACCTATTCCGCACAGCAAGGATGAAATGCTAATCGCGATGCCTATCACAGGTGATCGTCGCTACTAGACACGCATACATCTCGGGCGTTGATGCAAACGAGGCAATGCGACTTCTAGAATCGGCAATTAAGAACCCGAATCTTTGTAAGTTGTCTCCCAAGCACACAGCTCACCAGTAGACTGACAATTCTTCAGACTACCGACACAACCCGAAATGCCTTGCTTCTGTGATCCTTCTCTGGCCAGGCATGATTGCCACTATTGGTAGTTGTTATTTATTGATTACTTCCCAAAACCACGACGACGAGCATGGCCCATTCTCTCGCCATGGCCAAGAGGAGCAAGATGCAGTGCGACGAGCCAAAGCTGAAGCTCGACCGGATGGAGGGATCGACGGTGAAAAGACCACTGTCTGATCTAGATTGAATTGAAGCTATTATACACCACCAAAGCGTCATTGGTGGGAATTTCATTTCCTTGCTACTATTCATACATCTGATACCCTATGTTATAATGAGCATGGTTGGTGCATTGCGTTTTTGCTCTTTTGATACTAATGATGTCACGATTTTCTTTTTAGAGTGGGTTTGGTTTGATGCTCGCGGTTTCTAATAATGATAATGTCTTGACATAATCATGTATTGATATCTAAGAAAGGTTGAATCTATTATGCATTGCTCATAAACATCTCATCGAATAGGGACAATTATATACCATTAACCTGCTTCGCTTTCTCCGCAGTAATCGAGGAAGATACCCATCTAACCAGCCTCGCGATAGTGGTACTCGTCGCCTCATTCCTCGGAATATCATGACCACCCTCATGCTCATAAATCCTGGTAATATCCGGATGACTGATAGCATGCAACTGATGACCGGCCAAATTCCGGGGATCTTTACTACCCACAATATGCACCGTGGGGATCTTGATCTGATACGGACCCCTCACCATCTGCACTAGCTCTTTGATTGAGTAGTCGGTAATATCGTTAACGTCATTCGACCATCGATCTGAGCCCTGTGCAAGAATAGCGGCTGTATCAGCCCGACGCGCCAGAGCCCGGCGCGACGCAGCATCGACTTCCCACAACTCCGGATCGATAGTAAACCCAAACTCAGCCTCCAACTGCTTCAGCGACGGCCCACCACAGATGAAAATCGCAAACTGGAACGGCGGCGGGTCCTGGGGTGTATCTTTATAATGCTCCAACAATAAACTTGCGCCCAACGTGCAGCCTTGCGAAAACATAATCACGCCGTCATAAGGGCCGTTTTGTTTTATGTGGAGTTTGAGTCTTTCGCGGGCCTTGGTCATGTCTTCTAGGGATGGGTCGGCGGGCCACCAGGCGTAATAGGGAGGGTTGTAGAAGAGCTCTATACCGGCTGCTGGGCCGGAGTCGAGGAAGCCGTTGGCGAATTCGAAGTCGAATGTGTCGCCATCGCCGGTTTGGTCATGTTTTTGTTGGAGGAAGCGACGGAAGGATGCTGTGTTTACATGGTTAGATATTGCCAGGTCACGGTTTGAGATGGAATAGTTACTGGTTTGCGATGAAAAGATAGCTCCGCTCGTTCCGTAGCCATGAAGACCGAGGATGCGGAGTTTCCTTCCCATCTTGTTGATTTTTTTCAGTAGTCTCTTTGTAAATTGATTACAGACGGTGAATAGGAAGCGGCACAAGACAATGTTGAAGGGGGAATCGCACTCAAACAAACACAAGGCTTATCGGTCAAAATTATCAGCTGTGGTTTTAACTTCTGCACAAGACCCCTCCATATCTCGCAGCAAGGAAATGGGGGCGGAAAGACATCAAGGCCGAGAACGGTGAACGGTATCCGAGTGGTTTCTTTGACATGTCATGTCAGCTCGCGACATTCACTTGGAATACCGGTAGTACTCCGTATCTAATGGATGTATTTGGCAATAATTGTGATAACAAAAGTCCGTTGTTACACCATGGGGGTTGTTGCAGGGGAAAACCTTGAAATACTCGATCTAGAGTGCCTTCTCATTTTCTGCTAAATTGTTCCATGATCTCGTTTCTTGACTACAAATATTCACTCGATATTCTGTAAGCAGGGCACAGTCCATACGTATTTTCATATACCGATAGTCATAGGAAGTTAGGAACGATATGCTAGCCCTAAACCCTAACCCTGGAGAACATTGAGAATGACAAGGTCTTCGCCACGTCCTTGATTTTTCTTAAACTATTCATTAAGAGTTATCGTCGGGAAGAGCAAGCATTCCAGTGACTAAAGTCGCCTTCCACAATAATACTAAAAGTGTTGATAGGGTTGCTCAAGACTCGAAACAAGCTTCCTCAAGCAGAATGCGGTGTTAGGGTTTGGCTCGATGCCTGAGGCAATGACTTGTACCTTCTTTCCATCTCAACTAGAATCACACTCCTCTTTATCTTACAGTATTTCTATAACTTGAAGTCAACGTTAATACGAACAATTGTTAATTGATACAATGAGTGGTTGACGACCAGCAAACATTCCACAACATTAACACCATATATCAGCTTGTCAGCAATGGCCACATTCAGGAATCCGATGACCCCTTTCCTCTGTGCTGTCCGACATTCCAACCCTTCTATGAAGGTATACCTGAACGGCTCATTGGCTATGGAATATCCGCTCTGATCTCTTTGGTTATATCCCTGCATGTACGTCACTCATTCCCGGAAATTTGAATAGGATGACTGGTGCGTTTGACGAAAATGCCCTCACTGAAAGAGGGAGTAACGACGCACAGACGAGATTCATCTTTCCCAGTCCTGCATAGCATACCGTGTCGTGACATACTAATAAGAAGAGAAATGGTGATTAATCACACCCCCTTTGCCTTTGCGGAGCAAAATTTCACAGTACGCAATATCTGGGAGCGATGTTCCTATTTTTGGTCAAGAGATGCTCCCACAGGCTTGAAAGCACATAAACTGAGGAATCGAAGCAACCATGGAAGAAGAAGACTCAAACAACGCATACATGGGAACAAATCACCGAGGACACACCAAATCCAGCCATGAGGGAGGCCATGAAACATCTCCAGTGGGCATGGTGGTTGTCTATGTACCTATAATGGTCCTAGTCGGCTGCGCTCTTATAGTCTTTATACATCGAGTTTGGTCGGACTTTGCAAACAATCAACGCCTGAAATTTGCAATCTACTATGATTGGAAAATCTCCTTCAATCGTCCAAGCCCCGCCAAAACATGGCTCAACCGACATCTGCTCTATGCACCTTTATTCGAACGAAGGCACAATCGCGAATTCCGGATATGTCGAGGCCATGTAAATATGGGAACCATCCCAACCAGGCTCGAAACACTGCTGATAACATGCTATGCTGCTTTGAATGTCTTGTTTTGTGTGGTCGTGATCGACTGGTCCCAGCCCATCAGGCAATCGCTGCATAGCTTGATAGGAACGACCGGAACGCTCGCGATCGTCAACCTTGTTCCATTGGTCGTAACAGCCGGCCGAAATAATCCGTTGATTCGGGCTTTGAAAGTATCTTTTGACACGTTCAATCTCGTCCACCGTTGGCTGGGGAGGATCGTTGGGGCGGAAGCTGTCGCTCATACAGTTGCGGTACTTATTCATGTTGGTATATGGAGTGAGTAACCCTTTCTAATGGTCGAGTATGCGAAGAGTATTGTCTGATTCTGTAAATTGCAGGAGGTTGGGACACAATACCAGAGCATCTCTTCCATAATCCGATATTCACATTTGGCTTTGCGGTAAGTATGCCCTTACGAGTACTGCAAGGCTAGCAATGATGCTTGACACTGACATCAATTCAGGCTACTATAGCTTTTGTCGCCATCATTTTTCAATCACTGTCTCCCTTCCGTCACGCTTTCTATGAGTTCTTCCTCCACTTCCATATTGTTCTGGTGACGGCGTCATTTGTTGCGCTGTGGTATCATTTGCATAAATTCGCGCAGAAATGGATATTCCTCGCGGCTATAATAGCCTGGGCTACGGATGTAGGTAGTCTATATATTTCAAAGCTGCTATAAGCCCGGCTCACAAGTCTAACAGAGACTCCTACGCCTCGCAATCGTGGTGTGGCGAAATTGCGGCAAGAGCCTGACATCGGCTACTATCCAACTTCTTCCAGGCGACGTTGCGCGAGTTGATGTGACAGTTATACGCCCATGGAAGTTCCAAGCCGGTCAATACATGTACCTGTATATACCTGCCTTAGGGTTGTGGACATCTCATCCATTTTCAGCAGCCTGGGAATCAACCGACAACCTACATGGCTCATTCTCGGCAACCGTTTCAGAAAGGAGTAGCAATAGCTCGTCTAGGAGTATTCTGAGTGGTAACAGACAGGATGAAAGACGCACGGTGTCTTTTCTTATCCGGAAACGGGATGGCTTTACTAAGAAGATGCTGAAATCAGTTGGATTTGAATTTGGACTTCAGCGCCGGGTTTTGGCTTTGGCCGAGGGTCCTTTCGGTAGGTTCTACTTGAAGCCTGATGTGCATGTCAATGTCAATGCTAATGAGAAGTAAAGGCGCTATTCACTCGTTCGACTCATATGGATCTACTGTATTGATTGCAGGTGGTATTGGAATCACACATTCAATATCATACCTTCGTGAACTAGTTGATGGATTCGCAAAAGGCTCTGTAGCGACTCGACGGATCACACTGTTGTGGGTAGTTCGCAGCATCGGTACGTCTACTCTTTTTCTCCTTTTCCATGATTAGGCTGACAGAGACAGACCACCTCCAATGGATCCAGCCCTGGATGACTTATATCCTGAATCATCCCGTCGTCCAAGGCTCGGTTGCCTTCTCAAATGCATCGACAACGCTCGACTCTCGAAACCCCTATTCTCTTGACAATGACACATACTCCGAGCGCACACTATCCCTCTCAATCAACGTACACTTGACGACATACTACAGCAGCACCAACACAAACGTCTTCAACACCGACCCATTACCAGCCAGATACTCATCTCTCATATGCATTCAGGAGAAAAATGACAACCCTTTCAACGACGAAATCGCCCCTGTGCCGCCAGCACATACCAAGACCTTTTCAAGGGGACCACCGTCCTTCTCTCGTCCACATCCTTATCCTCGCCCTCCTCTCGCCGGACTATCAACATCCAACGCGTCCTCTTCATCTCCTACACTCTACAAAACCATAGACCAATACTACTACCAGCATGACGATGAGAAAGCCCGCATCCTCACTCCAAGCCTAACTAACATCAACACCAATACAACAACCAATACAACCTTCCAAGACTGGACCCAGCTCAGCACCCCAACAGCGCCCGTAACCATAAACCTCGGCAAACCACTCTTCCGTCAAGTACTAGAACGCGAAATGGCGCAACAGATCGGCGCCATGGCCGTTAGTGTCTGTGGACCGGGAGGGATGGGCGATGAGGTTCGGAAGGCTGTCAGGGAGGTTCAGGGACGAAAGACGGTGGAGTTTTTTGAGGAGAGTTTTTCGTGGTAACCTTTTGAAATCTGGGTTGAAATAGAGTATGCTTTTTGGCTTTGCGAGTTGTTGGTTTTGTGTTTGTCTATATCATTCGTCACTTCTATTTGAGAATGAATATCATTGAACATATCTATACTTGAACAGTACGGGGGTTTAAAGTGATAATGTCGAGATGCTGGTTGATATTTCCCATGCCCTTAAACCTATATTACCTAGTTATGATCCAGGATGATTCAAAATATACATAAACCCTTCCCCTAACGCCGACATAGACAAAGAACCATATAAAACATCACCCATGATAATTAACCGGGACATGGTCGTCGCGTAACATTTTCTATATCATCACCGAGAATCACTCGCATACCCCGTATCATTACTCTCCAGACTTTTCCGTCTACCATCCTGCTCCTGTCCTTTCCGTTTCTCACTAACAGACACCCTTTTCGACCGTCCGTGTTTCTGTTTCTGATCCTCCTTTTGAACCAATCGACGAATGCTCGATTGTAACGTCTTCCCATCCCCGGAAAACAAGTCGATGCCGACGTTCTTACAAATCGAGACGCATTCTGCTTCGACGGTGTCGATCATGGGACTCGTCAGACCGTAAAAGGCGGGATTGTATGCGTTTCGGGCCCAGTAGACGAGGTCATTCGCGATTCGGCTGTATTGGGGTGTTGGTTCGGAGGCGCTGTTTGAGCGAACGCGTTTGTGGGTTGGTGGTGGTGAAGAGGAAGAGTCGGCTTTGGTTAGTGGAGATGGTGCTGGTGGTGCGGATTTGGTGGTGGAGATTGAAACATCGGAGGATGTCGCTGATGGTGAGGAGGAGGATGCGGAAGATGATGATAGAAGATCGCCATAGGCTACCACGGTGTGAAGGAGATGGTATACAGCCGCGAAACTGATTAGGGTTAATTCAATTGGGTCGAGAGGGAGTTCGTTGAGCCAGTTGATGGCTTTTCGGATGGTCAAATGTGATGGGAAAGAAGTGTCGTTGGTCGTTCGCGCTTTGATGATGGCCGCTATCATTGCACAGCGAACTGAAATGGCGAGCTCGTTCCGTACGGACATGGGTATAGACGAGTCGAGGAAGTTTGATACTTCTGATGATCGTTGATTATTTTTCTTCGATGGCAAGGCGTTAAGAACTGTTTTGATGTCATATAATCTATTCTGCTCGAATAGTACTGCACGCATGGCGGCTGCTCTAGTATGGGCAGCAGATAGACGTGGCGCAACTTGTAGAGCAAGGTCGATTTGCTTTTCGAGTCCCTTTCTTCCATAGACACCGTCGGCTTCGATGTCGAACGAATTCAGCAATGCGTTCTGTAGAAGGTGACTCGACCACCAAGCTGCGATGCTATCCGCAAAGGTTTGAACGGCTGGGTCCTCCGCTACAACGTCTAGCAATGCCTCATCCTCATCGAGGCCTTCCTGGGTGGGTCGACTCCAGGTTAGATTCACAGCTCGCTGGACGATGGGATCAAGCAAAACATCATTACACTCGATCTCAAGCAAGGCCGACAAATGGCTTGGGAGAGCGTCTGGATGATCCTTTGGTAAAGATCGGTTGAGTTCTCGCGCCAGGTTCCATTGATAAGTTGCCAATACACGTCCGACGTTGTTTGCAACAGTAGAAACAAAGGAGCCTGGCTCGCCCACCCGCCAAAGTAACACGCGGCAGTGAAACGCTTTCAACATTATCCTCCCAGGGCTGCGTGGCAAAGTGCCAGATGCAAAGATGGTAAGGACAAGGCGTGATTTGCTGACTTCTGTATCACCGCCGGCCAATTGAGCATCAATCGCGATATCCCACGTCTTGATTCGACCCTTCTCATCTTCTTCGGTGATACCTGTAATCCAGGAATACACGCTCCGACCGATTAAGCAACACACGCTGTATTCAACCCATCTGGAAGTGACGGCGAACCATTCCAAGAAAAATCGGTGCTGTGGTACGCCGAGTCTCTGCATACTGGTTAACCATGCCTGCCTCTTGATTTCTGCCGGTGTCATCCGTATCCCTGCCGCCGAAGCGACCTTTGCCGAGTCATTCTCAGACTTTGGTCGAGCGTAGAACAAATAGAGGAAAACGAAAAATGCACTGCCCACAACAAGGCCGCCGGTAAGCAGCAAACTCAATATGGCTTTGAATTGCCATGCACTCCATGGAGCCAAATCTTGAGTCCATAGTAGGAAGGTCGTCTGCGCTGATGTAAACGTGGTAGTCAAGAAATCATTAAGCATGTTTAGGGGAACCGCCAGCAGTCCCTTTTCATCGGATTCTTTCTCGGTTTGAACGTTTTGTAGAACCATCAAACCTGCAATAGTGCCCAAGAAGAGTTTACTTCCAGGAGTCATGCCTCTGCGGACCTGTCCGGTCTGTTGCTGAGGTTTCGGATCATCCTTGATATAAGACTCGGCAAAGATGCCTTGTGTGGGTGCCTTGGCTCGCATTTTCTTGATGTAATCCGGAACCTTGATCATCCCTTCAGGAGGGTTGGTAGACGTCGATGCCTTCCTATAGTTCGGTGATTCATCTGTATGCGAGAAGACACTTGGTGGCGACTCGAAGCTATCGATAGTCCCCGAATAACTGTCCGGTGACGAGGCGGACCCAACAGAAGTTGACGCTGATTGTTCAATAATCACGGCCTTGTCGAGTTGGCGTAGTCGTGTTTTCAACTCTTTGTTCTCTTCCTCGAGTCGGCTGTTCCGTAACTCTAAATGGCGGATATACTCGGTTGCCTTGGAGAGGATAGACGCTTTATTGAGCTTGTTTCCATTAGAAAAGTCGTCGTCGTGGATCGAAGCTCCTCCATTGGTGTCTCTAGTCAGACCGCGTAGACTGGGGATACTATCTCTGAGCTCCGTGATCTTTTCATTCAAATTAGCTCGATATCGTTTCTCTATGACGTTGTGTGAGCGTTTCTTTGATGGTTGAGTTTTTGATTCCGGCGGCGAATCGTCACCGGCTTCGACAGAGCCATCATCATCCTCGCTAGAAGTCTTTCGCTTTCGAGTCGAAGTATGGTCTACTTTGGCGCCTCCGGTTTTTCGACGTCGAGCCAAAGATGCCAGACTTTGACCTTCAGGCTGAGGCCTGGATGGATTGGCCGCGATTTTCCTCATATTAGATGCCGGAAACAACGAATCTGATGCAAAATCAGTCCTGTTAATTGCCGGCAATGCTGCTATGCTGAAATTCGGACTCAAATCTGACGAGTCAATGTCACTCTTCGATATAGCATCGGGACTTGCGTCATCCCAATCCCACTGCATCCATTGGGACCAGTCCTGGTCTTGGTGATTGTTGAGATTTCCGGCATGAACACCGGGCCCTACCGGTTCTTCCATGGGAGCGGGTTGTAGATAGCGGTTGCCATTGAACTGTGATGACTGTGTCATGCGGTTTGCACGCAGAGGCAGAGTGGGATAGAAGCCGGATATTTAGTAAAGCAAACTCTGGTCGGAGCAATATGTGATGGGATACTCAATTCAGATAGAGGCAGAGTGAGGCATCAGGTAGTTGGTTGAGAGAGAAATTCAAGTCTCCTTAGTCTCTGACTCAAAAGTGAATTGATGCAGGATTCTAGTTATTGGTCCCGAACACGTGAAAAGCAGCCAGTTCCTACATAGAAACGCGATTGCCTAGCAAACTCCGAATGATTGGCTAGCGAGTACGTTATTTTGCGCAGTGTGGATTTGGATGGATAGTGAAGTGCCGGTCTGAAAGTTGTACTGGAATGAGTCTATAGTATGCTCGCTGAGACTGCAGTCGTATGATCGCGGCTTCTCCGTTATCCGTCTGTGGCTATGCGTATTTGCGGTATACGATTACGTGCTATTGTCCAATCGAGAGACACAGTTCGTCGGCACCGGAGTATCTCCGGCCGGGAGGATAAATACGTTACAATACGGATACAGGTGACTACGTATTTAAGCATGTGACTCGCATCTCTTTTGTTTAGCTCGTTCAATATGATGATTCGTAGTGATCGATGAACAAGGTTGCAGATCAAAAGTAAAGTAAAGTACAGAGAAAATATTCCAGAGCGCCGGTGCGCCACGTTCAAAAAGTATCCAATAGATACCAAAACTCCGATTTTGATAGTCCAATCGTAACTCATACTTCGTTGAAAGGAAGAACGCATATGATTTTTGGACATCCTTCTCCTGCTACACTCTATTGCTCCCTGAAGACTCAACTATGGAACAATACCCTGTGGCATAGCAGTATACGGTCTGGTATCTTGCGCTTGATTCCCCCATGACCACATGCCGGAGCCCATTGATGAGTAGTAATCAAGCTGCGAACCTAGCGCGGTGGTCAAATCTACCGTGCTGTCCCATAAATGCATAAATTCCCTGGAAGGCTGTGAATAGCTGCCAAAGCCATTGGCTGTGCCCTCAGCCGTTGTCGGGACTGAAGGCTGGGTTTGCGGCGTCATTGAAGAAGTAGTAGAAGTCGCTGACAATGATGATTTGCGTGCTAAATTCCGGCTTTGCTGAGGCAGAACCTTTTCTACCAGATCCAGTAATTGCCGCAAGAAGATATGTGCTCGCCGAGCAGTCGTATGGTTTGCACTCATTTGTGCTATCATCCGCATTCCATCTTCGAGATGTGCCAATGCTTCTTTATCATCCCGAAACTCGGGATCGACGACGTGAGAAGCAATAATGAGAATAGCATTGAATACTGTTTGGAAATAGGTTAGCGATATCATATAGACGACAAGAGAAGAGCTTACAATAATATAGGTTGAACCAACTCGGTCCAGTAACCGCCTTTGTTGTTTCATGTCGACGGCCAACCAGCTGTATCGTATCCTCTGCACTACGAACGCAGATATGTCTGCTATTCTGCATCATATTGGCGCGTAAGCCATCCGACAGAGGAATAAGTCGTTCGCCTCGAGAAAGCAAACCGAGGGATTTTACAACTGAGTGGCGGTGAATTAGAATTCTGGTCATATTGGCTCTCATCGCCATGATCACCTTCTTGTCATCGAGGACCGACTCGTGTTCAAAGACCCTAAAGGCTGGAGGGAGTTGAGCGTCCCAGGCTTCGAATTGTTCATCCAGTTCCACGATCTTTTCTAATGGTGGATCCACAAGTGCCAATGCCGATTCCATGATCTGACATAGTTTCACACAATGAATTGAATGAGACATGATGGATAAGGTGGGCGTAGGAGGATAGAGAAGTTGAGAAGGTGAAATACGATCATCATCCAGATCCTCCGGGAGTGGAGTAGTAAACGTGTTTGACGCCGTCGAAACGGGTCGCCCGTATATGGTACTCGCTAACTGATCAGTCATATAGCAAGCATACCACAGGCGCTTGCGGACTTCCTTCTGAATGCAATCTAAATTGTCTGGTGGTGGCCGATGAAGTTCTAAGCCTTGAGCGATCCTGATAGCCAAGCCGAGAAGAGTCCAGCTCTCATCGGGGAAATTTGAAGTTTGAAGATATCGGGCACCCAATAACAATATCTGCACTTTCTCGACGGACCAATCGAACAATATGGTCGGTCCGACAAGAGCCATGGCGCGGTCGTAATACTTTCGAGTTTGGACAGTAGAAGTTTCGAACCCATTCCGCCTGTGTGCTGCCGAAATAGCGCATATCATATTGATCATGGCCAGTATAAGTGGATCCTCATATCGGCGGTTACGATCCATACTCAGAACTTGCTCCATTCGAGCGAGTATCGAAGGAACGTGAAAGATTGGGGTTAAGACATGATGGAAATCAAAATATCGCTGGACCAGCGCGCGCACATCGGGAGGAAGATCGTGGAGTTTGGCATCGGGCATTTCGCGGGACGGATCACGGGGTGAGGAGAAGAGTTGAGTGGATGATTGGACCCTGCTGGGAGCATCGGGATTCATCGCATTGAGGATCAACTGAGTGAACGAAATAGCGCCATCTCCGCCCAGAAATAGCGAAGGCGAAGCTGCTGTAATAGCAGCTGGGCTCCGGTCGGGGGCAAGAGACGGACGCGCAAGCGGCGGTAACGTAATAGGTTGTTGGTTGTTGCGAACTGTGGGCGCTGGTAGCAACGGACCGGAAGGGTTATTATGGTTTGCGGGTTGATAGCTTGTTTCGTGGTGATTATTATGTAGGCTTCTCAGCTGTGCCTCGTACTGCTTGACTTTGTCTTCGAGAGAACGAATGTAACTGCGCGAAAATAGGTCAGCATGGATAACCAAGCAAGGTCAATAGACTCACTCATATGCGCCGGCGTCCTGTCCGGAGGGTTTCTGCAGGTTGTTTCTTGGCACAATGTGCTCGCATTTCGTCTTGCGCAAGCGACAGCTCGCACATGCGATGGGAACACGGCGACGTCTTCTGAGGGGCTTTGGAGCGGAGGCTGGGGTTGAAGTCGGACTGACAGCAGGCTTCTCTTGCGAGGAGGCCCGCGATTTCGGGTCCTCCATGAGTCGACTCTAGGTGGTACAAGCGGATTTGGGAAGTGATGGACAGTGCTGGCAGTTCTCGCAGTCTGCCAAGGCCGGAGTTGCTGACTCTGTCGGACTTAGGCGGGGAGATAGATCACATTAGGCGGGCTGAGAAAGCATGGTCGAGATGAGTGGGTGGTTTGCAAATTATTCCGGGCGTATTGAATGTGGTCAGTCGAGAGCGAAAGTCTGGTTAATGAAATCGGGCAAGTGGTAGAGCACAGTGAAATCGATAAGCCGGTCAGTGGGAGTCTATCTGAAGACGAGGAAAAAGGAATTGGCCAGATTCCGGGGAGTTGCGGCTTGGCGACTTTTAAGACGTTGGCAACGGCTAACCCTCTAACCCTCTATGGTACGTAGTATGGTTGCTGCGCCGCACGTGTCTCGCATTGACCAGTTGCCCCTTCCTGCTTAGTCCTGAAGGATCTGAAGGCTGAAGCATTTCAGAAATTCTGACAGTGATTTCAGATCGGAGTTCCGTTTTTGTCTAGTGCTTACGTTGTGTTTGTGGCTGACAAAGTTACTCAGAACAGGTCTGGCCATGTACAACTCCCTCCCGATATCACAAACGTTCCAGGTTGTATGCATGGTCGAGACAACCTAACTTGATGGGCGAGATGTGTTGCTTGGAATTCGCTCTACGGAGTACGAAATGCGTACTCCGTCAGTAACATAAGACGTGCTCGGGGGTCGTTCTGACTAATCCGCTCTACGGAGTACGTCTTGCCGAATGCGGACAGCCCCCCGCAGTGCTTTCCCCGCGACAACAGAAATCTCCCTCTTGACATCTTGACAACCCTTCTGTCGTATATACTCATTCCATCTCTGAGACTCTCTGAACTTGATCCACTCACAACCGATTACCAGCCAACATGACTACCCTCAAGCCCGGCGACAGCTTCCCCAGCGACGTTGTCTTCTCGTAAGTTGCAACGAGCATAAGATAAACCCGATAAGAGTCAATTCTTACCGACAATCTCTGTCCGTGGTAGCTACATCCCATACTCGCCGGAGTCCAGCGACATCACCGCCTGCGGCATTCCCATCAGCTACAATGCCTCCAAAGAGTGGGCCGACAAGAAGGTCGTCCTCTTCTCCGTGCCGGGTGAGTGCTATGCGATCGTCCTCCAGTCATAGGTCGCATGTCTAATACAGCCTTCCAATTACTCAGGCGCCTTCACTCCTACGTGCTCCATAAGCCACTTGCCAGGCTACATTCAGAACCTCCCTCAACTCAAGGCCAAGGGAGTCGATATCGTTGCTGTTCTCGCCTTCAACGATCCCTTTGTCATGAGCGCCTGGGGAAAGGCCAACAAGATCACCGATGAAAACTTCGTATGTTACGCCTTTGTCAACAGGTATTGCACTATGCTAATTGCATGCAGCTGTTCTTGTCCGACCCTGACGCAAAGTTCTCCAAGAGCATCGGCTGGGCTGATGCCGCTTCTGGCCGCACTGGTCGTTATGCCGTGGTTATTGACCACGGCAAGGTCACATATGCTGACATTGAAACTGAACGGGGTTCTCTCAAGGTGTGCATTCCATGTCCGACTTTACCTTCTGTTCTAACTGTTTCACCTAGAAATCTGGTGCCGACACCGTCCTTGCATCTTTGTAGATATGTCAACTGAGATATAGGCTTGTTAAAGCCGAATAGAATTAAGCTAGGCTCGTTCATTTGAATAAAGCGAATAAATGATGACTTATTGAAAAGTTTCTTTTTCGTCTTAAGAAACACTCCATGGGGATATTACAAGCAATGTAAGCAACAACATGACTCGCTTGTCTTCTGTAGCTCGGTGTTTATGTGGTCCGTGCGGGCGTATACATACGGCAAGCTGTCCCTTCCGCATCGTCCCCACCTCCTACAACTACAACAGCTCTAGCTTCAACATTACAGCAGCCAACCTATACCATTTCCAACAGCGATCCATAGCCATCAAATATATTGGCCTGAATAATTGCATAGTCGGCAAAATGGCGGACGATGAGGAAAAAGCCAAGGCCGAGAAGCTCGCCGCTGCCCGAAAGCGAGTAGGTGATGGAATCGCACGATAACCTGCTTGATAGTTACTGACTGATGTATTTCTATGATTCCAGGTAGCGCAAATGCAAAAACAAAAAGGCAAGAAAGGAACAAAGAAAGCTACCACTGGAGAATCAAGCAAAGACGAGACCACGACCGAAAAACCAGCCGGCGATGATAAACCCGCAGCCGAGACACCTGAACCAGAAGCAGCAGAACAGACGCCTGAACCGGCCGTTGAACAAGAAGAAAAGAAGGACGAACAACAAGAAGAGGAAGCTCCCACCGAACCTATGCCCGAAGCACCGATTTCCCCAGAAGCAGAGACTAGCCTTGACGAAACGAAAGAACTCGCAGCTAGAGGAACGCATAAACGACAACCATCTTTATCTGTGCAATCGAAAATGCGATCTTCTTCATTCAGAAACTCTATATCAACCGCAGTATCACCAGGATCCAGCATCAAGTCTCCCCCATTACCACCGTTGGCTCCGGATGATGAACAAATCCATGAAGTGTTTCGGAGACAAACTGCTAGGGTAGAAGAGTTGGAGAAGGAGAACAAAAGACTTGAAAAGGAGTTTACCGCTGCAAACGCTCGCAGAGAAAAGGCAGAAGAGGAGCTTGAAGATCTGCGCGAATCAAGCGTCGAGGTAATTGAGCTCAAGGACCGCTTAGCAAAGGCTGAAAAGCAGGTCGCCGAGCTCGAATCATTGGTATGTGCTATTTAAGCTATGTTAGGCGTCTTGTACTAACCCATTTCAGAAAACCGAAATTGCATCCCTGCAACGGCAAAACTCTCTATTACAATCGAAAACCCACCGATCAAGTTCCGGGCACGCAGATTCCCCACCTTCCGAGCTCGTACAACAGTTGGAGTCCAAATCTTCAACGATAGAAGCTATGGAGATCGAAATTTCAAATCTGCGTGCAGAGCTATCAACGTCATCTACGTCGATCGACAGCTTCAAGAGCCAAATTACTGCTCTGGAAGAGAAACTTTCTCAGAGCGAAAGCACGCTTCAAAAGACACAAGGGGAGCTCTCAGATGTCAAGCAGTCACTGTCACGTGCATCCGAGAAGGCGCTGAAAGAAGGCGTGGATAAGACGAGTACAGAGACTCTGATCAAATCATTACAGCGAGAAGTCGAAGAACTGCAAGAAGCAAAATCAAGCACAGAAAAAAGAGCAGAAGCGCTCGATAAGAAGTTACAAGCACTCTCCAACTTGCACAAAGAGTCAGAAAGTCGACATCAATCGCGACTCAAGGACCACGAGAAGGTTGAGAAGGAAGTGGCTCTCTTGAAAAAGAAATTAGCATCAGTCGAAAACGAGAATCTTCGATTACGTGAAGAGAAAGATCGTGAACGAAAGAGAAATGCCGATGTTGAGGGGAATGAAGGTCTCGACGAGCTAGAAGACGAGGAACGCTCACGACTAGAACGGAGGATCCGCGAACTCGAAGGCGAGAACTTTGACCTACGTCGCGGTGTCTGGAGGGAGCGCAAAAAAGAGCTAGGAGTTGAAGCGGACGAAAATGACGGAGCTGAGACGACGTCTAGTCCGGGCAATGCATTTGACGAAGTGGATCTCGTTGGCGGCGCACCAGGTCACTCAAGACGACGAAGTCTTATGGCGCAAAGCCGACAGCAGCAGCAACATTCTTCTTTTACTACAGTCCTTTCTAGTGGTTTGGCTGCCTTTACAGGAGGTAATAATAACTGGGACCGACGTTCATCAATTCAGCACCATCCACCGGCCGCCAGAGGTAGCCTGGAGTTACTTGCGGAAGAGGATAATGACGAGTTTGATGAAGATGCATTCGCGCGAGCACAAGCAGAAGAAGAGGCTCGCAAGCGTGTTGAATGGGCTCGTGAAGTCAAACGAAAACTCCGAGACTGGAAAGGTTGGCGACTTGATCTGGTCGACAGTCGAGCTGGCGCGGAGGGAGCGGGCGTGGCTATGGGTGAGATATTTGAAGTGTAACACTATCTATATATTAATTTATGTGATTGTCTATCTGCCACGACCCTAGTTTCGATCATAGCTGCATTAGTGTTTGGCAAACACTAAGTAGTATACTAACTGCTATATATATCCTCCGGGATCAATTAGCCCTAAAGCGGGACGTTGACAAGCGTCGCCTTACGGCATACAACAATTGACTATCACATCGACGAGTTCGCGTGACATGACATACTACCTAGGTACTAACGCTTAGTCCGAAACAAGCTTTTCTACATCCATGCCCTCCTCGCGGAAGAAGCCCAAAGCGGTAATCATAGGTTTATCATCAAACCGATACAAATATACCGTCTCTCCTGAGTTCGCAAAATGCTGATACTTATACCAAGACGGTATAGCAAAGGTATCCCCCGTTTTCCATTCGAGATTTGAGTCTCCAACGGTGGAATACCCACTTCCTGAGATGACATGGTAGACAGACGACAATGTCTCTCGACGTGGAGGGCTGGAAGCTCCGGCATTCAATCGTTCAGCAGCACCGCCGAGTACGCGGCTCACTGTTGAAGTTAGTTAGGTTTCTGTAAGATGTGATGAATTGTGATGGACGTACCTTCACGACCATCCGCCTTCAGATAGCGCTGCGCGGTCCAATCACCCGGCTCTGCGTCCAATCGCGCCTTCATCTTCACCCAAGGGAACACAATAGGCGACGAACTAGTATCTACATTCTCAGCCGGATACCTCGGCTGATCAAAATGTTCCACAAAATGAACGGGAAAGTGTCTGAAATTCGGCAAATCCAAACCGTCCAGCCAGATCATGGGTCCCGAACCATCCTTGCCGTGATCATGATAGTTCCAGGTTGGGGTCAGGATTACGTCTCCTTTCTGCATTTGGATTCTCCTGCCATGTACGGCTGTGAAACCGCCTTGGCCCTCGATGATGTAGCGCATTGCGAAGGCTGTGTGTCTGTGTGCCGGGGCGGTTTCGTTGGGCATCACCAGTTGGAGGCCGGCGTAGAGGGTGTCGGTTGTGTAAGGGGCATCTGCTCAATATTTTAGTCCGAATAACCCCAGGAATAGATATCTATCAAGTACACTTTTGCATACCTCTAGCAGGATTCACCAACATCAAAACCCTCCGCTCAGCCTGTTTCTCTGTAATGAGATTACCTGCCCGCAACAAGTTGGGCCGAAGCTTCTCGTATTCCCACACAACTGGAACAGACTGAGGATTAGGCTCCGGTGGATTCAATCTACTCATTTGCGCCCATAATGGTAGGGTCTTGCTTTGCTCCAAGTCCGCGAGGAGCTTTTCTGCCGAGTCACCCATTTTGATTATTTTCGATATATGGTCAATAGATAAAGTAAAAGAAGATGGAACAATATTCTATATCCAGTGTAGTCAATTTCTCGACGACACAACATATGATCTCATTTCACTTATAACAACAGATCCATGATATCGCGGGGATCCGTCGGAATCGCATATGTGACTCTTCGGGGCAACATCGGGAAAGGTCAGATCCAACGGAATCCTCTAATGTTGGTCTTACTTAATCAGTGACATCTCTGCCAGTGGTTTTTATTATTGCTCGTTGGCGGAATAGCTGCACTCTAGCTACTATATCAACGCTCGACTTAGTGACTATGGGTTCCTACGACGTTCCGTTCACTCTTCCTGTGAGTTTTGATGTCGACGCTTAGGTATCCGGTTCATGAAAAATGACTAACGAAACAAAGCCGCCATCTTATCCCAGCAATTGCCTGAAATTCTTAGAAGCGCTGGACCGGCCTTCAGTCCATGAATCAATCGCTAATTGCATGGTTCCGATCAACATCATCCTCGTCGGCGCAGGTCTCGGTGGCTTAGCAACTGCTATCGCCCTAACACAAAATGGCCATCGAGTGACCATCTACGAGCAGACGCCGGTATTGGGTGAGGTGGGAGCAGGGATTCAGATACCATCTAATTCTACTCGCCTATTATTCAAATTGGGACTGAAGCCCTACCTGGCGCCATACGTAACGGAGCCGGAGCGCATATCCTTCCGAAGATGGCAAGATGGTCGAGTCATTGGGAACACAGAGCTTGCCCCTGATTTTATTGAGAATTATCAAGCGCCATATTACGTGATTCATCGTGCTCATTTCCATTCAGCTCTATGCCAAAGAGCGAAAGATATGGGAATTGAGATCAAGCTTGGTGCCAAAACGGTCGATTATGACCCGGTGGCAGGGAGTATAACCTTGGCTGACGGCACTGTGCACACGGCGGATCTTGTTGTTGCTGCTGATGGTATTTTCCCTCTGCGTGACATTCAGTCTTGAGGTGTCTTTCAGTGTCTAATGACGAATGAAATCTAGGAATCAGATCCGTCGCCCGGAAGATTGTACTTGACGGACATGAAATGCCCTTTCATAAGCCCGGATTTGCGGCTTACCGAGCAACAGTTGATGTGGATCGTATGAGAAGCGATTCGAAAGTCTCTTGGATTCTGGAAAAACCGTCGTTGAATATTTGGTAAACAGCCTCATGTCTTTCCGTACATTCCATAAATTTAATAGCATGCTAACAGCTTTCGATCAATGATCAACAGGATCGGAGATGGCCGGCATGTAATGACATACACAATAGGCGCCGGTACATCATTCAACATGGTGCTCTCGCATCCAGATACCAGTGATCCATCGACTTGGGATCCGGAACGAGCTGTAGAGGACATGAGGAAAGAGTTTCAAGACTGGGATCCTGTGTATGTCTTCGTTTTGGTCTTCAAATTGCTAGCTTCCTTGCTGATCGTGCATACAGATTGACAAAACTGATCAACATGGTCGAAAAAACGATGAAGTGGCCGCTAATGACCGTCTCGCCGTTGAATCGCTGGGTTTCTGGAAAACTATTGATATTGGGAGACGCAGCTCATGCCATGCTGCCGTATATGTCACAAGGTGAGTCAAACGTTCTTAGTCCGCAAAACTTATGGGGAAAATGTAATTTTGATTGATGGATTAGGTGCCGCAATGGCCGTTGAAGACGGTGTCGGTCTCGCCCGAGCATTATCGAAAATGACCTCTCCAGACCAACTCTCCGACTGCTTGCAAATATTCGAAAGAGTCCGCTGCCTTCGCTCCAACCAAATGCAAGAAGCAAGTCTACTAAACGGCCGTTTATGGCACTTCCCAGATGGACCATTGCAACAAGCGCGAGATGCTGCCATGGAGCGTGAAGTAAAGGGGATTCCGTTTGTTCATAGCCCTAATCAGTGGAGTGATCCCGCCACGCAAATGTGGTGTTATGGATATGACACTGAGGGTGAAATTGACAAGGCTTGGGAAAAGGTCGAATCAAAGAAACTTAAGGGCTTCCTTTAGAAGAAAATACCATGGCGTTTTTCTCCAATTTTTTCGTGTCTGAAACCCCGCTGTATCCTATCTAATTTGCTCGGACGTCTTCCGATCTTTCCCCGCCGTTATCAATTTGTAGCATGTAATGAAATGCATATATATATTAAATATAGAGCAAGTTCAAAAAATAGTCGATTACATTGCCTTGGTGGCTAAAGAAATACCAATAGACAATAACCATGGATAGCACTATCCCACTCATTATCGATGGACAGGACGTCGTCCTTCAGTCCGGAGAGCGTCGTCAATTCAATATTCCTAGTCCGGATGCAAATGGATACACATCTTTTCAGGGTGCCACAAAGCAACTCGCAATTCAAGCAGCTGAGTCTAGCGCACGAGCATTCGCAAGCTGGTCCAAAACAAAACCCATCGAACGTCGAGGACTACTACAGAAATTGGCACAGATATTCAAGAGCAGGGTCAAAGAAGTTGAACGGATCTGCGTGGAAGAAATTCATTGTGACGCTATATATGCCCAAAACATCGCTCAAGACGGGTTAGATCTTATCGAGGAGTCTGCAGCACTCACTACTTCCGCCGTGCTCGGATCGATTCCTAGCGTTCGTGGTGATGCTTATGGACTCGTTTTCAAGGAGCCGCTGGGTGTTATCCTAGGTATTGCACCGTGGAACGCACCGATCATTCTGGGATTACGAGCTGTCGTAGCTCCCATTGCTGCTGGAAATACAGCAATCTTGAAGGTATTTAGAAAAGCATATGACTTCAGACTTTCCATGCTAATATACCATCTCAGGGATCTGAATTGAGCCCACGCGTGCATTATTTCTTGGCTTCACTATTTCGCGAAGCTGGATTCCCACCCGGCGTTGTCAATTTTTTGCTTCATGGACCCAGTGACGGGGCAGAGATCTTCGATGCTCTCATCAAACATCGTGCAATCCGCAAATGTAACTTCACGGGTTCCACACAGGTTGGTCGAATTATCGCTGCGCAAGCGGCCATGGTTCTCAAGCCGGTGTTGTTGGAGCTCGGGGGCAAGAATTTTGTGATTGTTTTGGATGATGCCAACCTGGATCTGGCGGCTCAAGAAATTATTAGAGGCGCATTTTTGAATGTAAGTCTTGAGATAGGAGTATCAAAAATATACTAACATATTTTCCTTTCCAGAACGGTCAGATTTGCATGTCTACTGACCTGATCATCACTACGAAGGGAGTGGCAGTAAAGCTGGAAGAAAAACTTCTCAGTTTATTGCAGACTATCGAGCAGTCTGGAACAGTTATCACCGCAGCGGCGAAGATTAAGCTAGATGCCCTGGTGAAAGACGCAGTCGACAAAGGGGCAAAGATCTATACAGCTTCGGTGCCCGACTCCTCATCAAATGCTTCGCCTCAGAGCTTCATCCCCACGATAATTATTGGCTTACGTCCAGAAATGGCGTTCTATGAAACCGAATCTTTCGGTCCCGTTTGCGGACTGATTACAGCTGAAGATGAGAATCAGATTATTGACATTGCAGAGCAAGCTACGTACGGCCTTTCAGCTGCCATTTTCTCTAACAATCACTACAAAGCTCTCAAGTTGGCTGAATCGATCAAGTCAGGTGCTGTTCACATCAACTCTATGACTGTGCATGACGAGGCAACTCTTCCCCATGGGGGACGTGGTGACAGCGGCTGGGGGAGATTCGGATCGCAGTGGGGATTGGAGGAGTTCTTGCAGAACAAAACGGTTACATTGCATCAATAGATTGCGTGACTAGTTATTGGATCAGATGTTGTTGCTTTACTTTGTAAATGCGTGGATATAGTTAGGGTTTAAGCGTGCCGACGCTTCCCCGGAGACTCCACATAGTTGACTTGGAAATATTACCTTGGTAAACATACAATACATCACGAACATTGATATAGTTAATAAGACTTTATGATCCTGAAATCCCTTTGGGTTTGAATCAATCTTGAATATCTCACAAGCTCATATCTCACAGAACCAGTAGAAGAATGGCGCATTTTCCAGACCTTCCACAGTTCTCTGGTTTCATGAAGCCCTGCCGCTTCGAAGGCGAGGTCCAACATTTGGAGATTTACGGTGACCTCCCTAAAGACATCAATGGAACCTTTTACCGCGTTATGCCTGACCCCCAATTGCCTCCCCGAGTTGAGAATGATCCTGTATGAAGTTAAATACCCAGGTTTAGACGTTAATTGTGGCTAACTTTGTTATGTAGTGGTTCAACGGAGATGGAAACGTCAGCGCTTTCCGCATAAAATATGGCACAGTGAGCTTTCAGCAAAGATATGTTCGTACGGAAAAGTTCGTTCGTGAGCGAGAAGCAAAGCAAGCACTGGCTGGTATGAAGATATGCGATGACATTGCCCTAAGTTGCATGCACTGACATATGACCGGCATATAGGAAAATACCGCAATAAATACACGGATGCCGTGGAGTTCGCCGTGCGAAGTACTGCCAATACCAACATCGTCCACTTCAACGGGCAACTTTTGGCGCTTAAGGAAGACTCACCCCCTTATGCGATGGACCCGGAAACCCTAGAAACCAAAGGACTCTATGACTTTGACGGCCAGCTGCCCAGTTTGACCTTTACAGCACACCCTAAATTTGATCCGGTGACAAAAGAAATGATTTGTTTCGGCTACGAAGCTAAAGGTGAAGGTACACTAGATATTTGCTACTACACTGTTGGATCTGATGGACGCTTCAGGCAGACCGTATGGCTTGTCAGTCCGGTTTGTGGGCTGATTCATGACTTTGCAGTAACAGAGAACTATGTGAGTCACTTGCTCTACTTGAATTGTTACTCAAGTGTACGGTAGCTAGTTGCTAACCTCTCCAGGTTCTCTTCCCTGTCATTCCTCAATTGTGCGATATCGAGAGGCTCAAGGCTCAGGGAGAGCACTGGCAATGGAGTCCTGAGACTCCATTCTACCTTGGAGTACTCCCCCGTAATGGAGCAAAATCTTCAGATATCAAGTGGTTCACCTACAAGACCTCGTTCCCGGGTCACACTGCCAACGCCTACGAAAATGAGGACGGTCACGTTGTCTTTGATCTCGGACTAAGTGACAAAAACGTTTTTTACTGGTGGCCAGATGCCCAAGGAAACTCACCAGATCCTCATACGATCGTCACTCACTTAACGCGCTTTACCATCGACCCGAAAACGGATGACCTTAAGCTCCCCGAGCCTGAAATCTTGCATACTGGAAACTCAGAGTTCTACCGTATCGACGACCGCATGATGTCGAAGGAGTATTCACACTCATACTTTGATCTCATGGACCCAAACTTAGGTACTGATTTCGCTCGCATAGCGCCAGTCATGGGAGGAGGCTATCCGCCATACAACTCTTTAGCACACTTTGATCGTAAGACGGGCAAGACAGATGTATATTTCCCGGGAACTGTACACCTGGTCCAAGAACCCGTGTTTATCCCACGAGCCGGTTCGTCTCAGGAAGGTGATGGATATGTGATGGCCCTCGTGAATAACTACAGTACTATGTTGAGTGAGCTGCACGTTTTGGATGCCAACGATTTCAGCAAGGCCAAAGCCATCATTCTGCTTCCGTTGAGGTTGCGTCCTGGACTGCATGGGAATTGGGTGGAGGACGAGCAATGACTGATGTATGAGAAAGCCGCACCACGGATGACTTTGATGGGGTAGCTATACTAGATCACAATTACTTTGTTCGTTTCTATCTAGAAATTCTATTTGTAATCCTTGAATCATAAACGATGGAACAAGCGCAAGCAGCCATACGTTGCTTCATCTTGAATTTTCTACTGTTTTTGAGGCACCGCCTGGAACTGGTACTTATTAGGGCTATCTAGGGAGAAGCTGCACATTCGTTTGAACGCAATGGTTCGCAAGCTCGAAACAAAACTATTGGCGGAGAAGTAACCGACATAATACTATATGAATAATGACACATATAAATAAACCCTCTTTGATGGACCCTCAATTGTAGGTCTATACTCCGAATTCCTAATACAAACTGTGTATCCGATGCTTCCCCGTTCCCCTGTTCCCGCGGGACAAGTCCCTACAGCCCATCATATGAACATCAATTATTAATTTCTTTCACATACCAGTTTGATGTATTCTTTTTAATCTTCCCATGATTAAAAGTCTATCAAGAACGTTAAAGAAAGCAAACATGACCCTTGCCTGGAAACGTCTCATCCGCTTCGAGGCCGTCGACGGCCGCATCCTGCGTGGCGAGCCCGTGCTTCCAGCAGACAAAGATGTTGACTTGGGTTTCATCACCGAGGCCGACAAATTACAAGCCAGAATTCTCGAGGGCGAGGATATTTACGATACAACCGGAAAGACCGTTTTGACGGAGCAGACTGCGCAAGTCAAGAGGGTGTTATCACCACTGGCACAAAGCGACGTGCCTATCCTGCGCTGTGTTGGTCTCAATTATGCTAAGCATAGTGAGCCGTCTCTGATTCAGGAAATTAATGTAACTAAAGCTGACATTAATTCTAGTCAAAGAGGCAGGGCGGAAACCACCTCCATTCCCATTTATCTTTTTTAAGCCCAATACAACAGTTCTCGACCACGGCGAGCCAGTGGTGATTCCGAAGATTGCCCAGAACGATCAAGCTGACTATGAAGGCGAATTGGTATGTTATA
This sequence comes from Talaromyces liani, assembly GCA_022814505.1. NCBI lineage: Eukaryota > Fungi > Ascomycota > Eurotiomycetes > Eurotiales > Trichocomaceae > Talaromyces > Talaromyces liani. The sequence goes on from JAKLNL010000001.1 coordinate 783,799, forward strand.
TCTAAGTATATCATATGGTACTTCGGCTAATTGGCCATAGTGTATTGTACTCGGAAAAGACGCCAAAGACGTTTCCGTGGAGGGCGCCCTCGACTACGTAGCCGGTTATACTGTTGGAAACGATATCTCATCCCGAAAACTACAAAGAGACCCAGCCTACGCTGGAGTCATCCCTCAATGGGGATTCTCAAAGGGCTTTGATACCTTTGCACCTCTTGGTCCTGTGTTGGTTGCAGCGTCAGAGATTCCAGACCCGTCCCAATTGCATCTAAAGACTGTCATTGACGGCGAAGTGAGACAAGATGAGAGTGTGTCAGACCTGCTTTTTGACTGCAAGTACTGTATATCGTACCTCTCTCAGGGAACAACATTGCAAAAGGGCAGTGTGATTATGACAGGCACCCCTGGTGGTATGTTGGTTATCCGAACAAATGAGCTCATGATCCCTTCGGACTAACTTGTTGATTTACCGCACAGGAGTCGGCGCTGGCCTCAATCCTCCAAAATATTTAGTCCCAGGCACACAGATGGATGTGACAATCTCCAAAATCGGCACGCTGAGGAATAATGTGGTTTTTGCGTAGACTGAAACAGTGGCGCCTGGATAGTTATTCACGTCAAAATTGAATCTTACTGCATGTGCTGAGACCGCAATGTGATAGAAATGAAAATGCATGTGCTCTTTCTTCTGCTCAGGACTTCAACGTGATATATCTCAATCCGATAATCGTTTTATGCAACTTTGGAGCCTACCCTAAATATCTTTTGGCACTAAAAAACGAATATATAGCTTTTATCTGCACGTCAATACCTCCCAACAAGTAAGAGTGTACCTACAAGGAGCATTGGCATATTGCGGTTGAGTCCTTTTAGGGTTTTTGTTTTCTAGCCTAAAATCCCGAAATCAATATGCTGAACGTAACGATGTACTTGACTTATAAATTTGATCTTCCTTCTCTGATTTTTAATGGCAATAATAATTATCATATATTTGGCTCTCAAAGGAACTCTTCTTGATTCCGCATGCCAAAATAGTACAATGGCAATGCGCACCCCAGGACGAGAATATTCAACATGAACATAATCATGTAGACCTGCACATACCCGTTCTTATTCACCCAGTCCACTGCCACATACAAGAACACAAAGGCGACCAGGTTCTTGAATACGTTGATCAAAACAAGACACTTGCCTGCATCTCGTTGGTGACGTTGGGTAACGTACGTGATCGCAATATTTGGTGTATATACCGTGCCAAACGATACGAGCCCAAAGCCTACCGCGATTGCACTCCAGTGCATTTGATGTCCGCATGCAAACGCAAGAAGAATACATCCCGCGGGACCGATCAGCATACCCGGTAATATGGAAATCAGACGGTGCTCGGCTCGGAAGACAGTAAATCTTGAAGCTGTTCGGCGGACGACGATCCCATTGATGAAATCTGAGAGCATTCCACCACCGCAGAAAGCGAGTATAAAGCCGACAATGGCGGCAATCTGCATTAGGCCGACGTCGCTAGTATTGAATAGATATGGCGGTGCTTGGAGCAAAGGGGACATCGTGAAGCTGTATAAGTAGTATTAAGGGTATCAATAATCGTTCATCAAAAGTATCCAAGGGGGGAGAGAAAAGATGCTATGGATCAAACGTACATCAGAATCACTTGAGGGCTAAGACAGATTCCATAAGTGAATATTGCCCACACAACCGACGGATGAGCGAGTAATTTCAGCGGCTCAAACATGGCCAAGACAAAATTCAGGTCTGAATTATATGATACCGGGCGAAGGATTTCTGACATAGGAGGTGTACGAATAGTATAGGTAATGGGGGTCGAAGATGAATCTTCCACAAATTCCTCGGTTTGAGTGTTTTCAATCTTAGCGGATCTGTGAATTTCTTGTAGCATTTGCGACTGGTCGAAAGATTCTTGAGGACGGTCGAAATTGGACTCGGGATAAAAGAAGAACATGAGGACTAAGTCGAGAATGGCCATACCGAAGCACAGCCAGACCGATGACCGCCAGGTATCTGATGTGTTTGAAACCATAAAGCCAGAAATTAGTGGACCGATAGCAGACCCTCCGGAGATGAGCACAACGTAGCTGGAAATTGTGAGTCTTATTTCTTTCATGGTTGCCATTTGGAATTGCAACTGGACGAAGGATTCCTTACATTGCCATCATTGCACCTCGTTGATGCGTAAAGCTAGTATCCGCCACAATATCAGGAACGATACTCTAGAGAATATGAGTTGATTTTGTTAATCATCAAAATAATGGATTGAAAAGCTTACCTCACCAGCTGCTGCTGCAAAGCCAATCAAACATCTAGCAGCAATAAGGCTGTTGAAGGTCTGAGCAGCCGCTGCCCAAGCCAGCATGCCTGCCAACATAGCCATCGAGCAAAGCATGGAGGCACGTTTACCAAACTTCATTGCCACGGGGACCCAGAAGATATTCCCAATGCCAAGGAAGAGAAAGTTGAACTTTTCAGAAGTTGTTAGCATATACACTACGAGACATTGGCATCGTTGACCTAAGATCATGGAGCACGTACTGTCAAAACCTGAGTGGCATCCGATTGTGACTTGTGAAATTCCTGCATCAAAACGGGAATAGCAACAGATATGCCAGCGCCTGCCATGTTACCAACAAAGTTGGCCAGGGAAGTCACAACGACAGCGGTACATCGTAGCCAAAATGGCCAGCGTAAGGGGTCCCGAGGAGAATCTGTCGGCGTAGGATGGAGGTACTTCATGTTGGGAGAATATAAATGACAATATGAGAATTATGGAGATTGAAGTCAAAAAAGAAACGGACTTCCAATTCAGGAGTGTGGGATCGCCTACAGTCAGGCTGCTGCGGGTGTGGTATATGAATTCTTTTTGAATTGGTAGGGAACTTTCACAGGTATGGGGTCCGGGGAAGTGTCGGGAAGACCCCAGATTATTCTCTGGAACCGGTTAACAACATCGGCAGTATAAACCACATACGGTTCGTGACTGTACACATCCAATCATGAACTCTAACACCAATCATTTTGAATTACGTGCTATTTCCCAGTCAATCTTCAACTATGGTCCCCAGCTAGGATATGTCTTCACTCTGCACGTCGATTTGGAACCCCCCTCGATTACGGCCCAACATCCACCGGCTACAAAACGTTTCATTCCTATTAGCGGCGGAAAAAATCACAGGACCGAAGCTCCAGGGACCTATACTTGCACATACCGGTGGTGACTGAAACGCTGTGCGTGACGACGGTGTGGTGCATCTCTACGCTCGTTATACGATTCAAGACTGCGATGGTACGATAATCGGCATTTGTAACGAAGGATATGGCCGAGCCAGCCCGGAGACCATGAAAACAGTTTTCGAGGACGCGGATCCCTCGAAAGTGTCTATGACGAATGATGGTGCAGATTGGTATACACGCACCAGTCCGAGGTTCGAGGTTGCTACCGCTGATGACAAGTATCGATGGTTGACTACCTCGGTGTTCTTGGGAGATCTGAAACCGCTTCAGCGACCTGGTTACGTCGAGATATATCAAGGCCTGTAGTATCTCGGCTATGCAATTTCTAAGACCTTGCCTAGATCACCACAATTGAGCTTTGAGTTTTGATTTTGACGACTTCACCTCATATCTGATCCTAATCGCTTCGGACAGTCACGAAAGAGAGAAATGGAAATGAATACAAACAGAAAGAAGCATAAAAGACTAGTTAACTAGAAGGTACAATACAAAGATATGAATGAATATTCTCATTCATGCTGAGATATGCCTCTAGTGACATCTTCTGGGAGGACTGTATGCTGGTTCGTCACAGCCAGAAAGTCGCCATCGAGCATGAACTCTCCGAACTCCAAACCTAATGGTGAGCAGTCCATGTTAAAAATGTTGTTGTTGACGACTGGATTGTTTATCATATCCTGGGCAAGGTCTCTTGGGTGGTCTAAGATGTCCATTAGTCACCGACATGCCTGTAAACATAACAAGCAGGGGAGAGCCCGAACACATACCTGTTAGATCGGATAAAATCGTGTATCTCTCGAGGTAATATCGGCATCGATCTACGATACGATTGCCTGAATCCAGTCTGTATAGTATTTTCACCGCGCGATTAGGATAAGGAGTTAGTCTGTCGATATCACACGACGGAAGTTTGACGGCACTGCCACCGTTCTTGCAGATCCGGATAGTTCCAAGGAGAATCAGCGCAGAGTGGAATGCTATAACCTAGATTAGATATACCTCTCCATAGCGACAAACTAAAACTCAGACCGCCACAAGAGAGGGAAACACACTGTAATAGAGAGAAAACCACCAGGCACCAAGCAGGCTCTTGTGCCATGCTGTTGAATGAAGTACTTCATACATCATGTCAATGATGTTCATCGCAGATTCTGAGCAAACTTGCAAACTGTTCGAACCAATCTGCTGTAGAAGCCGGTGATCACTGGAGTTAATGGAGGCTTCACTGCAAGCATCGATGAACTTCACTAAAATAGGTCGATGAAGCAAGATCTGAAGGTGAAGATATCGAAGGGTGAGGATGAGTCGAAACTTCAACGTAAATTGGGCTTCGCCATAATCTGGCTGTTTTGCATCTTGTATATCCTTGAGTGTTACAAGGCTGAGGTTTTCAGGAAGAGATCTCTCCCATACTTCAAGGCTTTGACTGATTGAGAGAATCTTAGTAATACTTTCACCCACTGATATTGGCTCGTCGCAGCCTAAGTTCTGACCGTAGAGTTGGTCGATAATGAAAAAGAGCTGCTGGTATAACAATCTGAACGTAACGGACTTAATAGCGGATCGAATCCCGGTGGACGAGTCAAGACTTACATAGTTTTATTAAAAAAAATTGTGCTCATTTGCGCGTCTTGCGGCTGCACATTCGGGACGCTAGGGACGATCAAGTTCTCGTCGTGTTTAGGAAGTTCGACCCGCACATAACTATCAGGGATCGATGCTGGGCGGCCCAAAGTCATGCTCAAAGTTCTAGAAAACCCTTGCATAAGTGACTGACTTGTCAAGAAGGAAAATGAAAGCACAGAAGAGAGAAGAGACTTGGTCATACCGGTCTAATACGATACATGCATACCATGTCCGTCTTCTGGTTTCTTGATCTAGCGGTGAAAATGACCCTGTCGCATGCTTTGAATGCAGACCCAATTGAAAAGCGGCTTTGACTGCGAGACCATGAATCGTCCAAGCTTGTACGGACTTCTGCGTACCTTGGAGGTACTGACCCATAAGAAGGAGAAATTGAACTTTTCGGGCTCATCAACATTGAATCGTTCTCGGTGGGTAACCCATATTATATAGGATAGAACTCACCTACTTCGGTGGTAGTACCACGTAGCATTTCATTCCCACACAAGCCGAGAGCGCGTTGATAGAACATATTGGCTTCTGCTATACGAGTTTCTGCGGGTTTTTCGTCCGTAAGCTTTACCATAGCAAGCATCATGTTAAGAAGCCCAAGCCACGTTCTTCGTATTTTCCTCAAGTTATCTTCAAGTGCATACTGCAAAGTCTCAAGGAATGTTGGCGGATAAATATAGGGAAATAAGAGCCCGGTGTCCGAAAAATACTTCTGGACCAATTTTAAGGTCTCCTGCGGCGGCGGAAGAGCAAAGAGATCAATCTGTTTTTGTTTGATCGAACGACCATTACCATTTGCCACTGGCGATGGAGGCCGAGAAACATTGGCAAATCCGACATCAAAAACCCCCGGTCTCGCGGTATTCTGATCAGGCCTTCTTGGAGAATCGTATGTGCCATTTAAGGATAAATGCCGTAAAAATGAAATATTCGACGAAGGACCTGAGACTTGCGATCAATTTGGGAAAAGACATATTTTGAAATATGATGGCAAGATAGAAGCGAGAAAAGTGACATAAGAGAGTGGCCTTACCAAAGAAGCCGTAATCCTCTTCATCGGCGAAAATAACCGCCCCCATTGCATCGACGGAGTCCTCAATGTTTGCAAGGTCGGGAAGAGATTCTGAAGTTGGAGGCCCCAATTCAGAATTTACATGGCGACCGGCATAGGAATCGCCATTTCGCTGAGCACTTCCCGATAATTCGGAGAGTTGGAAATCAACAGAGCCCATGTGATCTTCCAGCATTGCAATACGCGATTCTAACGACTGCAGGTAACTTTTGATCTCCCATTCAGGTTAGAAAAATGATTATAAGTTACTTCGGAGCATAATTACAAGCGGAAGACGCACTCTTTTTTCACGAGAAGATTTGCAGCTGACGAAGGCGGGGTATAGTTGCACTCAAATCCTAGATTGATGCATATGGAACATCGTGGACGAGCTCCATCACACTGCGAATCTCGTTAGTCAATCTATCTGAAAACACAAGGTTGGACGGCCTCCACGAACTGGAATACACATACCCTTGATTTGCGCGTCCTACATGCATCACAAGCAACAGCCACTCGGCGACGCTTGACACCTTGACTCGACTCGGTCGTTACTTCTGAGGAATCCATATCTCTTATCGTATGGCAGCATCGCTAGTCAATGGATGAGTTGGGAGAGGGGAAGTTGGTTCATGAGGTCGGAAGGAGCACTTCTACGGTACCGTATGGCATTCAACGCGTCCCACTTTGCCGGAATTCGTTTTGTAAGTTTCTTTTTGCCACGGGTAAAGTATTTTATTACCACGTCCCTAGCCCTAACAAGATCTGTATGCTACATATCAAAAAATAGGTACGTAAATGAAGGTGCTGCGAATGATCGTCCATTTACAGGGACCATTTATCAGCTGGGACAGCCTAGGTGCCAGCGATTTATGGCTATCTTACCATCGCGCTACTACATGTGCCTAAAGTCAGCCTTGGGCCTCAGCCTTGTCCTTCTCACACCAACATGACGTGAACTTATTCTCCATCTTCGTCTTCCTCTCAATTATTTTAAGGCTTTATATAGCATTGTTTTATTTTTCCTTACATACGCCTTAACTCATTCGGGTGCGAGCTAGCATTGTCGTCAGTGTTCCTCAAGATAACCACCCTGGCGTCGTGCAGTATGACTTCGGCGAGTATGAAGACGGCGGATTTGCTCTAAAGGGAAGTCTTAACAAACCCACGCCGATCCTACTGAGTGCAGATGGGCAATTGGTACAAGATGAGATCATGGACAGGAGCCCACTAGAGGCCATTTTGCAGCATATCACCAACAAGTTAGTAATACGGCGCCCAGAAATTGAAGATATCTTATTTGACCATAATGTTGCTCACGTGAGCCAAGAGAAAGATTGTTGCAAATGTGAAGAAATGGGTGGAGGAAAGGTAACCCGAGAAGCACGATATTATCCGATAGTAGTACGAGGTCTTGTTCTTTCTGGTAGTGGTATCGTTAGGAATTCTGTCGACAGGGAACGACTACACCGAGGGTATAAAGCTGCGCTGTGCTTTGAGACGGAAGCCGCAGGTATCATGGACGAGATTCCTTGCCTAGTGATTCGGGGCATATCTGACTATGCAGACGCCCATGTACAAGAAGGTTGGCATGATTATGCTGCGGCTGTAGCCGCGGCTTACTGTGAAAATTATTCTTCGCAAAGTCGACAGTCAAAGGCATGTGATCCTGTACGTTCTCTGTCGTTGACGTGGAAAGTAAGCTGACCGTACGAAGCATCAACTTACATCCAGTCGACAGTTTGGACGAACTTTTATTGATATCTCCAAATTTCCCATTGCTGAAACAGCGCGTTTTGGTCCGTATGCCGTCCAGCATCGAATTGAATTTCTTCATGAAACTGAAATGGATCCGTCAACATTCGAACTGTCATCACCCACTCTATACAAAGAACGTTGACAGTTCATTAACTAGTAGCCTTCTCATCAGAGAACTGACGGCTAGTATCTATATCGAATCGTTCAACAATATGTTTCGAAAGGTGTCAGGTTTAAGGGGTATTGAACGAAGGCTACAGGGATTTGTGATTACATGATTGATACTAGATAGTATTCTTGGTGGATTTGGGTAATTGGGCCTTTCATCTAGCATCTAGCATTGTAGATACAGTTGTGTTCACAGTTGAAATTGTAGGCGTTGCTGTCTAGCCCTAATTTAACCCTTAGGGTTAATGCTATACTTAACTCCGAGGATCCGAGACGCCAAGTGGAGTGTTTAGATCGGGATAGCTGGCCTCTCCGCATTTTATCCTTTCGAGATTTAACTTCAAGATTGGTGTTCTGATTGATGCAAGCCACTTCATAACGATTATCTATATGCGAATCCATGCTCGACTGCATCTGACATGATTATGTGTTCTTAATTGAATACGTACCGCAATCCCTGGTTGTATCAGGCTACGTGAAGCTGTCGCGCTTCGAGTCTCGACAAACGATCCAGAATATAGGAAAACAGCAGACCAATAGTCGCAATGAACGGATACTCGAAGGAGCTCGACGAGGATGCGTTTGGGGAGAAGAAAAATGTTGGAGCTGGTTTGAAAACATTTGATGCCTTTCGTGCGTCCCTTCCGTTCCTGGATGCGATTGCGCCGAGTTAATTGACTAGATACACGATTGAACGTGCAAGCTAACGCCAATCCTCTGTTCTACAGCCAAAACAAAACCTAATTTCACAACCTCATCCCGTCGCGGCGGACAATGGACCGTAATCATCTTCGCAATCTGCACATTCCTCACCTGCGGCGAGTTCGTAAACTGGTACCGCGGCACCGAAAACCAACACTTCAGCGTCGAAAAGGGCGTATCGCGCCAACTGCAAATGAATATCGACATGGTCGTCAAAATGCCCTGCAACGATCTCCGAGTCAACGTGCAAGATGCCTCGGGTGATCACATCATGGCCGGCATGTTGCTGATGAAGGACGGCACGAATTGGGAGTTGTGGAATGAGAAGCTCAATCAGCAGTCGTCGAGTGGTGTGCCGGAGTATCAGACACTGAATGCGGAGGATGTGAAGCGATTGATGGATCAGGAGGATGATGCGCATGCTAGGCATGTCTTGTCGCATACGCGCAGGAATCCGAAGAGGAAGTTTCCCAAGACTCCGAGGCTGTCGTCGAAGTATCCTACGGATTCTTGCCGAATTTATGGTAGTCTGGAGTCGAATAAGGTCCATGGTGACTTTCACATTACGGTGTGTAAAAGAGAACACAAATGTCCATTCAACCGCTAACTTATAATCAGGCACGCGGACATGGTTATAATGAAGTTGGTCAACATCTAGACGTGTGTCACCCTCCTCCCAACTCTTTGATGACTACCAAACTAACAGTTCGTAGCACTCAAAATTCAACTTCACCCACATGGTCACCGAACTCTCCTTCGGCCCTCACTACCCATCCCTCCTGAACCCCCTTGACAAAACGGTCGCATCCACCGAAATTCACTACTACAAATTCCAATACTTCCTCAACGTCGTCCCCACAATCTACGCAAAGGGCAACAACGCCGTCGAAAAATACACCGCAAACCCAGCAAAAGCCTTTTCAAAATCGCGCAACACAATCTTCACAAATCAGTATTCGGCGACTAGTCAATCGCACCCTCTGCCCGAGAACCCCTACAACACGCCTGGAATCTTTTTCAAGTACAATATTGAGCCGATATTGTTGTTTGTGAGCGAAGAGCGGGGTAGCTTTTTGGCGCTGTTGGTGAGGTTGGTGAATGTTGTTTCTGGTGTGATTGTGACGGGTGGTTGGTTGTATCAGTTGACTGGATGGGCGACGGAGGTATTGAGACGGAGAAGACGTGGTGGGTATTCGCAGGGTGTGTTGAATGGAAGGACTCATTCGGCCGAGGATGAGGAGTGATTGATTCATTGATCCGATCCACCTTGTATTCGTTTATTTTTCCTGCTCTGTATGGGTTTCTTGCATATGCCTTACAACTCGACGGTTTCGTCTCTTTCTTGCATCGGCTTGTCTGTTTCGGCTTGGAGTATATTATATGAACATTTTCAATTTATTTAAATTTGAAGTCCGTTTTCCTGTAAAATTAGTATGTAATGAATTAGTATGTATAGTATGTATGCAAGTATGTATGTCCAGTTGGTAGTCATAGCAAAAGCCATGCTTCAACAATGCTTAGCAAAAGACGAAAACAAAAACAAAACTAATGACATTCAATAATACATGAAAAGCACTCCACCATCTCCTGATCATGACATGCCACATGAGAACCGATGCGTAACGTACACCTTGAAAAGCATCAGAGAAACCAACATGTCGTGATCAAATCAAATCATCCATGAGAACAAGAAAAGAAACAGAATGGAAAACTCAAAGGGAAAAAGAAGCAAAGTGGCTCGCAAAATATATGGTGGATGGAACGGGGGTATATGATGGTACAAAAAAGGGGGTCTTTTTTCTTTCTGTGCATAATACTACATCCATCAAGCGAAGGAAAAGAAAGAACCAACAATTCCCGACCTGGTCTATGTTGCTCATGAAAGTAAAACAGACAATTATTAAATATAGTATAGTAGCATGAGATGCAGAGGGTGGATGTCAAATCGATACCGGTGGCTCAGTCCTGCTTGTTCCATCCTCTTGATCTCAATATATGATCAACTCTTCGTCATTTCATTTGTTAGATAAGCTCGTAGCTGCCGCTGCTGCGGCTAGACTTCCACTGGGATTCCTGCGCGGGAGTGCAGAACCAACACCGTTGCTCACAGGTCCACTGTTCGATATCCGCTTGCTTGCAGCAGACTGCTGCATACCGTTGTTGACACTCGACAAACGCTTTGCAGCGGGCTTGACTGGAGAACTGCTCGTGGCTTTGTGAAATCCAAGTCCAGCTTTACCACCTAGACCGGGAGGCTCAGGTAGAGGTCTAGATGAGGGAACCCCGCTGGTTGTAAGTCTTTTTGAGACTAGATTGCTGCTGGACAAATATGCACGTGGTCGACCGGTAGGTTTGATTCCGGTGATGAATTCGTGATTCATGGCATCATTGGGGTTCATTCGTCGTGCTGGATCCCATCTGAGACAGCGAGCCACAAAGTCCAAGAATGGCTCGTCGTCACATTTCAACGACTGCCGGAGGTCTTTGGAGCCTGGCCGTCGGCGTCGACCTTTAGAGGAAACAGTCAAGCGAGGTTTGCCCAGAGAGTCAAAGAAAAGTTTTCGACGGGTGCTCTTGTCGATCAGATGCTTCTCCGGTGGTCCGAAAATCTCCATTATACAGGCCAATTGTTCTTGCTCGTTTTCTCCGGGGAAAATAGGATACCCGGTATATAGCTCCGCGAGAATGCATCCCAAACTCCACATGTCGATAGCCATGCCGTACGACATGCCGAGAATGACCTCAGGGGAACGGTAGAAACGACTCTGAATATATGTGTAGACCTTTTCGTGATCAAAACAGCTGGAACCAAAGTCAATCGTTTTAATCTCCGATCGCATTGGATGAGCAAGTAGAATATTCTCAGGCTTCAAGTCGCAATGTATAACTCTCTTTGAATGCAAAAGCACTAAAGTGCTGAGCATTTGCTTGGTGAATTGGCGTATTAGTTTCAAAGAGAAGCCCTTGAAGTTGTGAGCCTTAATAAATTCGTACAAGTTCATGCCAAGAAGTTCTGTAGAGATGCAAAGATGACCACGGAAGTAGAAGCTTTGGGTGAAGTGTACGACGCTATGTTTTTTGTTAGGGTCCTATAAACGCATCGTTAGTATGACTGGTTGCGAAGCATCTGGAGCAGTATGTACTCACCCATTCCTTTAACTTCTGCAAAATGTTGACCTCAACCAAGGCTTGTTGATGGAATCTTTTCTTGTTGCGAATGATCTTCACGGCTACCAGTTGACCTGTTTTATGATCAACACATCGGACGACTTGGCCAAAGCTACCTTTGCCTAGAACATCCACCACTTCGTATCGATAAGCCAAGTGATCACCAATAACAATTTGATAGTCGCCCCGGTCGTCGTCGTAACCAAAGTTGGCTGCCTGGGACTTAAGGTCGCCCACGTGCTTCTTAGCCTTTTGCGTGCCACAGAAATAGATATCCTTGAAATCAATGATTTCGCCTCGTTCGAAGATGTTGAGAGAAGCCATCTTGAGCGCTTGGGCCGGGCTAACGCGTTCCTTTGGACTGGCTCGACGACGCAGCTCGTCCAACTCTTTCGCAGCAATCTCAAAATCTTTTCTCTTACTCCCAAGTCTGCGCATCTCTTCATCGGCAGCCAGCTCGACCAAGTCGACGTTAGGATCTGCATTTCGGGGCTTTGCGTTGACATTGGATTTAGCGGAGTTGATCATCTTGTGCACCGGGGACAATATTGAAGATGCAGGTCGATGATTGTCAGCAGCATCTGCCTCTCCAGGGTCAGTAATTGCAGGACTGGGCATAGTATATGTGGTTGACTCATTGTTGAAGCTCTGTTTGGTGTTCAGGCTTGACAAAGAAGACTTGCGATGATTGGACATGAAGGAAGTTTTCAGTGTCGGACTTGTCGTACGCGTGGCAACTGCAGATAGGCCGTTCCATGTAGCAGATGCTGGAAGCCGAGGTGGCGGCATACTATCATATTTTGCTGCGTTGACTTTGGTATCTGATGCCAAGATAGGTTTAGATACACTATGCCTAAGCGTTGAGGGCAACTTGCTCTTTAATGTAGCACCACTTGCATCAGCATCTGGCGTACTTGATAGGCGGGTTCCGGTATCCGTATTGAGTGAGAAAGCCGAAGACTGAGTCTGAGGTCTGGGGCCCATCAATTTCGTGCCTGGCTGAGGGTTTGAATACTCCCCACTCAGATGTTGACGCATGAAGTTGAAGTCGCTGCTCGATTTGGGCAGTGACGAGGATATGTACGGAGACATATTTCGACTCAACGAAGGCATTTCTAGAGGAACGACGGCACTAGAGCTACTTGGCGCCCTGAAGCCTGCCGTATTAGATGTGCTGACCAGAAAGTGAGAGGTGCTACTTCGAGGCAGCTGAGTTCGTTCCACTTCATCTTCATCGTTCTTGAAAAATGATGCCTTGGAGGCTGTCATCGGTGTACTAGGAGTCTTAGGAATGTTAGTACGCGGAGGAGGCGTAGACGGATTCTGCTGATGGTTATTATTGTTATTCAGAGCCTCAATCTTTGCAGCCATGGGGGTACTGAGTGGCAACAAATTCAACGGAGGGAGCTTCAATGGTTGCAAGCTCTTCCGTCCTAGGGCAGCAGCTTGCTTTCCTTTGGCTTCCGGAGTCCTAGTACCTGTCATCCATGGTGCAGATGGTGCAGAAGACTCCGTAGTACTGTTGACAGTCGTTGATAGTCGACTGGAATCTGAGCCACGCGCTGATTCAATCTCCAACGGCAGACTAGATTTACGAGCATTGGTCGGGAACATGAGCTCGGCTTCTGTCTTTGGCGATTCATATGCCTTGGGAATAGCAGGAACAGGAGGAACTTCCTCCTCGGTCCCGTTGTTTACGTTCTCCATGCGAGGTTTTGGTGTGGGAAGTCGAGAAGAAGAGAATGTTTGAGACAGTCGAGGCTGCAAGGACCCGCTAGAATTACGAGCAGAATTGTAGCTCGTGTTTGAAGAAAGTGACATGCCAGAGCTGTAAGACTTGCGACTAGGATCGGGTGTCGTTCGGGACGAGGAGGGAGTGACGCTCTTTCTCGGGATCATGGATGGTGATTGAGATGATCGTGGTCGCAGGGTTAGCACCTCGAGCGGTGCAGGTTGGGCGGTGGGTGGTGTAATAGGCACCGGAGGAGCCTGTGGCATCATTGACATTCGCTTCATTCGTCGCGCATCGGTAGGGCTAATTGTGCGTGCGCCTAAGCCAGTAGCATGAGGCATAGTTGACATCCGTTTGCTCGATGATGACGATGAAGGGGTATTAGTGCTGCCAGCAGCGGGTTTCACGGGGGTCAAGAGGCCATTCGTTCTGTCACCAGCTGTAGGCGTCAATAAGGAGTCCTGGGTCAGTCGTTCCCTTGATGGTGGCTGTAGGGATTTTGTTTTGAGTGATCTAGCACTAGCGGTGCTAAGGCTATCGGAATCATTGTTATTTGTCGAACGTAACCGGTAGCGTGGATCAGGCTTATTATTGTCAACACTAGCTTTGCGCATTGATAAACTAGGTCGTCGCTTCGGCATGGAGTCTCCGGGGGTATCCATGGTAAAGATACCAGGGCCCACTGACTTTCTTGGAGCGCGAGTCGAAACGGACGTAGATGATGGAGGTGGGGCATGGCTTTGGCGACGAGATCTGGTAGAGGGTGCTGGGGGAGGAGGCATCGATGTGTTGATTGAAGATGGCTGAGTATGGAACCGGGTAACATCGCTCTGACGCCGAAACGAGTTGGATCGTGTAGTCCTCGTCGTTGTTGGTTCGGTCGTGGACCACTGGTTATGTGACCGTGGTTGTGCCTTTTTGCTCTCATATCCAGCACCTCCATGACCTGGCAGAGGGAAATTGTTCAAGCTGGGTTCGTCTAGAATACTGTTGTGAAAATCATCGAAATTGATCGGCGCCAGAAACTCGATATTTTCCGAAGACGACTTGTTGCTATGGTGTTTGCCTGAACTGTTCATATTCGGTGTGCCGGAACTTGTACGTGAATTGGTACTGCTAATGGATGCGTTTCTCATAGACTCCGTTGTGATGTCAATCGAAGAATTCCCAGAATGTATAGATCCAGTTCCGGAACGAGGACTATTTTGATGCAAAGTTAGCAAACGTTAGAATACTACGGAGCGGTTGGGATTCTACCCTCTTGGAGCGATCATGTTCTGTTCACGTATTGATTGTCTTCTCCTTCCTATGGCTTGAAGACGCGGGTCTGTCACGCTTCTTGGTATTGACGGGGCCCTTTGACCCTGAGTCGCCGCGGAGGGTATGTTCGGAGTAGTTTTTTGTAGCCTTCGACGGCCGAAAGTATCTGTTTCGACTGCCACGGGATAAGCAATGGATCCTTCATGGCAGGAAACTTTCGCCTCACCTGCAGAACCCGAATCATCATTGCGGGAGGAGTCGGACTCTCTTGAAGAATTTGTCCTTGCGCGTGCATTTGCACCGGACGTTTGAGCCATCATGTCGAGCGTGCTAGCACCGGTGAAGTCAATTCGCGTGAAGGATTCTGGCCGATCACTTCGCAAACAAAAACCGGGCCCAAATCCCTCGCCCCCTCGATATCAACACAAGACTCCGGGACGCAACGTGACAAGGGCAAAATCACATAAAGTACTACCAATTCGAAGGTCGGCGTTGGTCAACTATCTGGAGACCTGTTTCGGTGGCTATCTGTCCATCGCGCGGGAAATGCAAGTTTGTCCAGGGCGCTCAGGCCGTTGTTCGGATTGGGTCGACAGCGACGGAAATTGACTCTGAACTGAGACAGGTGGTCAGTCTGAAATTATCGAAGTTGACTGAAGTAACAGACGACCGGTCCAGGATTGAGGCTCTTTGTCGCCCCTTGTGCAGATGGATGTTGGCTCGGATCTCAAAAAAATCACGGGAGCAAAGAACCCACCAGGGAAATAAACAACAGAGACAGGATTCGTATAAATGCGCAGAAGATAGGAGTCAAACAAAATACATCACATAAGAACGTAACGAGAAGATGATGATGGAGAAGAGAAAAAGAAAAGAGAACAAACAACAAGCGAATAAGCTCTGGCTGGTGTTATGGCAGGAAGTTGCTGCAGGGGAACGCAGAGCGAATTGAGGTTGAGGTTGATGGGGGAAGGACCCTTTAGTGTGGAGCTAGTCTGCTTAGCCTTTGCAGCTTCGACTGTTGCCCCTGGAGGATCTATCTGTAGTTACATGAGAATAGTAGATTTGAAAACTGCTATTTAAAATACTAAGCCATTGCTTTTACTTCTGCTGTTGGATCCATCTTACTGATTTTCTGTTTGTTTATGCGACTATCGCTATCTACGTAGTAGTTATCCGCACCTAGTCGCCTAGGTATCTTGGTAGTATTCAGGATGCTATTAACCACATCTACGGAGTACGCTCGCTCCTATTGATATATGTAGTCATCAAACAATCTGCTGATGATCGTGACTTATTGGGGAAACGATTCGTGCATCGGGAGATCACCAAGACTCTATTTGGAAGTTATTCGCATCATCATCTATGGATAGGGAAAAGGGGGCGGGGAACACTGGAAGTAACAATGGTGGTTGTACTCCATCCGAACTCAAAGCAATTTTGCTCATATTCTCCGGTAGACAGTACGTAGCCACATAGCTAGTACTCCGTAGTCGAGTAGTGCAACAGCGAACGGCCA
This sequence comes from Talaromyces liani, assembly GCA_022814505.1. NCBI lineage: Eukaryota > Fungi > Ascomycota > Eurotiomycetes > Eurotiales > Trichocomaceae > Talaromyces > Talaromyces liani. The sequence continues at coordinate 800,053 of JAKLNL010000001.1, forward strand.
TTGGAAACTCGTCCATGAATGTTATGGGTGGTTGCTATGATGGATCATATCGGACCGCTGATAGTTGCGCAAACGCGTTTATACGCCGTCGGTCGGAGTATAGCCTCACCGTAAGAGAGGATGCTCCAGACGCGTCATCATCAGTAGTAGAATAAATAAGGCCTTTCAACTCCAGTCACACAAAGAACAGAAATGTCTGTATGTAGTTGTCACGAAGAAAGAAGATGAAGAATCAAAAGAAGTGTTCCGCACTAATCCTCTTTTGTCTCCACCTCGGCGCTTTCTTACATGTGACACGGACGGCCATTCTGATTCTTTGAGGCAACTGCCCACCCGACCTGCTGAACCGTCCTCCGTCATCGTCAGCTTCGCGTAGCTGTATGCGATGAACAGCTCCGTCGAGTTTTCCTGATTGTGATATGCCATCGCCATACCGCATATTCTCGATCGACTACCGTATCGTTCCGATGTGAGCCGGACTCAAAATGAATGATTACACTGCGGACGCCGTCGTCAACCGCGACGAAGCTATCCCGGTAGTTTCGTTCGACGGCCAAAATTCATCCCAGTCCAAGATGGACAGGGCGAAATCCCATATTCCAGGACTCCGAAATACAGGCCATGGATCGGAAAGCGACGCGCAATCGGGGTGGTCCATACAAGACAGACTCTTTTCGAAGTAGGTTGGACCGCGATATCATATTATCATTGCAGAGAGATTGACATTTGGCAGACTTCTTCAACAGGTCATTCCTTCTGAAGAACGAGATGGTGAAGATGCAGACAACGCCGACAAGCGTTCATCAAAGGGCGTCTCGCGACCGCCTTTCAGCCTCCCTGTCATGACGAACAATTTCCGGCGATTCAATGCTAGGTAGGACTCGATCTATATATTCTCTGCTTTTCTCGTTGCTCATCACATATAGGATTGGCATCGCATTCGTTTTTCAGGCTCGAATGATACGTCTATTTAGCTGGAGATACCCGACTCAGACTTGGTCATTTCTCGCCGTTTACTCATTCATCTGCCTCGATCCATATCTTCTGATCGTGTTCGTACCAGCCAGTGTGCTGCTATACATTATGGTCCCAGCTTTCCTCGCACGCCACCCACCTCCGCCTTCGAATTCGACATTAGGAACGACTCCGTATTACTCCTATGGCGGACCAGCGTTGGCACCGGCCAAGACCATCAAACCAGCGAGCGAGACATCAAAAGACTTTTTCCGCAACATGGGTGACTTGCAAAACTCAATGGCCGACTTTTCGAATTTGCATGACGCCCTTGTTGCATCGATAGCTCCCCTCACTAACTTTTCCGATGAGACTTTATCATCAACCCTTTTTTTGCTTTTAACCATTGTTACTGCATCTCTATTCCTGATTGCCCATCTTCTTCCGTGGCGCTTGGTCTTCTTTCTTGGAGGAAATGCGGCTATTATATCTTCACACCCGATTGTGCACGACTTTCTAAATCAGCTTCAGGGACATAAAGAGGAACAAGCTCCGGAGCAAAAGAATCAGAAACCTGCAAAAGGAGAAACAACGCCGAAACAGGCTTCACCGATAACTCAACTTCTCGGTCCTTTAGCGGATATCTCACTCGATTCTGCTCCGGAAGAGCGTGAAGTGGAAATTTTCGAACTACAACACCGTTCTATATCGCCGTTTGCAGCGTCTCCAGAATGGGAGACACTTTTATTCTCACCGGTCCCGTATGACCCTTTATCGCCATCCCGCATCGCTGGAGACCGGCCGCGTGGTTGTCGCTTCTTTGAAGATGTCCAAGCACCGTCCGGATGGACATGGAAAGGAAAGAAATGGGAGCTAGATCTCGAATGTCGCGAGTGGGTTGTGGAACGTATGATCACCGGCGTCGGGTTCGAGGTGCCAGGCAATGGTACATCAGGGAATAGCGTTGATGAGCAGATAGGGGGCTGGGTATGGGATCTACCTCAAGTGGAGACTGAAGGCTCTATGAACGACGACGAAGTCAGCATGATGGCATACGGGGATCTGGACGCATCGCCAGCCAAGGCATCCTCGGTTGCTAGTAAAGGCAAAGCTAAGGTGAAAGGGGGACAAGGCCGTGACTGGGATGAGACTATGCAAGGTCAAAGAGCTGGCGCATGGCGACGACGGCGATGGGTCCGCGTTGTGCATCGTGTCGGTGTGTCGGGCTCAGAAAAGGAGTAGTATTATACCACACAATGATAGAGCTATTATTACGCAAGCTATGATTACACGACATCAACTAATTTGTACCATGACCGTTGAGTTTCTATCCATAATTTAATGACCTGAACACTTGAAGTGATGGAGTATCGCCGATTCGCCTGATATAACGCCACAATAGTCAACCGCAATATAAAACAGAAAATCTAAGCAGACCGTCTTTCCTTGTAAATGCGAACCCGTCTCCTTATATCACCTTCACTCTGCTGCATAGGATTAAGCTTCCTATCCCTCACCATCGCCAAAATATTATCTCCATGACGCGCAATCAATTTCTCAACCCATTCCTCCTCCCTCTTACTCTGTTGCCGTGGCCGACGCTTCTTAACAGCTTCCTCTTCCTGTAACGCACGCATTTCCAATTGACGCACAAACTCGGAGGCTGATGTTGATGACGTACCCAAGCCGGCTTTCTTGTGTAAAGATGTTACACCATTCTCAATATCGTTGATGGGGTCGGATAGAGGGTTTGACCGTTTAACTTTTTGTCCGGCGACTTCGATTTCATCGTCTTCCTCTTCGTTATGCCCTGAAATGACGCGCAGAATTTTGCCTGTCTCCGGGTCTCGTTCGACTTGGACTTCCTCGGGGTCGAAGAGAGTGTTTCCATTGGGTGCGGTGGTGGTGCCGGTGATGTGTAGAGAGTCGGATGTGAGTTTGTCTGCTGTAATGGCATCGACGCCGTGAGGTCTTTCGACACCGCCGGTCGGGGCGTTAAGTCGGGTTGTGAGGCCTAGGCGGCGGTAGTTTTGGATCAAAGTCTCATTTTTGTTCCTATGTAGCCATATTAGTCTAATTGCTCGGCTTGGGTGTCATTCTGGCTTACCAGTTGTCTGCAATCAATTGATTCCCAAGGACATTAATTTTCTTATCACCATTGCGCAACAACTTGCGCTTTTTCTTGAGCTTCGGCACCTTGGCGCGATTCTTTCTTTTCTGCAATTCGCGACCCATTATAAATAATTGATGTGCTGAGGAGTTGGTTTATAGACTGTGTTGCCGTTGATTTGAATTTTTTTGCAGGCCGTTCAAAATAAAATATCTGCTTTATCTTATCGGGCGGATTTGCGGGTTGTTTGCATTTGGGTAGATTGGGCTTGGCATGTTTGCATCCCCTTAGCATCTACGTAGCGGCATGCCGAGAACAGCTTCAGCTTCCTGCAAATATCCTGACAATTTCGGGGCAAGTATATACAATGGCTCGGCAATCGATGCAGTTCTTATGGAGGGCTTGCGCCATCTCCATGGTGCTCGTTTTTGCCTTATCGTCCTTTGCATCGGCCAAATTGCAAGTCCCCGACAAAGCAGCGATCGCTAGTTATGATGCGGCTCAAATTGAGGAAGAGTTGCAGGTACAACAGACCCTTCTATATGATCGTCATTGAATCTAACAGACTATCCTAGCATTGTCCCTTGGTACAAGCACTGAATGAACATAAACTAGCTTCCCGACCAGAGACCGCAAGCTGGACGTCGCAAGTCTTTGCTGTGCTCTTTCCAGGAAGCCCTGCGGTCAACTCGTTGTTGGCGACATTATACATTTCAGGACCACCAAGTAAGTTATATTCGATTATTGGCGCTAATATATGACATCAACTGACTCAATGGTATAGACTTCCTCCTTGCGCTATGTCCACCCAATATCGACCCCTCCTCCCTTTCCATCATGGTCGCCTTCGCTGTAGGAGGATTACTAGGCGACACGCTATTCCATCTACTACCGGAAATATTCCTCGGAGAGGACTCGCCCGAGCACGCTCGATTTGTGCTTGTTGAAAACAACAAGAACCTTTTACTGGGCCTTGGGATCATGGTGGGCTTTCTCACATTTGTAGCCATGGACAAGACATTGCGAATCGCGACTGGAGGAGAAGGTGGCCATGATCACAGCCATTCGCACGGCAGCGATGATTCAGCTGTCGCCACAGGGGCCAGTCCTTCAAAGGGCAATAACGGCGAAGTAAAGAAACGCAAAGGCAAATCTACCAAGAGCAAAGGCGAGGTTGAGGAGAAGAGGGATGAAATCAACCCAAGTGCTAAATTGGGAGGATATCTCAACCTCATTGCCGATTTTACACATAACATCACTGATGGATTAGCCCTTTCCTCGTCATTCTATGCCTCGCCAACAATTGGCGCCACCACTACAGTAGCCGTCTTCTTCCATGAGATCCCTCACGAGGTAGGCGATTTTGCGCTCTTGATTCAATCCGGTTTCTCCAAGAAGAAGGCCATGGGCGCACAATTCGTGACTGCCATTGGCGCCTTCTTGGGAACTTTTATTGGTATCGCTGTTCAGGAATTTGGCGATAATACCATGTCATCGAGCACTTCGTCCGAAGTCTCGAGAGGATTGTGGGGGACTGGCCTGAGCTGGGGAGATATGTTGCTCCCGTTCACCGCGGGGACGTTCCTCTATGTTGGCACCGTCGCCGTGATTCCAGAATTGCTTGAGACGGGTAAAGATAAAGGAGCAGAGATTAGGAAGACGATTGCACAGTTTGCGGCAATCGCGGCTGGTGCTGGGATTATGCTTTGGTATGTTATCTTTCCGAGTTGAATTGGTACATTGCTAATGATTTTTTGGCAGGATCTCGTGGTCTTAATTGATATCCGAGGGGGGCGCTGGCCATCATGTGTGATACTAAACACAATTCTAGATATGGATTACTTACCTATTAGACATATAACCATCGAGTCATTAATTACATCCATTGTCCTGCTGCACAAGCTCATGATCTGTCTACTTCCAGTATGGTGCAAAGTTGCATCGATCTACACTCAAGTCCACGATTTTCGCCATAATCCTCACATCGTTGTGCATGTCAATGACTCTGGTTAATATTGCTCAAGTACATACAATCAAACCGATGCATACGCAGACCTCAAGGTCGAGATGCTCGTCTCGTACTGAAGCGTTCCCATGCACTCCCCCCTGTAACTAATACATCTGTTTCATGAAACCGAACATTTCCCGAAGCAAAGTATTTACGTGTATGCACGACGCAGGGGGGTATTCCTCGACGCTGTCAGTTCTTTGTACGGTATGCGACTAACCCAGGTTTCAAAGAAAGTTGAAACAACGCGTGCATCCCTTGCTTCTGTCTATTTAGGCGAGGTTCGGAGAACTACCCTACAACGCCGCCGCAGAGTATATGGGTTGCGTTATTTGCATCATTACGTACATGATACGTACGTACTGCATTCCGCAAAAGCGTGCATGGTATGGACATATCCGACTTGACACATAACTGCCAATAGTCCTACGTACTAGTCTATTCATACACATGGTTGACTGGCACCTGCACGTGGCTGGCGTGTAGACCGACTGATCTTGTTTTTGAGCTGCAGTACGTAAGTATGTGTCATTGGATGCGAACAGGTGTTCTTCCAAGTTTAGGGTTGATGTGTGGTTGTACAGAGGAACGAAGAGGATCTTGGCTTCGGGCCGGCGATCTGAGGTCAGATCTTGGTTTAGGGCTAGAGTGTCGGGGACCAGATAGGAGAACCCTGTACTTAATCCTAACAACACATACTCATGTGTGGTGGTATTCAGGTATTGGTTTTGAACATACTTGATGTCTATACGTAGTATTAATGGTGCCTAATCAGTTCGTATAAAAATTTCAAACTGGCCTGGCTTCTATTTCAAATCTCTCTGGCGATCATTCTAGCCATGTACTGCGTATTGAAGCTCCTGATAGGAAGATAATCATTTCTTTGATGGACAATTTCTTTTTCTCTCTCTGCCTTCGAATCATCCTTGCTGCTTCATTCCCTATCGTCGATAAGGATTTGGGCATATTTCGTGGAATGAAGTCTTACAAATATTTACATCATTGTATGTATGCAGCATGCAACATGCAACATGTCCCTGTCTGATGCATGGAATCAGAGGTCGATCGCTTATTTTGCCAGTATAATCTGCAAGTTCATGTAGCACAAAACATCTCGCTCGTATTTTATCTGATCTTCATGTTTAAGCGAGGTTAGATCTCCCAAGTACCGAGTACGATATGCAAGTCATATACATATCATCTCCATGTACTCCAATCAGATGCTGCTTTGCCCTGTCAAGAACGATGCGTTAGTTACGAGAAAAAAGGGGGTGGTCCATTGCGGCGTTGTAATTATAGGGATCAGCATCAGCCCCTTGCTTCCTGGAAGACGCCCATCGAAGGCCTGTCATGGTTGGATTTGCTCCATGATTTGCATGTACGCACTCATGTGCATGCATGGATGTAATAATCAATACAGAATACCGTCCATTCCGACAGACGAGTTTGTTTCATGTTGATGGCTGGACTTGGAACGTGGCTGGGCTGAGAGCATTACCTACCCGTCTTTACCGTCTGAAGCACATAAAATTAGAAGAACCGAGTCCGAATAAGGCATCATACGAGCTGTGCATAGTAAAATAAAAGAAACTATATACCCGTTATCACCGAGTCAACACAAGATTATAGTGCATACGTACTCCGCATCCAGCTGAACGGATACCCACGGAAGATAAGTAAACATCAACAAGCATGAGCAATGAGCATCCTTCTCCCTCCGCCACATCAATCCGATTGGAGTCAGGAACGACCGAGTGTACGAACGCTCAGACAAGCATGACGTGACCTGACTCGTCTAGTGCAAATAAAATTAACATCAACCATCAAACCCTTAAGGACGGACCCAGCGGTTTGGGCAAGATCCTGCGATTTGATAGGCACTTCTATCAACTAGTACGTGCGTATGTCGCAGAATCTTGGTAAGCTTTTTTATAAGCTGGAAGTAGTTTTGCCTACGAACACTCAGGAGTCTCAGCTCGGACAAGTTGAGAGCTTTTAGTGGCGGGAGAAAAGAAGCAGACTTTGGTTTTTGCTTTTTTCGGTGCGATAATGGTTAGATAGTGAGCGTTCGATCGTTCGATCAGTGCAGCTACACAGTAGCACAGGGTCGTCATAAAATTGGGTCGGTTCGCATGCGATTTCTTGGAAGTGAAGAAATTCAAGCGAGAGGAAGTCTATCAAAGACTCCGTAGATAGAGATAATACATAGCTTGATGGTAAGAAGTGCTAGGAACGAAGACGATGATCCACGACTCGGTGGAGGGAATTCAAGGAAAGTGGACCCGGCGTCGTCGCCTGATCTGATTGATGATCGGTTTGCCTAGACTGTACGTGGTTTAGTGCGGCGTGCTAATGTGAGTCTATTTCATGCTAGTATTTCAGCCTATCTAGAAAGCTGAAATTAATGGAAGCACATAGCACTTCATCTGTTCAACACCTATGTGATTAGTACTCAGGCTTGGGTAACACTTTAGCTGAGTGATGATGATTACTAACCTAGGCACATATTGTATAAAAGTGATACTAACCGCACAATACTATATCAAACTATTGGAATCGTCACCTGGTACTCCATAGAGCATGACCAAAAACGGAAATGGCTTGAGTCACAAGAGAAATGACCAATGATCTACCTACGCCAACCCCGCCGATAACCGTAGTCCCATAGATCTGTCTAAAACAATACCAAACAACCGAAGGCTACTGACGGGTGATAGGGTGAATGAAACCAATAAAACGTCTTAAATGAAACGGTGATAGGGTGATAGTCGGTGATAAGAGCGATCGAGATGGCTCAGATCGTCTCGCGAGCAAAGCAACGAACAGACAAGAGTACGCAACAAAATTTTGATAGCCGATATGGAGTCAGCGATGGGAAGGATGCAAGAAAAACTTGGAATGTGAGGGTCGCGATGCAACTTGGGCAAGCAAAAAGAAAAGAAGAGCATTCCCACATGACGAGTTGAGCGAGAAACCACGAGAAGAAAAAAACTCGAGACTGATCATGCATGCCATTCTGGAGTACGTAACTGCGTACTATAGTATGTATGGATGTACCTGACAGCCTGTGTATCCTGCAAGGGAGATACCGTATAAGTCAATACGATACCAACTTACACAGTAAGGTTGGACAGTTGGGACTGGCCCGGCCCGTCTGCGCCATGCCGGCCCACTCCCCACTGTATGATACAGTCACTGGTACTGCATGTAATTTGTGCAGTAACATACCTTACAGCATACCACTCTGTATCATCCACTTCTTCTACATCTTTCCATACCTTGAAGAAAGGTTAATTTCCTCGTAAGCGATGCTGCGATGCGCGTGTTTTTCATCTGTTACATGTAAGGATGCAAATGTATCAGCTTCATCAGCCCCATTCTTTTCCTGTCTTCAGTCAAAGTATATTTGTCATGACACATTTCTAGTGTAGATTACTAGATATTGTCCTATTTCCGATGTTTCAAATAACATGTGGACTTGAGAGAAAAAGCAAAAAGCTCGGCTAGAAAGGAATGAAGCCAGTTTGAATCCACTATTTCAGCCTTTCTGTCAAGGATTCGAGTTCGAGACGATAAGCCTCGTTCGGGTTGTTCGGTAAATGGATGCAGATAGCTGTCATACCGTATTGACTCTAACATTGAAACAGAGTGAAACCGGGGAGCAATGAGCTATGACTGTGATGATATGCAACCAAGCCACATCTTATACACACACAGGCCAAACAGTCAGCTATATTAAGAGCGGATATGCCCTGGAAATTTGGTTGACTTCTTTTTTGGTTCGTAGGAACCATCCATGGTTTATTATATCTCGAAGATTGGTCGGTGCAACATCAAACAGAATCATCACATCACACCAGCTATATCTTCTGAGACTCTGAGACAATTGATCAAACCAATAACAACATCCAAAACACATACAACCTACACAGACAATCATTTGCTGCACACCTCCCAAACAGGCAACAAGCGAAAAATCAGGAAACCCTCGCACAAGGCGAAAATCAAATCTTATTTGACTGCTAAGCCTCCGCAGTAGGCTTGGGTGTTTTGATTTCCAAGTTGGGTGCCACACCACCTAGGAGAGAAACGTACTACCCGTACGTACGCTACTAACTACTAGTAGACATAGGCTCACAGGTATGTTCAATCTGTCCTTGGTTAGGTTGATTCGATCTTGTTTTTATTTTCCGTGCTGCATGACTTTTTTTTTTGTTGTGTCTCTTTTGTGAGATTCGAAGAACATATAAGCATCTTACTGCCCCAGATGCCGTTCAGACTTGAAGCTTACTTGCGACTATCTGTTAGTTTGATTTATTTCGGCAGTTGGCTTGCAAAGCAGAACAAATCATCAGTCTGTTCAATCCAGACATACATATTTTGAGGTTAGTGCTTTGATTTTAATCTCGACCATACCCTTTGCTCGGCTTTTGTTACCTCATGCTACATACCTGGCTGGCAATCTACCGCTCCTTCGGAACAGCCAAACAGAAGGGCCGAGTCATGAAGAAGCACGGTTTTCCTCATCCGGAAAAGCGTGCATGTTGAAGACGTTGTCACTGTCGAGGTCAGAGCGGGAGGTAATCATACAAATGGCGGGGTTATTGACACCAGTCGAGTTCCACTGGTGTATGCATCTACCCTTGAGAAAAGAGCAAGGGTGCGAAGAAACGCAAATCCTCAACAACACTTTGTCTTGTTTTTTATTTTTGATTTTTGAATTTTGAAATATCATCACTTTTTTTTTCGTTGTCTCGCTGACCCACGAAGATCCCAGAGCATCCGCGCGTGTGTTGCTTACTGCCTTGTCGATGCGTGTAGCCGTGCGTATCGCCACTGAAGATCAACAACCTGCCCACCGGTTGGGTTATGTGCCTGCCTGTCGCAGGCATTTATTAAATCATCGAGATCTGTCCAGTTTTCGCGTATGACAGAAAAGATTCGTCGTTTTATTGTTTTATTGATATGGAGTAAGTCTGGCTTGTTTTCATTTCTTCATGATTCTGCTGGGTCAAGTGGAGGCAATCAACGCTGTGCCTGTCTTCCTGCCGTTACTCCCGCCCGAGGCAGCCGAAGCCCCAGCGAGACAGCGCTCATTCGACGCGCGCATTAATATGTGGCTGCATGACGACATTCTGTCTACTTGGTCCAGTTGGCTGAGAAATTAAACAGACCGCCTGCTATTGGATGACCCTCTTCGTTTCCCCGCCTGGAAAAACGCCTTCCCGGTAATCAACGTATCACCGTTACTGCAATACACCTGCGTTCCCATTTGTCATCGCTCCCATTGTGAATTCGTATTACCAGCCGGACATCGGACAAACACAACGCAAACATGGCAGCCGCCAACGACCCAAGAAGAACACACCCCGTCGTCTTCACCACCGCGGCTTCTTATACCTCGTACTCCTCATCGCATTCTTCGGCTTCTTACTATCCTTCGTCGTGCAGTTCTATTTCTCCTCCTCGAAACTACTGTAAGTACTTTTTTAACTTTGCATATGCTCTACTTTTACCTTGATGCGTTGTTTGGTTCCCCACCCCCACATTCATTTAACCAGGCACGCACGCTTCATGGTTGTCTGTGCTGTCTTCCTGGCGCTTGACGGGTGAATATTTCTTTGCCGAATCATCTGCGATTGAAGGAATCAAAAAAAAACTACGTTGCTGTTCCCCCGCTCGTCATTGATTAGATTGCATGTTCGCCCATGGCTTGGTCGAATGATCTGTCATCCCTACATGCATGTCGGCCAAGTCCACTGGCGTAGTGCTGGCGGTTCAGCATCTAATCCCCCTCAGTGGAGTTCGTTAATGAAGGCACCGGTTCCTGATTTGTGGACTGGATCGTTCTGCGACATTGGACTTGTCCTTGCCAAAAATGAACACTTGCTGATCGGGAATTTCATTCGCAGACCACCATCATCTAACTACCGCTTCTCCACCTTCACGTCGCTCCCAAGCCAACGACCATAATAGCGCCCGGGAGCATCTCGCAAGTCTTATAAGAAAACACGGTCCCCCGACCCCAGTATCATCTTCATCCTCCTTGCGAAAATTAACCTCGACTTCTCCCATCAACACATCATTCCTACCCTCAGACTCAGTCGAGACACCACCTGCCTCTCCTGCTCCCATCGAGGAACCATACGAATCCACTGCAGGTTCCCGACCAATTCCAATCCCTCGCGCCAACTCGAGCCGCTCCTTCGAAGACTTACCACTCACGCCACTTACGGGTCGTTTCGATCACCAGTACTTGGCAGAGCGTCCAATCAAGGATTCACATTCTTCATCGGGCCATCAACGTCATAGTCGAAACGAGAAGTCTTCCCGCAAGAAAAAGTCGCAATCAACCTCGTTTTCTGTCTCGGAATCTACATCTACCACCAGCCCAGGTAGCCGTTCGAAGAAAATACCAATGTCAGGCCCATCTCTCACCATGTCGCACCAGTCAGGCCCAGTCTCGCCAAAGCCAGCACCCAAGGACAGCCCATTGTACCTGGGCAACTTGCCAAGATTTCATCCTGCTGTCTACCAATCACCAAACAGCACTCCAAACGCTTCATTGTCACCCAGCACGTCAAACCACCATCCACGATCGTTTGGGTACCGTGTTGCATCGGGAGGAAGTAGCAGTTCCCGCGAAGCACTGAGACAATATCGCGAACTAGTTGCGGCCAGCGTTTCACTATCGCGCAACGCTTCGGACAGCAGCGATGCTGGGATTTCGGCCCCTCGACTGGACCCTCTCGGCAGTCCTGGTCCGGTGACTCCGCTTGCTCTGGAGGAGGCAGAAAGCTATCTTTCTGCTAGACCTGGTGATCACACTGCACCTCGCCAGGCTGACAGCGAGCGGGAACGGCACGGAAGTACACGCACAAAGGATACCAAAGGTCGATAGCTTTGCACGAATCCTCTATCCTATCTCAGCTCGATGTTATCTCCGGATTTTCGCATGTTAGGCGTTGAACATTTTCGTTTTTCATTTCATTGGTAGTCTATCTTTTATGACGGCTGATAACCAGGAGTCGACGGTGTCTGTTTGTTTGTTATCATTATTTGTATACCCCATATGTACTATCCCAAGAACTGAGTATTCTTGCGGAGATTCTTTGTTTATTTTGACTTTTACAAGAGTCCCACTAGCATACAAGTATCACGACATGCGTCGATGAAGCATGGAGGAACCACTGCACTTCATACTACATGATCCTTTGAGTTTAGATTTACTTATTGTCTGTATCACCAATGCTTAGATAGAATGTCAATTATCTTCTACTACGTATAGAATCCGATCATAAATGGTTAGGCCAACCCCGCGGTTCAACGCTTGGCGCCCCTCGTGCCAAGCCCGGCTAAGGTTGCTCTGCCGGTCGTCCAGTGTTCGCGTTGTTCGGACCTGAGTTCTTACTCCCCGGCCTGCACTGGCCGTGATCGGACGTTCAGAGCTTGACCATGTCAGCATTTTTATTTGTGCTTCTTCTCCGTAATCCTCGGCTCGATTCTGTACAGCACGAGGATCGCGACACGGATCTGTATATGAATATAAAGCTATCTGGAGATTGACGTCTGCCTAGCACTTGTTCACGATCGATCTACGCTGCTATTTGCGACACTCGTGGTGAGTAATCACCATCAGCAACGATACGGATCGCGAGTTCTAGGATCGACCTCTTCTTTCTTTTTATCCTTGAACAACAGCTTTGGATTTTGTTTCAATTGCCTGGAACATCAATGGAGATATCTCTGCATTATAAAATATAATTCGTCCATCTTTTCTATCCCCTTTCAGAGCGTCACTTGCATAAACATGTCGACTTCAAGTGTTTCGCAGACCACTACATCGGTATTGCCAGAAAACGGCCATGTTAGGAACGCCACTCGCACAGCTTCATCCGAGACGAAATTAAACACGATAGTACCTGCAGAGAATGTTAGTGTGAAAAATGCCACCAAGTCGAAACGGGATTACAAGGGCTTTGTGGCGGGTGTGTTTTCTGGGATTGCGAAGTTGAGTGGTTAGTACATGTCCATGTTTTGATGTTGATAGAGAACAGTTCATGCTAATCACGATCATGGGTTGTATAGTCGGCCATCCGTACGTTTCCTATCCGTTCAGGGCGCCATCAGCCTGCTAATCAAGAGAACCAGATTCGATACCATCAAAATCAGAATGCAAACCAGCGAACATGGTCGCTTCCGAGGGCCGCTGGATTGTGTCATGCAAACTATTCGCAAGGAAGGGTTTAGTGGATTTTACAAAGGCGCAACACCTCCGCTGGTCGGATGGATGATCATGGACTCTGTGTAGGTCGCAGAAAACACAAAGCATGCATGAAGCGAAGCTAACGATTGGGCATGTAGAATGCTTGGTTCGCTTACTCTCTATAAACGTCTACTCCTCGAAAACGTCTTTTCGAATCCGCAATTGCGCAATGCGATTCCATTCACGTCGTCACAACGAGATTTACATACCTTACCGAGTTTTGGGCACGGTATTGCTGGTATCATGGCCGGATGTACAGTCAGTTTTATTGCTGCGCCGGTCGAGCATGTCAAAGCTAGATTGCAGATTCAGTACGCGGCCGACAAGAAGCAACGGATGTACAGTGGGCCGATTGATTGTTCAAAGAAGATTGTTAGTCTCTCCTTCTAGTTCACGGACCTTGAGGACTCATGTTTAGCTAACTTGTCTGAAAGCTCCGGAGTCATGGTGTCCCCGGACTCTTCCGCGGTCTTTGCGCAACTCTCATCTTCCGATCATTCTTCTTCTTCTGGTGGGGATCCTACGACATCATCACTCGCATAATGCAAAAGAAGACCAACCTCTCTGCGCCAGCCATCAACTTCTGGGCAGGCGGTATATCCGCGCAAATCTTTTGGATTACTTCTTACCCGTCGGATGTAGTCAAGAACCGGTTGATGACTGATCCTCTAGGAGGCTCACATGGCGATGGCGAGAGGCGTTTCCCCAGATGGAAAGATGCTGCTGTTGCCGTGTATCGTGAGCGCGGTTGGGGTGGGTATTGGCGTGGATTTTTGCCGTGCTTTTTGCGTGCGTTCCCGGCTAATGCTATGGCACTTGTGGCGTTTGAAGGTGTTATGAGATGGTTGCCATAGTCTCATCTGAGCGTTGGCTAACCTATTATGGGCTTTGACGATACCCTTGCATTACTGTGTATGATGACTGTACACCGGATAATCTTTATATAGACTGCATAGATAGAGCCGCATTTTGCATCTTGAATGACAAATAATACTGATACTGAAACAACATTCACGTGCATTGAATCGAATATAAAGTCGCTAGCCAATCAGAAGCCATCCTGCGGGCCGTCGATCTAGAAACTGGGCCGGCGAAAGGATGAAGATCTGTCAAAACTCCACCAACATCAAACACGCAACGTTGCAACTAACAGGTATCCTTCTTGACAATCAATTTTCAATGAGGGTTTGATATAGCTCCTCGAATTGACATTTTGTGTTATATCATGGCCCGATTTACACGACGACATTATTTGCTCAACGTCGTATAGGAGGTGCTCGGATCTGTACACGCAATCTGTTAAGCTCAAGCTCCACCAAAATCCAGACTGTCAATCAACCTTCACAACTCCAGGCACACCACTCCGGCGCACTTCAATCCTCTTACGTATCAACCTCAGCATCCAATCAAAAAGACTTGAACCGAATCTGGCTGCCACTGAACGAATAGACTAGACAGGCAGCACGCCGGCCATCATGGCCCTTTCGCGGTCCCTACGACGAACAAGTCCTATAACCTTAGTCCTCGCAGCCATCCTCGCCATCGGCTTCATATTCTTCCTCTTCGATTCGACCTCGTCTTCAACGCCCATAACCGCACAACAACGGCAGGAAGATGCAGCCTCTCACCCTCTCTCCCCTCCCACGAAACCCTTCCCCAAAAAACACGCGAAAGGGCGCAATGGCCAACAAGCGCCGCCGCCGGTGGTGCACTACAAAATGAACGAGCTTACTACCTCGGATGCATCGGCTGAGAAGGGCGAACGAGTACTTATCCTGACGCCGATGATGAATTTCTATCAGCAGTACTGGGATAATTTAGTCAAGCTCCAATACCCGCACGAACTCATTTCGTTAGGATTCATACTCCCCAAAACAAACGAGGGAAATGCCGCAACGCTCGCATTACAAGAGGCTGTCTCGAAGACACAATCGGGTCCCATCGATGATCGATTCGCGAGCGTGACGATCTTACGACAAGATTTTGAGCCGCCGCTGCAATCGCAGGACGAGAAGGAACGACACAAAATGGAAAACCAGAAAAAGCGCCGTGAAGCTATGAGTCGTGCGCGGAATAGTTTGTTGTTTACTACGCTGGGACCTTCGACGTCGTGGGTTCTGTGGCTGGATTCGGATATTGTTGAGACGCCGCCGACGCTGATTGAGGATCTTACGAGTCACAATAAACCGGTCATTGTGCCGAATTGCTATCAGCGGTACCTCAATCCGGAGACGGGGAAGATGGATGTTCGAGCTTATGATTACAATTCCTGGATTGATAGCGACACAGCGTTGCAACTGGCGGCCGAAATGGGCCCCGACGACGTCCTCTTCGAGGGCTACGCTGAAATCCCCACTTACCGAAGCTTGATGGTCTGGATGGTATCTCAGAACCCGGAGGATGCGAATCCGCATAACGAAGTCGAATTAGATGGTGTTGGTGGTACGGCGTTGATGGTGAAGGCTGATGTGCATCGTGACGGTGCCATGTTCCCTCCTTTCCCGTTTTATCATATGCTCGAAACGGAGGGATTTGCGAAGATGGCGAAGCGGTTGGGGTATACATGTTGGGGGTTACCTGATTATTTTGTGAGTATTCATCCCCTATGAGTTAATGCTCTATCTGGTTCTAACAGACATGCTAGGTGTACCATTATAATGAGTGATTTGCTTCTAATAGAATTTGATTTATTCTTGCCTTCTTTCGATGAAGGTGCTTCATCAGGTGGCGTATTTGATTGTCTCACTTTCATTCTTGTCAACATTATATACTATTTCTACGTATATCATTTGCATTTAGCGGTGGACCGCAGGTTCGGGTTACAATTGAGAACACTTTCTTCTCGGATATATACTATATTCTTTCGACTTTATACACTTGCGTAAGACCTGTGCATGAATCGTGTCGGGCAATGCAGCCCTGGAGTAAATAGCGCTAGCTGCCCGCAGTCTCCTCGGCCAGTCTCAGGTGGTCCACAGAGTCTCATCACGACACGGATGTGGGTAGCATGCTCTACATTCCCAGTTGTAGCTCATGTAGATGCATCGATCGTACTTCATCATCAATTCCGGGCTCAACTTGATCGGCCCTAACGAATAGAATATCATTATATCATCGTTAAGACAGCAGTCAACGCCTTCAACTATTACATAGCCTACCCGAAACACAAAGACAGTCTGACTGTAACTGCCACCTCAATTCGTCCATGTACAAGTCCCAAAGATTCCGATGAGGATTGTAGCGCCCGCCATCCACCAGCCCGCTACTCCAAATGCCCCCTGGATGTCACCTTTCAAGATTCCCCAGAAGATACCGAACAACAAGCTGGGAGGGAAAAAACCAAGGGCAAGAATCCACCAGATTCTGACCCAATCCCAGTCCTCCTTAAAATAGATACCCCATGCTTCTCTCAATTCGAAGGATGGAGACCGCAGTTCCCCACATGTCCTTTTCGGAAGCTGTTCTATGACCAATGTGCAATTTGGGTTGATGTTCTCAGGATCAGTAAAGAAGTCCATCATCAAGCGTGGTCCGATGGGTGGTGACAACTTGGATGGTATCGGACGGTACTCGTATTCCTGTCCCTTTGGAGGGACAAGATCGGCTGGAGGTATGCAGTTGCATGGTTTCCCATGTTCGCAAATCACATCGTGGCACCGTACGTCAATGTATTTATGACCTCCATAGATGAACTACTCATCGAGACATTAGAAAAAAGAAAAAAACCAGTCTATTTTGTATCTTCATCAACATACGAATGTTCATACACACCTTCATGAAATCAATCCTACACACTGTTCTAAGAGATAAGTAGGGTTTGAATCTCCCTCTATGGCTGTGATAGACGCTCCGCAATGTATGGAAAAGTTGTCTGTCATCAATGATATGTGTGACGAGTTCTTGATGAAGCTGGACCCCATGCCTTCCATTCTCCATGCATAAAAGCAGATGAGACGATCGAGTAGAGACTTCACCAAGCTCAATATCTTCTCGAATCTGATTACTTCTGATGACTTGACCAGGTGCAACATATCTCTGGCCAGAAATGGCAGTAGAATCAGGGTTGCGTGTGCTCGCTAGATTACTATTAGTGATATGCGAAGGAATAGAATGAGATGATATATGGCCTTGTTCAGATTCATGTGTGGGCCTTGTTCGATAAGCCCGTGAATTCAAATATTCCTGCAGAGCTTGTAGAGCGCCAGGCTCCAGCTCAATGTAGTCGTCATAAAGCCTTTTACCGCGTCTCTGCTTAATGTTAGCCAGCAACCCACGAAGATAATGCGATGAACACACATTAATCCATCTTACTCGTTGATGGCCCGTTGGTATATGACTTTCTCTCATTGTTATACAAGAGATAAGTGCCCATACGTTCCGCTGGAATTTCTGGAATAGGCCGGTAGTCGACATGTTCGAGGATGTTTCAGACTGAGTCTCACTTTCGATTGTTGATTCATGCCGAATATTTTGTTCTAACTGAGAATTCAAGAACTTCCCAAAGTTCTTCCGGAGTTCTCTGAACGCAGCACTCTCCTCTATAAAGGTTCGACCGTGAGCTACAAGTGCGGCAAATTGTTGATACTTTGCTTCCTCCTCTGGTGCTTCGTCATCAGTGCTCACATCCATAACCTCCTTATCTAGAGGACCATCTTCAATTTGAGGCTCTTTGACGTTTCCACGCCGAGGCTCAAGTTTCTGTCGAACGACAGCAGCGACTAAGCCGGCCTTTGATGAAACAAATCTCGCTAATTCAAGATCAGCAGCCTCTCGTATTTCCTCTTTCAGGTCTTGCGCGAAAAGTTTCAGCAGCCTCTTAAAGTTCCGGGTGAATCGATCAGGGCTGATTCTCTTGTCGTTGATTGCTGCCACGAAAAGCTTTCCTAATTCGTGGTCCTCCATTAGAATGATGACTAATTCATTCACAGCCTGCCTCATCTCCCCCTGAGTGAGTATGCTATTAGCAGTGAGTGCGGTTGATGGTATGGTCGGTAATGAGAAAATTGCAGATGGAGGTGCAGATCTTCGATCCGATATCTTGGCATTTTGATCTGATATCTTGGTTATTTGATCCGATGTCTTAATATTCTGGTCTGATGTCTTGACGACAGATGGCCCGAGTGTAATTCTCGACGTGTTGCACACTGTGCAACGCTGAATTGCACAAGCTGGGCAAAAGTAATCTATAGCTGAATTACACGGACCAAAACCGCACTGGCAGCAATACCAGATTTCGGCAGACGGCATTATGAGCTTCGTGGAGCATGGATCAGCGCACTTTGAGTTGGGGCTTGTAAGAAGGTTATAGTAATATCAGTGAGTACTATCTCTGGTAGCTCGTATCTTTTATGCACCTCCTGAAAATGTTGAGGGGTAAAACAACACGTGACAAAATTTGAGCCTCATTAGGTAGAAATATTGAGCAAGATATTATTGGAGCCAACAGTCTGCAAGGTCTTTATAATAATCAAAATGAAGAGGAGCATCTGTAAGTGTGTAAGTACTTGAGAAGAAAATACGGCAACAAACTCTACCCGTGCTTATAGATGTGACCAAACGTGTGGTTGCATATGATTTCAAGAGTAGCTGTAAATGTTCTCAGGTTGTATACACTGTGCGCATATGAAATCAAAAAGCAATTCAGTGCTATACTACAGATCACTGGTAAACAACCGTGATATCGTTGCCACTCACAGTACTAGCACTGATAACATCAGAACTATCCGACTCAGAGACCATATTAGCAATATAAGAATTGCTCAAGTCCGAGGTACTAACACCCCCAACAACAGCACTGTTACCCGTAAACGTAACAGAGCCATAATCCGCAAATGCCACCAGATTATTACCAACAGAGTAATCCTCCACAATCCACTCGGCATTCACCTCACAGAGCGCCGGCGACTCGCCGGTCCATGTAAAAGTGACACTCTGACCATTTGAGTTGTTCGTCAAAGTAGTCGTGCCCCCGGTCGTGCTCGCAGCAGAGACGGTAACCGTAATCGAGTCTCCGGCCGAAACAGTGATATCATCCCAATACTGCTGCGCCTCAGCAGGCCACCATTCATACCAGGCCACAAAACTCGATACACCGTTCTCAATACACCAGTTCACGCCTGCCTGCATCAAAGCGCCATTGGGGCAGAAGTTGGAGATTCCGTCCAGTCCAACCCAGGCACAACCGCAGTAGCTGGTACTTGCGTCGCCGCCGGCGGGTGCGGAGGGCGTGGGAACGACGAATGTGCCCGTTACGCCGGTGACGTCGGTTGTGTCGAGGAATGCGCCGGCCCAGTTGGTGAATGTGTATGTGCCTAGACTTGCGGCCGAGGCTTCGTCGGCTGGGGCTGTGAAGTTTTTGTAGGATGTTGAGCCGCCGCCGCGGAAGCGTCGTGCCGCGGGGATGGAGGCTGGGCTGGCGATTGCGGTGCCTGCTAGGAGGAGGGGAGCGAGGGTTTTGATGGAGAAGACCATTTTGCTGCGTATGGTATCAAGTCTACAAGATAGAAGAAAGAGAGGATGTATGGGTCTATCAACGAGGCCTCCAGATGTCTGCACCCAGCTCAGGAGAATCAAAACAGTGCAATACCTCCTCCTCATCTCAATTGGGAATCAAGCACATATTTATAGCCCTGAAGAGCTTTGGCATATCCAGCTAATCCATGGCTCTACCGATATGTACCGTAGCAAATATCCACTCCTAATCTAAGATAAGCTCTGACTCCTGGATGCGAGTCACTAGACAACAAGCGGCCTAAAAGAGGAGCATCTAAAGATCTCATGGGTCTCCCTATCAGGCAAATAGTTGAGCTTCGAGGATGGTTACTGGTCTGATATGGAAATGACCGGATGAAATATGGTCCTTGTGAATGTAACCTTGTTGGTGGAAAATTTAGGATATTCAGCTTAGCTTACTAGACTAGCTCATGTAAACACTGTTTGTGCAGATAGAACAAGGGTACGTAGATGAAAAATACGAGATGACTTCGCTGAAGGACGCACGTAGTACGTACATTGTACATGTAGCGTTGGATCTGATCCTCTAGAGACCCTCCGAGTCAGGCCTTGATTGAAGATCTGTAAATCTCTCATCTAATCTTCGTTCTCTCGGCAGTCGATATAATTCATGGCGGGGAACAAGATCAGAGATACGTACTACGTAGGTGTAGAAAGCCCCCAAGCCACTTTGCGCCGTTACATGCATGCTAAGCTCGTTCTAGATTAGACCGATTCTTCCCGGGTAAGCCGTAGTTGAGTGCAACCCTCTTCGGACTTTCAGGAACGCGTCCATTTTCCCTGACTCTTTTTCAAATTTCTTAATATCTGATCGAGATTCTGCGTGGATGTTTGTTTCTCGAAGTGCTAAAGAACACTAATAACCTTATGAAGTGAATCAAGTGAAATACGGACCCTACTTGCTTTAGAAGGACAACTGTTGAAAACTCGATAATCAGGAACATTAACCAAGATTGGAGTAAGATACGAAACTAAGCGAATAAGCGCTGTCGATCTTGCATTTAGCGGTTATTGGCGCACCCACTAAATGACACTAATCATTGGTCTGATGATTTGTGACTTCTGTGTGTGGATGGATAATTGGATATCGGATGATGATGTTGGTTCTTCTGGGGGCCGCGACTGCCAAAAGACCGAGTCTGGTTTGCCTGAATACACACCCTTGAAGCGAGAGAAACATGCGGAAACACGCCCTTAAGAAACATGGAAAGCATGCTTTTTGACATTCGACACCATCGTCTTATCGGCATCTGAAGTTAACCTTGGGAACCAATTAGTCCATTGACTCTTTCACCATGTGTGTGCAATGGGAGCCCAACTAATAACGGAATGACACTATGTATCATGTCGATATGTGCGCATCCTTGATGGGTTTTCTACGCAGAATACCTTCGGAATATATTGCATTACGCAGGCACTTAAATTCTAAAAGAAAAGAAGAGGACGAAAGAAAGTGACATTATATGAAAGTATGGGTTGGTTGCTGTAGCTTTCCTCTGGTGCGATTTTCAAGAAAATTCCGTAGCCCTAATTGTGCCTGAAATTGCCCGTTTAGGAAGTTTCTTGAATCTTGCCAATTTCTAGGTTTTGATCATGCAATATCCACATGAATTGGGGGAACGAATCAAGATAAGGTTATTTGGGCCGGTTTGCTTGACACCTATGTAGGTAGGGAGTGCTATTCTCCGTGAGGACTTTATGATACGAGGATACTCTCTCATCGGCCATTTATAACGGTGTACAAGACTAGATATCCGTAAATAGCACTGAAAGCCCAGCGAAACCAATTCAACGGGAGGTAAAAGCTACAGAAACCCCAACGATTAAATTGATATGTCTGGTACCGTAGGTGGTCAATTTCAGCGTTCATTTGACTTTGAGCATCTGGTGTCTCTATGCAACGTATGTAACCACGCACTACTTGATTAACGACTCGCAGTGCTTATGCTTCACCATAGTCTCGTATCAAGGGACAGCAATACCTTATAGTTGATATGAAACACCTCGCAAACTGACTTAACGAGACGGATAGAATATGTTCTCAGTATGTCATTTTATGTGCTTCCGGCAAAAGGCGCTGGGCGAGTCATGCCGGAGAAACTGGAATTACGTACTCGACGCTGCGGATGATTTTTGATCGAGAACGAGAGAATGCGGGGATTTTGAGCCAGGGCAAGGGAAAATTGGCACTAGTACTATGTGCTACTGTTACGTATTATGATCGTGAGTCGCCTGTCCACAGTGAAGGGCAAGCTCTCGGTTCAATTGAACCTAACTGTCGTTGACATGCTCTGTCCATCGAGGGGCTATGCATAGTTTTAGAGTCTTCCTACAAGGCTGTGGTAGTGGAGGAACAGCAGTCAACAACTCCAGCAAAGGACTCGGCATTGCACCACTATCATTCAACAGTCGAACATCAAGCAAGTTTTGTCGAGGAGCAGAACAAACCCTAGCCACGGCGTCTTGGCCTAGGAGGGTTTTGCGTCTAGTGTTCGGCTTGATTGTTGGATCCGTGGCCCTGCTCTTCGCCATTTCCGGTATTTGGGTTTATCGTATCGATGGAAACGTTGCTAGTCCGGAGACTACAGGCTCCATACTCCTCAGTGTGTCTCACAATATGTTAGTTACCCGGATCCTATACTCACACGGTTCTCTCGATAGCTGCGCCACGTCTAGCTAACAACGTATTACTGTAAAAGGCGCCTACCATCTTTCCAGTTCTATTTGCGCCCATTGTCGGCAGCAGTATGAAGGGTATCGCCTCTTGGCGCCTCCAGACCGGTCGAGGGGCTACTATCGGGCTGGTGCAGCATTGTGCTGATAGTCAGACTGTCTCGGGCGCATTTCTAACACAGATAAGGTTAGGAGCTCTTAACGCTTTTGCCGTATTTACGATATTACTGTGGTGTCTGCCTTTGGGCAGCCAGGCATCTCTCCAGGTAATTTCTGTCGTGGATACTTACTCGAATAGCCCGATGCACCAGATAACTATGAACACCTTCACCGAGTACCACTACGGCTTCGCCGAAGGGGCATCGGAAGCCGTAACCACGGTAGCAAACCCCGTCATTGCCTCTATATCGGCGAATTCGCTGCTTGGAACCCGGAATCAAGATCTATGGGGTGACATCCGCTTTCCTATGGTTGAGCATCTCGACAACACCAGCAATGGCTGGATGGGCGTGTCCCAAAATAGCAATCTGACATATGTCTCTCTTGTCAGCACACCAGTGGTAATTTGCCTAGGTCAGGCAACACATCCTTTACCCTTCCGGGCTCTTATCTAGCTATCTCCTGCTGGGTTTTCGGCTCGTCAAACCAGACTGCTTTCATCAACTACACGAGTCCAGATACTCCACCTCCCAATAACGGCGCCGATTGCAGCTGGACAAGCTCCATGGGCGGTACTCAATACCAGATTTCCATATTAGTGCCATGTGATATGTTTAATACAACCATGGCTTCTGGCACTCGTAATGCCCGGACGCTCGTTTGGGAATCATACATATATGGAGACTCCGAATCTATCCCATGGACTCGGGCTGAATGCGATCTCACCACGACCTACGTCGATGCCAACGTAACATGCACCGCGAGTCATCTGGGCATTCATCCGCGAGCATTTGCACCTGTCCTCCGCCCGCCGCTCTTCAACAGCAACTGGACCGTTCTCGACATTGCCGCCGGGCCATTTGACGCCGGTGAAGTCCTAAATCTTCTCACCGGCTTATTTCCCTACGCCCGTGTCTCCGCGGTCTGAAACCCGTTCTCACCTATTTTACCAACCCTGATCATGCTGTGGGCAGCTATGGCGCGCCAACTTACACCGCTGGCCAGAAGGTGTTCAAGACCCGTCTAGCTCAGCTTCTCAATCCAATCCTTTCCATAGGGATCAATTCCTCCCAATTCACAGGCTCTTTCGAGTCGGACGAGAGCGCCCTCAATTTGACTGGCGTCACTACCCTTACACAAGAAGTTGTCAGGTGTAACTGCCCTGGCTCGGCGTGCTCATCTTTGCATCGTTGACTATCTCCATCTGCGCGCTAATCGGCGCCTATCTGCGCATTATCACACTCACCCCCGATATTCTGGGTTCCATCTCCGTGGCCTCGTTACATACGGAACCAAGGGAATAGCGGGGTCCTCTACGTGGTCCTCTGATGAGTGGGCGAGAAATTTGAGGAAATCAAAACTATATCTTGGGGATGTTGAGCCTGGGGCTGAGGTCGGTCGTATTGCCCTTGCCACCTTGTTGCAGGATTTACATGTTGGTTTGATAAAGGGAAGAACCTATGTTTAAGAGAGTTGTTAGAGCTAGTGAAAATCCATCTTATTGGCGTGTGTCCTGACACACAATGGCTCGGGTTCCCTGTTGAAATCACATATAATGTGACATATGTTTATCTCAAATTCTTTAGGGCGAGGAAACACTGAATTATCAGATAACTCTCTACATATAGAGTCAAATTATCTAGTCTATATATTGAAGTATTCATCCTGCTGTTGTAATGATACAGCTACAGGACGTAGTTGTCAGGAATATTGGAAAACTAAATAGTCCATTTCTAACAATAGAACATCCTCATAATTCTTATCCTCATACTCATATCATACTCAATCAAGATGGATAGCTGGTCAAGGTTAATAGCCAGCGCTTGTTTGACGAAAACTTGGTCTTAATAATTGTCAAAGGCTCTAGAGATCTTTGATTTGATGGTTTAGATTTTAGCAATATCCACTACATGGAACAGGTAACAAGTAGTGACAGGGCTCGCTCGCATCTGCTAGAAACAAAATGCCTGGATACGTCTATACTGGTGTTTTATCCACAGCAAATCAATGTTATATCCTGCTGTTCTTTACAGTCCTGATTATCTGTCTCCCGGCAATAGTTGTGAATACACAGGACATGGAGAGCTCACTAGAGTTCATCTCTTACCAATTGCTTAGATTGTATATATCTTTGTTTAGGCGCCTCCAATAATAGCTACATATCTTCAAGCCCCATGAACGCATGATGTTCCATTTGCTTAGGACTCTTACAAAGGGCTGAAAAGGAAAATAACCGCCTTGGGAGGTCCCATATCATGGTACATACTTGAACCGAGAAAGCCCAAGCATCGCTGAAATGGGCTCATTTGGAAGAATCACAAAAGGCATTTTCAATACACACAATGGGGCTGATATCAGCTTTGTTTTTCTAAATCCAAACTGATTGGGACAACGCGTGGTTGGTCTCGTAAACAGGCTGCAAATTCTGTCTTGTAAAAGCAAGAACGAGTCTTTGAAAGCAATCGATGCTTGACTCCTTTTCTTGGTTATTGATCTAGCATTTTTGAATATAGTCAAATGATACATCACATTTGTGATACTGGCATCAAGGGCTGTTCTAGATGATTACGTCTCTAAAGAAGAATACTTCATAGATTGAGAATCAAAAGTCGCCCAGAGGTGACCGAAGGTGGCAACTTACACCATGCTGAATCTGTAAATCTATACCATCGATAAGGAAAATTGCTAGACCCATGTCGCTGGAAGACAGTCGACGCCTAGATACGAGCATACAGACTTGCCTCCAGACGACGATCGATTGCGAAGCTTCCCAAGCTATGATAGGTAAAGAGTGGACATGGCTGTGCCCAAGACCGAGGACAAAAGTACTGCAAATACTGATAATGGAAATTGCAAATATTGTGCATTCAAGACATGCTTCATACTGTTATAGCGAGGTGGTGGTCTATAGTAATGAAAAGCAGGAAGGACTTCTAGAAAATAATCCAACATGTGAAAGCAAAGATAATAGTATGTAGTATACGTTAACTATGCAAAAAGTATGCATAATAAAAAGCCACACAGCCATGCTGAGAAGTGATCGACTGTACCTCCACCTTCAGTGTTTCATATGTATCAACTGACAAATGTTCGTGTCCGAAATGGGTTGGTCGCCGGCTTCTATTTCTACATGAGCGTTGAAGCTGATTTATCTCTTCAAGGATGATAAGTACTCACTCAACGAAAAGAACGCTTAAAAAAGGTTACGCATTTCGTATATACCTGAGTCATGTTTTCGAAAAACAGCGTGGCTGCGAGTGTACCTAGGTATCCGATATGCGATATTAATTCAGGTGCTGTTATTGCTACCTATAAAAGTCGGTCGTAACCCCTATACCACGGCGGTATTATCGCCTGAAAGATGCCTTTAACACGTTAAGTAAAGCGGCGACGGAGGGATGCCGAATTTTCCGGGGCGAAGTCTACAGAGTAGTGGGAAGAGAATTTGGCAATCGTGGCAAGTACGAATATATTGCTGATCCAAGTACAGGTAGTTAGTATGTATACTAGAGCATTGCTTACCTAGCGTCACATGTCTCACAAGCCCTAACCGGAGGATTGAGACAGTACCGATTTACCGAAGGGAAAGTCAAAGCGGTAAGCACTAACTCAGGCTTGACTCTGCTCTAGTTAGAATGTAGTATTTGATTGTCTGAATTGGGGGGATAATCATCTAGAATGTACCTTCGTGCAGATAAGCGTTGAATTCACATTAAAAGGCTTGATATGAGCAAGGTTGGTATTCCCATCAATGTTCACGAAGTTTTGACTTCATACCTCGATATTATTTTCCAACACAAGAAATAATAATATCAGAATTTGACCATTATCCACAACAGGGTCTGAGTCCAGAACATCATTTCGCACGTACACCACAATGCTTAACCAAACTCTATGTTCCGCACGGAAATGCAATCCCTTAACAAATAGGAACAGAGTAACTTTGACACATTTGAAGTTTTGAACTCTCTCAGACTCTTAGACAACGTACCATTGAAACGCAGTTGATCTTTTACTGCATGTAGTTAAGAGTCTCCGCTAATTGATATTAGATGTTGGTTGGTGGCGCTGACCTGGACGCCTTTCACGGAATCCGGACGCAAACCCTCATTTGAATTTATTTGCGTGGGTCTGCCTATAACAACGGCTTGCTAAGTGCCATCACTTACGAAGTCGGAAGTGCATACGGTGGCTTAGTCTAGAATAAGATAACTAAATGGCCTTGTAATATTGTTCAGTAATCATTTGGTATACGCTCTCTTGTACGATGTAATCTATAGACATGTAACAATGGAAACCATCTCATCTAAGCAAGCTCGCATTCAATCAAGCTCTCGACACCCTTTTCAGCAGTGAAGATGCTGACAATCTTCAATCCTGCAGATTCAACCAAAGCGTGCCACTGGCGCTCTGTGCGCTCTTGGGAGGCAAACAGGGTCATCATAATGAGATCCAGAGAGGTTGTCTGCCAGTCAGCGTCCATGGCTGGGATGACATTCTCATTGATCAAGACCTTGCTGTATCCTGGCTTCATGGCCTGGGCAAGGTTGGTTAGAATTTCCTTGCACTTGTTGTCAGGCCAGTCGTGGAGGACGGAGTGCATGTAGTATGCACGAGCGCCTGTAATATCACAGTGATCAGCAAGTCACATTTTCGACCATCATGAGGAAGGAATATACATACCCTTGATTGGTTGCTCCTTGAAAAAGTCGTGAGCCACTGCCTCAATCTCAGGACTAACGAGAAGCTTGGCCTTTTCAATGACCTCGGGCAGATCCTGAAGCACAAGCTTGCCCTGAACTTCGGGATGCTTGCGACGGAATTCCTGTAGGTCATGGCCAGTGCTTCCACCCACGTCCACCAACAAAGGAGCCCTGGTATCCAAGCCGGCGGCCAGACGTTCTTGAACAGGGTAGAAGCCCGGGTCCATCCAGCTGGGTCGGCCCTGGTGATAGGCCGACATGTGGTTCATGAAACGTACAGGGAATTCCGGGTTAGTGGCCAGGAATTCAAAGAAATGCAGATCGGTATTAAAGCCCAACTGCATGGCAGTATTCTTGCCGTCGGTTGGTGCTTGATAGCTGTTCTTCTTAACCCATTGAGGGAAGGCTAGGATACCAGAGTTGATGCAATCAGTCCTGCCTAGGTTAGAGGCGGTTTCAAGATAAGGGTATATATTAGAGTGTTGGGTTACTCACATGCAGGGGAAGGCGTCTCCATATTTTTGGATAGTCAAAGTCTTAGCAAAGTTGGTCGGTTGGTAAGTATCGGGCCCGACTTCGTAAATGGCACCCATAGCGCCAAGGTGCTTCAAAATGCGACCTGTTTTCTATGTTAGTATGCGGTCCTAAGACGAATACTCGGAGAATTTTTGTCTAGACCTACTTAGAAAGACTGGTTCGGCACCAGTAGCTTCAGCTAGCTCAACGGCGGTTTTGGGCTTGTCATCTTTAGACAGCACCTTGAAAAGGCCTAGATTGACTCCTAGCTCAATGGCAGCAAAGATAGTGGGCTATAAAGCCAGTCATTAGCGAGGGAGAATTAGCAACGGTGCGGGAAACATCGTACCTGAGACCAGCAGTAGCGAATCATAGCTTCACGGGGCGTCTCAAGCGCATACGACAAGGAGCGAACCAACTCTAGCAGTTGGCGACGGTTCTGGACTCCATCCTGAGTGAGGGCTTTGCCTTGTTTGGCTATCTCCTCTAGCAATTGAGGAACTTTGTCGATGGCATTGGCTTTGACTGCAATGCTCTCATCGATAGGT
This sequence comes from Talaromyces liani, assembly GCA_022814505.1. Classification (NCBI taxonomy): domain Eukaryota; kingdom Fungi; phylum Ascomycota; class Eurotiomycetes; order Eurotiales; family Trichocomaceae; genus Talaromyces; species Talaromyces liani. The sequence continues at coordinate 828,503 of JAKLNL010000001.1, forward strand.
GCTGCAGCACCATTGCCGTTGGCATGTCCATTGTCAATAGCCATGCTGAAATATGTCGAGGAATTTTATTGGACAAATAGATTGAAACAAAGCTGGGCCAGTTCGCGGTAAGTTTAGAAAGTCCTGAGCACCGAGTATGGTATGCAGATGAGCAGTGAATAAGATCGGAGAAGAAACCTCCGTCCTGCAAAAGAAATTCTCTTCAATAAATACAATTTATTCCTTTCCCAGCTAGCTATATGCGTATCGTGCAACCCCTTGGAGTCTGGCCATCGGCAATCTCTATCGGATGATAGCTCCTTGATAGCAACAAAATAACCGCAAGTTAAGCGAGCTTTGGAACACTGGTGTGTAGTTAGGGGCTGTGCGGAGCTCTTTTAGGGTCTTTTAGCACATTCTAAAAATGATATGATCGTGATGGCGAATCAAGAGGGGTGCGTGGCTAACCAATGAACCCAAATTTGGGTTCATTAGTTATGCTGCATCCGTACTTAATGGTCTCCAAGCTGCTACTTAAAGATGATATTGACAGCGCCGCCAGAGGTTGAGACACTAGCATCATGGCTAGCTCTAGCCACATGAGTAGCAGCCATTTTCATTTCTCTTGTCGGTTTCTGTCCGGCGGTAAGACAGACCAAGTGACAATAAACCGAGGACACCCCACTAGGACATATAATTCTTGTGTTAGGCAGGACTACCATGGATGGCGCCTCGCAAGTCATTGATACTTGGCAACGACCGGGGTATTCAACCTGTTGATAGCGGTCTTCCATGATTGCACGTTTTGTTGCACGATAGGAAGTAGGTATTTTTGGGCATCAGGGTAGATACGGTCAGATCGCCGCCAGCTGTCTGGGAAATTAATTAATGGTGGAGCAGTGGTCGAGAGAAAAAGTGATAGAGGGATAGAAGGAAGTCGATCACTGATCATTTTGGGATTTGACGTTTCCCTACCAGCGGAGAAGGCCTAAGGAGAAGCTAAACTTAACAAGGTCAAGCGTGATATAAACCCTAAGAAAGAGCCAATCAGAGCGCTCCCGGACACGGCTCGGTCCCGCTTCACCAGCAGTTCCGCAGAATCCGCACTGGGGCCTGGGGCATCCACCATCCTTCCTAAGTTCGTAAGTTTCTCTGAACTGACACCTGCCAACTGAAAACTTCCAACTTCTTCTTTCCTCGGCCGAGACCAGACCAGTCCAGACACATTATATGTTTCATCAAATGCTCAACCCAGTGTCATGGTCAATCTGGTTGTACGTCAGTCGTCATAACTCGTCAGCTTCCCCTGGATGAAACGTGATCATCATATCGGGGTGAGCTTAACGAGCAAGTGGACAGATTACGTACGAAGTAGGTCTTGCACTATGTGGGCCAGAACAACACTGCGTACCCTCTCAATGTGGTGATAATGGCTATTTCCGAAAGTAAAAATTCCACAAGTGGAAACTCTACTGACTGAGCGGATGCCCTTAGGAACGAAGGAGTCTGTCCCGATTTGTGGGCCGTTATTCTCACTTCAAGGCCCTGGCCCTTTAGCTGTTGCTGTGGAGCTGTCAAATTCAAAACCGTTAATGGCACGAGCTAAGCAGCCTAAGCTATGCTATTGCAACCACCAGTCAGATCCTGGGAAAATGTGGGCTTGGGTTAAACCGTGAGACTTTACTCGTTATCCGAAAGACATAGTTCCAACTCTTCATTATGCGCAGGGAACTACTGGACAGTGAACATAAACCCAGTTGGGTTGTCGCTGCTAGAGTCGGTACTTGCGTACTAACTGATAGACTAGCAAGGATTCATGGGAGGAAATATCGAGTCGTCCTTGGGTTATGTCACTTATGCGCAAACGATTCCCTACTTACGGCATTTTGACCCGGACCATTCACTATCTGACCTGCTATAATGCTATAAAATGGTTGTACATACCTATTTTGACTCGATCGGACCATGAGCCGTCTCTGTGGTTCAGTAGCACGATGTTAGAGTTTCCTACCGACAGAGTTTCCAGGTGCGACGGAAAGAAGGTTGCTGTTTACGAGGTCTGATTAATGAATGCTTGCCACAACCCGTAGCACAGACTTGACAATCGCGATGAAAAAAGTCAGTTAGAGAGACGGAAAACTTATGTGCCCCCTTAGCGAATTATAACTAACTCAGCTTATAGGTTATGGACCTGAAAATTTTCGGACTCGAAACTCTCTATTGACCTACACGGTCTGGTCTCTGTCGATCAATGTTAGTCCGACGCCGGTTCGTTCCGTCTCTGGACCGTTTTCGACCTCTCCCTTTGGCAGCGCGGATTTAGCATCTGGCTAGCTCGTAGAGTAGGGGAGCTGAAGAAAGAGCCAGTGCAGACTAGGACATACGCTCTCCCTTTCTGGGATCAACAGAGATATCCAGAACTGCATAGCTGCATCTCAACCGTCGTTCCAAACCAATAGTGATACAACCTTCGGCCCAGAACCGCGGATCCCATGAAATGCTTCGTGTACCATATATCACAGTTTGAACCCCGGAGCTAAGAGCAAGGGTTCTCATCACTATACATTTCGTACAAGATCTACGTTTCTGCGTACCTTATTTCGAATTGTCCTCTTGTTTTGCCTCCCACTCCCTGGATCATATCAGGTTCTATGATATATCTCCGGAAAAGCATGAGCCTCCTTTCGTTTGATCGATTTCCTTGCATATCTTAAAAGAGGGACGAGATCCCGATTTAGTCGTACATCGTTGCACGGTTGTCGACTTTCTTTTGTTTCTGTCTATCAATCCATCCTCCAGCCATCCGACCGTTACCAGAATGTCGGGCTCAACGAGCGGCTATTCTGCCGCATATCTCAATGAGAATAAAAGCGCAAACATCCTGGCGCCGATGTGGACTCTGACTATGATCACGACAACCATTGTTATTGCTCGAATCTACATTCGAGTGAAAATAGTGAAGAATGTCGGGTTGGATGACTGGACTATTATAGCTGGAATGGTAAGATTATCACTGTTGCTGAGCTGGCTATCGGTGGTTGTCTAATCTTTACAGATCTTTGGCCTCGCTTATCTAGGCCTCACCACCGCGAATGTCATCGTCGGTTATGGAAGACATGCCGTCACACTGGATCTCCCTCACCTCGAAAAAGCCATTTTGCTCAACACAGTCGGCTTTCTTTTCGGCATTCTTTCCTTCACGATTCCCAAGATTGCCGTGGCTATCATGCTGATTCGGATTCTCAATCCCAGTAAAATTCAGAAATACTTTGTCATCGGGCTGGTGAGTTTTGCTGCCTGCGTGGCAGTTACCTGTATCATTCTTCTATTCACCGAGTGCAACCCCCCAGCATCTCAATGGGACAAGTCGATACCTAATGCTACATGCCGTGATCCCTGGATGTTGATTGACTTTGCTGTTTTTACCGGAGGTATGTGTTCGCATCCGGGAGACATCCGGGAGATTAGAATGAACCGAGCTGATGGAAATGTGATAGCGCTTTCAGCATTTGTTGATCTCTACCTCTCAGTCTATCCTGCTGTTGTCCTTTGGAAATTGAACATGTCTGTGAAAAAGCGACTTGCTTTGATGTGTGCTCTAGGTCTTGGTTCGATGTAAGTGTTGAAATGAATTCTTTGGCTCACATTACTGAGCATTGATTACTGACAACAATTTTCAACAGTGCTGCAGCCATGGCCGTCATCAAGTGTACACAGTTGAAGGGTCTTGCTGACACGGCCGATTATACCTGTAAGTCACAATATGGGATGCATTCCGTTCAAAACATAAGATACTAATTTCCCCACCTCTAGTCGGCACATGGGAGCTCGTCATTTGGACAAAGTAAGTTGATTGCACTGTCTCAACATGTAATATTGTGCTAAACATCATGACTCCTCAGCATCGAAGCAGACGTCGTCGTCATCGCATCGTGCATTCCCACTCTTCAGCCTCTACTTGAGTACATCCTCCGCAAGAGCAGAGGTACAAGCTACAACAACAAATACTTCAACCGACTCGAGAAAGACAGCAGCGGCATGAACAACTCGCAGTCCATCGAAATGCGTGCACACCGCAACAACCGAAGCAAGCAGCACAGCATCTCCATCACCAACATTGAACGAGGAGACGGCAGCCAGGAGAGCATCCTTCCGCCAGGAGACGGCCAGAACCAGATTCGTCGCACTGACAATGTGACTATCAACTATGAGTCTCGAACAGAGGAACCGGCGAAGACGAGGGCTTGGTAATGGGTTTGGGCCTGACAAGTCCAGTGAATGGGGCTCGGAAATCTGTATACGGTGGTCACGTTCGGCTTGGTGTTGGCGAATGGTTATATACGAAAAGATATCTTTATGTACATTTATTTATTATACATTCCTTTTGTCTTGCAGGAGTCGGTTCTTTCCAAGGCCGCTGGCCATACAATGATATGTCACCCATTCATTCTTTCCTGTCTGATCTATTAGTGTATACGGGCATGAATACACAATTCAAATTCACAAGCATAAATCTGAAGCGATCAATTCCAATGATCGGACTTCTTCCGGACCGGCAACGTCTTGATCGGCCCGGTTGATATCTTGCCGAATTGAGCAATAATGCCCCTCAATCGGACAATCTCCGGATTCTTTTCCAAGCCTTTAAAGAGACAATGCTTCTCCAAGTCCGTATATTTTTCTATTATCTTTTGTAAATCTATTGAACTTTCAAGACGAGTCCTATGTTTGGATATTCTTTTATTATCAACTTCGTAAAAACAGACACAACCGGCTACAATCATGGTCCAACCCCCGCGCGTGCCTCCTGCAGGTATATGGGCGCCAGCAGTCACAGCCTTTAACAGCGAAGATGATACAATCGACTATGAGTCAGCAAGGAGATACTACGCCTATTTATCTCGCAGTGGCTTAGTAGGCTTGGTGATTCTGGGAACCAATGCAGAAACCTTCCTCTTGACTCGACAAGAGCGAGCTCAACTTATAAAGACTGCTCGTGAAGCTGTAGGACCTGACTATCCCATTATGGCTGGCGTGGGTGGACATTCTACCAAACAGGTAAACCGCATCTCCTAGAATGAAATAGGGGCCTTGGGCTGATGTTGAGCAGGTCCTGGAATTTAGTCAAGATGCCTACAACGCTGGCGCCAACTACCTCCTGGTCCTACCACCAGCCTACTTTGGCAAACAGACCACCGCAGCCGTCATCAAACGCTTCTTTGCAGACGTAGCTCGCGAAGCTCCCTTGCCCGTGGTGCTCTACAACTTCCCCGGAGTCACCAACGGCGTTGACATGGACTCCGAGCTCATAACCGACATCGTCAATGCATCAGCCGCCAATTCTGCAGACGGCACCAGTAACGTCGTCGGCGTAAAGCTGACATGTGCACAAGTCGGAAAAATCACCAGACTAGCAGGCACATATGGCCCGGATAAGTTCTCTGTATACGGCGGTCAATCCGATTTCCTTCTCGGTGGGTTATCTGTTGGTTCAGCGGGCTGCATCGCTGCATTTGCAAATGTATTTCCCAAGACGATATCGCACATCTACAAGCTGTATAAGGAAGGGAAATACGCTGAAGCGTTGGCGTTACATCAGAAGGCTGCATTGGCTGAATCGCCTAGCAAAAGCGGCATTGCGACGACAAAATATGCAGTAGCAATATATTCTGCGCCAAAGGCAGGAATCGAAAATGCAGAGGAGAAGTTTTTGCCGCGGACGCCGTATGAGCCACCTACTGAGGCGACGAAGCAGCTTGTGAAGAAGGTCATGGCCGAGTTGGCGGTGATTGAGGATACGCTCTGAGTTGTCTTAATGTAAATAGGTGAGACCTACCATAGCAAGTAGATTGAATTGCGCATATATTGTAAAGGCAAGAAGGAATGGATCATGGAAAGAAATCTATGATGTTTGAGCCTAATGACTTTGTAGCCAGCTGTAGAAGGGGATGGATAATGGAGCATGTGCTTATATCCGTGGATGATCAACAACCAAAATCTTCCCCGCATCAAGCTTCCGCAGTTTTTCTTTCCTTTTCGTACATCACGAATCAAACAACAACCACCTTACCGCCATCTTCTTGCTAAGACTGTAACGGAAATAAACTTTATTTCGAGAGGCAATTGCGACTTCAACATGAACACAGAATATACACCTCCACCCCTCCCCCCTCCCTTCGCACACACAACCCCTCCACCAACCCTCCTTGCCCAAGGCGCCGAAGCACGACTATACAAAACCACCTTCCTGACCCCCAACACACCAGCCGCCCTCAAAATCCGACCTACAAAACCCTATCGCCACGAACTCCTTGACCGACGTCTAACCCGTCAACGCGTACTACACGAAGCAAGATGTTTAATGAAACTGGTGCGTGAAGGTGTCAGTGTCCCCGCTGTACTGGCTCTGGACTGGGATCCCGCTGCGCCCGCCGATGGGACGAGGTCTGTTGGCGCGTGGCTGCTTATGGAGTGGATTGATGGGTTGGCTGTGAAGCATATCTTGGAGAGGTGGGAGAAGTGGATGAAGAAATCGATCAATAACCCCACTGATGGTTTCAATAAAGAAGAGGAAGAGGCCAAAGTGAAGGAATTGATGAAGAAAATTGGTCGCACTGTGGGAAGTATGCACAAGGTTGGCGTTGTGCATGGCGATCTTACAACGAGTAATATGATTCTGAGACCGGTTGATCCTATGCCATCAGGTATCACGGAGTCGCCGTCGGTGACGGGGGATATTGTGCTTATTGACTTTGGTCTTGCGAGTACGAGCTCTGCTGAGGAAGATCGTGCGGTTGATCTATATGTCTTAGAGCGAGCGTTTGGAAGCACGCATCCGATGACGGAGGATTTCTTTTCTGAAATTCTAGATGGCTACGCGGAGAGTTTCAAGGGCGCAAAGTTGGTCCTTAGGAAATTGGAGGATGTGCGGATGCGCGGCCGAAAGCGAAGCATGCTTGGTTAAACAAGGTCTGATGAAATTACAAATACGTTAATTGCTCATATGCTCTGAAACATGCTTGTGTATGAATCAAGAGAAACCGCCAAACGCCTCGCTAGGACTATATGCAGAAGAAAAGAACTTTCAGAAGGGTACTTATGATCGGTCATCTGTCCGGATACAGCTTCCAACTTCGGCAAGTGCAAAATATCCTTTATTCTCGATGACACCTCGGTCTTTCACCACGGCCGTGTACTTGACCACCCACTGGGGCTCGATTTCTCCCTGCAGATCCACAGCACCAGGCGTGGATGCCAGAACCCCGGCACTGTCCTTGCCTGATCCTAACAGTTCTCGTGTTGTGCCCGGAGGTAAGATATTGGTGCAGTCATTATGTGTGAGGAGTCGAATCTTCTCCTGCTTGGCATAAAGAATGAGTGACTTCGGAACGACACAGCAATCCTTGACATTAATCTGATCAACCGATGGCCTAACCGTCGTCTGCTGAATGAATCTAGCCAATCGCTCAGTCCCAAACTCCGCGACACCGAGTTGCGCAATCTTTCCATTCTCTGCCAGCGTCTCAAGAGCATGCCAAGTCTTCACCATGCTCTCAAAATCATCTGCTTGTTCTGTACTGTCACTCCCGGCTTTGCTTTCACTGCCTGTTCGCGAACCTGCTTCGTCGTCATCTGCTTCTGTTTCTTCATCCTCTGCGTCAAAGGATACCCCTGGAAAAGAGACAATCAATAGATCGATAGATTCAACGTGCAGTTCCTTGAGAACCAAATCAATTGCATCCCGTGTATGTGCCTGTCTTCGCGATGCTGGGATTCCAGGGAGGTAGAATAATTTGACCGTAATATCGTACTGATCCCGTTCCTCCGACAGTCCGGAGAGCGCAAAGTCAGTCGCGGGCACGTAAAGTGTATCGCCCTCTTGTGCCGTCCATGATGTTGTATTTGTTCCGTTTGATTGCTCGTCCTGTGGCGACAAGGTTTGTTGCGCGGCTTGAAAGTTGGATCTGAGAGAGTTGATTAATTCGACGTTGGATTTTTCGGCTTGGAAGCGGACCACCGAGGGGCCGGTGGTCATTATATTTCTAAGATGGCTGTCAGTATGGCTGTGAAATTGTAGACGAACTTGTGACGGCGCGGGGTCAGGGACTTACCCGGTTGATAGTATGAGCTTCATGGTGGCTCTGTCGCAAAGCAAAGAGAATATGCTTAATTGCTAGTGATTGATATTATGTCTGCTCTTTAACAGTTGAAGTGAATAGAGAAGAACAAGTCGTCAACTGGTGCAATGGTTATTGAGATTCGAAAGAAGTTGAAGCGGGGCAGTTGTAGATAGCAAGTCGTGATTTTTGCGGCAACTACGGAGTCGCAGAAGAAAAGTCACGGAAACCGCCAATCGCGGACATGATTAATAATTCCATTTGAGAAGTCATTTCAAGGCTTTGAAAGCAAATTCTGCGCTCTTCCTTCAGTGTCATGATGTGTACGTCGAGAATCCACCGGTTATCGAGTAACTGGGATTCGCCAGTCTGCTATGGAGGTTCTGATATACGTAAAACATTATTTAACTTGTAATTGATCTTATTTCATGATTATACATCTATAAAATCTATCAAATGTATCATCCCAGTCACTCTCATACATAGAGCTGAACAGGCAATGTGATTGGCTGTGGATCTTTCCGTCACTCAAGCAGCTGCGGCCGACTGACGCAACCACGACAATCCTCCAACACATCCTCTCCTTCTTCTTATACTCTTCCCACCACAGCTCACTCGCTGGACGGAGCTTTTTATATCCTACAGAGAATGGTCTAATATCCGTCCAGCTACCTCAGCCTGCCGTTCACCATTTTGAATCTGCATGTCTCTCACTGTCCTCAGCGGAACGACGAAAACGACAGGGTAATGTGTCGTGCGACAACGAGCTTGCGATGATCAACTACACATTTGCTCGCTGAAGTAGACGATATAATTTGCATACGACCTATAACAGCCATACACGCGCCTTCGATTTAGCATAATAACAGCTGCTGGAACACATCTGCAAAGTCGGGAAGATGGCGTGGTACTCTCTGCTCCCGGACTCAATGAGTACATGGGAAACATGGATTATCAGACTATTCGTATGTTCCTCAAGCCTTGAAATCTCAGGATTACCTCTGAACGTAATGAATGATCTGACTTGTGCATAAATTCTAGATCTTCCTCGGCATCCTAACGATCGGACCGTGGGCAGGTCTCGTCATATTCGACATTGTATATTACTTCGCTCGCGTAATCGCATACGAATTCCCTTTCTTCGGAGGACGAGCGAACGGCGAGCGCAAACCACGCGCGCCGACATTGACAGAACGGCCGAGTGGGCGACGGCGAGCTTTTAGTCTGCGAGGAGAGGAACTGGCCTGTGAAGGAAGTCGGACAACCACATTGGAGAAGGAAATGATGAGGAGGCTTGTGCAGACTGAGAATGAAAAGACCTAGGCTGAATGCTCTGCCATAGTATCAGTAATCTATGCTGGTATCTCGCCGTTGATGAAGATTGAAGATGGTCCCAAGGTTTACTGGAGAATAATGCTCATATTAGAGCATAATGTCGGAGTATTTGCCAGCCATTCACCATTTGCAATCTATACGAGTATTTCAATGTTCTTTTTCGAGAATACTATAGTAATTCTATCTACAAAAGATATATAGTAAAAGATGTAAATACTGATAGCTTATCTTCTTCCAGATAAGCCGGCTCCACCTGCCTCATCCGGTAAGAGCGGTGGTGGTTGCCCTTTGTGAAAATGCGGAGGCGGGCGACTATAAACACCTTCCAAGGTTAGCTTCCTGGCTTCTTCATTCTCACTCGCGTGATCTGTCCTTTTCTTTTCTCTTCTCTACTCTGTTGGGTTGTCGAGTTTGCCTAGCAGCTGTCTTCAAGTGACATTCAAGCGGCTAGCTGCGTTCACGGCTTCTTTGTTGCAATTTGCCCTTGTAAACTCGTGTGCGACACAGCTTCTCCGACATAACCCTCTCAATTCCTGCCTGGACGAAAATCTGCTCGACTGCTGCCAGCCATGGAGCAGCCAGAATCTCACGTCCAGATAGGCAAAAAGTTGCTCGAGACACTCCATTCGCTCATTGGGCACTTTCCCGAAAATGCGCAGAGCAACATAGACAAGCTCAAAAAGATGATTGAGTCGCCTAAACAATCGCAGCTGCTGATCTCTGTCCTCTTGGGATTGGGATTCCTTTTTCAAGTTTTTCTCAAATTCGTGCGTCTATTCTATATCTATGCTTGATCTGATATGAACACTGACATGCACTAGCGACAAGTGAAAACTCACAAAAAGTCTCGATTCCTCGAATCGCCTGGCTTCCCATTACCGGAGAGCTTGCATGAATTTGACTGGGCTACGAAGGAGCCCTTGCAACTTAGGCCATTCAAGCCAAAGTATCATCTCACAATGGGTTCGTGATTACAGATATGAGCTTCCAGCCAATACTGACGGATATACAGCTCTCGAAAACTTGGACCCCTCTGAACTGATTCTCATGGACAAAACGTACAAAGAGCGCATACTTTATCGCCGAAAGATCCTCAAGGAACATCGCGAGACCGTAATCGCAATGCATGACGAGTCTGACCCGCGCGTGATCGCCGCTGTGAAGGAATTCTATCGCTACATCATGTCGACCTACCTGCCTGTGCGCTATCCGACAATGTTTCGTCTCCATGAAACTGCCTTCGAGACCGGCAAGGCTTACATGCTTGAGAACCTCGTCTTCAACGAGCTGTACCCATCCGAAGTCACCGAACTTACATCGCCAATGCGTGCCCTTGAAATTCTCTACAAGACTGTAGACGAGGATTACCTCATCCTTTTACCTGATAAATCAGACGATGGTGATACAAAAGACGCCAAATACCGACTCGTAGCATACGAAACATGCTACCCTGCAGGCTTCAATCCGCGGAAGAAACTCGGAAAACTTCTCGCCGACATCCATGGTCCAGTTCCAGGTTACCACGAGAAGCTCGAAAAGAGCATGGACCGACATTTTGCAAATGTTGAAGTTGGCAAATATGTGAAACGGGTTAATTGGAGCATTTCTACGAATACGGAGTTGTTTGCTGCTTTTGGTGGGTTGCATAGCTCTGTGAATGAGACGCAGGTTGAGGAGAAGATTAAGGAGGGGACATTGGATGTTGATTCGGTATGTCATTACATTTCAAGACTTTTTAAATGTTGAAAAAGAAGAGAATATACTGACTTGATAGACCCTCTTGCGGTCCGAGCGTCAAACACTTCATCGCTTGCCAACTTCCCGTGCTATGGTGTTTGGTTTCCATACATACACATACCCAATCAAGAAGATCAAAGAAGAAGGCTTGGGCGAGGATCTTGCCACGGCTATCGATGGGCTGAAAGAAGGAACCGTCCCAAAGATATTCGGGTACAAGCGAGGTCCCGTCTGGGGAGATGCAGTCAAGGCATATTTACGGAGTTAGATCCGTTTTCTATAGACGATTTTGTTCACTTTTAGATACAAATGATTGGATAGACTTTTGCATATGCATATATCATCCTTACAACCTCTCCAGCACCTTGATAAGGTCCGCCGTAACACCCATAGCCGTCACATCACCGCCGGCACCAGCACCCTGGACAATCAACGGGTTACTTCCGTACCGCTTCGTATAGAAGCTAATAATATTATCACTTCCCTTCAACCCGGCAATTGCGCTGTCTTTCGGAAACTGCTGCAATCCAACCTTGACCTCCTTCTTAACAACATCCACACTGCCAACGTATCGCACAACCTTACCCGCCTTTTCAGCCTCCTCCTTGAGCGCAGCCATCTGGCCATCAAACTCGGGTAGACGGTTCATAAATTCCTTCACACCTTCGGAGGTACCAGGCAACGAAGCAAGTTCCGCCGGGATGAGGGACTCAATAGGGAACGAATCGGGACTCTGAACTTCCAAACCGGCAATACGCGCCAAGATGGTGAGTTTGCGTGCAACATCCATTCCATTAAGATCATCGCGAGGATCAGGTTCAGTATAACCGAGTTCCTTGGCTTGGCTGACTACATCGCTCCATTTTGCGGACGGTCCGGATGCAGAGACGGGTGCAAAGGTGTTGAACAAGAAGGACAAAGTGCCTGAGAACACGCCCTCGATGCGTGTGACTTCGTCGCCTGTAGCGACTAGATCGCGTAAGGTAGAAAGAACGGGGAGACCGGCGCCGACGGTACTTTCGTGGTAGACGAGTGCTTTACCTGCTGCGGCGGAGGCAAAGATGTCTTTCCATAGGGACAAGTCGGACGAAAAGCCCTTTTTGTTGGGTGTAACGATTGAGATGCCCGCTTTGAGAAAGTCGGGGTATGAGCTGGCCAGTTTTGGGTCGGAGGTATTGTCGACGAGCACCGAGCGGCCGGGGGCAGAGGAGAGGTAGGAAATGACTTCGGCAGGGCTCAAGGAGCCGGATGTAGTGATTGAGGGTGCTGAGGAGGCGGTTGCCCAGTCTGCAGCTGGGATGGCGGGGAAGTAAGAGGGGGTTGGCGCGAGGAGGGTTTGGGATGAGCGCGCGAGGAGGATGAGGGAAGGGGCGTTGGGGAGTTTGGAGAGTTGTTGGAGGAAGGCAGTTCCGACACCGCCGACGCCTGTTGAAGTTAGCAGAATGTAATCATGATATTTGACGTTGACTTACCGATAACTCCTAGGTAGATCTGTTTGGATGCCATTTTGATATGCGTGAGTCAATGGAAGGGTATTTAGAGCCTGCTATGCGAAAAGAAGAGACTGATTAGTTCAGATCCTCCGCAACTTAGGTGAATATGATAATTCCCTCTGTAACTATTCAGAGAACCCAATTTCGAGACTTACAGACAACTTCAATGATCAATTGACAAACTGACTGCGATGCCTGAACGTGGGGAGGGGAAGACGAAATATATCCTCAAAAAAGTATATCGTTGTTATGATTGGTCAGATTGGCCGAGCTCCATCCAATGGACCCACTAATGCGGGACAGTCTCTGATTGGCTGAAGCTCTTTATCGATAATCTCAACTTCAGTCGCCATCTCGAACTTCATCTTTTTACATTATTCCGAAGCTGGCTCGTAAGGATACAATCTATGCAGATCATTCATTGATATAGGAATATGGCTTCCAAAGACGCCTCGTTGTATGGCATCCAACGCCCAAAACAGGGCCCCAGCCAAAAAGACATTACCTCCTCCACACTCGCCTTCACATCGCATCTCTCATCCCTGATATCCAAAGACGCCGCCTCCCGACCATCCTCTTCCTCGAAACCTACAGAAAGTAATGACTACAAATTTGCACGAGGACGTGCCCGACCATCCAAAAGCGGCAAACCAGATTTGTTTGCGGTTCACAACAAAGGAGCCCTCAAGCGCGCCGCGAAAGACGAAGCAGCCGGCGAAGAATACGATGTGCACGGAAGCAGAAATTCGAAACAGATACACCAAAGCAGCGATACTATCGGCACAGTCGATGCGATCACACTACAAAGATCGAAAAGGCGCATGGAAGAGAAAGCTGATTTATATGAGAATTTGAGGAAAGGTCATCATCTCGCGGATGGGGGTAGTTCTGATGAGGAGGAAGCTGAAGGTGGGGATGAGTATATGTCGAGATTGAGACGGAAGGAGAGGAATGCGCTTGTTGATTTTGATCGGAAATGGGCGGAGGATGAGGAGAAGAATGTAGATATTCAAGAGGACGAAGAAGACGAGGACGGAGTTGGACCGCTAGTCGATTATGAGGATGAGTTCGGCCGTTCGCGACGCGGGACAAGAGCCGAAGCAGCACAGGCAGCGCGACTCAGACGACAGACACAAGGAGCAGCAGCGGTCGATGAAGAAGATCGCTCACGACCATCGCGGCCCTCGAATTTGATATATGGTGAGACTGTGCAAACGCATGCGTTTAATCCGGATGCCGCGATAGCGTTGCAAATGGCGTATTTAGCTTCTAAGCGAGATCGATCCGCGACTCCGCCTGAGAGTTTACACTATGACGCAGAGGCTGAAGTGCGGACGCGAGGGACGGGGTTCTATAAGTTCTCCAAAGATGCGAAAGAGCGTGAACAAGAAATGCATGATCTGCTTAATGTTCGGCAAGAGACGGAAAAGGAAAGAGAGGAGCGTGGTCGGCGCAAGGCTGAGCGGGAGCGTTTAAAGGATGAGAGAAGGGCGAAAATTAGGGAGTTGAGAGGGAAACGGCAGGCGGATAAGTTTTTGGATGGGTTGGGAGTTCCTGTATAGATGAAAAGGGGTTATGAAGATTATGATAATGATAATGATATTCTTGTACAATAGAGCTACGTTGTTTATCAGTTACGTAGTGGAGGGAAAACCTTGAAGAAGCAACGCGCTTTGTAATGAAATATACCAAGACGAATATCACTTTTCTTATATCAACGAGAAACTTTGAACTTAAACTGATCCTTCCGATCAAGATAGACAACCTGATCCGTCAGCCCGGCCTTTTCAACCTCAGCTTTAAAGTCATCCAATGGACTTGCAAAGACATCATAGTCGTCGTAATGTATCGGGATAGTCAAGTCCGGTTTAATCAGCTGGATTAGTTGTAAGCCCTGCTTAGCATCCATTGTTACCATGACTGTCATGGGTGACAAGGACGGGGAGGGGATTGTTGTGCCACCGAGGTGGATGAGCATCAGGTCGATGTTCTGACCTGCGTATCGCTCAGGAATTTGTTTCAGCTCGTCGACGAGAAGGGTGTCGCCGGAGATGTAGATCCGGTAGCCGACTTTGAAGTCTGAAGAAGACGTGGAATGGCCGAGTTCGACCATCCATCCGTTTGTTGGTGGGACCTGTAGGAATCAGTACTCACAATGTTCATAGTTTGGGTGTATACATACCGCTTGAAGGAGATCATTCAATATCTGAAGCGGTTTGGTAGGAACGTGTTTTCCCGGCATTCCTGTGACACGAATCTGCGGCTTTTTGTCATTGCCGCTACTCGTGCTACTGCTGATATCAACAATCATCTGCTCAAAAAAGTCTAGCGCATGGATATTCGAGAACGAGTCCTGTGCACCCTTTGAAATAAGATGATCTTTTGCATGTGGAGTGGTGATGATGGGCAAATCCCGACGTAGAGACGCTTCAACTGATTGATCAAAGTGGTCTCTGTACTCACGTCAGTAGGACATTCAAAGACAGTGGTGAGATTCGTACCCATGATAATGAGAGAGCAAGACCATGTCAATCCGAGGTAGATCATGTAGGTCTACTGCCGGATTGGTTCGGCGGACGGCAGACACGCCGGGTCCTAGGTGCACATGATCACCGGCATGAAGGAAGTTTGGCTGTATGTATATCAGAAGTAGTTATTCAAAGAGAGAACTGAGACTTGCATCAGTCATGATCCGAATGCCCGCCCATTCTCTGCCATCAAGGTAACAATCAGCGTCTGCTTCGATTCAAAGGAATAAGGCCTACTAACAAGATTGTCGTCGCTGTCCCGACAAAATACAGGGATGCATTTTCCGTGCCATCAGTCCCGCGTGGATGAACTTTTACCTCCTTTGCATCTGGGAGGCTGTCAGGCAAGGATCTGCCGGACGATAAGTCACGTGTTGGAGGTTGTACCTGTTTGGGGTCGAGGGTGAGGCGATGAATATCCATGTTGTTGGTGTGACAGCCGAAATAACTAAGTGGTTGCTCCTAGTCAGTGTACAACAGAAAATGAATCAATTGATATCAAGCGAATCTGAAGTTGACGAAGGTTCTCTCGTTCGTACACATGACGTCATACCCCTAAATCGATCATACTTCCTTACTCGATAAAAAGTATAGAATTAATGGTAGAGTGAGATGCATCATTCTGTATATCTAGTGTATCTAGGTGGTAGGTAGTGTATGCTGATGCTCTGGTGATAGAGGCTTTCTCCTCTTGGCTAGGGTTGTACTCGTTGTAACCCTAATTTGTCGACTTTGTGGTTGTTTAGGCCATTATACACGATAACTTTGACGGCAGCTAAATGAATCTCGATCTTCCGAAATTAACAAACCTGTACATAAGTACGATCGAGGATTCCATACTACACATGATGGGCAATGCGTTGACTTGCATCGGAGAGTACATTAACACTACCACTCACCCGAAACTCGCATGGGATTACATACTCGCATTAATCAAGAACAAGCTTTTGTAATTTTGTCATGCGAGCGGAAAGGAATTTAAAGATATTACCTTACTAAATCGGTCTAGCTCTGTCCAGGGCGAGAGATAAGCACCCAGGCACCAGCACTTCTCCACCAGCATACGACCTCAATTTATTTGAATTCGCGTATTTCAGATAATCCTCGTGACTTTTCATTGACTACACTTAAAATCTTATTTCCATACTCTTTCGAATCGGAGTCCGGTGTACTCCGTCATACAGCTTATCACAAGGTATCACAACAGCCTTGCCACTTCACCGAGGGATCACGAATACGATGCTAGGCTTGCTAGCTCCTTCGAGTCCGCTGCATGCATCCTTTTGATGGAACATGGCGACGGTTGACCACACGGCCGATGCGCCTCAATGCTTATTAGCCGGGCCTAAACAGCTGGGGTGTTGATCATCGAGTCCACTCCATCCAGTGCCCTTGTCCAGCCTGCTTATCTCGGCAGGGATCGCCCTTTAGCTGAACCTCGTAATTTTGCGGTCTTGTTCCATCCAATTTTATTCTCCATCCTATCCGGCTCAGGAATCTTGCTCCACCGCTACACTATGTACCATCATACCTTGTCGTCGCAATTAATACCTGCTGTTTATGGCTAAATCGCCGTTGGTTAGCTACAAAGACTAATCTGCAGCCAATCAATGAAATTTGTTTCATTGATACCTAGAGCTCTAGGCAAAACATAAATATGAGGCGCTGGGCTCGCTCTTCCCGATCTTTCCTTTTCTCCAAAACTAGTCCGGCCGACTAACCCTTGCTCAGACTGTTAAAACATCAAAATGTTTGTACAGTCCGTGATCTCAGCGACACTGGTCGCTACAGGTCTTCTCGCTGAGAGCGTGTTGGCCGGAGGATACCATGTGCCCATCCCGGCTAAAGCTCAACGACGATATGAGGACCATTATGGTGCAATGCTCGGAAAGCGGACGAGCTCTGCTTCTTCAAATTCAACCCAGGGTTTCCGATACTTGACCAAGGAGACAAAGCGTGAGTATCGTTCATAGTATAGTCATAAACAAATATGTACTTACGAGATTATTCAGCATACCGCGTCAAAAGTCTGCCCGACGTCAACTTCGACCTTGGTGAAATGTACTCTGGTCTCGTTCCCATTGACTCCAACGATACTTCTCGTCAATTATTTTTCATTTTCCAGCCCACCATCGGCGAACCCGTGGACGAAATTACTATCTGGCTGAATGGTGGACCAGGCTGCAGTTCCATGGAAGCCTTCATCCAGGAGAATGGTCGATTCCTTTGGGAGGCGGGTACTTACCTGCCTGTCGAGAACCCTTACAGCTGGGTCAATTTGACCAATATGCTCTGGGTTGACCAGCCTGTTGGCACTGGATTCTCCACCGGTACACCCACTGCTACTTCCCAGGAAGAGATTGCACAGGACTTCATTAAGTTCTTCAAGAACTTTCAAAAGTTGTTCGGAATTAAAAAGTACAAGATTTACGTCACCGGTGAGAGTTATGCCGGTCGTTATGTGCCTTACATCTCCGATGCTATGATCAACGCGAACGATACCGACTACTACGACTTAAACGGCGCCCTTGTGTATGACCCTGTCATTGGCGCTTTTGACTCCGTGCAGATGCAAGTGCCAGCCTATCCGTTGCTCGCCGAGAACAATAACATGCTCAACTTTGACTCCAATACGTTGGCCGAACTTGAGAAAATCCACACGTCCTGCGGGTTTGACAAGTACATTGAGAAATACCTCACCTTCCCAGCATCTGGCGTCCAGCCACCCATGAAATACAGCGAAGAGTGCGATGTGTTTGACGCAGCGCTGACATACGCATTGGCCATCAACCCATGCTGGAACATTTACGAGATCAACGCCGTCTGCCCTCTTCAATGGGACATTCTCGGTTTCCCCACTGTGTTGGATTATATGCCAGCAGGCGCACAAATCTATTTCCAGCGTAAGGACGTCGTCAAGGCTCTGCACGCCCCGACACACATCACATGGACCGAATGTTCTTCCGAGCCCGTGTTCATTGGTAGCGGCGGCCCAGAGTCTGAGGGTGATTTGTCTGCGGATCCGATCCAGTCCGTCCTCCCCAAGGTCATTGAACACACTAACCGTGTCCTGGTCGGTAATGGAGACTATGACTTTATCATTATGACTAACGGTACTCTTCTGTCGATTCAAAACATGACCTGGAACGGCCAGCTGGGATTCTCCGAGAAACCCAGCACACCCATCAACATCACCTTGGTGGATTTGCAGTACGCAGATGTTTTCGCAGAGAATGGCATGGGTGGTGTCGATGGTGGACAGGGTATCATGGGTATTCAGCATTATGAGCGTGGGTTGATGTTTGTCGAGACTTATATGTCTGGTCACATGCAGCCCGAGTACCAGCCCAGGTCGTCTTATCGCCATTTGCAGTGGTTGTTGGGACGTATTGATGAGATCTAATAGTCTTAATGGACTTGTATACTGCTGTACATATACAATTATCATGTACAAATTTCATATATATATAGCTATGTAATATTTTTTTGGACTATCACATAAAATAAGGGTTAGTTAGGGTTAAAGCGAATTCATCATTTAGGGTTGGTGCGTTCCTTCCCCCGATTGAAACCTTGGGCGATGGGGCCGCGAGATGGAAACTACTCATAATACATCCATCGTGCCAGGAACTTTACCACTTCACATTCGACAAGAAAGTATCGTCTAGCTATATATGCGTACCTTGAACCTCTAGCATAGGCGCAACCATCGAGTCATATAGAACTGATATATCAATTCAATGTTCGTAGGATCGGCGACTACATGGATACTCATCGATTAGTTCTTCAATTGATACAATCACCATAACACAATATTTACGCCTAATTCACTCTTCATGGATCATTTTCCATCAACAAAATCCTGCATGTCCCGATAATATCTTTCGGTCCATACCAACTTGCGAATCCACATCTCTCGCTGCTTTATCCTCCTCAAAATCTGCCCGGATGCGCGCCGCAACCGCATCATCGAATTCCCTTTCTTCGGAGGACGAGCGAACGGCGAATTAGTGCTATCAGAGTACATACACGATGTTTCAAACTCCAATTTATCTCGACACTTTGGCGTGACATCGAGAACACTCATCAGATATCAAGTTCAAGCATGGCTTTTACTCTCTCCTGTACGCATTTGATAAACGCATATAGCCTTTCCATTCTTGTGAAAAAGTGTAGCTACAGTAGCAGGTGGATACGCAACCCCCCTGATCATATCACTAGATTATTGGATTTCTCTTCAGAAGTGATAGAATGCCTACCTAGGTAGCCACCAAAGCAACCAGCAATGAAACAGCCAACGGACGAATCAGTTCACAATCTCGTCAATCTGTCAGGCGCGGGATATCTGCATATTAGAGAGAGAAAACTTTTTGACAATCCTTCCTCTACTCCTAATCTCGTTAGTCAAACAGCACACAAATCATCATCATATGAGAAGAACTGAGAAACAATGCCAACCTGGTTTCTTGCCTCTGACTTCACCTTCACATCAGAAGGCCCCATCAAACTAGGCACTATTCTTGCACATCCATCACGACCGACATTAATCCTCGCTTCTCTCCCTGACACTGGCATCATCCTCCCAGAAGAGAGCATCATCGTGGAGTCCAACCATTCTCACGAGAACTCCATCTCGCGATCAGGGTCGCTGAATGTTTGGACGAAGTTCCTCGACTTAGTATCGGCATCCGTGAGTACCACAGCCGGCCGTAGCTTCGTTGAGAGCTACAGCGCTGTTGATCATGAAATTCACTCTCTTGCCGGTCCCCTGACGCCCTCGACGGTAGCCGCAATCACTGCGCTCCCGAATGTTAAAGATATATTGATAGCGGACATTTTGGCAAGAAGTCAGTATACATAGTCACCGGCCTCCGTATTACCAAAAGTTCTTTCAAGGTGATGAAAGAGGCGGCAAGCAACGTTAGCGGAGAGATATCAGGCTCAGGTGGTCACCACCTACTGGAGGTACTGTTCCTGTCGAAGTTGGTTCTGGTCTCAGTGGTGCTAGCGAGCGAAAGATTACGTACTCCTACGACACAGCCCCTGGAATCGTTTTTGCCTATCGTCTTTCGATTATTAGAACGAAGCGGGCTGGTATTGAGGTGGTACTATTTAGTGATAAAGGAGCTTTCCTAACCGGCGATGGTGCCAATGCTCAAGCCCCTCTCGTTATAGCTGAGACTATACAGGAGGAGCTTGAGGAGGATTTAGAAGAGCAAATTAGCTTTGAGACATCGAATGTGGGAGAAGATGAATACTGTATCTCATTCTAGAACGCTACTAATTGTGATATTCGAGACGGTATGGTGTCGGGTTAGGTCTCCATTGCAGTTTAGGGCGAAGGAGTACAAGATGAAGGATGTAAGGGAGGCGACGTACTTGTTCGGCCGTGCCAAATTAGGAAATTAGGGCTACAACATTATAGGTGGAGCACCCACATCTCCATAAAGTCTGCCTAGAATGCTGACTTCACTGATTTT
This sequence comes from Talaromyces liani, assembly GCA_022814505.1. NCBI lineage: Eukaryota > Fungi > Ascomycota > Eurotiomycetes > Eurotiales > Trichocomaceae > Talaromyces > Talaromyces liani. The sequence goes on from JAKLNL010000001.1 coordinate 849,172, forward strand.
GCTCGTTTAATTAATCTCTGGCAAAACTGGATCTGAGGTGTAGGTACTACTCGTTTGTCGATATATTAGACATACGACTGGTTGCAGGTTGCATTGTTCACATGGGCACTCGGCAATCATTACAATTCTAGACATTTACCGAATACCCAATTACGAGTTATACCCAATTACGAGTGTATTCCCAGATAAACACCTAGATCCTTGAATATTTAGCCTATACCTCTATTATCTGGGGGGTCATCAAGCATCTGAAAAGTCAAAGCTCATCAATGGTCGTGTTTCACAGCCAATCTGGAAATACCATCAGAAAGCACAAACCAAGACAATATTAAAACCTGAAGATTGTCTATTTCCTTAGTATTCTCCATATTCGTCAGGTGGCCCACATAATTGCGGTTCCTGTATTACTTCTTATATGCTCATACATACATGTGAGTTGCACAAATGTTGCGGCCAATGCTTAGTATTGTCCAGGGACCATTCCTTAGTATTGTTCTTTGCAGCAAACACCCAACAAGAATGGGCCACTCTCAAAACGGTAAAGATTGTTATGAGTTCCGATTCGTATTAGCTGATATTGCTGTAGAAATATGTGATTTATCATTTTTGTATATTATCCTTGAATACCTCTTCTAATATTGTACGCAGTATTTTTTTCATCCCGTTTTGGGTCGTATTTAAGCTTGATATTCTTCTGCTCGCCGCCACCGTTTGACATTTCATCTATATTGTGTCTCCCACCTCTCACATTTACGATGAAGAGAAAAGTGATGCAATGGATTGTTCTACCTCAATTATTGTTGTGATACTCAGCTAGAGAGACACCACCTCCTCCAGGGGTATATAAAGAGCGCAACTTCGCGGATCGTGTAACGGCTATCTCAGCTTTCCTCCTTACTTTCCTCTACTTCAAAATACTCATGTCAAGAAATTCTTTCCTCTCGTTCTTTGCTTGCCATCTTTGCGACAGCTTCGAATCAACCGCTTTAACCGCATGGTCATCTCCATTGCTTTCTCTGAGACCGATTACCTACTTCTTCATCAACCGGTTAAAATCGAAACAGAATGTCATTCGACCCCTACGAGCAGAACATCACTTTGACTGCTGGCGACGGTAGCACCATGGATATTCCCCTTCCTTTTTTCGACGAGTACGTCCAGGAAGGCGTGGTCAGCTGCATCAACTATGGCTGCCAGCTCGGCGCAACCATTGTCACCTTTGTGCTCTTGTGTCTATTGACCAGATCCAAGAAGCGTTCCTCCATCATCTTCTGCTTGAACGTCACTGCCCTGTTGTTGAACATGTTCCGTCTTATCTGCGAGGTCTTGATTTACACCAGCGCCTGGTTTGAGACCTACGCTTATTTCACTGGGGACATCTCTCGCGTGAGTCGAGGTGATTTCGCAAACAGCATTCTGGTTTCAGTCATGGATGCCCTGCTGCAAGTTGTCATGGAAGCTTCGCTCGTCACGCAGACCAAAGTTGTATCCACCAACATGTCGCGCTGGCAGAAGGCTACCATCCTCGCTGTCTCGCTCGGACTTGCTACTTCCAGCATCGGTTTCCGCATGGCTCAGATGGTGTTGGAAAGTATGCTCATCGTCAAAAACATGCCATTCACCGGATACATCTGGCTCCAGAAAGTGAACACTATCTTGACCACGGCCAGCATCATCTACTTCAGCGTGGTCCTCGTTTGCAAGCTTGGATACACCATTTATCGCCGCAAGCAGCTCGGTGTGCATCAATTCAGTCCCATGCAAATCATCTTCATCATGAGCTGCCAGACCATGATTGTGCCTTGCAAGTTCTTCACTTCCTTTCGTATGAGCATTGCTAACATCTACGCAGCGATCTTCTCAATCTTGCAGTTCTCATCCGTCAACATCCATCATATCAACAACGACATCGTTACCTTTGTGGTGGTTTCGTTGCCTGTGACAACCCTATGGGCTGCCACTGCACTGCCTGGTCATGCAGCTGTTCACGATGCCGAGTCTGGTGTTCCTCTCTGGAACAAGCTCTCAACATCGCGACTCAACAGTGTGGATTCCCGAAAGAAGTCAGCATCGACCAGCGAGACCATAACATTTCCCTCTACGGTGAATTTCCAGGGATCGGAGTTGGCCAAGTCTGTTACCATTGGTACTCGCATGGAGGATTCAATCAGCCCTTGATCCTGAATTCCATTCTTCTGTGCTCAAATTTCGTTCTAGAAATACCCCAGATCCTGTTTTCCTGAGTTTTCTTCATGGAGTCTGTATTCAATGTCTGCAGGTCAGGATTGATTGATGCGATTCGATGGCTGATACTGTTAATAGCGGCCAAGACTAGTATTGAATAGATAACTTTAATCAATCAAGTTCGGTGATTCAAAGACAAAGTAATTTATGTCCAGCCTATCTAGGTAAATGAAATAAGAATGAAGTTCAGTCCTGACTCATGGCGAGATTGATCCAAAGACGCCAAGCTCATGGCAGCCTTAAGATTCAGGCATCCGGTCAGGCAGCGGGGAAAGCTCTCTCTCGCATGTCAACAACCGCGCCTTCTCCAATTCATCCTCGTACAACTCCTGCCTCTCTTGCAATATGGCGGCTGTGCCGCAATCAACGTTAACATGGCTTTGGAACGTGCTTACCAAGGTATTTTGCAATTCACCCGGCTACTTTACGACTAATCTGACCTTCACAGAACCATTATGACCCCAAACAGACCTACCGTGACCCCAATCGCACTTACCATGACGTCGCTCGAGCGCTGGCGCAGTACCCTTCCTTTGGGCCACGGACAGATGTATACAGTGAGTATATAGAATAGGAGATCTTCGATATGTTCACTTGCTGAATAATTGTCTAGCATACGAAAATGGCACGCCGTCGCTTCTCCTTCACCTCGTCGGTACCTTACCGGTCTCCTTCCGCGGCAACTCATATAATATCCCGATAGACACTTGGATACCAAGCACGTACCCTCTCGAAGCCCCAATCGTTTATGTTACTCCGACACCAGATATGGTAGTCCGATCTGGTCAGCATGTTACCCTGGAAGGACGGGTATATCATCACTATCTGGCGCATTGGCATGAAACATGGGATGTGAGTAGCATCGACGTTGCGCGTTGTTATAGACAGGATGCTAATCTGCCTAGCGATCTTCGATTGTCGAATTGTTCGCAATACTACGAGATATCTTTTCCAAAGAGCCCCCCGTCAAAGGTCGCCCTCAAAGACCAGCGCAACCCGAAACCCCGCGATCGGGTCCTCCACCGGTCCCTCCGCTTCCTCCAGAGCTTTCCACGTCTCCCAGAACGGTCGAAATACCTCCCACACAACATCAACCAACACCTCCAAGGCCGCCTCATCTCCCTCCAAAGCCGGGCCAGACAGCGCCAGTACATTCTCCGCCTACAGCACATACACCGGGACCAGCGGTTCCTCCATTACCGCCAAAGCCGCAGAATGGCCACAATCAAGAATGGAAGACTCCTATAAATGCAGCTACTGCTCAATTGAATCGGTCCGGCAGTTTGCGAACGCAACAAGCGCCTCTTAATCCAAACTACCAACGAGATCCGTACGCAAATACTTCCCCTGCGCCTGTACAAAGTCATGGCCCTTATCCGCCACGACAAATGCAAAGTCCTCGACAGCATGTGACACCACAACCTTCGCATGGCTACCAGCAGGTTGTTAATCAGCAGCAATATCCACCTCAAGCAGCTGTACCATATCCTGGTCATCAGTACCAGCAAGCGCCGTATCAAACCCCTCCACAAGCAATGACTGCACCGAAACCACCGAAGCCACAGACCCCTGATCTACTCACTTCACCATTCGATGTCGAACTACCATCTATAACGCCAACGGGTCCTCCACCCCCTGTACCACCGAATCCCGAGAAGGATGCGCTTTTGCACACGCTGTCCCGAACATTGACCGAAAATTTGCAGGGAAATGTCTTGCAGTCCAAATCTGCCGTGACTTCCCTACAATCACAGTCTCAGGCATTGAGTTCTGCCATGATGACTCTACAAGGCGAACTGGCCACATTGAACCAATTCAAAGCAACAATACAATCCAATATTAACATCCTGCAGCAATCACTCCATCGCGCAGATGCAGTGATAACAGACGCCAAGGCTCGTACTGATCAGGCCGGAACAGGCACCACAACAGCAAGTGGACTCCCGGCCATAGACGAAGTTCTCGTTGCTCCGACGGTGGTCGGAAAACAACTATACGATTTGGTAGCCGACGAGCGAGGAATCCAACAAGCCATCTACGCACTACAGGCGGCGTTGGTCAAGGGAGTAATTGGCGCCGACACTTGGTCACGTCATACACGTAGCTTGGCTCGAGAAGCGTTTATTAAACGTGCTTTAATCCGGAAAATTGCGCTAGGAATGGGATTGGATTTGGGAGAGGATGCTCTTCGACCGGAGTCGTGATATGAGTAATCACTAATTATACATACATGGCATTTAGCTTTTCAGCCAGCACACAATACTATGTACGTACAGCAGGATCTTAGAATCTTTTTTTTTGTGATATTAGAGTAATCATTTATGGGTACAGGCAACAAAGTACCTCGGCTCAAGTGAGTCAACGCGTGTAAAATCAGCTCTGATTGGCCCGGAATCCCCCAATTCACTTACGGCCGTACTTAGCCCTAATTTCTCCTTTTAGGATGGATCACGCGCGGTGGACCTAACTAAACAATTTGTTATCGAATGATACTTGGTAAACGACCCAGACCTACTGATACGAGTAGCAGATGGCCAAGAGGCTAAAACACGACATTGGCGGGTCTGAAGATGACTGATCGGGCCGAATTGCGTGAGTGATGGTGACGGTTGCGCCGAAATCCAACGGGATATGGGTCTCGTACGTACGATGTAGAGATTAGAGTGTGAGGTGGCTGTTCCATCTGGAAGAAAATGAAGAAAAAAAATATATATTGGGGGTCTTCCCAGTATATAGACTTGAGATTTTATCATGCCATAACAAGCAAAAAGTACCTAGGTACAGACCGATCTACTTAGGTAAATATGGATAAAGAATTAGATATCTCGATCCAACTGCCTCCTTCTAAACCTCAAGTCAAATATGTCGACTTTGACGGTCCTGATGATCCATTGCATCCCTGGAACTGGCCTATCGGCAAGAGGTATGCCCTCCTTCCTTGTTACCTAGTGATATACATACTAACAAACATACATAGAAGCCTTATATCCGTCATCCTTGCCCTTTCAACGATGATCGTCGCTGGAGCAAGCGCCATCTTCTCCTCCGCTATCCCCTCTATAATGGCCCTTCACGGCATAAGCCGCGAGGTCGGCACCCTGGGTGTGTCCTTGTACGTCCTCGGTTTCGCCACGGGACCCATGATCTGGGCTTCTTTCAGTGAACTCAAGGGTCGCTATTTGCCATTCACAATCTCCATGTTTGGGTTTTCTGTCTTCTGTTTTGCGACTGCTAGATCGACGAATGATCTTGCGTCGATTTTCATTTGTCGTTTCTTCTCGGGATTGTTTGGTGCTGGACCCCTGACGCTTGCCGGCGCCGTGTTTGCGGATATGTATACGCCGCGAGAACGGAATACCATGATGATGCTGTTTTGTTTAACAGTGTTCACTGGTCCCATGCTCTCGCAACCCATCGGCGGGTTTATCGTGTCTAACCCTTCTCTCGGATGGGAATGGACTGAATACCTGCCCGGCATTCTGGGTAGTGCGGCTTTTGTCGCTTGTGTAATCTTCCAGGAGGAGAGCTACTGGCCTACCCTCCTTTCTCGAAAGGCGGATCGCCTGCGTCGAGAGACGGGTGACTGGTCCATAATCGCGAAACACGACACAATTCTACTTGAGCCGAAGACTATTGTGAATGAGTACCTGCTCCTGCCACTGCGCATGCTTGCCTCGGACCCTATCATGCTGTTCATGTGCACCTTCGGCGCTTTCGTGTATGGTCTCCTCTATCTGTTTTTGACAGCCTACCCAGCCGTCTTCCAAGCCGTGCACGGCATGAAACCCGGCATCGCCGGTCTGCCCTTCCTCGGCATCGTAGTCGGCCAATTATTCTTCGTCGTGATCATGGGCATCTTTCAAAAATTATGGCTTGTCCCACGTCTGGTCGCCAATAAAGGCCAGATGGAACCTGAATGGGTTCTACCTATTGCCATACCGGGTGCAGCTTCGTTCTCAGTGGCGTTATTCTGGTTTGGTTGGTCGGGATATAAGCGTGAGATTCACTGGATGGTGCCTACTGCTTCAGGAATATTTTCGGGTTTCGGATTGTTGGCGATGTTTTTGCCGTCGATTTCATACCTTGTGCTTGCTAGGCCACAGAGGTGAGTCCCTTTTCTTTTTACGCCGATTGATACCCTTGGGGGACTACCAGACTGATAATACAATAGAGCCGCTTCTGCCGTGGCAGCACACACATTCCTGCGATCACTGTTCGGGGCTGGATTTCCCCTCTTTGCGACTTATATGGTACGTCTCCTTCGTCCAATCTGATTGATTAGTCTTCCTAACTGTCTCAACTAGTACCAAAATTTGGGCATCGAGTGGGCAAGCACTCTCCTCGGCTGCTTGGCCGCAGTGATGATTCCTATTCCTCTGCTGTTGTACATCTATGGCGCAAAGATTAGACAGAGAGTCAAGCCCGATTATTGATTGGAACAAACTGGGTATACTTATGACATAACGAACACTTTGGCATTTTTTGGATTATAGCGTGCATCAACTATAGACATGGACGTGCGATACATATATTCATAATGATTAATATATAGAAAGATGGTGTATATAACATGCTTCACATTCGATTGCGCGCTTAAAGCCAGTTTAAAGTAGACATCATACTGTTTGTACTACAAATATAAGGAGACGACTTGATACATCCAGCTGAGGCAATGCGTGTAGTACCCGTGAATCCTTTCGGAAACTGGGACAGGCGCCCCCCTGGAAGAACAATGTCTTATTCAATGAGTACAGCATATTAGCATCTTACAAATTATCGATGCTTCTATTCATAGTTCCGCATACTGAAGATTGTACATGCTTTAGGCATTTAGGGATTTAGGGCTTACTTCGTAACTCGACCTCAAGTGGGACTAGCTTGGTGGATACTGCGCGATAATTTGGGGTTATGGTACCCGAATAGGAAACCCTACTGCCCCTCCGGTCCCTGAGATCTTCTAGGCTTCTTCATTACTGGCAACGAGCGCGAATATAATTACGAAAAAGATATTCAGGACTCAAATGACAAGGGTATATAAAGGGGTCAAATATCTTCCTCAAGGATCAATAATGAATCAGAAAAGTGTAGTAAAATTCGCATCCAAAAAACAGTCAATATTTCCATCCATCAAGATGAAGGCTACTTACATTCTCTATTCTTTCGCAATGGCCATTGCCACTGCAGCTGCATCAAAGAGTTGCGCTCCCTTTCCTCCTACAATGGACATCTTCACCTCTGGGTTCGAGGAGCCCGTTCCTCCGTTGGTCAAGTCTAGCTACAATACCAGTTTTCTCCAGCACAAATGGTGATACCTATCAGCTCGACATATGTACACACAAGTCCGAATATTCGCTAATGATCCCCGTACAGGAACACCAATCTCTCCCATATAACGTCTGGCTACATCTACAACCTCCCTGACCAAGAGCAAGTCATCGCTAACGAAGCCTACGACGGCAACCTTGCCGCTTCCACATTCAACTACGCCAATATTTCGCAAGATGGCTTGGTTGACAATACAGTCATCTATATCCCCATTGATGGTAACGATACTAGCCCTGAATCGTATCGGGGATACGTCAACCCGGGGTTTCCGCTGATCAAGGATGATTTTCTGGTTTCGAATGGTGCTGCGTTTGGAGGGTTGGTGAAGAGGGAGCTTTTGCCTAACAAGGTTGCCTCGGTAAGTTAACATCCCTAACATCCTATGATGAGAAACAGGTTGATGCTTACTGTATGCGATCAGTGGAGTATCATGTACCAGAATGCTATTCCCGTGACAGTCTATGTCGACAATTGCAATGTCGTTGTTGGTTATGACTTTTTCTCGCCATACGAGAGGACCTATGTGATCACTATGTACTTTAACACCCAGACTGCTTAGAGGCTGTTGTTTGTAGTTTACTGAGAACGTGGGAATCACGGAGGTTGCAGTGCAAGATGGCTCGGGGCTGTAGTTTATCTCGTACTTTGTCGTTCATCATTCATGTACCTAGGTAGCTATATAGACAGTTGTCAAATTTGATACTATCCAAGGAAAATACCTTCCTTTATAGGCATTTATATACACGCATTGCATGTATCACATGGCTTTGAGCATATAATGAATAGGCAGACACATTTAAATCTGGGTATTTATCCCCTGTGACTAAGTGGATATAGGCTCAATGGTCGACGGCGAAGTCTAACAAGATGGAAGCAGCGAAAGGAAAGCGTGTACGGCGGACCAACTCCAAGTTACGCAGTGGATGTCTAACTTGCCAGTATGTAAATCTAAAGCATCGGCTATTCCATTACCGCTGACAGGGTTATCCGGTAAAGAAACAGAAGAATCAAATGCGACGAGACAAAGCCCGTGTGTCTGAGATGCTCACGATCAATTGTCAGGGGTACACTGATCCTTTCCAATCTCATTCAGCCGTGGACGTTTCTGCGTTGTGTGTTGTATCATGGAAGCTTTGCAGATCATATCTTCTACCCAACAACAAAAGAGGATGAGAATGGACTACTCTAAGAGAAACGATCATTCCGGCACTTCATTACCCAGGCCAGCGTTCGGATTTCATCAATCCTCGATTTGAAAGTCTGGACTGAAAGCATTCCCATGCTGAGTACCACTTTCCCAGCAATTCGATACGCACTTCTTGCACTTAGCGCACAACATGGAATTATGCTTTACAGTCACTCTACGGACAAAAACGATAACAACTGGATATCATCAAAAACAGTGGGCGATTTGAGAATGTTCTCATACAATCAATACGGCAAGGCCACCCGAAGACTGAATATGATCCTTGTCGATGCCGTGCAACAGTACGGCATCCTACTAGAAACTCTCTTTGCATGTCTACTTTTGGTTGTATGTGAAGTCCTTCGGGGGAGTGATGTTGCTGCTCAGTATCACTTGGATGGCGCTATTCGCTTGATCTGTATGCCGTCTGTTGTGAAATCTCAACTTCTTTGGCGGATAACAACAACCGGTGTTTATCTTCTCCATTCGGATGGTTAAAGGAGCTTTCGTTAATTTTTCAGCAGCTTGATCTTCAGGCAGCGGCGTTTTCGGTTTCAATAGTTCCTATTTTCACGGGGGATATTCACTCGATCACCCAGTATCCAACATTCAACCTCCGGGACTCTCAAATAACCGGTGAAAATGTCACCAGTGAAAGCACCATCGAGGACTTATGCCAGAATCTGCTATCAATGAAGATCAGGTCTCTCGCTTTATAGAATCCAAAACGGTCATAAAGTGCAAGTATCGTTCCATGCTGAATCAAACCCAAAAACAAGAGGAGGAAGTCAATGCTATCAAAAAAGGGCAAGGAACTCTCTTCGAGTAGCTAAAGCACTGGAAAAGCAATTTCGATACCATTTCTCCGGAATCGAAAGAAGGCTTGAATCCCATCAAGCAATGCGCAGCGATCGTAATGCTATTGTCATCTGACTTCTTACGTGCTCCTATCCACGTCTTTGAGCCCTGATGAAATGGCATATGATTCAGATTCTACCACATTCGCGCAGATGATTGAGCTCTCGGAAACTTTCTTTCAACAACAACAACAACAACAACGACAACAACAACAACAATTTGCACCAGATGCTCTTCCCTCATCCAGTACCTTTAGCATCGATATGCAAGTCATATATCCTCTGTACATCACCGCCTTAAGATGAGGCGTCACGCGGTCCGTATTTTGTCAACGTGCCGTCGAGAAGGGGTCTGGGATGGTCGAATAATGGCGTCAATAGCACCGTCTGTTATTGCATGTGAAGAAGATTATGCCTACTATAGGATACCCTCTTCCTCTCTATGCCTAGGGAAGATGAGAACTCGATGATCCTGATTCCGGAAAGAGCTCGCGTTCATGGAGTTGGTATTGTGAATATGGATACGGAAAAGGGGGAGATGAACATGGTATGTTCTAGGAAGATTGGGATGATGACGGTAAATACTGATAATCGGAGTATATGGGAGGGGGTTTTGCTCTATGCGAAATTCTAGCTAGGCAAGCTTGGAGGAGAGGTGCTATCAATATTGAACCGACACCTATGAAATAGACCTTGAGAGTCCTTCAAGGCTCTACCTCGGTAGTTGACGATTTCTAGATCAATCATAGAACATGATCCAAGGTTCGCATCAGTTATTATTTCAAACTAGTCCGGTAATTAATACTAGTATCACAAAGTAGCATTTCATTAGTCATCGACGCAACGTTGAGCACGTATCAAGGATACACGTAAAAAGTAGTAATCAATCAGTAATAGAGCGAAGGATAAGTATAAATATATGTATAAAATGCCGCTTGAATATGTACTTCAAAATTAACGGAAGGGTGGTTGACTTCTATTTCTTTCGGACACGAAGATCTGTTAGAAGCGTAGGGTAGGGTCCGGGATGATCCTGGACAAGTGTAAAACAAAACGTGCGCTACCAATAATTTATGCATCGAGAAGCGCAGTCTTAGTTGAGTTTGACGTAGTTTCCTACAAAAAGAGTTAGCGTCCACGTCAAATAGAAGTCAAAAGGGACTAACCTGGAAACTGTCCCTCTCTGCCGTGTACCTTTCCCGTCCACCATTCATTCTCATTGCTCGTACGCTGAACGATTTCAATCACATCACCGGCCGAAAAGCTGAGATCACCGTGTGCTTGAGCCTCGTAGTCATACAGCGCAGTCACAGTCTCAACATTCTTGGACAAGTAGCCCGGCTTCGGTTTCGGAGGTGGTGGAGCTGGCTTACCCTTTGCAGCAGCAGCTAAAGCGCTACCACCAGTGCTATTTGCACGGCCGATTGAGGTTGTGCCAGGGGCTCCGGTAGGTGAATATGGTGGCGGAGGCTTTTCGGTAGAGTCTGTTGATCTGCGGAATGATGAAGAACTGAGCTTGTTCTCGGAAGCGAGTTTGTCCTTGGCAGAAGCAAGTCTGGAAGTTTTTCGACCGCCAGTGGTTTTGAAATGCACAATTGTAAGTTCTTCGGCTCTCTCCCTTGAGTCTCCCTTTTTAGCTTCATATGCCTCTTCGATATCGCGCGTTAAGTCGAAGTATCCAATATTGACGCCCTGCATTTTCTCGTGCAACGTATAGAACACGTTCAGTTGCATGTAGTAGAAAGACTGGAATAGCGGTCCGATAAATTCAGCTTCCAACTGGAAAAGTTTCGGCAATTCATCCTTCAACAGGTCATTGTAATGGTTGTATTCTTGCGTCGCTTGATCCACGTCGTTTTCTGCCTTGTACAGTGCTTTTTCATCTTTTAATGATTTGTCCTTTTTCTCTTCAAGCTTCTTCAGTGTTGCGCGGTGTCTGTCGTAGTCGAGTTTCTTGTGTTCACGCTTGACGGTCACTTTGCGAACGATTTTGATTATGTCGAGCAATTCATTGGCCGGGCTGATAACTCTCGACTCGATCATCTCAAGCTCCGGCGCCAGCGTTTCTTGCAAATCTCGCACAATCGCCTCGTATTCCTCGCACGCCTGGATTCCTGCGGGGTTGCCTTCAATGGTGTACGTACTCGGATCGGAGGCACGGCCCGAAATGGGTTTGTACAATTCGGTCATAGCTTTGGAAAATTCGATCTGATGGTTCAACATTCCTGTCTTATTTAGCAAACTAGGACCATAAAATGAGAAAGAAGTACCTACCGTTGATAGCGTCAAAGTATTTCTTGGAGTCATCGTGAAGTTTCTTGGTCTCTTTCTCCAATTCTTGGAATCTTCGCTCAGCATCGATGTAGACAGGATCCTTGGTGTTCTCTCCAATATTGAAGCGGGCTTTGAATGTTTGCGGGGCCCGCGACAGACTCTTGCCAAAGCCTTTCAAACTCATTGTGCATTCACCCCGCAGATGACGGAGTTGGGTACAGCTGATTCGGATGAGACGGATTTGCTGAGTATGTGGATGTGAGGTGCAGTTCCAAGGTCTGGGAGAGTGTGATATAATACAGAGGAAGAATCACTCGGGATATAAGAAGGTAAGGAGTGTAAAGCGTCAGCCTGCTGTGTAGAGAATCAGTAGTCTCGCAGTGACGGTGGCTTTCCCGGTTCTAAGTCATAACTCTCCCAATCCTCAGGCTAACTGCTTACGGCGTGTGGCTGAGCCAGGGCTATGACATAATCGACCGTTTAGGCACGAACTTTCAGCTGTATTCAGCTGGTACCCATTCAGACGTAGTACATATAATACTCCGTAGTAGTTACACTGCAGAAGATATTCTATTTGTGAATACTTCCTAAGATGAAAGAGTTATAGATGACGCACGAGACAAGCTGTCTTCCCGATACGGCCTGGCGGCCTTAATGCCTGAGGCATCAAATTTTAGTTCATTACGATCCGAGATCCGAAGCACGTGACCTCGGTAACCTAGTCCGATGACTTCGATCGGCAACAGTTTATCTTGCGGGCCAAAAGGTTCTTTAATGAAAATATGAATACTTAAGTAGAAATGCTGCGTAGGCTCATATGAACAATACTTTGTGTTCAGTGTCTTCAGCTTCTTCAAGCTGTACGACAGAAGCAGATTGCAGAAAATATATCCGAGCGGAGATAACAGCCTATTCGGACATCAGAGGCCGAGACCGGATGCCAAGCCTCAATCTCCGAGGGAAACAGCTTAGACGAACTGCGAAGAAAAAAAACACTCGCTCACTAATCATCATTCTCCATCACCAACCGCATCCTTTGCCCTCCTTTCATCACTTCCCATCCCTTTTCTATGATACCCCATGATTAATCATTGTATATAACCACATAATGTCTCACATGGCATCGAATGCCCTCCGACAGGCGTCGCGAAGCTGCTCCAGCCGCCGCCTGTCCTCGAGTTTCCTGAGAGTCACCTCGCCACTTGCTGGTCGGATGGTAACGGGTCGACGATATGTCTCAGAGTCCAAAGTCGGTAACGCGCAGGTCAGCGTTGACACGGCTATCAAGGCTGAACAGAGAAAATTTATGGACAGCACAGGCATCCAGCCTCAGAATGCAGAACTGTCCGCGTCTTCGGTGAGCGGTGATGCTGCCATGAGCCCGACCGCGGGCATCCTCAAACAAGCCACCATTATGGATGAAGGCAACCGACCTATTTATCTCGATATGCAAGCCACCACACCCACAGATCCCCGCGTTCTCGACGCTATGCTTCCCTTCCTCACAGGCCTTTACGGTAACCCTCACTCGAGAACACACGCCTATGGCTGGGAGACAGAGAAGGCCGTTGAAGATGCTCGCGCTCATGTGGCCAGCCTTATCGGAGCTGACCCCAAAGAAATCATATTCACAAGTGGAGCGACCGAGAGTAATAATATGAGCCTCAAGGGTGTGGCCCGATTCTTCGGTCGGTCAGGAAAGAAGAAGCATATTATCACAACCCAAACCGAGCACAAGTGTGTGTTGGATAGCTGTCGTCATTTGCAGGATGAAGGGTTCGAGGTGACCTATTTGCCGGTGCAGAACAATGGTCTTATCAAAATTGAGGACCTCAAAGCCGCCCTCCGTCCAGAGACTGCTATTGTGTCGATCATGACCGTCAATAATGAAATTGGTGTTATTCAGCCTGTGGAAGAAATTGGAAAGCTGTGTCGCGCAAACAAGACCTTTTTACACACTGATGCTGCCCAGGCAGTAGGAAAGATTCCAATCGATGTCAACAAATGGAATGTCGATCTTATGTCTATTTCAGGCCACAAGATCTACGGTCCCAAAGGTATTGGAGCGTGCTATGTGCGACGTCGTCCACGTGTCCGCCTCGACCCTCTTATCACTGGCGGTGGCCAAGAAAGAGGTCTCCGAAGTGGTACTTTGGCGCCTCATCTTGTGGTTGGATTGGGTGAGGCTTGCCGCATTGCCAAAGCCGAGATGGACGTAAGTTACTTCTATTTCTTTCTTTCTATTCTTCCATCCACATGATTATACGCTTAAATATGCATGGCTTTCTGAGATCACCTGGTGGTAGCCCATGTCGAAAGATGTGGAACCAGGTACTGTGATCTACGTAGCAGGGGTTATGATTGGATTTGACTTTCACTTGTTTGACTGACTCAACTGTTTATTGCATGTCACTAACATTCTCCAAGTATGACACTGCACACGTTAAGAGATTGTCCAAGCGTCTATTGGACGGCCTCTTGGCCATGGAACACACCAACCAGAACGGAGACCCTGAGCGACACTACCCCGGTTGTGTCAACGTCTCTTTTGCCTACATTGAAGGAGAGTCTCTTTTAATGGCACTTAAGGATATCGCTCTCTCCTCTGGCAGTGCTTGTACATCAGCTTCCCTCGAGCCCAGTTACGTATTGCGTGCCTTGGGTAACAGCGACGAGAACGCCCACAGCAGTATCCGATTTGGTATTGGCCGTTTCACCACCGAGGCCGAGATTGACTACGTTTTGAAAGCCGTCACAGACCGTGTATCTTTCCTACGAGAGTTGAGTCCTCTGTGGGAATTGGTGCAAGAGGGTATTGCCCTGGACACGATTGAGTGGAGCCAGCATTAGTCGGGCTTTCTCTGTCGTTTCTATCTCTTGTTCTATATAAGGAGCTCTGCTTGCAATACAGATCTCTATGATGCATTGTCTGGACGCTTGGATGTGGTGGTTCGGTTCTGTTTCTTGTTAGGGTTTCACCGGCGTTCATGTGATGCGATGTACACTTTATATGCAGCATATTTAATTAGTGCCCAGCTATGTTCTAGGACTGAACAGAATGAACCAGAACTCTCCCATCGAGTTTGTCCAATGACTGATTTTGGCGTGATGCTATTCGTAGAACCTAGCTATGGAACAGAAAGCCTTCCAATGTCTGAATTCGATACCTAGCTAGAGATTTTGATTTATATAGGAATAGAGAGCACTCTAATATACTAACCTATCCGATTAATAATGATCTGGGCCACCCTCCATATTCATATTAGAAATAATATCTAATCTGATATGATAATATCAATAAACATATGCAGTGGTAGGGAGCACTTGAGGCCTTCCAAGGTTCTGTTCATTATAGCCAGGTTCAAACTGTATAGTTATAGATATCTGACAAGTTTATTATACCGCTATCCCGAATATGGTGAGCGCAGCGCATATATCCACTCGTACACCCTCATTGGATAGCTGGCTTTCCTCGATATAAGGATTTGCCAAGAGGACTCCTTACTAAATTAGCGCGCACCGGACTGCGCTGCATTATGTATGGCACACCTATGCCAATTACTTTCATTCTTTTAGACACACTTGAATACAATACAATACGCGTTCCCACTCGATCTGACAATATCTAAAATGGCTTCTGACTGTGGTCAACTCTGAACCAAGCTAACGTCCTCCCCTTTCCGCCCCCCATCACAAACGACTAGGATTATTTTCATCTTCTCCAGAAAAGTAAGGTGCTTGCTGCCAGTAACGACACCGCTCAGGTAACTCTTTACCCCAAGACTCGTCCTGCATGGCCCCTACAAAATCACTGCCCAAATTCTGAACCGCCAATCCACCCGTTGCAGGCGGAAAGTATGGCAACTCAGGTACATTTGGCGAGCCCGTAGCAGCGAACTGGGTGATGTACAATTGATAGACGATATTCGCATTGGTATCGTTGGCGCCCAATTGTTGGTACCCAGCTAGCGCTGTGAGTAACTGTTGTTCATTCTTGTTGGCGGCATACAGAAGTGCTGCCATACGCCAAAGCCCACGGAATTATCCTAAAGGGCGCTAGGAGTGGCAGAGTACAGGAGGTCTAAAGATTTGCAAAGGTCTTGATCTTTATGCGTTATGAATAGCTTCATGATTTAAATATGGCAGGGCGGTTAAGCTGTATGTTGAAAAACAAAACTTCAATTATCATGGCTATATAGCCCTCCCATAAGCTAGTCTACCTCAAGTACCTACCAGGCACAGTCGCCTCGTTTGGCCAAGTCCCCCTACCTGAACCTGTGTTATAGACAACTGACCTTAAACAATGCATTACCCGGAAGGCGAATAAAGGCTGTCAAAATTCTTGTAACCCAACCCCTTGACGAATGTCTGCATCCACGGACCCTGCGACTTTGCCTCCGCAAGCTCCCAGTAGAGCTTCGCATGCGCCTCTCCGTCGACCCTGTATTTGGCCGTCCCGTCCGCCTTCCGCTCATCGCCATAATAGAATCTACAAATCGCTTAATCTGTACACGAAACAATCTGCATGGATACCTAGGTAGAGAGCTTACTTGAACCCACGGTTTTTATATGCTGCTGCTGCTGCCCAGATCATGTGTGCGCCGGCCGACTTACCAATGCCCTGGTCGAGAAATGATGGGAGGATTGTGACGTTTAGAATATTTCCTGTGTAGATGAATGTCTTCGATGCAGAAGAAGGCAGCTGTGCAAAGCCGCGGGCAGCCATCTGCGCGGCGACAAAGGCACTGGTGACATTGATGGAAAGATCTCTATTGAAAGCGTCCAGTGGAAGAGCGAAGGGATCATCGGCAGGGGTGAGGGTCGAGGCGCTGACTGTGTCTCGTCAGAAGGAATTCATTTCACTGCATCCTGAGGTGCCAGAACTTTACCATTGTAAACAACTACACTTGGGATACCCAGCACTTTCTTAACTTGTGTAAAAGCATTGACAACATCGTCGGGGTTGGCGAAGTCACTCATGATGTTCAGTTGGCTGTCTGTGCTGTCTTCCCCCCGCAGCGACCTGGCAGCGAGGGCAACCTTGTAGCCTTTTGAAGCAAAGGTCCGAGCGACTGCCTGGCCGATATTGGGCCCTGCTCCGAGGATGAGGATGACCGGAGAAGTGCCAGGCATGATCCAGTGTAGAAAGAAATATAAGTGTCGGTGCCTCACAAGTTCTTCCCCTTGCATATATTGTCACTTCTGGATTATTGCGTATCCGGGCTTTCTTACCCAAGTGTTTTGATACTTGTCGAAACACGGATAAAGATCCAGCTGGCGGCATTTATATCAACATTGGAGATACCTAGGTATGGCGGAGCGGAGGCATCGTAGACGGACGGAACAATTTTGATCGCCCGGCATTTTACAATTTGATGATTGATAATAGAGATGTGAATTTGTAACTAAAAGCTACCGATTTGTAATAGCTATAAGTTTTGATTGAATACATGCAGCACGTGTAGGTACACCAGTAATACTTGTAGGAATTCTCTATTACTATATATGGCGGATGCTAGATGCTCGCATTGTTGGGAACGCGCCTATCTTTAGGACATTTACATTTGGTAAACTCCCCATCTTAACAAGGTCTGATTCTTGGTGGACCTCAATTCTATGCACAACAACACTAGCATTCGTCTAGGCATCAGCGTGGACGGCGATTATGTCCCTAGCTTTCAATGTTCCCGGCACTGTTGCAACAAGGAGAATTTCCGATATTTTGAGATTCTAATTCATGCCGGTATAGGAATGAGAGCACTTTCATAGGATAATCTGTCTGGTTGGTACTGATTTAAAGCACCCTCCTTATTTATATGAACAACAATAAATAACTTAGCGATACGGGGGTCGTCTGATGTTATGACCAGAATAGGGCGCAACCCTAAATCGTTGAGTATGACTTGCATAGAACTGCCTGAGTCTCCGCTGATCATTTCAAAAAAGACCGACTTTATTTATTTAGCCCTTTCAGGAACTCGGTAACGGGGCCGATACAATCGGAGATTTTCCGACGTCAACTAATTCAGTCAGTGACAGTCACGGAGTCACGGAAGTACTTGAATCGACACAGCACTCTCCATCTGTAGAGCCTAGACAAGTATGACAGTAAAAGGTTTCCGATTGGACGCGAGTGAAATATTACCATGGGCATGGGGTCTGCAACAGGGCGGGTCTGCCCGGGCCAATTTCGCTCCGTGTTTTTGTCTTGCCTTTTTATTTTTACTGTACGATTGTACGAGTCATAGCATAGACGAAAATTCAGTAGCCGCGCTTAGCCATGATCTACGTATCTCGCTGCATAGATTGCGGATAATTGATAGGATACGTCGTGCCCTAAGTACATCAACATCAAGTATGTACCCTCCCGTTTACCTATTCCGTACTCCTACACATCTCTGGTGCTACCCCGACATGGATACTCTCGTTCCTAAATTAGCCGTCCTCTCCAGATAGAAAGTGGCAGATACCCGAGGATTCGCAGGTGGAGAACTGGACCTTCTCCAATTACTCACTCCAATTAGCCTCAGGAGGACCAGGTACCTTCTAGGCCTTAGGAAAGAGAGTTAAGAGTTTGGATTACCCAAGCGCTTCGTAACCTTCGTTCACCGGGATGGACTCTTTTGGACGGGGTTGCGTGACGTCTTGCTCTTCTTTGATATAGTATTGGCAAGTAAATCGATTATTAATTCATGGTAAATTTCTGACTCCTCCTCCGGAATATTCAGCTTTTTCCCTACCCGAACAGAGAAGACAAGAGATCATTCCCCTCAGCGGTTCCGCACAAAGGTAAATGGAGAGTTTCAGTTGAAAAAGTTAAGAGATCTCTCTCCATGTTTCCTTTTTTCTTTTCCTCTTTTTAATCTTCTTTCTTCTCCCTTCTTCTCTTTTCCCCTCCCCCAGACGTATAGCCACTTTTTGCCCCGCTGGTCCTGAGCTGTGGGACACGATCAGATAATCGATAAAGAAAGAAAAGAAAAGAAAAGAAAACACAATACTCGCCTCTGGTCGTCAAACCACAAGAACAACCAGCATCATCTGATCTAATCAGAAACATCAAATTGTCGGTTCCAAAAAACTGACAAAAATTTCGCCTCCGAGTCCGGAGGGGCAACTGCTGGCACGTGACCTGTTGCGCCCTTCTCGATTGAGTCTTGCCTCCATTGATCTCATTAATCTCTGCAATTTGTTGTAATTTTATAATTTCTTAGACGATTTTTACACTCCTTTCGGTCTCTCTTTTTCACATATTTTTGTCTGTCGTTAGCATTTATATCATTGCAATGCTTCCGCCAATCCCGATCCTTAGTGATTACGGCATCGATCCCCAGCGTGGCTTCCTCCCTCCAGAATTGCCCTTGACCGCGTTACCAGATCCATATTACGCAAAATGGGAGACCATTCTTGAGAAAGTGCAGGCTTTGATATTGAGTCGGAGGATTCGAACGACTGTGCAGCGACTGCCCGTGTTGTCGACTGCATATTTGCACACAGAGGCAGAATGGCAGAGGGCATATGTTGTGTTGACGTTATTGTTGCATGCGTATGTCTGGGGTGGCGATGTGCCTGAAGAGGTTTGTCTACCTGCTTTGTGCTTGCAATGTGTTTCACTAATTCCGACGTGTCTAGATTATCCCCCCACCCCTGAGTATACCTCTCCTTGAGGTCTGCGAGCATCTAGATCTCCCTCCAGTCGCCACATACGCAGCAGTATGTCTATGGAACTACAAGCCCATCTTCCCCGATGAACCAGCCGATAGCCTCGACAATATAGCCGTCATCAACACGCTTACCGGCTCAACAGACGAGCAATGGTTCTATCTTGTCTCTGTTGCAATCGAGGCTAGAGGAGCACCCATGCTACCCCTGATGCTGGAAGCTATTGCCGCAGCACGCCGTGAAGACAGCGCGGTAGTCACTTCGTGCCTACAAGAATTGGCGCAATGCATTACCGAGATCACAGTCATTATGCAACGCTTATTTGAGCACTGCGACCCACACGTGTTCTATCACAAGGTCCGCCCCTTTTTGGCAGGAAGTAAGAACATGGGCGACGCAGGATTACCGAGGGGCGTCATGTTCGATGTTGGTACCGGCGCGACAGAGTTCAGACAATACGGCGGCGGCAGCAACGCGCAAAGTTCTTTGGTCCAATTCTTCGATATAGTTCTAGGCGTCGAGCATCGCCCTACTGGCGTGGGCCGTGATGGCGGTGCACAAAGTGACACAGAAGGTGTTGCGCCCAAACCACGAAACAACTTCATCCAGGAAATGAGACACTACATGCCACCGGACCACCGTCGCTTCTTGGAACATATCGGCAGCGTGAGCAATATTCGAGAATATGTCGATACGCACCGATCCGACAAGGCGCTATGTCTGGCGTACGATGCGTCTTTGGCGATGCTGCGAGACCTGCGCGATAAGCATATTCAGGTCGTTTCGCGGTATATCATTGTCAAATCGCGTGAACAAAGACGCAATTCTCTCTCAACCCCTCAGCCAACCACAGCCCGACCAGTGGTCAACCTCGCAAACGTCAAATCCGGCAACAACAAGAAACTCCGCGGTACAGGCGGCACAGCCCTGATTCCTTTCCTCAAACAGGCGCGTGACGAAACCGGGGAACCGGCAATCGACGCCTGGGCTCGACGATTACTCAGTAATGGTCCTGCAGACCGAAGCTTTGCGACGCTGGGCAAAGTCGGGGAGCATGCGGATGGGCAAATTGAGATTGTTGGCATGGCGGGCACGTGGGCTATGGATGAGAGTGAGGGTGGTATTTGTCACTGGTAGTTTGTCTTCCCAAAACGTATTTGGTACAATGTCTTTTCAAAAGGTATGGCGTTCGGGTTTATATTATGTGTACATATTATGATAACCATTGTTTCTCTTACCGATATCCGTCATATGGGTCGGCTTTTTGCTTGTTGGCACAGCATTGCTATTCTTTCGTTACGAACATTCCTCTCTTGTTCCACTATGAACTTGAACTTGATTTGATTTGAATTGAATCAATTGTGACTGTCATTCTCATGAACGGGGATATCTCATCTGAAAACGCTATAACATAAAAATACATGAAAAAGAAAGGTATACTAGTGATGACGAAAGCATCTATCGCTGCTCACCCTTCTGCAACTCAGCCTCAACACCGCGCTGACGAGTCTTCCCCTCATCATGCAAATCCTGCCACTTTTCCTGACCCTCCTTATCACCAAGAACAGCCGATCCAACAGCGCCCATAGCACCACGGGCACGATCAGTCACACCCTGACCCAAATCCGACAATTGGCCCTTGGCTTCTTGCGCTTTACCGTCGGCGTTTTGCTGAATACCGGTTTGACGCAAGTTCTCGTTTCCGATTAAGTTGCCGAAGGACTCCTTGGCGGCGCCGACGGTTTGGTTCCATGAACCGGAGGTGCGGTCCTGGTTGTCGCTGACGGCGGCGCCGGTGTTGGGGTCTGCGGTGATGGGACCCACGCGGGCGGTGGTGTGGGAGTTTTGGTATTCTTGCTCGGCTTGGGATTTGCTGGCGTTTGCTTCTGCCTGCTTATTCGTTAGTGACATGGTTTTTGGAAGGATGGGGAGGAGCAGGAAGAGGGGGAAAGGGAGCGTACCTTGTCAGCAGGGTTGCCGGTGATGGAGGAGATGACGTTCTGGGCAGCTCCAACTGCAGAGTCCACGTAGGACTGGATGGTGGAGGAACCAGAGTTGTTGTTGGAAGACATTTTGATGAATGTTTAGAAGGGTTGGTTGGTTAATTGAAAAGTTTTGATGGATTGCAGGCTGATTAATTGTTTCTGTGATGGTTGATAGATAGAAAGTTCTTGGCTGAAGACGAACGATGCAGGTTTATTTATACTTGAAATCAAGGCGAAGGACAAATTGATGATGTCTATGTCTTTCCTAATCGGGGTAATATGGACTATGACATCATACAGGGCTCGCAAAGCCACGGGACTAGCCACACCCTCGGATGACATCATTACCACATGAAACGACGTATTGCAGACCTCCTCCATCGAGCGAATCAGAGAGAACTATTTGCATGTATCCATGATGTTCTATCCTATGGACGGGCAGTTTGGAAGATACGCCACTTGTTTGTTTGTATAACTCTATGACGACAGAGTTCGCGATGCTGGCATTTCCTCCTTCGGCGAATAGAAATGGGACTTGATCCATGTTCCTTGAAAAGACCTGTACTTGCATATGGACGAATGGGAGAAGGTTTGACTTGATGTAGATTGGTTGCATATATTTGGTATCATGTAAATCTTACACTGTCAACACATAACTCATCTAAATACTTGCTCTGGCCAATCATAAGAACAGCTCACAGTCAAATTATATCCATAACTCGAACATTTGATGAATCCAGCATGGCTTCTGAGAGCATGTCTATTATAGCTAACGACGAAACGGAGTGTTGAAAACGGGAGCGTGTATGCCTTCTATGGTGCGGTGCGGTGTCCAAAGATTTGGGAAGCGGAACCCCGAGGTCGAATGAGCTCCGGTCACAGAATTTGACTCTGAGGTGTGGTTAACAGCTCTGGGCGTACTGACAGGCTGCACACGCGGCGAAGCCATATGATAGCCATGTATACCGGACTGAAACGGCCGCTTTGATGTGATAGAGTCTACGTCCCTGTTAGACGGTTTCGGTGATGAGGGTTGTACTTTCTGGCGGAAGA
This sequence comes from Talaromyces liani, assembly GCA_022814505.1. Classification (NCBI taxonomy): domain Eukaryota; kingdom Fungi; phylum Ascomycota; class Eurotiomycetes; order Eurotiales; family Trichocomaceae; genus Talaromyces; species Talaromyces liani. The sequence goes on from JAKLNL010000001.1 coordinate 871,755, forward strand.
GCGTCATCGGTTCAGTGGTATCAACCATTGATTCTGGTCTAGTTGAAAGCCTGCTCGTGACTCTCGGAGTCTTGAACTGAGCCTCAGAAAACAGTTGCTTAGCCATCTGAGACTGACTTGGCAGTAGTTGTCTCTGGATCTTCTGCGTTTGTGGCAATGTATCTGAATCTGTAAGACAACCCATATGAGAGCCACTGAGATTTGTATGTTTATCGTCGGACTTGATCCCTGGACTAGAATCGAGAAGGATCTCCTTGTCGAATCTGTCATTGTGGCGCAACATCTCATGGCTGAGCATCGCAGTGAAATGACCAGATCGATGACTTCTTGACAATTCCGCTTCCATCTGGGAATTTGCCAATAGTTCCGCTAGAACCTGGTCATCCAATGTGAATCGATGGAGCACAGGTATAGGGGAGCTCCGTATATGGACATCATTTTCTGGAGCATCAGCCGAAATCCCTCGCTCTAGATTGTCAAAATTCTGAATTGAATAGGGTTGAATGTCGGGACCGTGTACAAAACTGTTTGAGATGGCCATATCCTCCATGTTAGACTGCGCGCGACTTCTCTGCCCATTTTTTTCTGGGAAGATGTCTTCTTCACCCACATCTCCAAATCCGGAAAGCATCGTGTCTGACGACATTGACCTAATTGGAGATTCAGAGTACTCTTGATTCTTTTTCAACCTCATGGGACTACTGATGTGGATCTTCATACCTCCGCCGGAGTGTAGTCTGTTCCCATGTGAAGATATACGTGCAAAGCTCCTAGCATGCTTGGTCATGGCAGAGTTTCTTGCTTCATCTTCTCTGGACAGTCTTCGTCTCTTTCCTATCCTTTCTTTCTCTTCGATGGGTGTGAATTTCATTTGTAATGGCCGTGTCGGTGAAAGACCTACCCAGTCTTTCTTGTCGAGAAGGTACCTTTTTAGGAGATCGACATAGGCTATACTAGAGGTCTGGAATGACAGAATGTCAGCAATGCTTCGTGCAGATAAGCGGGATACTGCACCTCTAGGTTCTTGTTGCCAGCTCCACAATGTCCACTATCTGGTAAGCATGCTTGACTTTGTCTCGACAAGCCTCCGGAGAAATGGTCGATACGAGAAACCGATTGCGTGAACTGGCTGTTGGCATTAAATTGAGACGATCCCCCTGACACTCCATCACTGAAGAAAAATGAAGTTTTCTCGAATGAAGCAATTCGCGCTTTCTGACGAGATTCTTGTTGCTTGATTCGTGCTCGAGCGAAATGTTGTTTCTGGATTTTCGAAATAGAATCAGGTCGATTGCGTGACTGGCGCCGCAAGCGGCCTCCTGTCCAGTTCATGTAGACAAGCGATCGATTCTTTGAATAAGCGAAATAAACTAGATCGGATGTTCGAAGCTCCTATGGCAGGTACATAGCTTTTGCTTTATCCGGTGAGCGAGAAGAATCGACCAGATTTTTGGAAAGGGAGGCTCCTGGATTGACATCAAGTCTTTAGTCCCGTGATCGCCTGTCCTTTTAGGCAAGTACGACCGTTCGTGGTCTTCAAACGGCAGGCGCATACCCTAAGTGACGCCATCGACTCTCCTTCCTCAGCGTTTGTCTCTTGCATCTTCTTCTCGGCCGATATCCTCACCGAGTCGACATATTAATATCCTTTGAGATGATGTCCAAAGCCGCGGAGATTTGGATGCAGCTGGTTGTAGAGCGCCTCGATAGAAACATATCTTCCGTTGCGATTGCAGAAGTCAGGCATGCCGTCTTATCCATGAAACGTACAATCCCTGCCTCGCCAAGTAGCTAGAAGCTTCAATATAGCCCAGATCTATATGCTGAACCACCGAGAATTCCAATCTGGCTTTCCAGGCTGCGTCAAAGATGAAGCCTGGCTATTCATGAAATGCTGAGAAAACGGCGACGCCGACCTTCTATAATGTGGCGGTTTCTCGAGGTAGATGTACGTCCTTCCTATATAGGAATCTGCCCAGCTATGAAATAGCATGTGACCTAGCCGTCATACCCGACTCTTTAAACACGACCACCGAATTGCACCAGATCACAACTTTACATCTTAACTCCGGTGGATTTTACGTACTTGATAACCTTAATGCGTTCAAGGTTGGAGGACATTGAGGTTGGAAAGTGTCTCTTGGCATCCAAGGAAAGTAGTGACATGAACACCAAAACTTTCCGTATAGTTCCGAATTGACGACATTCAGCTGTTCATGATTTGACAGCGGGTGAGTCACTATCACGAGTGAGAGCTGTTCTTGCAGTTGTGTAGAGTGGAAAGGTATAAAACGGGCTGGTTATACCGCGATTCTTGTTGAACGAAGAGCCTACAATCTCATTACAATTACCTAACAAACAACTTACTTCTTCTCTGATCAAAATGTCATCAATAAAATCGCTACCGTCCACCGTCCGAGCCTTACTGCAAGCGGATCCCAAGTCCACAAATGTTACGCTTGTTGAGCGTCCCTTGCCATCACCAAACCTCGAAAAGGGTGAACACTTGATCCGTGTCTACGCCGTGTCTCCTTGCGCAGGAGAGCTCACATGGCCGGGTATGGTTGATACTCCAGGCAAAGAGATCATTACTTGTGATGATGTTGCCGGGGTTGTAGTGACGGCCCCAGAGAATTCTCCATTCCAGCCCGGCCATGAAGTTTACGCTCGCACAAGCTACTGGCGGGCAGGATGCGCCCGCGACTATGCAATTGCGACAACTGAAGAGTTGGCTCGCCGACCAAAGAATCTGAGCTGGGCAGAGTCCGCGGCTACGGCACTGTCGGCAGAGACGGCGTGGCAAGCTCTATTCAAACATGCTGGAATAGGCAGGTTTGATAGCCTTAACTGGAAGGGAAAACGCATCTTGGTAACTGGCGCCTCAGGATGTGTCGGTATGTGGATTGTCCAGATTGCAAGCCTCACTGGCGCTGAGGTCGTGGGAACATCGGGTCCCAGAAATGTTGATTTCATCCAATCATTGGGTGCTAAGGAGGTCCTCAATTATCGAACATGCAACTTCAAGGAATGGGGGGAGAAAAAGGAAGAGAACAAAGTTGATCTGGTCATTGACTGCGTTGGCGGAAAGCCGTTGGAAGGTGCTTGGTGGTGTGTCCGTGATAACGGTCTCGTTATCAGTATCAAGGAGCCACCAGAGACGAAACGGCCAAAATCGCTGACTGCATCTAACGTCAAGGATCTCTTTTTCATCATGGAGCCATCTGGAGCCGACCTGGCGGAAGTCACAAAGTTGATTGAGCAGGGTAAGTGTCGGCCCATTGTCGACAGTGTTTGGCCATTAGAACACTTCCAGGATGGGTATCAACGCGTGGAAAGTGGAAAAACCAGGGGCAAAGTCGTCTTCGATCTGATGATGAATTCCCCCAAATTTTAGAGTGGTCAGATCACCGATGTCCAAGAATTCTGCACCATGTAACAGAAACTACCGTCCCAGGACATAAGTCGCCGGCCATGGCTGAATGAAATTCTCTGCTCATGCTTTTCAATTCAATTGCACAGTAATAACTCCTGTAAGGTTGCTAAGGATAATTAAGGTGGCTGATCCACGAAGTGCACGTGACTTGAAACAAACAAGGCAAACACATTCGGATAGTCTCTAGCAGATTTTCTTTCGCACAACAGAAATTCTACAACCATTCATCATCAATCTTCGGCCGCGCATACTCGACTTCCATAAGTAACAATGAGTTGCTTACAAAAGTACGAGTCTTAACGAATTTGTGACTGGGCTCCGAGGCTTGTTCTTTTCTTCGGCACTGGCTTCTCTAGCGAGACACTACAGGTGAGTTTGATTATCTACCTATGCGATCACCGAGGCACTCTTTATGATGAGCAACAAATTTAAAGCATAGTTCACCTGAAAGTCTTGGACTTTATGAACGACAAACATTTACCATCTTTCACCTTTGTCTGATAACCTGTTTTTGGCCTTTTTCTTGATGAACTTCTTATCTTACAACTTGGCCATACGAAGAGTGCTAATTTCTCGAAGACATGACAGGGATCCTCTGGAATTTCAGCGTCCGAATGAATGATCATTGATGTACGTATACACTTGCGACAAATAGTTAGTCTCTGGTCCAAGCGTTTCGTCATCTGCATTGCTGCCCAACTTCTGAATAACCAATACAATTTGCTTCTGCAAGTGCACGTACAGAGGACGTAATCGAAGATAAAAGCATCGATTCGCTTCACTTTCTTTGCGCGATTAATTTTGTGTTCTGTTTATCTGCCCCCTGCCCCCTGCCCCCTTTATTTTCAACAACCCTTGCCCATGCTCCAGGTTGCTCAGTAATCAAACCGGATGTATTGAGCAAGCAGTAGTCCCCTCTCTGCCAGCACAGGGACGTTGTACGTGTACGTACGTAGTTAGAAACCTGGATCCGAGTTCTTGTCTTGTCAATGTCGTGGATCAACCGGACGTGAGCCTTGTGCTGTCCCACGCATCCTGTCTTTGAAAGTGAAGCAATCCGCATCCTGCTGTAAGCGAAGTTGCATATTCACAGCCGTGTGCGCAATCGATTGGTATCGGTTGCACCTCTGGAAGCCCCGTCACTAAAATGCCAACTGTACTGTCATGAGGCGTGTGCTGTGTCCATCGAGTTGTCGTATCGGAAGCAAGCATTGTGTAAGACTGCAACGACGGTGGGGGGAGGAACGTCATTAAGTGGACGAGGTGAAACGACCAGCTCACCGCTTCGTGCGCGTCTCATGTTTCTTGTGTGTAACCGAGTCAAGACTAGCTGATGCGGTAGTCTGACTGGACACAGGGCGACGGGCTATTTTCGCGCTATGCGGTGTTATCACACAGCAGGGCCAAACAGAGCCGGCCATCTCAGCCATCGCCAGCGGTGTCTTGGGACGCTGGCCCACCGCGTGCCGGGCCGCCCCCTCCCACTATTCCGAACCAAGTCAGCGCCTTCCTAACTTGCCAACCCATCTTTCTCAAAAAAATCCATTAAAGCCCAACCTTCCCCCCCAACTCTTGTCTCCCAACTCTCTTCTCTTCTTATTTCTCAGACACACACAAACAGCAACATTGATACCCAACTTACTCATCAAGTCTTCCTTCGACTAGTCCTCATTCTTCTTTTAACATAACTACCATCTCGCGCCACATCTTACTCCCAAACAACAACAAACTTCAACCCACTACACGACCCGAGGATACCATTCACCATAAACCATATTCCACCAGGACAAACACGACCCAGAATTCCAGGACAGGACCATTGTTTTGCTTGTTTCTTTTTAGTTTCTTGCCAAGGATCTAGATAAACAACATTTGATACCGACCACAGAACGCTCAGGTAGACCCAGTCCCTTTTCTTTGCATTGCTTTTCTTTTGCTTTACCGTCGCTTCCGGACCTGTACTGCTCACTCATGTACTTGTGGCCTTCTGAGTTTTGCTCGCCCTTGGACTCCCGGATTTATCCTCGCTTTTTGCTTGGACTTTCACCGACTCGGTGCTGTGAGAAATGAGTGCCAGCACCAGTCGTCAACCTTGTTTATGCCAGGAATTTTACCAATACCCGTGGATTGATTATCTGGATGGAACCCTTGACAACCGTCGAGTGGTGGAGCCCTTGTCTCGAAAGCTTAATGATGGCAATCGATGACTTTGATACACTACAAAACCTACTGGACATATGGCCTTATCGAATCCAGTGTAAGGATGGACTGTACTTGCAATTCCTGGATTCTTATCTGCCTTGGACTTGTCTCAATGGGCCTTTTTTGATTTCTATTCCTGGCATGGGCCGCATTTCCATCTGATACCCCTGGATTTAAAGGAGCCTTGTTACCCCGGACTCTTGATCTTTTGACGACAATCTGATCACCATGCAGCTGGCCACACGGATATACCTATTAGCTGCTTCCTGTTGACCTGGATATAGCCTTGGACTTGATACATGCGACTTCACTGCTTAATGTTGCAGTATGCTTCTGTTACCGCACGGATGAACCTAGGAACTTGTACAGCCTACCCGGATAATGGCCCTTTTCCTTCTCTCTACGCACATGCATCGCGACCATGGCATTCACCAATCAAGTATGGACAACACTTTCTGGATTTCTTCTCCGACACATGTTCACCGGAAACAAAATCTGGCCCAACTCTTCACCAAGCAGCCATCAATCAACATCAAGCTTGTACACCCTGGCCTCTCATGGAACCGGACCAACTCACTGGCATCAAACATCATGTATGATCTCTCAACCCAATGGTGCTGAAGTAAATGCTAATCCCTACTAGCTTCCATTCGAAACCACCTGGAGCTTTGAGCGACGAATTTGTTTTTGTTTTACGCTTTATTTTCTACCGCCGTTCGAATACTGACTCCTTGCGATGTTTAGTGCATACATTGAAACCATAACAGTTCTCTGTTTCATCTTTATTTCCACATGACATCTTTCAAAATGGAGTCCGAAAACATGGCCACCACATTGCACAACATGAACAAATGCCGTTCAAGACACACATCTTCAATCCAGGATATGACTGCCATTTCAAGGACAAACCAGGATGATGAGGTTTCCCAGGATCACTTTTCTTTATCTTCAACTATCCCTCACAGCCAAGACATGGACCAGTGGACATTAAGCACATCAGACTCAATGGAATCCAGCCCAATTGGTACTCAGCCAGAGACTCCGGAGGTTACCATGCTCTCGTATTCATTTTCACAGCAACTAATTCCCGGAGCCACGGGGATCAATGACTCGGCTGCCATGTTCCACTCACTATCTGACATCCAAGCTGCCAGTGGCCTCGGTGAGCACACCGAGATGGACTACTCACATCCCCACCACTTTGCTCAGGCTTTTGCCTCTTCCTTGTTTGAGTACAACTACGAAAATGATGAGGCTGCTCAGAGGTGTATGCATGATGATTCTGCATCTCTGGGTCACAACTCACCCCATGAAGATGGCCAGTTGTTCTCCACACAGGACACCTGGAATTTGACCTTGGACACGACGAACCTTGTTGGAGCCCAATATGACCAGATCTCTCACATCTACTCACCACCCGTGTCCCCTCCTCTCACCGAAGCCAGCCAGGTTTCTGTAACTTCTGCATGCTCTCAGCCAGCTTACTACCAAGTAAACGAGGAGAAGATCAACATCCAGGACTCTTTCCATCCCTTGTCGCCTCCCTTGAATGACCAGGACCCAAACAGGTTTGTACTTTCCAATTCCTGGTTGGGTGGCAGAGAACTTACATCTCATAGGACTATTAGGCCCATTAAGCAAAGCCAGCGACCCTTGCTGTCGGCATCTACTTCTCGACCTGCCAGGAAATCCGACCCAGAGGTCTATGCTTTGTCAAATGGAGAATCCGTTCGCGGAGCCAAGGATAAGACTGAAGTCAGAACTCCCCGGGACCATCCTTACTACTCATTGTCGACCCAGAGCGATGGAAAGTACTACTGCCCTTTTGCCACTGGAGAGAACCCTTGCAACCATACACCCACCACCCAGAAGTGTGCTTACCAGTAAGTCTCTTGAATTCCGGTTTCAAACAATCTGTTACTGACAGTAAATCAGCAAATACTTGGATTCCCACTTGAAACCATATAGGTGTAAGGTGGCTACTTGTGCTGCTCAGAACCTGCACTTTTCTTCCAACGCTTGCCTCTTCCGTCACGAGCGTGAAGCCCATGGATTCCACGGCCACGGAGACAACCCACATCTATGCTTCTACCCAGGATGCGAACGAGCCGTTCCTGGATATGGATTCCCCCGCCGCTGGAACCTTTTTGACCACATGAAGCGGGTACACGATTACACTGGATCTGAACAGCCCAGCTCTCCCGAGTCTAATGCCGTTGGCCAGGTTCTTAAGAAGAAAGACCCCGCCGGTGTGCGCAAGCGAAAGGTGACCAAACCCGTTTCCGCAACCACCATGAAGAGGACCAAGTCGACTTCTTCCCAGGGCAACGCTGTAAAAGTCAACCCTGCTCAGCACGAACAGCGTCTACGGAATGCGGAGCAGAACTACTACGACTGCCGCACAAGACTGCTAGAGAAACTTGCCAACATCAAGCCCGAGGACACAGTCATGCATGAAAAGGCCAACGCTAGTCTCCAGGAACTCATCACCCTCGGCTTGAACTACCGCCAGCTCGAGGCCAGCTCGGCTGCCACTACTTTCTCCAACGTTTGAAGCGACTAGCGTGGACTTTTTACCCATTTTAAATTTGGAAGCTTTCTTTCCTACTTGGATCCGCACTGCCCGGAGCGTCCCTGGACTGCTGGTACTCTATCAGTGACTGATTTGCAGGCTTATTTGGTATCGACAACGCATTCCACATATAGATAGGATCCTGGTCTATCGCCTTGGAACGACGTCCGATCCGCCTGTCGACTGAGAATGGCCACTGCACCGTTGTGTTGTCGCCAGCGCGAAAAGTGGTATTCAGAGCACTTGCTTGAAACCGCATTGCAGTACTTCTTGCTTCGCAGCATGCCTTTACCCGGCTCTTGGAATCCCTGCGATCTTTATGTCTTCTATCTGTCAAAAGAAGCAATTTTTTTTGAAGTTACAGATGTACACATTTTGAAAGTTACAATCATGTATAGTCTAGGGTCGGATACTGTGTTTGTTGCATGTATTTGGCCGAGTTTCTTGTATACTCGCTCACACCGAGGAAACCATATTTCTTGTTAACGCATTATGTTTTGATTTTGGGATACATTTTCGGGATTTGGAGGATTTTTTGTATACAGATGTGAATGTCTCTAGACATCTTTGCGAGCGGAAAAAAAGCAGAGGAGCGATCCTGGAGGACTTTTGATATTTGCAATTTATTGTTTATTTTATATATCCACTGCATTGTAACTACCTATTTGATTTTGAATGAACGAAAAGAAAAAAGTCTTTTATTCAAATGTTTATATCTATCTACTATCTATAATTATGCAAGACTTATTCAGGCGTATTCCCAGCCAACTCAGAATTCAGAAACCGCACAAACGCATCCCCGACCTGATCAGCGCCCAACGCACTCTTGGCCTGGTTATGCGTCATACCGGTATAAGTCCTATTTTGCGAAATCCACTGTCTCCGTAACCGCTGTAGACGAGGGAGCGTTAATAATCCACCGGCTCCAGCGAGATCATCCGTCGGTGAACTACGGACGATATGTGCTGGAATAAAGACCGGGATCGTCGCGTCCGGAACGGTGATGGAGATTCCTTCTTCATCTGCTCGTTTCACGCCCTGGCGAGTAGTAGACTGTGCAAGTGCGACTTCTGCGGAGGGTGTGGAGGATGTGTAATTTCGTATAGCTGCTACAATAGCTGAGGTTTTCTTTTCATAGTTGTATAACGCGCCGGAGTCCGTTTGGGCCGGGAGAACGGTTGCTTGATGCGGTTTTATGCGTGGGCGACCTAAACGGCCGCCGTTGAGGGCTTGGGTGTTTGTTGTGCGGATTGTGTAGGCTATGCTTGCTGTGTCTGATTGTTGCATCGCAGCCGCCGTCAATGGAGAGGGTGATGGGTTGTTGGGATCGGTATGCAAGAGAGCAGCGATGGGGCTTATTGTTGCCGTTGGTTCTGGGGTGTCGGAGGGATAATTCTTTTCGATTTCGATGCCTGTCGCGGCTGTCCATATCTCTTCAATTGGTGGTCGGGCATCTGACCATGGCACGGTGAATAGAGGCTTGTCCCAGCGACTGTGGGTGCTGGGTTCTTCGTATCTGAAAATGAGGTTTTGGTGTAGGTCGGAGGGGTAGGGTTCTTCGGTGTCGGGTTCGGCGAGGTCGTCAGTCGTTGCGTTTGTCTCAGGTAGGTTCTCTTGGGCAGATTGTTGTTTCTTTAATCGTGAGTTGTTGATGGCAACGCATTTGTCGATTGGTGTTCCGATATGTACCTTCAGACTCTCGTCAACACTCTTTCTGCCGCTTCATTTGAGGTGTAATGACTTACAACACAACACGTCGTCCCTACGGCCTTTGCCTCGCACCATAGCTGATACCGATACCCCTTGATATAATTCATCCCATCTAAAATCACAAACGCATCTTTCGCCAATGCGCGCTTGACTCGCGCATATGCCACCGCTCGCGCCTCTTTCTCCGTCCGCGCATGATCGTATACCGTCCGGGGGTGGCCGGGGTCGTGGGAGGGGACTATATGGAATGTGAAGCGTTTCTGTTTTGGTTTCTCTTGATTTGCGTCGTCTCCGGTGGTGTTGTTGTTCTCATTGTCGAGGGCGTCGAAGAGTTGGTTTTGGGTTTCTTCGAGGAGTTGGGCGAGTTGTTTGGCGCGGTAGGATAGGCCCGAGCAGGGGTATCCGGTTAGGATGATTAGCTAGAGCGTGTTAGTATGTGCGCGTTGACAAGTTCTATCCAGAAACCTACCGGCATGATGTGTCAAGGAGATATGAGAACTGGCGCGTCGCATTAATGGTTGTTCAGAACGAAAGATTAGGCCGTCGATGACTTTTTTTCCTCCCCGCACTGTATCTGCCCCACCCCGAGCTTTATCTTATTTGCCTTTCGCAACATCTTCCATCGACCATAGCAATTCGAATATGATATTCTCATTGCATTTATTAGCGGCTCAATTTATAGGAGTCATCATTCAAGAGAACTATCTGATTGATGCATGATATAGCCCGTCCTTGTTCTCGTGAGGAAGCAAGCATGTGTCCCTACAGTACGGTACTATGTAGTACATTTTCAATCCGAGAATACAGTCCAGGGCTATCGTTTTTGGACACTGTGCAGAACTTCAGAGATTCTAAAAGGAGAACAGAAGACATTCAACACAACATTAGGTGCCTGGCTGCCTCAGGCAGAACTAACAACATGCGAACACTGCGAACTATCACCTTTCTTTTTCACAAAGAAATTCATACTTCGAGTGTCCTCCACTTGAAAGTTGGTGTTAATCCACTGGATCCCGATGAGTGGATCCAATCGATTTACATAGTACACTTGTCAGCGAATTGATTCCGTTAAGTTAAGGAACAAGCGGAGTTTCCTCGTCAATGATGGATCTCTTTACGAATCCATGTACGACACACAGACGACGCCCCTGAACCATTCGGATGCCGCGGCTGACTTACGTGTCTCGTCTCGTCTGGAATCTGGACAAAGAGCGACACGCACAGCGTCGGAGAGAATAACCAGAATTGTTATTGAATTAGGGAACTTCCTGCAGGATTCCGGGTTTACTACATGCAACTTAGGTGACAGGTCTCTCCGGACTCCAGGTGGTGATGGGACGATGGCTTGCTCCGCTGTTTCAATGTTGACTAGCTCGGGTTGTACATAAATTGCAGCTTGGCGTTGTTTACCATCCGGACTTCAGAGTTTCGACTTAGAGTCAGCACTGCCGTGTGTTGGTATGTTGGTATGGGTATGGAGTACGTACTGCTGATCTCTTGGCCTATCCAACAGCCACGCGTAGTTAGCGATCAATAGGCGTCGAGAAAGCTCACGTATGGAGGATGTATGAAGTTAAAATACGATCTCCATAAGCTAAGCCGCAACTCGTATAGTCCGCTCTATTTTTGGCTCCTTTGGATGAAGTCCAACTCCCGTGCAGTCACTGCAGTGTGTGCAGTACAGAGAGTACTGTATCTGTGCACGTAGTAGTACAAAATACGTAAACTTATGACATGTAGAGCATGGATTGTATACAGTCGATTCGCAATCGAACCAGCTAGATGAGGAAATCAAGAACTAGAAGGTTCAGCCTCTGGACATGTCTACCCGGAAATTCCTGTCATGACCCAACACTCTGATACTTAAAACTACGTACTAAAGTCTAAGGAATAAAGTCGGGCTCCACAGCTCATTAAATATTATTCTAGAAATAGAATAATTGTAGAGTAGAGAACTGCTAACTAAACTATATTCAGCCACTAGATGGTGTGAATCTCTCACCTTAGGATCGAAGATCCTACTAACGATCCTGTCTGGAAGATTCTTATAGTGATATCTCTCACTCTTGTTAGTTTCTTTCTATATACTCAAAGTGAATTGCTCTTTGAAGCCTTTTCTATGAAAACTATATTTCCTTCTTCATGTTTCAGATTCATACTCTATGGAGCACCTGTTGACGCGGCAATCCCCATCTCAAGTCATCCCCGAGTTTCCAACTGACCTGTAGAACCACGCCACTAACCATGATCACACCATTTAGTGGACCCTGATTTGTGTTTGACTGTTTGTTTCCTTTTCTCCTTTTTCATGCAGCAAGTAGAGGAGCAAAGACATTCTGAAATTTTGCCAATATTTCATGACCCACCGAAACTGTTCGATATTGAGCAATGGCTGACGAGTCCGAGACCATGATGTCCGCCACACTCCGATTCCCGTTTCAAGCCTCGCTGGATGGATACGCTATGGTGGAAACTGATGGGAATCTTTATTACGGACTTGATATCTCGCTTGAGCCTGCTGAGTTGCCGGCACAGGCTTATTCGCATTCGAATTCAGAATCAGATTCTCAGTCAGGGTTAGGGTTGGAATCTGATGACGACGAAGACGAAGATAAACAGCAACAACAAGAACAACAATCGAGTTCGAATAATATAATTCATCCGCCGCGCTTAGACAGTCTCGTGAAGAATAAGGAACAGAAACAGGAACCGGAAGAGTTGACGCCACGACCAGTCTCAGTCTTGATGCATCCGCATCGAATCAATACCTCTGATGAGCAGCGGTTCGCTACGGAGCACGAAATGGCAGCAGCAGAAGAGGCAGAAGAAGAGAACATAATCTGCGAATCGCCGTTGTCGAGTACGCCAGACGAAACAGAAGCCGAGGAAGAGTCAACAATCCGAGTGTCCGTACCCTCCAGCAGCGTACAGCAATTCCTACCTTCTCGATACTATGCCACCCCCCTTATTAAAGACGACCTTACTTCGACGCCGGTTGCCATATACGGTCTCGAGAAACCGTCAGACCATGTACCGAAGAAGAAGGCACCTGCCGTATTGAGACAGAGAGGCAATTCCGCAGCTGCACAGGCTCGGCCTTCGTCGCATCAACATCAACCGTCGCCATTGTCGGGGGTAAATCATGATAGTTGTGTAGAAGAGCAAGCTAGGGCTTCTACATCGTCTACGAGAAGACTGTCAATGTTTTTGGGAAGAACACCTACTCCGACGGTGCCTTCGACAGGTGTGAGCAGACCTACGATAGGATCGATATCGTCTTCTGGATCTTCGGCTACCACTGCAACAATGAGGTCAGCAGCATCTGCCGTCAGCGATGTCTCAAATGCAACCTCTATATCCGCGTCTTCCTCGCCGACGATAGTACACGCAAATCAGAAACCAGCATCGCAATCCCCATCTACAACCCCAGCCCTAGACCAAAAATCATCATCCACACGACCAGCACAACCACTCCGACGCACAACAGCCCCTATCCCAAGCTTCACTACCGACCATAACCCCCTGACAGGAGGAGACGCACGCCGAAACTCCATCTTCAACTTCTCCAAGCCCAAATTCTCCTCGCCCATGATACACCATCGAGCCGGTATCCAGAGCAGTGAGAACCTCAGCACAATCCGCGCAGTTACGGATGATCAAGTGACCATAACAACTGCTGCTGCCGATACTCAGCCATTCCATGATCCATCATTGGAGGCCTCTTCTTCGTCATCGAAGCAAATGCCGTTTTCGCCGGATAGTTTCGTCTCGCCTCATACACATCCTACTACCGAGTCCTATAACATGACCAATCCGCCCAGTGATAGTAATGTATACAACAACAACACAACCTCTTTCTCGCAAATCAACAGACCACATACAAGCCACCATGACCAAAGACCCGCAGCTATCAGCAATTCTCCAAACTCGCAATGTCAGCCATATACGAGAAACGAGCAACAACCCCAGGCCCAACTACGAAAATTGAAGAAATCGGATCATCATCAGCATAGAGCTACGAAACTGTTTACGAGGATATTCGTGACAGATGTCAACCAGAAGGCTTGATTAGTTTGTTTTTCAGCTGCGTATGGGGATACTCCAGGGTTCAAATGTTGTGCATACAATGTCCCACGATTGATTTGTACCATTCGTGTTAATGATTATTCCGCTTCTATAAGTTCTTGTCTCTTCTTATGCCATTTTAGGGATTGCAGTTTTTCCCATGTATCATTTTATCGGCGTTGGGTTATCAGGTTTGAAGTCCCTCTGAAAAGAGGTTGACGAGGTTCATCATTGGAGTCGTCATTGTATTAAATAAGAGCATCATCCCAATTGGAGATAATAAAAGAATGCAATTCAAATCGGAAGGTTAATTATATCGTGTATGATCTGTAAAGAAAAGGGAATAGGTGTACATAGGTGGGACAGAAACTGGTGTAAATTTATGATCAAAAATAGTCAAATCCAAACGCCATCGTAATTCATGCACCTTCCTCTCCAATCAGTATGGATTCAAAATCGTTAATCCGATAGAAACGCCAGTGCTGATTCCAATTCGCAAAACATGACGACAAATCTAACGCAGAGAACGTCAGAGAGTGATAGACTCCATCTCCGTCATGACCGCATCCATTTGTACACGCTTCACAGCCTCCGCGACGAGCGTAAAGTCTTGCAGGAACGGTGCTGTGGCTGCCGGACCACCTAGAGTCATTTGCCCGGTTTGTATTTGTCCCTGTCCCCCTTGCTGGTAATGTGTCGGTATCATGTTCTCCATGTTTTGTTGTGCTTGTACCTGTGCTTGCGCGTCTGCGAAGAGATTTTGTTGCTGTTGTTGTTGGCCCATAAATTGGCCCGGTTGAGCTTGGAATTGCTGCGGCTGTCCGGTTTGGAATGTGGGTTGTGTGGAGAATAACGACGAAGAAGAGAGTCCTGTCGTGGACGTTGCGGTCGTCGTGGTCGTCGTGGTCCCTGCGCCTGTCGTGGTATTCCCGGTCGTCGACGATGTCGGATAGAAGGAAGGCGCAACAGCCGGTTGCGCCGAGGAGCGTAAGTTATACCGATTGTTATTCATTGCGAATTCTTGAATATACCACACCGCTGCGATATAAGCGAACAAATCTTCCAGTTCTTGGGGATGATATCACGACAGGCTGATTCCACTGTTGTGGCGTTTATGACGACTTGTCCCGAGCAGAGTACGGAGGAGTACGAAGTGCTAATTGGCAAATTCCACCCTTCGACCAGATATCCAAAGATGAATAATCGCAGGATATCGGACTAGCGAATCGATGGAGAAATGTGACTTTGCAATGATCAACGATGGCGTTCTCGTCCGGACGGGAGCACCGAATGCTATCCTCAGTATTTATCGTACGTAGATGGGTGGATGTATGATATGCACTCCGCAGTGATCGGCGTCGTCTGTTCTTTGGGGTCCCTTTCTGCAACTATCCCACTGGATTCTGCGGGGAAAGTGTCCAGTCAAGGAATGGAAGGAGAGAAAGAAAGAAGAAAGGCGATGATTGCGGAAGTCAGTTGCATACAGAACAGTCGATAAGCACAGAACTTCCCCTCTGTCCGTAACTAATGGTATCGAGACTGTAATATCCCCGCAGCACGTGTAAGACTACGTTGATTTTGTGAGGTGTTTGAGTGTAACAACTCTGTAATAATACGGTTTCTTGACAAGCCCCGACTTCGAGCGGGAGCCAGTCGGCACGAACGGACGACTCCTATTGGCTGGTGACGCCTACCATCTGATCGTCGAGCACGTGATTGCATCCAAGTGGATAGCCTTCCAGCCAATCAGAGCCGAAAGTCTCATTTATTCTTTTACCGGATTAGCCTCAAAATATTCATTTCCTTTTGCTCGATCACACGAGAAGTACTCGAACGAGCAAATTACACTATTCAAACAGTCACGTTCGTGACTCCGGCAGCTGCAACCATGACCGACAATCACGAGGACGACGAACTCGGTGCAGGCAACCTCTTCGCGGACCCAGAGGGCTTCTACCCCGAGGCCGTACAGCCCACCTTCTCATCTTACCAGATGCTCTCGGGCCAGACAATACGCGTGCGCCTAGTCGGCAGCCATCCTCTCTACGTATGCGACTTTTCTCTTCTTTTCCTAGCATGCGAAACTGATTGTCTTCGTGGAGGGTAACATGCTCTGGAACGCCGGACGCATAAGCGCCGAATACCTCGAACAAAACGCCCCGCGCCTCGTCGCAAACAAGAACGTACTCGAAATCGGTGCCGCGGCGGGTGTACCCAGTATCATTGCCGCGATTAAGGGGGCGCGCACAGTCGTTATGACGGATTACTCTGATCCAGATCTCGTGGATAATATGCGACGAAACGCGGTTGCCACTGCGTCGATGATTCCGGAGGGGTCGCAATTGCATGTTGCGGGATATAAATGGGGGGCAGATACGGATGAAATCATGTCGTTTTTACCGGAGGATACTACGACAAAGGCGTTTGATACGCTGATTATGGCGGATGTGGTGTATAGTCATCGCGAACATCCCAATCTCATTAAGACTATGCAAGAGACATTGAAAAGGTCGAGGGATGCTGTGGCATTGGTTATATTTACACCGTATCAGCCGTGGTTGCTGCCCAAGACGGAGAAATTCTTTCCTTTGGCGGAGGATAATGGGTTTGTGGTGAAAAAGGTCTTTGAGAAGGTCTTGGATAAGGTTTTATTTGAAGATGATCCTGGGGTATGTCTCTCTTCACCCTCATATGACATATATACGTTCTAACATGTACAGGACGAAACACTCCGTCGCACCGTGTTTGGATACGAGATCCGATGGGCTGATGAGAGTTTATAACGTGACGCGTGAGACATGATGATATGTATAATGATATCCCAAAAGTTTATAGACTTGTTTCTCTCCATCTCTTTGCCGGTTTTGGCAATTCTTGCTCTCACATGACAAACAGCAAATGTACATCTGTATTTGTCAGTATATGTCTACACACAAGAAGGGAAGAAACATACCCAAAGGATGACTACAACTCAACTGCGGCTTCTGCGAATAATTCTTCTCCAACTTCGCTCTGATATTATTCAGCAACTGCAGATAACTTTGTTTTGGGTACTGTCGCAACGTCTCAATGAATGCCCAACTCAGGGCTCCTCTAGCCTGTCCGCCCTGGAATGTATCCGCACTGCAGTCATGTTAGCATTCTATCTCCATGGGATACTGGCTGACGACTTACGAAGTCTGCGTATCTTTTGAACCGGAAAACATGACCACATCCGCAGGGGAGGTCTTGGTCATCATCCTCCTTTCCCTTGCCGAATCGCCAATGGAAGCTTTCTTGAAGAATCCGATAGCCGTTTGGGCAACGCCACCTAGATCGCCTTTTCCATATGCGGCGACAGCACTAAAGAGGTCTTGGGCTGCTTCTTTGGCTAGATTTGGTTCTTTCAATACTCCCTATCCCTATTAGTGAGCCAAATGATGTTTCGTCAAGATGAGAGGTGCCTAAAATGAGGCGGAGACGAACCTGAGTAGAGTAGATGAATGGGAGATCTAGTGCGGTTCCGGAATGGCACGAGTCGAATATTGCTGTAAGTCGGACGCCGGGTTGAAGTGGTTTGACCCTGTACCAGCCCGATTTAGATCAATGTTTCTTGAGTCTGGTTAGTTCTACATACATGATATCATGCATCTCGTCATCCACAATATGACCTGCAGCTTTGTAGTCGACCGGATAGATCACATCATCGAATCCTAGATAATCGTCAGCTATGTCTCCATATCTGGCATATATTAGATGCCATACCATCATCTTCATCGCCATCCAGATCCGGTGTCCGACCACCATGTCCTGCAAAATCATCAGCTAAGATGAAGGTACATCAACACGAGGTATAGGTACCCGAAAAATGAATAAACAACGAATCATTCGGCATCGCATCCTTGACCAACCAATACATCGCCCGAATAATATTCGCCTTCGTCGGCTGACTCAACGGATTATTCTGATCATCCGTCAAAATCACCATATCCTCCCGACGATAGCCATAAACCTTGTTCAAGAAAATCGACATTTGAGTCACGTCGTTGATGCATCCTTTCAATTGGTTGGCCTGGCCGAAGTAGTTGATGCCAATCAGTAATGCTTTCCTTTTGCCGGAGCAATTCGAGTATTGGAATTGGTAGCTTGATGGGGCGCCGTGCCCGAATGACTGGGGTGTTTGAGGGGGGGTGGGCGGTAATGATGCGTATGGAGGAGGGTAATTTTCTATACATGACGAATGCTCGTTAACAGATAGATTGTGTGGCTTGCGAGAAGACTAGTACTTACGAGGTGGCGGCATAGGACTGGATATTGAACTAGGTCGCGGACTGGGTCGCGGACTGGGTCGAGGACTAGGCCGTGGAGGCAGTGCTGGTGCAGAAGTAGGAGGAGGCAAAGTATTCACTCGATGAGGCTGTGGAGGAAGACTGTGCGGCCTACCGGGTGGAGGACTATACATCGTTTAATCTCTGTCTGATGCCTAACACTTTACGTGATACTTACGGGTATGTTGCTGGTCTATGTGGATAACCACCTAGCATCGGAGGCGGCGGTCCGGGAGGTGGTCTATGTTGCGCTGAGGGGGGTGGTCCAGATGGTGGTGTATATTGTCCATGTTGAGGTGGATGTCCTGCTCCCCACCCAGGAGGAGGATATGGGGGAGGCGTATGATAGCCATTGGGATACATGGATGTAGCTTCAACCAAAAAGACGAGCGCAAGAAGTCATGAGCCTAGAGATTGGCAGCTCGTGCGAAGAGAAGAAAAGTTTGCCACAAATCACCAGTAGAAAGCCAAGTGAGTGTCTTATACCAGCTGAATAAAAACAGTCAGCAAGGCAAGACACTGAAGATTACTCGTTGAGAAGAAGCTGTAAAGTGGGTTCGAAGATCATAGTCAATCCTCTGTCTTAGACACTTGAGGCTCTTTTGCTGGATTAATCTAGGATTTACGTCAATGGCCTGAATGCAGCCCACGCTAGGCAAATTACTGACCGACAAATTGGATGCTTGGACTTCTATTATGAGCCCAATGTTGAATGGCAGGCTGAACCGGTTTACACCCCGTCAGTTTCGAGATGGAAAGATTGTGCGCAAGTTGTTGGTCAATTGATTGTGGAACAGAGTATGTACGTATATTCGCCGCGTAAGAGATGACTCCGTATGTACGCAGTCGAGTCGCGTGCGCTTCACTGGTTTGCTAATGAAAAAAAAAAAAACAGCAGCAAGGCTGATTTGATGGATTGTTGGAGATGGAATTTCTTTCAGCCGTGAAGATTACGTGGCTGTCAGGTGACGGGACCCGGTGCTTCAAATGTTCCTTCCTCAGCCTGCCTCCTTCCGCGCTCTTCCTACTCCGGTACAGCTTGTATGTTATCTACTGCCATATTTACTTGATTTTTGCATCATGAAGAAGCGCACGGTTGAGGTTTACCTCTAAAGGATCGGTACCAGTGGCTTAGGATTGTGTGCTTGTAACAGCAACCATGGTTAGCGGTGGACCCCAATGTTTCGTGGTCAGCGCCCTGAAACAGCCAAAAGCCCGCGTTTAAGCCAACGACAATGACAAGTCAACAGGAGCACGGCATAAAATCGTCTCTTATCATTCCAATGTTCTATCCTATTCTATGTCTACTTGCCAAACACCTTGACGCGATCCTCAAGAGGCTTGCTGGTCTTCTCTATAGGGCCGCCAACGGGCGTACCAAAGACCAACTGAGCTTTAAGCTTCCAGTCCTTGGGAAGGTTATAAGTCTCCTTCACCTTTTCGGTAAGCGGAGGCAAGAAGTTATAGTGCTGCAGGCTGGCGCCGAGGCCTTCTGCTTCAAGTGCAGTCCAGACTGTTTCGGCTGAGTTAGTGGACTCCTTTAAGAAGAGCGGTTGGAATTAGGCAGATAACGTACCAGCCAATTGGTGCATTCCGGATGAAGTGTCGGACCACTCGGTGATGAAAGGAGCGACAGCAGCGTGCTGGGCTGCCAACGCAGTCAAGTCATCGTCGGCTTCAAAGAATAAGACCTGATCTCACGATTAGCTCTCAGTGCTCTCGATTATAACACGGCTAGTAATACATACTGATCCGTATCCAGCGCGGAACCCCGCAATTTTGGGCGCAAGAGCCTGATAAACAGCTTCCGGCAAGGAGCCCTTGACGAATTGATCCGCAGTGTCCCAGAACTTCTTGTGCTCGTCCTTGAGGAGAATGACTGCGCGCGCGGATTGCACGTTGAAGGTGCTGGGAATGTACTTGATGGCCTTGGTGACGATCTCCTCAATGCGAGAGTCGGGGATGGGGGAGGCGTCGGAGATGCCGTAGATGGAGCGGCGGGCAATGAGCGCGTCGAAGAAGGGGTCGGAAGCCATTGTGATGATTGAGTGATTGATCGGTTGATCGATTATTGATTTCTTTTAAAGGTTTGTTGCTTTGTTGCTGTTGTTTCTACTGATCCTTCAAGCTGGTGGGATGTCGAGGGGTATTTAAGTCAGTTGAAGCCAACTATTGCTATACCTGTCCATAGTCCATATCGGTGAGTCGGACCGTCAACCAGCAATCACTAAACTAACTCTATATCAACGCTATAATTAGCCTACCAGTCTACGTATCTGTCAGCATAGTAGCTATTTCCAGATACAGGCGCTTGGCTGAAGCTATCTCTGTCACAGAATGGAAGCTGAAGGAAATGATAGCGGGGACATGACCAATCAGCGGCATAGGATATTCCGTCAGCACGCTTAGTTTTGCGAGAACTTTAACAGAAATGGTAATTAATAAGCCGGAAATTCCTAACAGCCGATGCTGATTTGGCTTCAATTTCCGATTTCCAATGCTTGCAAATGCCAAATACTACGCAGGTACTAGTACTTTGGTGGACTAGCGATTTGCTGCAATGTAAGTCGGTCGGAAGTACCTGTGGCCCAGTCGGTAAAGAGGCCAACCGACAACGCTGGAATACGGAGGGTGGGGGTGCCGACATCTTACTGGAAGCTTAGCACGGTTAGGGTTAGGGCTAGCCGTAGATGTCGGCGGGCGGGCAAAACTTTCCCGTGATCTCCGACCGTGTCTGGGTATGGAGTCATTAGTGATGATGATATTGATACTACGAGCAAGGGGATTGAGATAGTAAGGAGAGTCATTTTGTTGCTTTTTGTGTTTTGTTGCAGCATGTTCTCCACCGAACGTCGGGTGTGTGCAGCTTGACAGCTCAGTCTGTGGAAAAGAGGGGTACCTGGTAGGTAGCCTTAGATTTCAGGCTTTTAAACTAGTGGCTATCTATAAAAGCACCACGAGCACCTCCTTACCTAGGTATGCACCACGCTTGCTTCACTTCTGTTCTCATGCATATGAAATACGATATCTTATCGATCGGGGTTCATCCGATTGGCAATACGTGTATATCGCAAAGAGGGGAAGCATGGGACTCCCGAGTAGCCTGAGTGTGCCTTGCGGCACTAAGTTACCGGTTTGAAGTTTCCTATGACAATCGGAATGCTTGCTTCCTGCATGTCAACAAAGGTCAAGGTTACACACATTCTAATGCAAGCAGTTGGATCGAAAAGCTTGCTTTCGATTTCAAGATGATTTTGATGATGAGATAGATGGTCTGGCCTTCAGCAGAATATGAGCGGATGTACTGGCTTGCAGCCGCGGATGGGGAGGAATATTCGGAAGCTCGCCTAGGTATTCACTGATTAAGAATGGGAACAAGGCTGTCCTGGAGTCATTTCCAACACGACTACGGAGTTCTCCGTAGAGCTCTGTGAGACAATCCATGTATCAACTTGATACATCATAGTCACCGGTTTCGCCGCATAGTCTAATGCGGGGAGTACATAGTATATGCACAAATATCATAACTTCAATAAGATTGATCGACTAGAAGTGCATTCGATGCATTGTTCTCGCACTTCTCGATTGATAAGCGAAGATCAAGACACATGGCTGCTCTCTTTGGAAGTGTGGCTGCATTGAGCCCAAAAAAAGAAACCAGGTGTAAGACAAGGCAGACCCCGATTGACAGCCAACTATTGCAAACACGTCGGCAAGGTCGGAGGGGAATGAAGAGACAAAAGGAGGATGTCGCAATGGGTGACCAGATAGGGAAATTTGCAGAGAGAAGAACGCGCAATTATTCTCTCAAGAAAGAAACAGGGAAGAAGAGTAAAAGGAAGAGAGAATAAAGAAAGAGCCGCATGAGAACGAATAAAATACGCTAGTACGAAAGCGTATGTTGAACTATGTATGAGGCTGGGAGCCCGGGTGGGGTGCCGCGTATTCCAGTTACAGGTAATATTACTATTACAATGACATTTCTGGATGAGGCTCTGCTCAGCTCTTACTTCTTACTTCATCATTCCTGATCTGGCAGTAGGATTCAGGTTGTTATTTTCTGCTTGGCCAATGAGCAAATCCACTCTTCTTAATCTGCGAGTCATTAGGGCTATCAAGGATGAGCAGACTGAAACAGGGACCAGCCCCTGCTGCATCGTCATACATGTAAGCGGTTAGTTGGCTATCTTGTTCAGCCTTGTCAGATGGAGTACGTACGTATTCAAGGTTTTGCATCCCGCGATAGTACGCATTTGACTAAGTGTGATTGACTAGATTGCGCACAGGAACCCTTCTCAACCTTTAAGGGTGGATCTTCCAGGACCACAGCTCGAGATTGTTTGCCATTCTTGAGTAATTTTGAGCCGCAGTCTTCCCGCCACTAGGTCAAATCCTTTAGGGTTTTCACGAGAATTTGGTTGAAGAGCCTCATAAGTTGGGTCTTCGTATATAAAAGTCCTGATTACGGTCAATTCTCTTCCGGCCTTCAATGTTCCTGTTGCACAACATTTAGGACTCAAATTACACGGACACCGACACAGGTCTGTGCTTACTTGTTTGCATTGTACATACGGGTTTCTCTCCGTCCCGGATTATTTATATAAAAACAGTCACTTGTCGTTTTCATTGAACAGAGCAGAGTTCAATGAGTGTCAGGTAGTACGGCTCCGAAGTGCGGTGTGTTTGTTCGTCGGGTAGAATATCAGACCGCCATCTCGGACTCTCTCGACATTAGAAATTCCATCGCAAATCTTTTGCGAATGTTCGGCATAATCTCTCGCGGTCATGAAACTATGCACCAGAGAAGCAAAACTGCATTCTCTGCCGTACGATGTTTTATACCAGGTTGTTGAAGACTTGGACTTGTCGGACTTCAACAATCTCAGTCGAGTTAATAGGAGCCTGTACAATCTTCTGCAAAATGATCAGCTTGCCAAGCGCACCATCAAGGTACGTTTCAATCGGAAAAAAAATTGGTGCTCCTCATACGCAGAAAATTGAACAATGCTTCTAGAAATATGTCCCGCATTCCAAAGAGGCCCAGTGGGCTATGGCTGGAAATATATCCTTTCGACAAGCTATCGGACGCATACACGATATGCAGCAGGCGGTAGCGATGGCTGAGCCATATTCCGTTGCAGTGCTGTCATATGCTGCCACATTTATATATCGGGATGGTGTTTTGTCGTATATTCTCGACAATGAGATTCGCGTCTTGAACGTCCACCGAGCAGACAGCACAGAGCAAGTCGTGGACATCCACAATATACTACGTCGAATCATCCCGACTTATCGTCAACAAGAAGCCGCAGATCGTTCTGCTCAAATCACATTCCTGCATTACTCATCAGGAGTACTAGCGTTTCTGGTGGAAATCGACGGCGATGCGCATGCATGGCTCATTCTGCTCGACGTTACCCCTGGGTGTTCCCGGAGACTAAAGTTTATAAGACAGCTGGAATGTACGCGACGCCTGTTTGTCCGCCATAATGGCATGCATCTTTTCTATGGCGTGCATTCATATGTTGATGCTTCTGGTGAGCTCCTGTGGGCCGTTCAGTGGGTTGATCTCACTAGAAATACTAAGGCGGATATGCCGCCTACTGTTCTGGATAAATTGGCGGGCACCGAAATAGGCCACAATGTCTGTTTTGAGATATTTGATGACCATCTTTATGCTGTATCTAATACGATCGATTCGGAGGAGGAGGCGCTGAATTGGCGATCCTATTATGAATGGATCTGTATTCCGCCAGCATTCAATCGACGCAGAGTTCGAATGGAAAGAATCTGGCGAAGGGATCATCTTGAAGGTCCTATTAATGATACATGGACGGAAATGTCTTTGCGCATGGATGAAGCCACTGGTCGGCCCATGATCCTTGAATGTCGACGTGAATGGCGAGAAGGTCGCTCCGATCATGTACGAACATATTATGCCGAACCTTTGGAACTGGCCTCTGAGCTGCCTATTACCGGAGAAATTCAGGGCGAGACGGAGCAGGCAGGACCCCGTGTAACACAGTCATCATCATCCTCATCATCTTCCGCCTATCCCTTTCTCGGGAGTGACATTGGACCTAGTAATATCACCCTACCGGCTCCTTTACCGCTGAATGGGCCATCGGCTGAGGACTTGGCGCGACACAAGAGAATAGGCAAACATGTACATTCGGAGTACACGGGCAGTTGTTGCACAAGAAGGGAATTCATCCTGGCAAAAACGAAATATCGCACATACAATTTCTCGGCACGTTCATTCGTGGATTTAGTCAATGATCCGGAGCCAAACAATCGAGTTGGAGCTGCTACAGATCGGTTGCGTTTACGGATTAATTCTCGCAAACGGAAATGCACTTCACGGGGTGACGATCACATAGCCAAACGCAGCAAATTTGACTCCACCCCTCTTTCTTCACCTACTGCTGCTACAACTGAAAAAGACGACGAATCTGATAACGTCCGTCTCTGGCCCCACGACAACGCAGACGAAGACCTCATCAAACTCCTCTGCCCAATCCGACAAGCAACCAACATCCACGCCATCGCCGACGAGCGCTCACTAATCTACTCCGTCGATACAGACGAACCCCACAAGCAAGCCATCATTCTAATCAGCTTTGATCCTCAAATCCGTCTTCCTTGCATGCGCAATAGAACAAATGACGGCACGCAATCAGCATCCGCGACTGTAGGGATTAGTCTACTCGGACCCGAGGATGCGAAGAAGAGTAGTAGGAGGCAGAAATGTTCGATCTTTAGTCCTTGTTCATCTGCTGCTGCCGCCGCTGCCAATAGTAGTAATAACAAATCAAGTGTACGGACTGAGGCGGCGATGCATTTGTCGATTGATAAGGGGTATTGGTTTGACGTGAAGAGGTGGTGATGGCTGATGTCTTTCTGGTATCTTTGGTGACGTGCTTGACTCAAGTAGAAAAGTGAATTAAAACATTTGAATATTTGTCGTATCTGGAGATGAGATTCAACATTTGTATTATGCACTACATAGATGTTCCATGGGTGTGGTTCGAAAACATCTGAACATTTCACAACCGGCCGACTGCCCAGGTGGTCCTCGATATTTATCTCACGATCAGCACGATTTGCATTATTACTATTTCAATAGCCCCCGAACTAGAATAGTAATGAATATGGTAATAATTGCGCAATTCTATGATCGATAGAAGTTGTTGCAAGGCAAAGCAGGTAAATAGTAAGTAGGGCTAGAGTTAGGGCTCTTGCGAGAGTCAAATAGTTCAGCATCGTCCTCAGTTCATGCACAAGAGCTAGGTTACTGGAACATGTTTATATGTGTCACCAACAGTTGAAGTTTCTGGTAAATTCCTTCGCATTGGGGTCTTGAACATATTGTTTTTCTTCGAATGTATGTATATACGCTATTCGGATTAAAGATTAGATTGAAATGAAGCCATCGGTAAGATATCGACTTACCAGATCACTGGTATTAACATCGAAGTCTCGAGAAACAAATAACCCCGCCTCCTCTTTCATACACTAGAATGATAGAAAGAGGGCACATCAAAACGATCTACGTATGTTCCGGTCTCTGTCTCTCGCCGAGGTAAATCAACTTACGAAATAAACACGTATGCCGAGAGCCACTGACGTTTGGTCACTTTGCCCGCTAAGAGGGTACATTCCCAGGCTGCTCAGGCATCGGGCTAGCCCATAGTAGCCCGGTTTAAGCCTTAAACTAAGTAATTATAGTGAGCCTAGATTTCTTGATTAGATTTCAGCCTTTTACGATCTTGTAATTTATTTTCTACTATTCAAATCTAAGATTTCATTTTCAATTTCACTCGTTACACATTCAAAGCATCTTTACATTTAGACTCAGCAATTGAATATCTAACGCAAAATCACGATTCTTTCAGCTGCTACTTATACCTATCATACAACATTTGAGCAAAACATTGAAGGAAAGCTGGGGCTTTCCAGCTCTTTCCAGTCTATCAAACTCTGTCGACATGCGCTCAACAATTTTGTCAATCTTACTCCTCACATTTGCGGTCTTATCGTCTGCGGTGATTGAAAAGCGTGATAGTGTAGTGCCTACGACTACATCCGGCTCGAACTATGCATCAATATCAGCAATTCTGTAAGCACATAACTTCCCTCCTTCTACCTCAACTACTCAAACTCCTGCGAAAATGCTAACACTCATACAGAGGCTCCCTTGCCTCCGCCATAAGCACCGCAACACCCGCCCCAGGCGTCACGCCCGTAGCAGTCCAAACCGCCAACCTCAGCAACATCGCCGAACCACCCCCAGGCTTCATCCCCGCCATAATGACAGCCGTACCCCTATCCGTTCTGGGTGACCTGCTCGACTCTAGCTCCCGAAGCTCATTAGCATCCGACTTCCAGAACGGCTCTACACCGGCTTGGTATCAGTCTCTACCAACGTCGATAAAGAGTTATATCTCCGTGGTGAATTCGCAGATTAATGCTGGAGCGTTGTCGGCGAATACTTCTGTTGCGGTGGCGACGTCGAGTAGTACGGCGGTGGCGGCGCAGAGGGTTGTTGTGCCGACGGGGGTTGCGATGGGGGTTAATGTGCTGGGTGTTTTGGGCGTTGCTGGGTTGGCGATGGTTTTGTGATTTGATTATGATGTCTTGATCTAGTCAATGGTTTACGCATTACACGATGATATGGAGTATACGATTGGCATGTCTGGCTGGCCCTTAGGGAATCTTTCCTGCCTTCCTCATTTGACAAAAGAAATTTAGCTACGACCCGTGTATTATCTTAACACTGAACTACTCTTCGTCATTCAGGCCTGGCAGCTCATAGAACTTTGTAAGACTGATACATACAAATACGGCAATTATTTCCCAATCCGGTTAAGGCTCGCCCAAAGCCCTAATTTGTTCGGGGATTGCTCGAAGGATGGTACTTTTGCAATCACATGTTGTTTCTCAATAGAAACAAGTATCTCTAATCTCTAAAAGAAAGTCTATTTTCTTTTTTCATATCATGCAATACGTGCTTCTTCCAACGGAGTCTCCGAGGCTTAAAAATGAGCTCGAGCCCGCCGATCGCGAGGGGTAATCAGTGGCGCCCTAACTAATGCTAACTAAGTACAATCCTAGCATACCAACGATGTCTTTTGGCTTGCTTTAGTTGCAGATTTAGCCAGATTTACTCGGGCTTCCCTTTAGTCTTTTGGCTGACCGACTGTTGGTTCCTCTACATAGTATGTGGAAATCAAGAATCGCAATGATTGACATTCATAGCTCGCTAGGAGAATTATCGCGGTGACAACGGTAGCCGCAAATTTCATGTGTCAAGATCTGTTTACGATCGAATACTACCTACGTACGTAGTACTAACTACTCTTTGCTAGTTATTTTTTTTTTTGACAGCGGTGATCAATGTCGTTGTAAATCTTTGAGATCGACGTAAGATCAAGATGAGACGCCTAGTCATGATTAGGACACATGTCAAATCAAATATGAGCTACAAGATCGAATGCCAGCATTTTCCCAACAACCATGAATCAAACTTTGTATACTGCCCAAAAGTAAAGTAAATTTTTCCGTTTGAGTCGTCATACTCTGGAAAGTTCTCACGAACATCATGTCTACTGTTTCAACGTAGCCGCGGCTCACATGCTTATCGTCAAGATTCGATGGGGCCGGATGAAGGCCCCTACTCTTCATCCAGACCGACCATTATTTGAATCAATCCCCACACGTTGAAAGGGGAAAGACTAGACTTTCCGGCGTAGTTAGTGCGGGGAGATTGTGTTCCTTCTCATTGATTTCCTTGGAAACGAAAAAACGCAACAAATCTCGAACGTGACCTGGATGGCCTCAGCCCCGCTTCGCCTGCGTTGCATGTGTGTATAGTATCACAGAGAAAACAAGGTGACCTTTCAGGACCTTTCACCGGCGTCAGGGTAAGAGAAAATGACAGATATGTCTACGGATCTTCGGAATTAGCTGTTTATCCCTCGGATGACAAGATTGTGTCTAGTCTTGCATGCAGATGTAGACGAATGCCTGGCCCATGTGTATTCTTAGGGCTAGCCAGCTACGTACATGTAGTTAGTTAGTTGTAGGCCTGGTTTTCAGCTCGGGCTGAACTCGAGCATGGAGGCAAATTAGAAGCTGATTCGGTCTCGGCATTGACGGTGGGATAACTAGGAAGAATTGTATGAGTAAAGAGGGTCCTCCTCTGAGTGATATCTTTTTAGTTGCTGAATTGCCACGATATCATTGGGGCTGGTCCAGGTTTTCCTCTTGGTGTCACTGCCATTTAAGTATTTTTATCTGCTTCGTACCGGATATACTCCTCTATACACGCTCAAAAAATTATTGAGTCGGCGCATATAACATAGAATCGTTATCTGCCTCATAAATATCTGAACCCCGAGCTTTACTGAACACTACTGTATCAGCAGTCCACACTACAAAAAGACGAAATCAAAATGTTTCTACTCCGACTACTCAGTTTCTTCATCTTCCTCCCCCTTCTCACCTCAACAGTCACCCTAGCCCAATCCACCACCTCACCGGGCATCACAATCTCCTCCTCCGCCCTCACGGACATCGAGAACCTCATCAGCGGCGCAAAAACGCTGCTCAGCACCGATAGCATCAACAACATCGAAACCACGTTGACGGGAGCAGCTACCTTGCTCAGCGGCACAACCGCCAATGACACAAAGACATTGCTGACTGAAGTTAGCGCTTTGCTATCGCCGGAATTGGTTGCGGCTGTGGCTCAGCTTGTTACTGCTGATACGGTCAATAAATTGGGGGATATAGTGAATAATGCGCATACTTTGTTGTCGGCGGAGTTTGTGAATCAGACGACTACTTTGATTAATGATGTGACGCCGGTGAGTTTATTTCCTCTGGAACTGGTATGTAGTATCTGATGAAGTACTGACATTGTGTCTCCTAGCTTGTGGATGATTTATCGAAGGTTCTGGGAGGTCTCCTCTCAGCACTATTGGGCTGAGTGCAAACTACGAGAAAAACGAGGAGATTCTACCTATATAACGAATACGATAGGTGCTGAAATTGTTTGTTATGAATTAACGGGTTGCCTGCTTATAATCTTTTATTGCATGGATCACGAAAAGTAGTCCGAGGATAGCTAATTACATATGGAATGTCTATGCACTGTTTACCTAGCCTTGGTATAATAAGAAATGAATTGAACGGTCCGAGGGAGTCCATGATTCCTAATGGATAAAAAATCTTGAACGATGAATCCATGGATTTCTGTAATCTATGCAAGTGCTCCGACGTACCTAGGTATGCTAATCCTACCCGATATTCCAAAATTAAACTCCATGAATGCTTCTTATGTAGAAAAACAGATTATAACACTTCAGTAAACAGCCGTACCTAATTCTCATGGTTTTCCAACGATTACGACTGCCGAAGCATCTCCTCCACCTCTCTCATGACTCGTCTCTTTGGTATAGACCGAATGGCCCTTGGCAAGACCGGGTAAATCGCCCTGCCTATGCTCATGGAGAACTTATACCTGAAACGGCTCGTAGGTGATGAGTGAAAGCCATATTGCTCTCGAACGTGGGGCGGCAGCATCTCCGGCGTAATGTTCTTCATGAACGGCATACTCATTTTTACCCAGCTGGGTACATTGCGAAGTTTCTTCAGATCATGTACAACCGGTCGTGCCCGGGTATCAACATCCAACTTCTCAACGTGATCATCCCAATAAGCCCAGAATGCAGCACGATTAGCAGGCCACAAACCCTTCGGTATATTGAGTGTGAGATTGAGTAGGACCGTAAATTCATTGAACGCTTGTTCGGCCTCTTTAAAGCTTAGCTCGTCAACGATGCGCTGATAGACTTCTGTACCCGTAGCATATAGTGTTGCCGCGATCCATAATCGTAATTTAGGATCCTGTGGGTAGGGACTCAGATGGCTAATTCCATTTCGCGCAACATGGCTAATTCGCCGCTGTTGTTGCTGTTGCTGTTGTTGCTGTTGTTGCGAAGCATAGATTCGGTCCAGAATCTGTTTCTGCTGCTGGCGCGTGCCAAATGTAAGCCCATAGAGGTAGACAGCCGTCAAGTGTATGCTTTGATATAATTGTTCGGCCAACGTTTTGACCTTCCCACCGGCGCCTGTTTTAGAAGCAGTTCTCGCCATGCCATGCGCTGCAGCTTGCAGGAGAATCGCCACGGCTCCTCCTGTTAAGAGGATTCCCTCTCGGAGGATCTTGGGAACCTGCTGGAGCTTGTCCAGAAATTGAAGTATTTCATTCTCTGAGTCGGAATCCAGGGATCCAGTAAGACGGACAAAATCACTGCTGTAGAATTCATAGCTTTCCGTAAACCTGGAGCTGGCTCGGCGGACAGGAAGCGTCATGGTGCTAGAGAAAGACATCTTTTTTCGATTCTTTCTGGCCTAGACCCGGTGATCAGAATGTCAAGTTGCCCCTGATTTTCTCCTGTCTCTCGGCACAGTTGTGGATAATAGAAACCGGCACCGGTTACTCGGGCAGAGTCATATCCCGAACGACATGCTGAATAGCAAGATGTGATGTTGCTATTGTTCACTAAACAGATGATAGATGAGAGATAGGAAAGTCCCGTGATTAGCTAGCTCAGCAAGTACCGGGCAGTGTATGGGGAGCTGGGGAAGGAGCGGGGAGCTCCCGACATCCATCCTCTCAACAACATCTCCCTCTACCAATTTCTCTCCTCACTTCATCCAATCCACATCTGCACAGCCGAAGAGACCGGCTATCACAAGATCTCGTGTATTGACGTCAGCTAATACAATTCGTCTCTCTGTTTCCCGAGGTTCGTTATACTTCTGAGTCTTGACCCCAGTCAAAGACCCGCGCTAACCAGCCGCTAACTCAAGGAGATTACGGAGTAAACAAACCAAAGACCATGAGCCTGGCTTATCATACGAAGACAGCATTTTCCTGGTCCAATCGCACTGTACACTACTCAGAAGTCCGCACATTGTACTGTCGAGAAGCCCGGACAATAACCATTGGTGTCATATGGGTCATGGCGATACTTAGAGGTATTACTCTATGAGCGACTGAATCATGTGCGTACAGTGGCATAGAGACTAACAATTTAGTGCAAAATCCTTAGGCTTAGCAGCAGCATTGTGGATATCAATCCCCCCGCATTAGCCTGCTGCTAGTCCCGAGCGCAACGAAAATTTCTCAGGCCTAGAGATACGGAGTAGGTACATACCCCAGTCCCCCTCCCGCTCGTTCTCCATTTTGCGCCGATCGATTCCGTCCTGGTACATTATTCTTGGGTTGATCTTTGCGTCTTTCAGTTCGCTCCGACGCTAGCTATCTTAGTCTTTTTGATTCATCCCATCCGGCAAATCAAAAGAACGCGCCCTGATGTCAGTGGATTCTGCTTCTCCAACTACCAGTCATACCAGTGATAGCACGAGTGGCTTAACCCTAAGAGCGAACCCAACT
The DNA here is from genome assembly GCA_022814505.1 of Talaromyces liani. Taxonomy (NCBI): domain Eukaryota; kingdom Fungi; phylum Ascomycota; class Eurotiomycetes; order Eurotiales; family Trichocomaceae; genus Talaromyces; species Talaromyces liani. The sequence continues at coordinate 903,509 of JAKLNL010000001.1, forward strand.
TTTGGAGATCCAGCGCTTGATTGTTCCTTACACAAAAATTTCTTAGTGCCGGGTCACCCCAGCACATGGTTCTTGCTCAACCCCTTTCCTGTTGGCTCCATTGTCGGGATTCATCCTCACAGGTTTGCAGCAGGATCCGGAGCCCAACACAGGAGGAAATGACCTCTTGCTTCAGTGCGCCGATCCGACTGCCACCTTGTCTTGTTTTCTATTCCGAAGTTCATCTGAGGCTTGACCGGAGGTGCCATACTAAACAGGCATGTGAAAATTCAAAGACGGCACTATCATTGAAAGGGCTCCATACAAAAATGTCAACAACGCCGAGGCCTAACTCTACAGTTACCCCGTACATAATCCCCGGGGCCCACTTCTTACACACGAGCTCGTTCTTCTTTTACCAAGATGATCGTGGGTTGAGACCGTACGTAACTAGTTACTAAATTACTTGGTTTGGAGCAGAGTTTGCCATACTGGAGCTTGTGAAATGAGCATCGACTGACTTCTCCGTGGGGTAGCGTAGCACTTCCTTGAACTCCTCGGACGAATTGAGCTAGATATGAAGCTACTGATCTACCGGCCCATGGGGTTTTGACTAGACCCATACTGCTTAGTCGCTTTAATTGCTCCCTTATTCCCCTTCTGCAAGGTTACGTCGCTTGTGATTTGTTTTTGTCTTCGCTTTTTTTCTTGTCGCACGCCCATTGTCCTACTTACTGCTTTAACTGTCTACGCTTGCTCTATGAAGAACTTCATAGTGTAAGCAGGTCAACAGCTACAGTAAACCACGGCCAGACGGGCCATTGGATCGTCTCGTTGGTTTTGCGATTTGAGCCTGGTGAAGCAATCGCAAAGCAATAACGGCCCAACATGTCGGACATTGAAAAACCCGTTGAAAACCCCGTTGAAGAAGCTCCTGCTGCTACAGGTGCAGGTGCTGCCAATGGAGCTGCTGCCGGTCAAACAACAACAAAGTCACCAACTTTCCTCGACAAACTGTCTTTGTTCACTATTGGGAGGAACCGGGGACAATTACCGCCTGAGAAGGGTATGTGGCTGCAATTCCTACCTGTTTCTTGGAGCGGTTTTTGTTTCTGCAAGAATGGTGGACGAATTTTAGCTAAAGATGCAGGAACTTGCGTACATGAAAAATGAGAATCATCTGCTGACTGAAAAATAGATGCAGCCGCGGACTCAGACGAGAATGCTGCACCTCCACCTCCTCTCACTTTCTGGCAGAAGGTGAAGCTGCACTTCCGACGTTACTGGATCTGCCACCTGATCGCACTGATCATTCTTCTGGCTATCTTGCTCCCCTGCACGTAAGTTACAAGAAAGATAATCATTGGATTATGGGTTACTAACAGCCGCTATCTAGTTTCCTATTGATCATACCTGCCATTGCGCAAGATTTACTTACCAGTGGCTCAATTGTAATCGATTCCGCATCAATTCTACAACCGACCAACACTTCCGTGATCCTGTCTATTAATTCGCATATCTATGTCCCCGGCCCATTTACTGTGCGCACTGATCCCGAGCATCTTCAGTTGTATGTTCCTCAAGTTGGGTCCGAGTACCCCATGGCCCTCTTGAATTTGCCAGCAACAAAGATACATAAGAACACTAGCATTGGAGAGAACGGCCAGTACACGGTCTTCGAGAACTACACTTCATGGCAGAACTTTGTCCACAACACCATCTTCCTGAGCGCTGGTAGTATAGGTCTTAAAGGCAAAGTCGGTACGCGGCTTGGATCGATCAAGAAATTTACGTTGGATTTGGATAAACAGGTTCCTTCCAATGGTGGGTTTTCTTTGTTCCTATCGTCTCGTTTCCTTGTGAAAATGCTAACGTCGTGATTTTGGTGCCTTTCAGGACTGGCTCAATTCAAAGGATTCACCATCGACTCTGCCAGCTTGCTTCTACCTGCCGAAAGTGATGGCACAAATCTCATTGCAAATGCGACCTTGCCGAACCAGTCTGTGCTGACTCTTGAGATCGTATGTTGAGCCTTTGCTTATCAAGCGGTCAAAGAACCTAGAACACTAATATTGCTTTGCGCACATAGGGTAACACAACTGTCGATATCAAGGCAGGTAACCTTACGATTGGTAAAGGTGTTATCGAGAACCTTTACTTAAAACCCGGAAACAACTCTGTACAGATCCGGGGTACTGCTAACTTGACTACAATTCTCGATAACCTCAGCTCGATCATCGCCCAGCAAGGACAGTATATCAAGAACGGCTATCTATCACTCACCACCCAGGTTACCGATATCTCATACAACGGAAGCACCGTCCAATACTATACCGAGGAGATGGGTAACTTGCCTCTGACCGCACAGACGCCTTTGCTGGGATTGCTACTCAACACACTCTCGGGCTTCTTGCATAGCGGGGCAGCGAACACGACCAATCTTACTTCCATTCTCGCCAACTACACCAATAATCGTGTGACGCGCGATAATAAGGATGATATTCTGAACAACGCCACACAGTTAGAGGTGGTCGCCAGGCATCATTTAGAAAGGCTGGTCAAATTATAAGATGTTTGCAAGCTGGAAGGCCCAGCAAGTCTTCGACTTTATGATTAGCTTTGGAAGTTACCTTGCTGCAGCTAGATATGCAGCTTATGTTATTAATGTTTATTTTATGAATTATGAAGTTATGTGTCTACGCATGCTTCTAAATGAGATTGGGTGTTGTACATATTTGGCTCTGTGAATATGATTCGATTCTGACACATATTCAATTCGTTTGTGCATGCCTCGGGGGATATATGTATGAAGTAGGCATGCATCATTGCATAATGCGTCTATAATGCGTCTGTAGTCTAGCGAATATTATTGCTGGCTATTAACAGAGCATACTATAGTAACATCGAAAATTAGTTGTACATGTATAAGATATCCAACACCAATACCGTCTAAACGGCAGTCACATTGGCCATAACACCAGGCTCTAACCCTTCCAACTTCGAACTCAAAGCCTCCCAAACATGCTCAGACCTCTTGATCCCTTCCGCATTCGTGATCACAGGAGCATAAGTTTGCAGTCTCCAGCACACATATACCCGCCATGACTCTCTCTTCCCGCCGAAGCAGCTTTGACGATAAGTCTGGATCCTTCTTCTGCTGTGCAAATAGAGACGCAAGTACGGCACGCGTAACTTTTGCGGAGCCAGAGGAATCGCCCCCTAGACCTGTTTTGCCGAAGCATGGATTGAGGCTATTGATAGCGATTGAGTTGTTGATGATAGAGGATAGTTTGATGATTGCACGTAGGAGTAAGAGCTTGGAGAGATTGTATCTATAACAAGACGTCAGCCGGTGGCAGAAACTGTGTATACATATTATAAAACTCACTGATTCTCATGACCTTCACATGAGATCTATCAGTGTAATAAGTGATGATCTCCGTGATTCTCAGGGTACCCTACATCGTACAATGCCGAAGCCACAAATGTCATATGCGGCATGCTTCCGTACATCTTTGCAGTCTCCTTCAATTTAAGAATAAACTGTACTGCTAACAAGAAGGTTCCCACAACATTGACGGCCAAAGTCCTCTCCGTGCCATAGACAACTTGAAATTCATGCGCGGCAATGCCGGCATTGTTGATAACTACTCCAAGCGCGGTAAATTTTGGCTCGGTCAACGAACTGCGTTATTGAGCCCGCAGATTCAAAATTGACTTGCAAAACTTCAAGGATGTCTTTCTTGCATTTTATTACAGTCTCAAATTCGTGTTTTGTCTCGTTGCCTTTTGTGGTGTTGCGACAGGCTAGGATTACTTTGCTGGCGCCGAGTCGGACGATGTGTTTGGCGGCTTCTTGACCTAGGCCGGAGCTGGCGCCTATGATTATGACTATTTTTGGATGCGAAGAAGGCTGTAGGTATAGGGATCTTGAGAATGAGTTGGGTGTGGAGGAAGTCTCCTATTGAAGTCATGATAATGTCCGTCTCTTTTCAGAACGCAGTGGAAGGGTTCTTGTACAACGACTTGCTTTGACCAGGCCTGAAAGATATATGCACTTTCGAGTATTTAAAGACTAGAATCTATGATTCTCGTCTATGAGCTTCACCTATATTGCTCCTGTATCTCGAATGCAGTCAAATTTATCTCCGCGGACTTTAGGGCTAGACTAAGGCCGTTTATCTCCGCGGTCTTAAGACAGGTACCAAGCTTGCCCCCACACCTTCATTCAGCTCATCTCACACTTTCTATCATCACTACATATCACTGACATTGCTTATCTATTGATTTCGGCGTCATGCCCACGCAGGATAGCGCTCTTAACTCCATGGCGCCGAAGAAGATGTACAAGCCCAGCCGACGAAATCGCATCCCACTATCCTGTGAGCCCTGCCGGTCTAGAAAGTACCTAACCCCCTTGGGACTGATTTAAGAATGCAATGCTGACAAAGCTGACTAGATTGAGATGTAATCGCGAGAGACCATGTTCAAACTGCACTGTCCGTGATGAACGAGCATCGTGCAAGTATGAGAGTCCTAAGAATGGATCCGGAACGCACCATGCCACTAAGCAAGGGGACTCCATGCAGCAACGGATTAATCATTTAGAAGATCTAGTCAAGAATCTGATAGCGCAAAAACAGAAAGCTCCAATAACAGCTGATGGTGTCGAGACCGGACCATCAGTCAAGGATTCGGTTTCCGATGCCTCGGAGTCGACACATAGTCCAGGTAAAACGGTGATTGATGGTGGTCATTCGGTCTACAAGGGTGCAGAGGACTGGTATGATGTACTACAGGAGGTAGGTTTGCATATTAGTTTCATTTCTTTTTGTTCTGATTCCGATGCTCCCTAGATCAACAAACTCAAGCAAGTCTGGAGCGAGAGTCAAGATGATCAACCTGAATACAATGTTGCTCCTACGTTATCGGACATGGTCGATGGGTCAAGTTTGCTATTTGGCCAGGTTCAGCGAACAGATAAAATAGATTTGTTGACAACACTGCCACCCAAACATCAAGTTGATAAGCTTATACATAATTTCTTTGACCGTGACAACTTTCCTATCACCATTGTTCGTAAGTATTGATCCAGCGTGCCAACTCTCCGATCAGCGTCAAGCTTACAACGCCATAGCTATATTACATGAACCGACTTTTATGCGCGAAGTACGGATCCTAGTGAAAAATATTGTCAATTCTTACTAAAATTACAATAGTACGCCGAACACTGGAAAGATCCCACCAAAACAAGTGTCATATGGCTGGGACTACTCTTCTCTATCCTGAGCATCAACATGCTCGCATACCAGCAATTCGGCGAACCGCCGGATTATGAAGGAATGTCCGAATCCTTGGTCCAACTTTACCGACTACGCACGGCGCAGTGCTTGATTATCGGCGACATGGCCAAATGCTTGCCTTACACTATTGAAGCATTACGTCTATATGCAACGGCAGAACTCAATCGAAAAGACGACAATAGTAGGGGGTTCTGGATAATGACCGGCGTGATTGTCCGAGCAGCAATAAATATGGGTTATCATCGTGACCCTTCTCAATCGCCATCTATCACCCCCTTGCAGGCGGAATATCGACGCAGGGTCTGGATCTCTGTGACCGAGATGGATGATATGGCCTCATTCGTCGTCGGGTTTCCGCGTATGATCTCAGGGAATTTTGCAGATACGATGGAGCCGCGGAATTTGTATGACTGGGAGCTATCAGATGATCTGACCGTGCTTCCGCCATCCAGACCCATGAGCGAGGTTACACCTGTGGCCTATTTAATATCAAAGACACGATTGTTCCGAGCTCTGGGTAATATTACCGACTTTAATAATACTCCGACTCAAGGTCCATACGAACAAGTACTTGGTATTGACAACAACCTAATCAAAGCATATCAGGGCCTCCCTGCAGATTTGAGAATGCATAGTCAGCAATGGGACTATACGGTAAGTGGCAAAAAAGCCACTGGCTCAAACATGCAATTGGAGCTATTGTATCATCAAGGCATGTGCCAACTTCACCGACGATTCATTGCCAAGGGAAGAATGGACCCTCAATACAACCATTCGCGGGAGAGGTGTATATCGTCGGCATTGACATTGCTGAAATTCCAACACATCATGGAACCATTCTGGTACAAATTCTCTCGCGCCAGAAAAGTCATCATGCTCTCCGCAATGATTCTCTTCCTAGAGTTAGAATGCAGACGCAAGACTCCAGACACGAATGTAGTCTCTCCAGATACCGAAGAGTTACTACAAGCTCTGAACACATCATGCGCACTCTGGGAGAAAGCTCAAACAGTCTGCGATGATGCGCAAAAGACGTGTAAAATCTTGTCGGGAATGCTATCCAGTTTCCAGACATCAGTAGTGGACTCCAGCTCTTCGTCGCAGCAGCTAGAGACACCGAGGCCGCTGTTCGAGTTTCCAGGGATCAGTTCGTCGCTTCAGCCTAGTAATGTGAGCTTTTCGGATGATAAGGATTGGCTTTCGATGTCGAATGAGATGAATATTGATTGGGTTAGTCTTTTTCTTATCTTTTTGTGGCTGTTGTGTACTGACTTTTGACTAGGCTTCGTGGGATGCTTTTATTGAGGGTGCGATCTTTGAGAATGAGGCTTGAAAAGCTTCAAACTAGACAAGGTACAATATGATCCTATCTACAGTCCGACAAAAAAAAAAAAAAAAAAAAAAAAAAACTCGCTTGAATTTTGATAGTAGGAGAGCTACGGGCGTATGCAAATACGGCCTCTGATATACCACAGCATGAGAATAAAGATATATTCATCATTTCTCTATCACAGATGCCATTTGTAACAAGATCCAGTTTGATACCTAGGTATATGTGCTTATGATTATGTAGCGCAATAAGCGCTAAGTAGTCGCAGGCTCGCTGGCCGTCTTACGACTCTTCGGGTCCGACGAAGACGAAGACTCAGCACGTTCCTCCACATCCTTTCCCCAATCCTCATCACTAATAGACTGACCCTGCCGCTGACGTGAATCTCCATCATGCTGCGACTCTATGCGAGCCATATACCGTAGCAGACTCTCCGTCAGACGATTCAGAACCCATTCGGATTCCGTCTGTTCCGCCATCATGGGACTATTCTCGCCCATCCAGTCCCACTCTATCAGACCCCATTCGTTCTCATCCAGTTCAATTTCGGGACCTTGTCGTGCTGTATTTGGGTTGGTGAAGCGGATGAGTTGCGTAAACTCTACCCATTCTTCGTATGTATATCGTTTAATCTCGCCGGCGACCACGTCCTGCGTAACCCGGCGGACGGCGAATATGAGGTCTCGCGCAAGCTCGGGTGGCGATCGGCGGTGCTTCTCAAGCTCTTCAACCGTTCGAGGAGGAGGCTGGGCACGGTCATAATCGGCGGTCGCTCTTCTCTTGCCTGTCGCTTCATCGATATTTTCGAGGTCCTGCGCCCCAACGGTAAATCCTCGCTCAATACGTATTCTTTCAGCTCGTCTTTCGAGCCAATCTCGAAACATGGGGAATTGCGACATGAATTCAACATATCGGCCCTTTTTAGGCAGTACCGTAAATTCCGCGATGTAATTTGTCGCGCTGTCGACAGCGGCAAGGATAGTATCGCTCATTTTGGAGATGAGGATTGTCATTGTTGGTATAGCGATGAGAGACCAGACGATGAAGAAAGGTCGTCCACCATTACTTTGCGGTGTGATATCACCATAGCCGATAGTGAGCAAAGAGCAGAATCCAAAATACAGTGCGTTGAAGTAAGTGATACCCTCTAGCCGTGAAAAGATGCCTGCTCCTCCGCACCACACAATAGCGAAAGCGATGAGACTCATAAAAAGAGACATCCAGCGGCGAAATCTCAATGTCTCATCCTGTATAGCTCTCATAGCGTTGAATCGGTCCTTTTCCTCGCGCATGATTAACGTCCTTGACCTGTTTGGAGTCATTAGATTAGAAACCATATTTTGTAACGGTGTGCGCTGTCCAGCAAGCTTGTTGGCTTCAATTTGTCGTCGGAGGCCGTCATGAGTCCTTTCATATTCTTCGTCAATAGCAGTAGACCGTTTTAAAACTTCAACTCTTCTCCGATGAAGGTGAGCCTTCACCACATTCGCATTAGTGAGCTCTCGCGCGAATCGACTGATACTCGCAACAATGAGAGCCAAGATGATAATCCCAATTACTGCATATGGAAAAATCAAACCTCTTGCCGCGTTGTTTCCTGTGGTGATGTCACCATATCCCAAGGTGAGAACCGTCACGTCTGAAAAGTAAAGCGCATCAGAAAAGCTAATATCAACAAGCTGCTGATATATAGCGGCACCAACAGCGAGCCAGATCATAAAGGACGTAGTCTGCAGGATTAGTGTTCGTTGGTCGTCTGTAAGGGCGAAATGTTGAGGATAGTGGCCCAGAACATAGCCCAGCATATTGATCATTAGCATGACAGCTAAGATAAAGTAGAGGACTGCTGCTATCAGGGCGCTCCAATAGCCTTGAGAGAAAACCTGGTCTGGCGGCACTGGAGGGACATAGATATGCACAGACACTATGATCCCGGCCAGCTGTTTGCATTGGACGTGAGTGTCAGTCCATGTGTCACAAAATGTAGTAATATCTGCTCTAATACTTACGACCCCGGTGGCCAGAAACCATAAGCCTATAGAAGCTGGCAGCGCGACGATATACCGCATCTTTTGCGTGAAATTGAAAAGGAGAAATAGATTTCCCAGCACCCCCAAGGCTAAAGATGAAGCATTGAGGCCCATACACCTGAATTATATTAGCAAAACTCAACCTGCTTAATCATCATAAGACATACCAATCCGGGTCCTTTATACCAGTTTGGAGTGTTCGTCCTTGACTATCGAATTGATTGGGATGAATCTCATTTCGCCACGAAGTCACCAAAGCGACGACAGACATCAAATTAGCCAACGGAGCCGTCGTTGCTGCCACGAGTGGTATAGCCGTTGATGCTACCCACCAATCTCTAAAAGCCAGTCAGCCATTTACACACAACAACACAAAACTACAGACAGTTCCATACTGCGTCTGACCCTCCTCCCCATTCTGCCACTCGTTAAACGCTTCCCGGAATTGGCCCAGGCTCCAAAGCCATCTCGACCTGTAACCTTCAGCCTCATTTTCGGCTCTGAATACGATGTCTGGTCCCTCCGCGAAATCGTTGGAATCCATGCCGGATCCTTCGGAAGGCATGTCCTTGACGTCTAGGACAGTAGATCTGAAGAACGATGCATACTATGTACCAAGGTTTCACAGGGCATAGTATAAGTTGTTAGCTTGTGGTGCCGATGATAGAAACTGAGAGTAGGTTATGATGACAATCATGTGGCGGCGCACTATGTAAGAAGGGATGAACAGAACCTAGGGGTAAAATATCGACATAAGATCTGCTGCCTAGATGACCATTTGAAGATTTTATGAGAATGTATAGAAAATGGCCGACCTATATGCGAAATAGTGACAGTCAAGAACAAAAGAGCGACATGAGCACAGAGTACTTGTGGTTATTCAGAAATGAGTAAGAGTGGAGGCAAAGCCTAGCGACGCCCGTGAAACTTAGACGATCCGTGGATTCCTGGCTGGGTATTGTAATTACGGGACAATACGATAATACATGATCCTCGTTCTCTCCGTCTCAACCAATCTCATTTCGGTGGGTATAGTCAGGACTCATGAAGGTACTTACAGTGATTGTCCTCAGTATACCATGAGGGACTTTTGACACAGCTCGAAAAGTCATACAAGAACAACATTCAATACGATACGTACTCTCAGATTCCACGCCTACACCCCGATATCATCTTGCAAGTCCCCTGATACACCATCATCGTATGATCTAAACTTCCAACGTATAATAGGGTGCCAGACCTTATGATCAAACATTGTTTAAGTGGTAACCTGGTAACTTAATGTTGAGAGATGAAGCCCTGAACGTCGAGCACTGACATTGCAAGGCTTGTACTCTGTACGCAGGTATTGTCACATAATGTATTGCACGTGTAACAAACTAGCAATCGGTATGGATCTCCGGAGTAAATTACGCGCCATCTCCACATGACCAGGCTCAAAACAGACTAGCGCATCCGTCTCCGCCGACATGAGACAACAACAATGATCAATCATGTGCAAGCCTCTTCAATCATCATCCCAAAGATCGACTATGATGTTCTCGCTACCACAGCTTTTGATGCTCTCGGCAGCGCTTCCCGTACTGTCAACGGCTTTTCCAGCAACACAAAACATCCAGGAAACACCCTTACCGCTGATTATCTGGCATGGGCTAGGCGACAGCTATCAGGCCGATGGCCTCAAGGAAGTAGCACAACTTGCTGAAGAGGTCAATCCCGGCACATATGTACATATAATCCATCTTGATGATTCAGATAATGGAGACCGACAGGCGACTTTTATTGGCAACGTCACTGAACAGATTGCTCAAGTCTGCGAGCAACTGGCTTCAGAGCCTATTTTGAGCACAGCACCGGCTGTTAATGCTCTTGGCTTTTCTCAAGGGGGACAATTTTTGCGAGGTTTCGTTGAGCGGTGCAATTTTCCAAAAGTGCACAACCTAGTGACTATGGGGAGTCAACATAACGGGATCTTCAAATTTCAGTCGTGCGATAGCACCGGGGACTGGGCCTGTCGCGGCGCTGAGGCTCTCTTGCGCTTTGGACGATGGTCTGATTTCGTTCAATCTCGGCTTGTTCCTGCACAATACTTCCGCGACGTGAATGAGTATGACTCATATCTTGAGCACAGCAACTTCCTTGCCGACATCAATAATGAGCGGGAGTTGAAGAACACTACATACAAATCTAATCTCAAATCCCTGAATCGCTTCGGCATGTTCATGTTCGCGGAGGATACCACAGCCGTCCCCAAAGAGAGTGCCTGGTTTGCCGAAGTAAACCAGACCAATGGCGAAATCACGACTTTGCGAGATCGCTCGATTTACAAGGAAGATTGGCTAGGGCTACGCTCACTGGACGAGCAGGGAAAACTCGACTTTGAGACTATTCCAGGTCCGCACATGGCGCTTACTGAAAAGGTGTTGACTGAGGTCTTCGCGGAATACTTTGGCCCGGTGGAAATTCCGGACGAATCGGTACATCTGCCTCAGTTTGTTGTGCAAGGCGCTTAAATATGTTGTACCTGTGCATCTTTTGTAATATATCATCTGGTGATGTTAGTGCAAATTTGGCAATGCTTTCGCTTTGATCGAAAGAATGACAATATAAATGGAAATATGATAGTCTGACATTTGTTTATTTTTATACCTTAAATATAGCAGTAAAGATTGATACACTGAGAGGTCGCATACGATAATCAAGGTCGACTTCCAGATGTCATGGAAACCTGATATTAGTCAGGTCTATAGGTCTCAACACTAGTTACATGTGTAGGTACATCTATTAACTACAGGCAACCACCAATGAGGCCACGCCGCACTGTCAGTCTGTCTGTATTCATTAATTAGAAAAATACGTCTGCCTGACACGAATCGACCGGAAACTGCAAAATCAGTTCTCGGAGTTGATCGTGATGTCTCGGAGGAGCTGTGGAATTTCGACTGCTGTCGGGCCCTAAATGTCGCTTCGGGCCCGAGATTCTTGTCTGGGACCGAAGGCAAGAGGCACCGACGCTCCGTAGGCAGTCAGGAGAATTATTTATAAATAATCCAAATACCTGAAAGCCTTTTTTAAATTCAAATTAATCAAGAGTTTTACATCAATCAATCATTTGATAAAATCCAGCTAACATTCACCAACATGGCTGAAGAGTCGTATCGCCAATTGTCGACAGCAGATGGCACCACCCCTATCAACGAAAAGCCCATCGAAGAAACCAACAACGCCCCGAAAGATGCTCCGGATGACCATGAGTATCCCGGGACTTTGTCCCTTATGGCTATTATGATTGCGCTGTACCTTGCCATCTTCCTCGTTGCTCTAGTAAGTCTTCCGATACCGATACGTACGTCCGTGCAAGAACATACTAACAGACCTCCCTTCCATAGGATCGGACCATTATCGCTACGGCCATTCCACGGATTACCGACGATTTCCATGCGCTGAATGATATTGCCTGGTATGGTAGCGCCTATCTCCTCACCAGCTGCTCATTCCAACTGCTCTATGGCCGCATCTATACTTTCTACAGCCCGAAGTGGGTGTTCCTCGCCGCCATCATCCTATTCGAGGTCGGCTCTGCTATTTGCGGTGCAGCACAAACATCTACAGCCTTTATAGTTGGCAGAGCTATTGCTGGCTTGGGCTCTTGTGGTATCTTCTCCGGTTGCATTGTCATCATCACGGACGCTGTACCGTTGCAAAAACGGCCGATGTTCACTGGGCTGATGGGCAGTTTGTTCGGTATCGCCTCGGTCGTTGCTCCTCTCATGGGAGGTGCTTTCACGGACAACGTGACATGGAGATGGTGCTTCTATATCAACTTGCCCATCGGTGGCGTCACGATCTTGGTTATCCTGCTCATCTTGAAGGCTTCTCCACCACCAAATCCAAGCCAAGCAAACACTTGGAAGGAGCGACTACATCAACTCGACCCATTCGGTACAGCGACCTTTCTTCCGGGTATGATTTGCCTGCTTCTAGCGCTGACGTGGGGAGGTGAGACTTATCCCTGGAGCAATGGTCGTATCATCGCCTTATTTGTCCTGTCTGGTGTACTTCTGATCGCTTTCGTATTGATTCAAGCGTGGAAAGGAGAAACCGCTTCAGTACCCCCTCGAATCGCGAAGAAAAGAACCATGATGGCAGGTTTCTTCTTCACTTTCTGCCTCGGTGGTAGTATGATGGTGTGTGTGTACTACCTTCCTGTCTGGTTCCAGGCCATCAAAGGAGCAAGCGCAGTGAAATCGGGTATCATGAATATCCCATTGGTCTTATCTCTCGTTCTCGGCTCTATTATTGCTGGAGCAGCCGTTACAAACCTTGGCTATTTCACCCCCTTCATGATCGCCAGCAGCGCTGTGATGTCTATCGGTGCTGGGCTACTCACTACATTCACCACAACTACCGGACACAGCAAGTGGATTGGCTATCAAGTCATTCTAGGTCTGGGTATTGGCATGGGCATGCAACAAGGCAGCGTTGCCGCGCAGACCATCCTAGAGAGAAAAGACGTCCCAACCGGCGCATCAATCATGATGCTCGCACAATCTCTAGGAGGATCAATCTTCCTCGCCGTTGCGCAAACGATCTTCACAAACGGTCTTTCCGACCATTTACATTCTTACGTCCAAAGCCCCGATGCTGCAAACATCATTACTTCAGTAATCGCAGCCGGCGCAACTGGATTCCGTAGTCTGCCGGGTCTCACTTCCGAGATTCTGTCCGCCATATTGAATGCCTACAACAAGGCTCTCATGGGCACTTTCTACGTCTGCGTGGGACTTGCGAGTGTCTCCATTATCGGCGCTCTTTCGACGGAATGGGTCAGTGTTAAGAAGCAAGGGCACGGCAAGCAAGCTGCTGCCCCCAAGGAAGTGGAGGAAGCGCGTGAGATGGATAATTTGGAGAAGCAGAAGGAATCAGTTTGATCTATAATACGACATTGAATTAAGCGGCGCGGTTAAAAGAGGTAAAAGGGGGGAGGAGAAGAAAAATGATACCCAGGTAAACATTGAAGGTTTGGAAGAATATTTTGCAGTCATTCCACTCATACTTTTTGAGTTTCTTTTGTTATTTCGATTTTGTCGATGGGGGGAGTTTCAATAGTCTTCTATAGAAATTGTACATTATAGATAATAATTCATTTCTTTGCGTTGCTTATTTACAGTATTATTAATATTAATAGACAGAGGTAATAATATATAATAAGCCCGAGGCATAAAAAGTCAAGTTTCTACGCTATCGGCGGAGGAAAGAGCAAATCCATATCGTTAGCACCACTGTAGTCTTGAAATTCGTGAAGTAGGGCGTCCCATTGATCCCAGTCAAGTGGACTATCGTTGAGGAAGTTTGCTTCGACCTCCATAGCGCCGCTATTCATGGAGTCGCTACCGCCATTTCCGTTTGTCTGATTGTATGGATTTTCTTCTGTATTGATTGGCAATGATTCGCAGGTGTTCTGGGCAGGAGTATTGTCGACATGACTCCTACTTGCCGTAAGATTTGGGGTGGGCATCTGAGATGGTGCTATGACATGTTCGGAGGTTGAAGGGCGCTCCATTGTCGCATCATTCGAGAATAAAAACGTTGAAGGAAGTGGTACGCCTTCATGAGCATATCGCCATAGCAGATCGATGACTTCGGGTTGTGGCAAAGGGTCAACTTGGCTGCGCTCCGCCTCGGTAACATGCGCCGACCAGGCTTTGATTGCCAGATTGGCAACTGCTAAATGCAGAGGACTTCTTTTGCGTTGAGTCATAATCTTTTGTTGGCGCCTAAATAGGATATCAATCAATTGCCAGGCTTTTGCCACTTCTTGTCCAGTCCTGCGATAGCGTAGCACCAACAGCATGACGATTAGAGCTTCCCATGGGAAATGGAAATCAAGAAACCAATGGAACTTTTGGACTTTCTGACTCCGGAAAATAGAGTCGCCGTATTCCAGGAGCCTGAGGCAAAGATTAAATAGCAAGTCCCTTTCGGCTGGTGGAAGGGGCTGGCCCTTTTCTTGGTATTGTCGTGGATGATGTACCCGTAGCCGCGAGCTAGTCACAGCCGATTTGGCTATCACAAATGTCACAAAATGTAGGGGAATCGAGGAATCACAATGACTGATATACTTTCGTTCAAATATTTGCTCGAGTTCGTCGATCATGCTATCCTTGTGTTCGATAGGAATTGCCGTAGAGCTTAGAAACTCCCAGAAACCGTCAAAAGATGAGGTCTTATTTTCCGCCTGTCTAGCAAGCCAAGCACCAAGATTGTAAGACATCAGGCAAAAGAACATTTCAGTTGGCCCAGAGGATTCGTCAGGGACTTCCTTCATGTCGGGATCAAGCGCGCTGTCATTGATATTACTCGGTAGCCTGGTATCCGCCAAAGGCAACATGTGTGATTCACAACCAGCCAAATGGCCTATGGTGGCATCAACGACTGTCAAGTTCCACCAGATTCGTCGACGCATCTCTGCTTCAAAGACAGATAAGCCTAGCTTCGAGCCGTCCTTGTGGAGACCAATGCGTTGTGCTATTCGGATGCAGATTCCAGTTAATGACCATAAAATGTGTGGGTTATAAACAAGCCGGACTGAAAGCTGTAGAAAGTATTAGATTATTGTTGTATTTCCGGAAGACTTCAGATACATACGATAAAAAGAACAAATGCTTGAAGCACCATCAGCTCTGATGTTCCAAGGACTCCTGCATTTACCAATGCCTGCTCTGCACACTGCCGATATCGAGCCAAAAGCGTGGATTTCGATTCCTTGAAGTATTTCTGGACTTCATCCACCTGCATGCACAGCAATGCTGATGAGTAGATTGAAAACATAAGAGCCTCCATTTCAGGTGACAAGGAGCCCAGGTCGCTTGCGGCATTGAGAATTTGTTGTTGCAATGTAGGTACATGGACAATTTTTGTTAGTGGATTGACGCCATCGAGAAATGTATTCCACAATTGAAATATTTGTATCGTATTTGGATGGAAATGTGTGAGAGTTTGGCGTGATTTTCCACCTCCAAATAGGAAGCTGCTGTTGAATTTTTCTCCGTTTTGAACCCTAGGTTCTGCAGATTTTTCCGAGACATCCTCTGGGAGGATATCGTCCGCGTCTTGAAGCTCATGGCTAACGCTCTTCCACAGATGACTATCGATTATGTGAGCAATACGAGACAATCAAATTTGGGCGATTCCACGCACTTGTCAAGGTAAATGGATCTTCCCTTTCTGGAGACCAATCTACCTGGGCCTTGCCCAGGACTGTTCTCTGTTGAAATAATGCTATGGTTGTCCCGCGATACCGGAGTGTTTTGGATGCTTTCGGCATCTGCTGTATTTCTAGCACTCATACGTAGAGGCTTCTCTGCATCAATCGAAGGCAAATTGATTCCAGCTTTCTGAAGTGCATATTCGTAGTGCCGGACCCGAGCAGCCAATGAAGCCTCGGAATCTTTCTTCTTTCGTCTCCGAGGCGGCTCACGGTATTCGCAATCCACTCGTGCTTTAGCACAGGATGCGCATGGTTCTCGTCGGTCGCATTTAACCTTTCTTCGCTGGCAGAGGACGCATGCATGAGCCTTTGGGCCATCAGCTTTCGAGCTGTCGTTCGGGGTCTCCGCCATGATGACGCTGTCTCAAACCGAGCGATCCACGATCCCAATCTCGCGGTCAAATTGTGCCAATTGTTTAATACATGCCAACCAAGACATATCACTTCATATTATCGACAATGTAATGAAGATTGTCAGGAAAGTAGTATGTAGATGTCGGGCTCGGAGTCTCGGAGAAAGAGCGAGTGACCCATGACGCGGCGCTAGTCCGAAAGAGGCTACATGTTGCCCGTCTGAATGTCTCAACTTTCAAGCAACACAGCCTCTCAGGTTTCACCCTTTCACCCTTTCACCATCAATTATCTGATTTTACGATGCGAGGCATGGCGCAAAATGGCACCTGACACCCCCCCAAAGTACACCATGGTTATTTCAACGCGGGAAACGCCAGGCCTTCTCCACGAGTTCCTACCGTCCACTACACCATGCGTCGTCTTTTCTCGCCAAAAAAAGCCAGCGAAGGCGGCCACAATCCGAAAGAGAAATCTCACAAATTTGGAGGGTTGAGAAGAACCAAGACCTCCAAGTAAGCTCACCCACTGAACCGATCTATCTCGCTGCCTGCACTAACCATTCCGCGCATTAGGATTGTCGAAGATGTACAACACACGCTTACAGCCTCTTACTGGGATGTATTACCTGTCGAGCTTCAGATATCAGTATTCGTGGAATGCGGAATACACGACTTTCTACCCTTGAAGCTAGTCTGTCGCGGTTTTAACGAGATCTTGACTCTACATGAACTGGCTATCGCTCAAAAATACCTACGACGTCGACGTCATGGCACACTCCCATCTACGACCAACAACGAGCGGACATACACAATGAATCCCGAGGACGACGTCGTTCTTCTTTCTGACTTATTTCCTCCTTCTAAGAGCGCCAAAGGTGGCTACCTCTATACTTTCAGATACTTGCATACTCTGCGACGCAGGCAGGATCTATGTGCTCGGCTGTCTTACTACTTGGCAAATCGCGTGATGGACAATTTCTGCGGTTCCCATCAGAGCATTGTGAAGTCAAAATACCCTACAAAGTCAGAACGTGATCTCATGTTTGAACGTGGAACTGCGCAATTGCAATTCAAGCTCATTCCACTAACGTGAGTGCTCTGTTCTGCATGCGCTACTAAAATAGTACTAACACAGAACGGCCTTCTGTAGATACTGCGTCGCGTACTTCTTGGAAACATACGCTTCTGCACGAAAAGAACATTTGAACCATTTATTACGAGAATATGAAGCTGGAAGGCTCCCGGTACCCATTCCTTTGCGTGTGCGCAGGGATATGTATATTCAACTACAAACCAATATACTTCGCTCCCCTCCGTTCAACGATACGTCAACGCTTATTGCCACCCACCATTGCATGTATTTGCTTATTATGTCTCTTCTACATACTCTACCCATACCCCATGGACATTCCGAGCGTGTTGATCCTCGCTGGATTGGTGGGCTTTTGACAGTTTCTGGATTCGGAAGGATTGTCGAGTACTTTTCCGCTGAGATTGGAGATGGAGCTCAAACTCGGACACAGCGTAAAGATTTCATGACCAACTTTGAAAGGGACATGGATCTTAACTTGCGAGAGGAGATGCATCCATGCGTCTACGTATCTCCACCAAGTGGTCAGCCACATCATTCCTCTGTCCAGGAAGTTTGGCTTGACCCTGCTGGACGCGAATTGAGCTCTCGAAACGTGATCCCTCATGACTCGGAACGATTCACCATCTGGGACGAGATTCCGATATTCATAGGGTGTAACATGTGCCGTGATGCCGATGGCTGGATGGCTTTTTAGGTGAATAATCGCTGGCAAAGCTAACATGCCAAGGTTTTAGCCGAATGACCAATGCCTAGCTAATACGGGATCGAAATTGGGTGAGCACTGTCGACATGAGTATAAGGAAGAAAGAGGAAAAAGAAACTTCAGGGGTGCTCCAATACCAGGTTATGCAGCTATCTAGCATCTAATTCTAAACCAAAAATCTGCCTCCATTCGTGCTGATTGTTGAGCCCGTCACATTGTGATCTTTCATACAATACAGATATGCCTCTACTATGTTATGCACGGTACCGACACGACCAGTTGTTGTCTGCCTTTCCAGCTCCTCGATCACGCTTTCTCGAGATTCTTGGTCTAGTATATTCCACATTTCCGTATCGACACCACCAGGGATGACCAGGTTCACTCGAATGGGTTTGAGGTCAAGGGCCATACCTCTCATCATGCCATGCAGACCACTGAGATAGGAACTTGTCGCAGTCCAACCAGGTATGGGTTTTTCACTGGAGGCTCCGGAGGTCAACACGATTGAGCTAGCAGGTGATACCACCAAGTTCTTGAATCCATAACGGCCCACGAGAAGCGGCGCAAAAAAGCGGACCATGCCAGCTTGCTTGATGGATTCAAAATCGGACTCAACGAAGGGCGTTAAGAGAGGCGCGTCTCCAGCGGTGAAGATAATATGATCGAGTTCGCCGACTTTGGAGAATAAGTCTTGTACGTTTTGGCTCAGCTTTGATTCATCCGCCAAATCACATTGGTAGGCGGCGATTTCAGTGAACGAGGAAGGATACGAGTTCTTGAGCTTTGAGACTGCATCGTCTAGGTGCTTTTGTGATGATGAGGAGATGACAAGCTTCGCAACGCCCTGCTCGACACTTGCTTCTGCAACTCGAATCCGAGACCAGAAGTGCCTCCGATAACAAGGATACGAGCCCCTTTCAGTTTATTGGTCCATTTCATCTGGTCTGGCATGATTTCTTCGTCGTCGATGATCTCAATCCTGCGGCGTGATTTTGCTTCATTCGCCTTGCCATAGCTGTGCGCGCAGATCATATATACGCATGTTACTGCAGGCGGACAACATGCCGTGTCTAGGTGCTACATGTTGATATGTCTCCGAAAATACTTAGGTCGGTGGAAATATTGATATCGATCAGAATACATACAGTGTTCAGGTACCACATCCCAAGATGTCTCCGAAATCCCCAAGGATATAGGTGATATGTTAGGTATCAATGTAAATATGTAAATACTTGCATACCTAGATATCGAAATGTAAAGATTGTTTGAAGATATCATGGAAATATCCCCGATCTCGGGACAATTGATTATGTTTTCGGGACAGCTATTCATCCATCAGTGTGGCTAGACCTTTCATCAACTTCACTGCCCTAGTGAAGCTGAGTAATAACATTTGAAAGTATCCGTTTGCTATTTCTAGACGGGTGGATGGGACGATACCATATCGTATGCCATTAACGTAAGTCGCAGGTTGTAAGTGGTAGAAGGGCATTTAACCCTGATTTCCGTAAAGGGTTAGCGCGGGTGCCTCATACAATTTCGACGCGTTCACAACCACCAGATTCATCCCATACCCAAACAACTATACAGCATATCAACCAGAGAATATATAAAAATGGTCATTGCAACACCATCACGACTATTCAACACCTCATGGACGGCCTATCGCCTCTCTCCGCTCCATCACAGCAAGGACCATCGCGTCCTAATCGGCAATCAGCATGCACTCAAGACATACTCCAGACGTCTACGTGACTTACTCACAGGCGACTTTTTGCGTAGTATGCAAGTAACTCTTACCAAGAGTGCGACTGATGACGCGCTTAGTAAAGCGGGCGCATTGGTTGATTGTCGATGGGAGTTTATCTCGAGGGATGATTACGTGGGCAACATTGAAGAAGATGAAGATGGGAATGAGCCGTCGATCGAGATGGAGGAGTGTATGGGGATATTTGTCACGCTTGAATACGAGCATATTGCATACAGAGCTGCGCTCCTGGCTAGTCCTGATGGATACGCGCCAGAGTCAAAGGATAAACGACGGAAGCAATCTACCCATTTGCCGTTGCTCTTGACGCGAATGCCAACCGCCTTACGGAACACGTTTATTGAGTTCCTGACTACGAGTTTTGATACATATTGCTCAACGCTGCACTTGCCGCCTCAGTTTCTGTGTATGATACTTGAGGCGACGATTACGTACTTAGCGAGAAGTGAAAGCTCTCGACAAGCATCGAGCGCGATTCTGGAACAGGTGCTCAAAGAGACGCAGTTGACTCTCTCGTTTGGCCGAGAAGTTGCACCAGCGCTGAAATCTCTGGATGTCAATCTACCGCGCGAGACTCTGTCGACGTTTGCGCGTGATGCACGCGGCAAAACCACGTCGCATTTTTCGACATCCTTGACGCAATATATAGATCAACATCTTGCTATGCAAGTCAATCTGGGAAACACCAAAGAAGACACAGGCAATGTGCAGCACGTTTGGCTTAGCAAGGTTGCTACAGGGACGTTTGTATTGAGCACTGAGGGCAGATTCAAGCTCATCGCTACGTCTAATCCGCAGGATCTGGAGGAGGAGCAGACGAATGTGCAGAGGTTAATACGATCGGCGAATGAGCAGATTTTGAGGTCGTTGGTGCAGAGAGCTATTGGGGATGATATGGTTACGTGACGGACTTTGGAGACGCTTGAAATCAACTTTAAAACATCTTGAGGACAAAACACCGAAGGATGAATGCTCGGTTTACGGCTTCAAAGATCGAGTCGGGCCGGATATTTCAGAGCAAGCATGTCCGAGACGGAGTTCTTCGCGAATCGCACGGCCTGGATCCGCTTCGAAGTTTTAGATTTCAGTCTTCTACACCCTACAGCGTCCGACATGCCAATGGAATCTGGAATGCTATACGAAGATGATTGTCAAAAGACTATTACGAGTGGCTCATCCAAGCTCTGTCCCCTCGAGCAGAGAGTGCAGAGATTAGGTATTAGACAATCTAAATCTTGACTGTCTGAAGGCCTCGAGGGCAGCAAATGCAATCGGCTTATTTAATGGTCCATTGCTCATAGATATACATTGACTATATAACATCATAATATTAGCACAATCCCAGCATCCAAAATGCAAAAAAGCCGCTATAGGCGCTATGAGCGCTATGAGAAAAACAGCACATCTAGATCATAATGCATCGTCAACCCGGATCGTATATCGTTAAGACAAAGAAGAAGTCACGTATCATTATACAAAAGCTTCTTGCAGTTCCTCAAGTTCGGTCAACCGCAATGCTTCATCCACGTTTGGAACGAAATGTGTAGGTCCACCGCACTTCTCTACTATTCCGCTGCGCTCGAAAAATTGGAAGACGGAGCCGTTGAGTGAAGGCAGTCGACAGAAGAAGACGCGTACTCCGCGATTCACGTAGTTTTCTACAATCTCTAGTAGAACTTGTGTGCCTGATGCATCGATGCTGGTTACACCGTGAACGTCGAAGATGACATTCTTGTCGCTTCCTGCTGGTCTGACGCGCGGAAGAGCCGGGTGAGCACGGCTGGTTCCATAGAGTTCTAATCGGCGGAGACGACTTTTGAGGTCTCCAGTATTTGCGAATGTGAGAGGTTCTGGAATCTTGACAATTAGACAGCCTTCGATGAACTCGACTTTTTCGGGGTATAGCTCGGCATTCTCAAATTGATTCGATGTCCCTGAAACTTTGCCGAGAATCTGAATTCGTGGTTTGGTGGCATGTCGAATGACGCGCAAAAGGGAGAGGCCGCAGCCCAGGGCGATACCCATCGTAAGGGAATAGAATATTGTCGACAAGAAGATCAGAATCATCAACACGAGTTCTGACCAGCCTCGAACTTGGATGAAGAACCGCAAGTCATGTGGACATTCCTCCACTAAAGAGTAAGCGACCACTGAGATCATTGCACATAGCACGGCTTTCTGTATGGGTTGTAAGTATATCTTCGAGTGAAGTAGAAGAAAATGCTTACCGGCAAATAGTACAAGTAATCCAGGAAAAAAACGACCACAACCAATGTGATAAGACTGAGGAAAATGCCGCTCATTTGAGTTCGACCACCAGCTGATGAGTTGAATTTACTCCTTCCATATCCACCAAAGGCCGGAAGAGCGGTAAACAAGCCACCGGTCACGTTGGCCATGCCCAATGCTACCATCTCGCGGTTTGCTGATACTGGAGCTCCCTTGATACCATCGCTAGCACCATCTCCTAGTCCTTTGGCTGCAACGGAGGATTCAAAGAAGCCCAGGAGAGCGATCACGAAGGAGGTGCTCAGTGAGGACCGGATGTGAACCATCTGACTGGGACGAAACGGCCAATGAAATTGGAAGAGTCTGGAATCACCGGCCTGGTCAGGCCTGACATTTCCAAGGACTTCGAGGCCTTTTTTATCCCATTCAAGGTACCAAGTGAGGACGGCGGAAAGGATAACTACGATCAGACGGTCTGGAAAGTAGACAACTTGTGGAAGACGTCGGGAAAGTTTTTGCTTCAATATTCTGAGAGATGTTAATTTCTATTTTTATGTACGAGAAATAAGAAAGTGAACTGACCTGAAGATCATAATAATAGCAAAGCTTGAAAACGCCACAATCGTCGTGAGTTTATGCGCGTATTTCCCGTGATCGATGATGAAAATTAATTTCTCTACTGTGCTTGCATGATTGACGCCCCGAGCCATGTCCATCAGCCCCATCTCTGGAATGAGTTGATCAACAAAGATAACGAATCCAATGGCCGTGATGAAGCCTCGTAGAAAAGGCCGGCTGAGGACGTTATCCAAGAAACCAAGACGACTTAATCCAGCGATCAATATAAAAGCACCCGACAGACATGTCACTAAACCGACGATATGGGCGTGCATTAGGGCATCTCCTTCGCTAGAATGACCAGATTCAACAGTTGCTTTGACGACACTTCCCACAAGAAGCGATCCTGCCGCTTCCGGGCCGACTATTAGCTGTGGACTACTTCCAAGGATAGCGTAAAGTAGCGGCTGCACGATGAACGAGTATAAACCGTTGATTGGGGGCGCATGCGCAAGATTCGAGGACAGGGATAGGGCCATTGGAATGTAAACGGAGGATATGGTCAACGCGGCTACTAGATCACCCCGGAGGAACTCCCATCGGTATTGAGCGACCCAGTTGACAGAAGGTACATAGTAGGAGAGGTACCTAAAAGACCATTAGCCACAAAAACTCAGCATCGCATGCCGGGGTAAAAGCATACATTCTCCTGCGATTCTTCAGGCTCATTTCTGCAACTAGCCTGTTCGTAACAGATGTACCATCTGTAGCCGGTGTTTGTAATCCAGATGCCATAAACCCAGGTGTCCTTGTTCCCCACAAATAACTGCCTGCAAGAGAGCTCGGCTCTTGGTGTTCAGGTTTCGGCGAGAAGGTGCCATGATTGCAGTCTGGTAGTCCACAAACGGAATGTCTTCGATCATAATCCTCTAGTAATCGACTCGTTTCATTGATTCCATTATTCTCGTGTTCTTCGGAAGAACCGTGACAAGGCCCATGGTTGTGATCCGTCGAAGGTCCCCTTGACGGCGAGGTAGGGCTGAGGATATCGACGATTCGATCTCTAAGGGACGACGACTCCTCTGGTTGTGACGGTTGGCCGTTCGACATCTTCGCTATACGGGTCGCATATCCAAGGAAATCATACAGTCTTTTCAAACAGAAGAAAGACACCACCTTCACCACGAGAAACGCGGGACGATAAGAATCTCCAACGGCTTGAGCATCCCCATCCCAACGGCCCCGCTAAATCGGAACTACGTAGCCGGCAGCCAATGGAATGCTTGCTGAATGTAAAAACGTGCCCGTTAATGTTTCAATCTTGTCACCGCTTCTTGCATGAGACTCGAAAATGGAAATGGAAGAAGTGAGATAAGAATCTTGTGCGAGGAATGATTTGGATAGGCTTTCGAGTCTCAACAATGTTGACGTGCGTCATACAGCGATACCCTGCAATGTTCTGCCGGTGTATGCCGCCTTTCTGACTATCTAGCATGTTATGTACACATTTCTAAACCAAAGATGATGATGAGAGGTGAGCTTCTTTGAATAGTGGTGTTAAACGAGCAATCAGCATATCTTCACTGAGAGTCAAGATAATTGTCTATTATGACTTGATAGGAGCGTTTCGATATCACGTGATTGCATCTCTCGCGTAGTATTGCTAGGGCACGTGACCTATAGTCTAAGTAATCTGATTGGTCTAGCCAGTCTTGGCACTTGGAGACGCCGATTTTGGGCCGCCACAAAAAAATAGCAAGCTTTGTGTTCCTTGCGGACTTGGATGACTCGACGTGATCACGACCACTTATCCAGACAGGACTGAGCGACGAATTTCATCATCCTATCTCAACGATTACCGAACACGATACCCACGTTTAACGACGACACTCCAACCCTCCCCTCGTCCGCCAACTTTTCTTGCTAATTTCGTCCCCCGCCTTGTAAAGGCGCCACCCCGCCAAAATGTCGTTAACGAATTGTCGCTTCTACGAGGAGAAGTATCCCGAGGTGGATAGCTTCGTTATGGTCAATGTCAAGCAGGTGCGTGATATCCAAATATTTTGGCATCTGAACATGGCTTATGTGCGAGTTTCTAGATCGCTGAAATGGGTGCCTATGTGAAACTCTTGGAATACGACAACATCGATGGCATGATCCTTC
The DNA here is from genome assembly GCA_022814505.1 of Talaromyces liani. Taxonomy (NCBI): domain Eukaryota; kingdom Fungi; phylum Ascomycota; class Eurotiomycetes; order Eurotiales; family Trichocomaceae; genus Talaromyces; species Talaromyces liani. The sequence goes on from JAKLNL010000001.1 coordinate 928,288, forward strand.
TCTCCGAACTCTCGCGAAGACGTATCCGAAGTATCCAAAAACTCATTCGTATCGGTCGGAACGAGGTCGTTGTCGTGTTGCGTGTGGATAAAGAAAAGGGTATGCGCAGAACATCCGTTCATGATATGTACAATGGCATGTTGACTTTTGGGTGCCTGCTATTAGGTTATATCGATCTTTCCAAACGACGAGTGTCGGCCGAAGATGTTGTCAAGTGCGAAGAACGTTACAACAAGAGCAAATTGGTGCATTCGATCATGCGCCACGTCGCAGAAAAGACCAAGACCCCGATCGAAGAATTATACCAGAACATTGGCTGGCCGCTGAATCGCAATTTCGGCCACGCTTACGATGCGTTCAAGCTTTCCATAACGTAAGGATACAACCATACCGTCTCTACATTTCATACCGGCTAACCCAGTCTGCAGTAACCCTGACGTATGGAACGACGTTACCTTCAGCAACTCAATCATCAAGGAGGAACTACAATCATACATCAGCAAAAAGCTCACCCCTGCTCCCACCAAAGTCCGTGCTGATGTTGAGGTCACTTGTTTCGGTTATGACGGAATCGATGCAGTCAAGGACGCACTCCGTTGCGCCGAGGAGAAGAACACCCCGGATACCCAGATCAAGGTCAAGCTGGTGTCCCCGCCACTCTACGTTTTGACCTGCCAAACATTGGACAAGAACCTCGGTATCAAGCTACTGGAAGAGGCCATCCAGAGCATCGAAACCAAGATCAAGGCGGCTAACGGTGGATTGGTGGTTAAGATGGCACCCAAGGCAGTTACGGAACACGACGATGCTAAGCTTCAAGAACTTATGGACAGGCGTGAGCGCGAGAACATGGAGGTCAGCGGTGACGAGAGCCAGTCTGAGAGTGACGAGGGTGTACCAGAATAGAGAGCTTGAATGGAAATCAAAAGTGTCACGTTTCAACTTGTGCCGGGTATTTTCAGTGGAAGGCTTGACTCAACAAGATCAGCCGTTTTTGGTGGTCAGGATCATGTGTGTCTGGGCGTGATGACCCTTCTGGAAGCCTATTTGACAGCACACCCAGCTCGGCACGAGTGTAGCGTCACTGCTCGCAGCGACATGCTCGATCGGAGAGCCATGGAGCTTCGCTTCGCTGTCGAAGTACGTTCTCCTTCCGAGGCAGTCAACTGCTTGCATCTAGTCATATCATGTGTGTTTAGCATCTTATCCTTCCACGACAGCGGTTTTTTGTTGTAGCCATTGTATTCATACAGCAGAGATGAGCCGGTCCATAGTTGATAAAAGCATTATAATAAATCTCATTGGGATCAATCTAATAGTCTATATGTACTCTGTGCTCTCTTGTTGATAGTCCGTAGACTAGGCTGGCCCCACTCAATCTTGGATCGAGAAAAGCTTCCACGATCGGCGCGCCTCGTCAGATCCTCTTCTTCTCTTTCTCCTCCAGCATGTATTCCTCTCCCTGGCTGTCAATCCTAAGCCAGCTCTGAGAAGACATACAATTATTCTTAATTGTACGGCAATGGGATTCTGGTCCCTCCTCGAAAATCGGGCAAATGCCCTGAACCGGCTACACGGAGAGCATCGCCCACGTACGTCATAGGTCTAGGAGCTCCCCGCATATCAAAACACACCGACAAACAGCTAACATCAAAGATACACAGTGCTTCCTGCTTACACGGCCGATGAAATAAGCCCTGCACTCCCTGCAAAAGAGGTCACAAAGATTGCGCTGCGTCTCAAATATCAGATTGAACAGGTTATTCCATACGAACTGCAGCAGTCGCTCATCACCAACCCCAACAGCATCGTCATCACTAAAAATGTCATTCGCACCGCAAAGGAGGCCGGCGGAGAGGAGTACCGGGCCTGTGTCTTGTTCTGTCTCTTGGTTTGTCAGAAGTGGTTTCATACAGAAGGGTTGCACGCGTTATGGGACTCTCCACTGTGCGATTGCCGAGCGCTTGCTTGCCAGGTGATTGCTAAGAAATTGTATGCCCAATTGTTCTTTCAGATGCCTTGTTTCCAATTGACTAATGCTTTATGCTTCATGTCAGAATTGAGTCCGAGGAGGATCAGGAATGGCTCCACAAAGAAGCTTTACTCAAGCGTTACTCCATCCTTCGCAAAGGCGAGGTGACTCCTCCAGTCAACGTGGTTGAGCGTGCAGTTGACATGCACTCCTTGTACATCATAGGCTCTTCGGGATACCAAAAATGCATACAGGGTTTATGGAGAGGTTGGTTGGTCCAAGACGACCGAGAACCGTCCCGGTTCGTGGACTATGAGAACAAGATCAATACAAGCTATTGGGCGCATTTCGATCCGGACCGTATGAGAGTCCCGTTGTATCAGAATGCGCTCCTGATATTCTTCTCATTACTCTATCTGGCACTCTATACGAATGTGATCAATACCGTCAATCCCGACGGTGATATCGATGTCGCTGAAGGCATCCTCTACACCATGACACTCTCGTATCTGTGCGACGAGTTTTCGAAGATCATAAAAATCGGTAAATACTACATTGGATTTTGGAACGTGTTCAACTTTACGCTTTTCAGCTTGCTAGCAGTCTCGTTCGTTCTGCGCATGGCCGCCCTGGCACAGTCATCAAATGTTGACGATGCCCAGCGCCGCCATTTCAACCAAATGAGCTACAACTTTCTGGCCTTCACAGCCCCAATGTTTTGGATGCGTCTACTTTTATTCCTCGACACGTTCCGGTTCTTCGGTGCTATGCTCGTTGTTCTCAAGGTCATGATGAAAGAGAGCTTGATTTTCTTTGCTCTTCTCTTCGTCGTTTTGGTCGGATTCTTCCAGGGCTTTATTGGCTTGAATAATACCGAGCTCGCGGTGCCAGTCACCAGCAAGATCCTGAAAGGAATGGTCAACAGTATCATGCAGAGCCCTGACTTTGATGCTTTTGAGGATTTTGCGCCTCCTTTTGGGATACTGCTATACTACGTTTTTAACTTTATTGTAATGATTGGTGAGCCGATCTAACCCTCTACCTTCTATTTTCGAATCTGACCTTCTTGTATAGTATTGTTGAATATCCTCATTGCGCTCTACAATAGCTCATACGAGGATATTTCCGGAAACGCAGATGACGAGTACATGGCTCTCTTCTCTGCCAGGACGCTCCAATACGTGCGAGCTCCTGACGAAAACGTTTTTATTCCACGTAAGCCACCTCCAACATCGCTCCATCTGAGCTGAGCGACTAGCTAATTAGTTTCTTCTAGCCTTCAACCTCATCGAAATCCTCTTCCTCATCCTCCCATTCGAATGGTGGCTCTCCGGAAAATCCTACGAACGCCTCAACGACATCGTCATGTCCATAATCTACTTTCCCTTACTGCTTGTAACATCCTACCTCGAAACCCGCGAGGCGCGCTGGATCCGCTGGAACCGTCGCCACGGCGAAGCGGACGACACCGTGCTCCAGGAATGGGAAGATCTCGCCCAAGAGGTCGGGTTTGATGGTTCGGATGAACGTGATGAGTGGGTTGTGACGGTGAAAAAGACGAAGCCGAATGTTGATGTGACGGCTGCGGAGTTGGGGATTAGGGAGCTCAAGGAGCAGGTTAGGCTGTTGACGGAGACGGTGAAGGAGCTGACGGAAAAGCAGAAGGAGAACTCTGCTCAGGATGCGGAGTAGAGTATCCATTGCTGTAGGCTCTCGGGCTGCTATATATGGCTGTGTGTATCTAGGTACTCTAATGACAGATTTTGTCCGCTTTGTATATGACTCAGGCATATATACGAATCTAACTAATTTAAATTACGAATATCAGGATTTAATAAGCCGAAACGTGTTAGATACTATAGATAGCCATCAAGCAATACGCAATCAATACAATGCAGGATGCACAGGATGCACAAAGAGAAAAGCCAAATGACAAGCTTACCAAAGAACGCCTTGAAATGCAATGCAACCGCAGGTCAAAGCGAACAGGTAATGAAATGACTCAAAAACGAATGATGGCTGGGAAAAAAAGTACCCAAACAAACTCCAAGATGATAGGCAAGCGGACGAGAATAGAAAATGCTTGAGGCATGCCGTTATGTACTGACTGCCTGGAAACATATATTCGCATCCCAAGAGGGTTATTACGAAGACAATCAAGTATGCACATTCCCTGTATACAGACTCTCAAAGTCCATGTTATTCAAAATCCCATTGATGCGATCAATCTCCTTACTGAGATCGTCAACATTCAGAGCCAAGGCGCTCACTTCATCGAATTTGCGGCGCTTGTTGGCATCGGCAATCATTTCCGAGACGAAGAATTTCTGTTCTTCGAGAACGATTAATCGATCTCTTAAGGCTTTTTCTTCATCTTCTAGTGCGGAGATGGCGCTGCTGTTGTCGCTGGTGATGCTTTGACTGCTTCCGTTGGGTGTGTTGCTGCCGTATTTGATTGAGGCGAGAGCAGGGGTGAATGGTTTGGCGGTTGGTGATGTATCGCCATGAAGGGGGCTTCGACCGTGGCTACTTGGTAATGGACGACCACCTGGTGTGGCGTGTTTCAAGATCTTTGGTAGACTCTTGAGCGGTAGCATGTGTAGGTGTAGGAAGTTGCTAGCCTGTTGATATATAGCTTTCTGTAGTTTCTGTTGAGTAGGCGAATCTGTTGGCAGATCGCGAATACGACGGGCAGCCGTGTCATACTGCGCAAACGAATCTATAAGTCTTTTACGGACTTTTGAAGCCTCTGTAAGTTGCGCCGGCGTTGGCGGATTATGCGGGTCCCTGAATAAGTGAGCAGATGCTTTGCGGGGGCTTTTATGGAAGACAAGACTTACTGTAGCGCGGTGAGGAGCTTCTGAAATCGGGGCTGCAACAGCCTGATTCCTCTTTCAAACTGTACGAGGTTATCGTACGAGCGAGCTACAGGTGGCTTCTGCAACCTCTGCTCATCAAAATCACGACGACTGAAAAGAGTGGCTCTACACTCTTTGCACAGTCTGATATCGACGTTGATCTTGGATGGTACAGATTTCTCACTGGGGGTTTGTCGTCCTATCAGAAATGTTAGCAAACCGCCTCAACAGTTAGTAAAAAGGACTAATTACTGGATGCTACTGCTAATCCAACTTCGGCCGAGCAGGCGGTCGACTGGTCCGCACACACAACTCTCCCACAAGTCCTACAGTGGTGTCTACGAAACGTATAGCTCGTAAATTCTTGCTGGCAAAAGGGACACTGTGGAACGCTAGCATCATCCTGCCAGCTCACAATCGATTGCTCAATTTCGCGACGCTGGTCGCTTTGCCGTCCGAGGGGCCATCGTTTACTTGCGCCGGACTGAATCTGATCCGCTGGCAGGTTCGCGAGAGCCTGCGTTAGCCGCGTCAACCTCTTCTCGAGTCGGGATACTTCAAGGAATGCCTTGTCGATCGTAGGTTTTCTAAATTTAGCAAAGTCCTCGGTGTGGTCTCGTACCAGTCCTAAATTGCAGTTAGCATCACTCGGCACCGTCTAGACAATCCTTATGGGCTCGCACCATTGTGGTCATTATAGCCTTCTCTGGACTTGTAACATGTTTCACACACACGACACCACAGTCCTCTAACTGGTTCGTGTTGCGCCGACCGAGAGAGCTTCATTTGATACATTGTATGCTCCTCACAGTAAAGCTCACCGCACTTCCTACAGTTGACACTTCCATTTGTTGATGTAAGTCTTTTTCCGCAACTCGGCTCACAGCAAATATCATATGGTCCCCGTGGTTGCCAGTGTTCACGTGTCACGACTTCATCCGGGTCTGGGGGTCTAACTTCGACGGGACCGGGGGCCTGCCGAGTGATCGCTATAGAAGGGGGTTGCGCATTATCGTTCGATTCGAAGACGTCCAGTCCCTTGAGCTTCTGGTTGAGTACCGCTAGAGGTTGAAATTTCTTCGCTTTATCCATTTGTGCTTTGAACCAGTCCTTCACTTCGTCCTGTTTGACCTCTTCCAGGTTCTGATGTGCGTCGTCGAGATGTCTGTCGTCTGGGTTAGCGGTCGTAGACTTGGATTACCACAGATCGCATATACCTATTCAACTGAAGCAGTGTTACCTGCATAAGATAGTTAGTGCACAAGTCTAATATCTATAAGGGTACAATGACTGACCATCTCTTCATTGCAAATTGGACATGCCAATTGCGCTCCAGTCGCGGCGGGCGCCGCTGATATGGACGTCTCGCCATTGTCAAGAGAGATCCGGGATGTAAGGTCTTGAAGGTCGGGCGAGTATTGTGATGTCGAAGCTTGCGAATTCAAGGATACACTGCTGGGAGACGGCGAAAGGCGTCCTTTGGGCTGTGGAGATGGAGTCGAGGAAGCTGTAGCTGGCGAGAGGTTCTTCCCGCTTCCGAGGACGCGGCCTCCGCCCAGCACCCTCCGGGCCATGATCTAGTCAAGCATGAGCTGGGACCTTGCTCGTCGGTTTCCAGTGCTTGAAATGATTTTTCAAAGGCTATAGATCTTGGCCCATGGATGAACTAGATTTTCTGGTTGCCTTTGAGTGTTGGCGGTGTTGGCGGCAGGAGCTTGTGGCGGTCGATGGCTGTATTGGCACGTGCGGGACTGCCCCCGCATTCGTATTTCGCTGTTATGAAATGTTCAATACAATACCAATATTGTCCAATCATACCACAGCCAACGCATAGCAGAACCAATCACATGCCCTGTTCTCTGATAAGATAAGAGTAATGTAATGGCTACAAATACGAATTTTACGGTACATAACGAAGGGGCTAGGGTTGTTCTAACCCTAATATGGCCCGTGTTTTTTTAAAGACGCCGAGAGCTGAACAGCTCCTTCCTCCTTCTTACTTTACACATTCAAACTCCTAAGCACAATCGATGGCACCTGAAAAGAGACGCAAAAGAATGTATAACCGATCGCTTACAGGCTGTCGAACTTGCCGGTAAGGCCTCGCTCATCACATATTCAAAGATGTGATGTTGACTATTCACATGCCAGAGTTCGACACATCAAGTGCGATGAAGCCCCTGTAAGGTGCAATAATTGCACGTCCACCGGACGCAAATGCGATGGATATGATCTCGTCCGGCTGCCAATGAGAAAGCTTTCAATGTCGTGCTTCGAAGTTCAGCCGGGCTGGGTGACCACCAACGACGAGCGGCGATGCTTTGCTTACTTTCGACGCTGCTCCCTACCAAACTTAGGGCTTGCTTTCAACCCTTCCCTATGGCGAAAAACCGTCTTGCAGATTGGTCTGGTAGACCCTGCGGTCTACCACGCGGCTATTATGCTAGGCTCCGTCCACGAAGACTCTGTCGAAAATCAAATGCGCTTATCAGGAGAGAACCTCCACCAAGCTCGACATCGATTCGCACTCGAGCAAGCCTCTCGAGCTTACTCCTTTCTCTCACAACGACAGGCCTCCCAGGATCCTCAGCTACGGGAGGTAGTCTTGGTCTGCTGTCTTTTATTTCTCATTTCCGAGCTGCTCCTAGGACGCTACGACAAGGCCGCCCACCACCTGCAGAGTGGTCTTCAAATTATCAAAGAGACTCAAGAATATCAGCTACAAACAAGTCGCCGATCTTTACTCCTAGACAACGCCCTAGTCGAGACGTTCCAAAAACTCGACGTCGAGTGCTCCCACTTTGGACCCGGTACGCCATTTAGTGCAAACAATGAACCGGACCAAGGTTGGCTGGGTCGAATTGTCTTTTCTGATCTTCGAACCGTGGAAGACGTACATAAAAACGTGACTCTGCTCATGAATCAAGGCATTCCTTTTCTCGCCAGGTGCTGGCCACTTTCCGGAAACGAGATTGCAGCCTCCTACGGCGAGCTTAGCAACAGGCAGCAGCAACTCTTATCTTTATACTTTCAGTTTCAAGAACGATTTCAAAGGTTCAAAGACATCTACTATAACAACATTGACCATCTCGAACAACGGGCAGTTGATCTCCTTCAAATACAATGCCTCGGTCAAATACTGAGCTTAAAGACATGTCTCATAAAAGGGCCGATACCTACCAGAATGACGCCAGAATATCTAGCTCTGCTGTCCGCTCACGAAATATTTCTCAGCAAGTTCTCGGAGCGCCCAAGTTTCACATTAGACTACGGAATCATCCCGGGTTTATGGGTTGTGGCCTCGCAGTGCCCCTTATATTCAGTCCGCATTCAGGCAATCAAGGTGTTGCAATCCTGGCCGCATGTCGAGGCGTTCAAGAACTCTAATGTAGCAGCGTCCTTGGCTCTAGAAATTATCAAAAAGGAACTGCAGGCGGAGGACGGACGAGTCATGTCCGTGATCGATGAATATGCTGACAAGGAGTTGGCCCATTTCCTCTTCGAAGCACTGAGATCTACGCAATATTCGGAGAATTGGTCGTTTATCCGCGCTTATAATATACTCGAACAATAGAGCCGAATGAAGAACGTAATTTCTCACGCTATAAGAGGACGATGTTAGGTGTTTAGTGGTTGAAGGAAGCCTAGTGGTGATTGTACAATATCTATAAATTCGTAATTATCATCCCTCAGCTATCATGCGATAACTTTACAGCATTCTACTCTAACTATAAGGTAGCCTCAAACAGAGATACCAACGTTCCAACAGTGTCAATCTTCCAGACCTTGGCAACCTTGAACTGGGCCCGTTCCAGGAGCGAAACCCACTGCTCCTCCGTTCGTTCAAGGGAGGAGAATACCTCCATCATTTGGATGTCCAGTGTCACTGGAACGACGGGCACCTCGAGAGATTCGGGAGCCGTGTGTTCGTTGATCAACAACACAGAGTCCTCCGCCATGACCTCACGGATGCGAGCGAGAACATCTAGAGCTTGCTTATCTGGCCAGTCGTGCAGAACAGTCCTCAAGTAGTACGCTTTAGCGCCACGGATTGGCTGCGGCTCAAACATGTTGTGGCCTATAGCGACGATTCCATCCGGGAGTGCCCCGTCGATGGACTGAATAACTTGCGGCAAGTCTTGTACGACCAACTCGCCAGCCATGTCTGGAAACCGTTTCTTGAAAGCAATGACATCGTGACCGACGCCACCTCCGATGTCTACCAATAACGCGCGGTCCGAGGAACTATTCAGCTTTTCCGTGACTGGATAGATCTCAAACCAATCCTTCCCACGGAGCTGTTGGCTGAACGTCATAACTGAGTTAAAGGCACTTTGGGCTTCGGGCTGCGTCTGCAGCCAATCGAAGTAGTGCTGTTTGGTGTTGAAAGCGAACTGGAAAGGAGCTTCAAAAGCGTCTTCCGGGTTCTTGTAGCCATTATTCTCGAAATATTCGAAAAGCTTTGCAGATATTTGCATAATGTTATGACTAGTATTGTGCGTCAGTTTGGGTTTCTGCTATGTCAAACGGGGGCTCGACTGCGCACATATGTTTGACCATGTCTCCGGGCATTCCTCCGAGCATCATTGCCAGTGGTGCAGGCTTATATACCTCGCTCGCGGGCTGTGTGAATACTTTATACGAGCATAGGAACCGCATGACACGCTCTACAGAGAACAATCAGTCAGCACTGCGTCCATCACAATGAAGGAATGGGGATATTTACTTAGCAGCTTCTCATCGCCTTTGACTTTAGAGGAGAGCTCCTTTAGGCTCAAGTCTGCACCTTGGGACTGGATGAACGCATCGAATACACCCATACCCTGGGCAATCCGAATGATAACAATGCCATAGTGCTTTCCACCGCTAACATCAGTGATTCATCAGACGTAACGCAAAGGGGCGAGGAATTCATACCGAAAAACAAAATCTTTGGAGAGGTACGAAGGGCGGCTCCAGAGCCGTCTGCAGTTGCTCAACCAGCCCTAACAGTCGCATGCGCTCGCCATCCTGAATCTGGTCTTGTGGCGGGAGATTTGCTAGAGTCGATGCGATGGTATCGGACAAATTCGAGAGGCTCGCCATGTTTTCAGTTGAAACTTGGAATGCAACGTTGAAGTGATTGAGGACACTGAAGTGACTGAAGTGAACGAATATGGAAAATCAGAAACCAGCAGGATTACCCATCGGCTTTATAGCCAAACCCATGTTCACTATACTTAGTATTGCAGACTACTACGTGCCATGACTCCATATAAACATTTGTACAAAAAAGTCCACGTTTTGGCCAATAGCAGGCAGCCGTTAATATCAGCCTCAGATCCACCCCGTGTCGAGAAGTTCACGTTTAGGCGAATCACTGGCCGCAATCTACTCATAGTCAAGCTTTTTGAGTTCTCAGTAAGTTACACCAACAACGTTTAAACATCTACGGGTTCCACATTAATATACGTACGTATGTACACCCACAGTACATGTAACTAGTTGAGGGAGGGACATGTCTCCTTACAACGGCAACGAACAGTACATCAACAAAAGTCCATTCGTGGGTATAACTATATAACTAGTGATTAATAATAAGTTCTATAAATACGACAAATTAGCTAGCGGCGACTAGTTACCTAGCGGCTTGTTCCTGCTCAGTCTCAGAGAAAGTCCCAATCCGTCGATTCAGCTCGCTAAGCTCGTCCTTCGACGGCCCTGAGACTCCAGACGTCAAGGGTTTAAGGAAATTACCGCTGCTGAAGCCCTGCCAGGAATCAGAGGGCCGTCTGCCGCTACTCCTGCTGCGGCTGCGATTGGGGGTTTGCGGTTCACTGGGTGGCATGCTCTTCAGACGGGATTTGTAGGTTGCATAATCCATATCAACGCCCATTTCGCCGTCGTAGTCGTAGTTATCGTCGACTAGTTTCTCATGCTCAAAGTCCGGGAATATTTCAGGGCCAAAGGTGTTGATGACGTTGATGACTTGAGCGACAACGGCTCGGCGTTGGTTGCGCAGTTTGATGAGTGCCGACGAAGAGCTGGGGTTGAGTGCAATGAACAAGGGAGGCAAGGACTTGAAGACGTCCATGCCGATTTCACCGATTCGAAGACCTGTAAAACTGACTGATATCATGAGACCGAAGAAGAAGAAAGCGAACAGTCGTAGTGGAATGCTGTCAGGAACGTATGATCGAGCATTCACCCACCAAGGCACAACAGACGCGTAATGCCCGTCGTGTCGACAATAGTATAACCAGCAGGTGACGATCACGGTGTACCACGTATACAAGGCAGGCGCAAAGCCCATCGCGACAAGAATCTTCCAACTTCCGACGACATCGCGGCCGTCCATTTTGACTGATGAATTGGCAAGCGCTTTACGTTGTTTGGAGTGAGATATAGCTCTTGTCGTGACGAAGACAGGCCAAAAGAGAGCCAGAGCTGGCAGAGTCGCCAAACCCATCATAAGAAGCTCGCCGATACGGTAGAGTAGTGTGAGGAAAACAAGCCACCATGGGCGACGCCGTACATTACCCCATTCAACCTGGTGATCTTGGACACCCAGAGCCTTGAGCTGACGGTTGTAAGCTCGCACATCTTTAGCTAGCTGGATGACTTTGGGTTCGTGTCGGAACGTAGTATATCCTTTTAATAGCCGTCTATTCAGCTCAATGACGACGGGAAGAGGCAATTTCATTCGCAATGGTTTATATAACTTCCTAGTGGCTTGGATAAGCATCAGTGACTCTCGATCGGGGGCTTGCTGGGTAACCGAGTCTAAAGCCTCCTGTATGGTTTCCAGGAGGGAACCGACTGCATTTCGCTTAGAATTTCCGCCGAGCTTGAAAGCTGCTACCTGGTCCGGGTGAACTTCGACTGGTGGACCGAACTCGATGACAGCACGAGAACGAAACTTGTTTGGATGAAAGTAGTTCATTCCACAGGGTATAATAGTCAGACCACAGTCGGGGCTTCGGGCCAGTGTTCCAAGAGCAATGATAGCAACCCCAGCCTTCAATGGTAACAATCGCGGGCGGTCATGGCTTCCACCTTCGGGAAAGATTCCGATACAACCTCCGGACTCCAGTCCTCTGTATACCGCGTCAAACATTTGACTCTGGTCGATGTGCGGGGCAACCTTGAACGAGGTTCCCGTACGGAGACTCTCAAACAAAGGGTGGTCGCGAGCAAACTTCTTGAATGGAGCTTTGAGACGAAGCTCTTCAGGTCCAACTATCTCGGCAATCGTCTGCTGTTCGGGGGCGTCCTGACCTACTTTGGGCAATATAATAGTTCCTCGTTCCATGAACATCGGATCGGTAAAGTGTGTACCCTTTCCACACACCAGAGTCGGATCGCTCTCAGGGTGAGGTAGATAGATACTGCCCACCCCGGGTTTGACGTTGTCCATTGCACGCGTGACCGGAAGCGCGCCCATTTGCCCCGCCAACGCGCCAATATATGGTTCCCTCATCGACTTTTCTGCAATCAAGAATGATATTCTCCGCCCCGTATAACGTTTGAGGATGCGCATCAAAAGAATCGAATCGACGAATTGGTTGGCGTGCGGAGCTGCCACAATGATGACAGGGCCTTTTTTCGGGATACGCCATGCTCCGGGCGCATATACTTCTCGGAAAAAGATACTCAAGCAGAAACGGAAAATAGAGAGCAGAGTATCGTAGATCCATGGGACCAACAATTGCTCGCTGGATTTCACGCCGGGCGCCATTGTATGCTAGGGATGTTCACCTGGCTGACGAGTTCGAAGGACAATTGTCTTTGTGTAGCCACGAATGCCTCTTTATATGTTCTGTCTTGTTGTTGTTCCCAAGCTCGACCGATGGTGGGGGAATGAAGGTTTCGGGGAATGTCACCATGGAATGGCCGTCAAACTCAAAATCATTCAATGGCGAAATATTCATCGACCGGACGAGCGTATCAATCGACGAGGCATGGTATTTGTATCGACGCAGGCATGAAAAACGTTGGGGAGCTGTCAACAAGGTTGCTAGGCCCCAGAGAAATTTACCGGACGAGCGAGCTGTCCGGTTGAGCCGGAACGCGGGGGATGGGCCTAGAAGCGCTGCAGGGAAAAATGTAAATGATACGAAGAATTCTTTGTGTTTCGATGTTCATGTGATGGGTCCGATAATGATAGCAAAATCTTGTTCCAGACTGTAGACAATAATAATAAGAATGTTGTCTCTGCCCAGGTGGAGAGAAATGTTTTTTATTTTTGGGCGATGTACGGTAAACAAAAGCTTACCTACCTCATTGGAGCATCCATAATAATTAAACCAAGCTGATAACGACTTCTCTCTCTAACAGGGAAAAAGAAAAAAAAAAAAAAAAAAAAAAAAAAAGAATCTATAATATTTTCTGATATACATCTATTTTACATAGGGCGGCCGATTTGCTCCCACCCAAGGACCTGCTGGGCCAACCATCTCAGGCTTGAGCTGCTCAATCGTGTTTGCGCCGATATTGCGCATCGTGTTCGTGATTTCTTCGTGGAGGACTACCAGTTGTCAGTCAATACATTACTTGCTGCATCAAGTCGTTGATAACTTACTCTCCATCACTCGTCTGACTCCCTCCTCCCCGTGAGTTCCATTGGCATATAAGAACGGCCTTCCCAATCCAACAGCTTTTGCACCCAGTGCAATGGCCTTGACAACATCGGCACCGCATCGAATACCTCCATCGATCATGATTTCGGTCTTTTCGAAAAGTTCCGGACGTAATGCTCGGATCTCGTAGAGAATGTCAATCGGGGCAGGGGCGTAGTCAGCTTGTCGGCCTCCATGGTTTGACTACATTAACCCCAATCGTCAGTCATATATTCAACAGATGCCTCGGTATGATCACTCACAATAACAACGCCTTCCACACCGTGAGAAACGCACAGTTCGACGTCCTCGACTGACTGGATTCCTTTGACGATGATCGGAAGCTTGGTGTTTTTCTGATTGATGAGTTAGTCAATGACAACAAACACTGCTACCTGGTACTAACTCGAATGAACGCTATATCATCCCACGTCAGATTACGATCTTGATAACCTGATATGGCCCGGTTCACAGGGAGGGTTGCGACTGTTGCCGACGACTCGTCGGCGCTAGTTGGGGCTTTTGCACGACTGTCCAATGTCCTTTTCGAGTCCCAGGATGTATCAACAGTGAACATGATGGCTCTTGCTCCCAGTTTCTCGACTTTGCGAATTAGGGTCTCTGACTGCGAGCGGTCTTTGTTGAGGTAGAGCTAGTGATGTCAGCCGTCTGCACTATACAACCTTTTCAGGGTACATACTTGAAATATCAATGGTTGATCCTCGCTGCTTGCTTCGAAAATCTCGTCCACGCTACAACTAGCATTCGAGGATATCTGTTGTCATCCTATCAGCGACCTGCCTCTGTTATGTATCAAAAAGCAAACTCACTGCCTGAACGACATCCCAATCACCCGCCGCCCGGGTCAAATTCACTTCTCCGAGAGGATGTCCCAATTTCGCCATGGCAGCCGGTGAAATGAAAACCGGCATTGAAGTCTCGATCCCCATGAAGGTAGTCTCAGTTGATCCGGTCGACATGTCTCGCACAAGTACACGAGGACGGAAAAAGTATCGCCTGAAAGCATTCTGGTTTTCCATAAAGGCTGCCCCAGCAAGTCAGCAATGCAATCATCCAGCTGTCGTTTACCGTCAAATCACGTACTGTGTTCTTCGTCAGATGCGCTGCGGTAGTATGCCCAGGCTGTCTCGCTCAACACGCGTTGAGCCCACTCCTCAAAGTCCTGTAGCAGCATCATGCTTTGCGCCGGCGGCATGATTTTCCTCGCGGCTCGTCGTTGCAGATCAGATTCAGTCAATACATTTTCCTGTGCAGGTACCGTGCTGGGGTCTACAAGACCTAGGCAGGCTTCAGGCGGGAGATTGTCCAGCGCATCGGATGGATGAAGCATTGAAAAAAGCTCACTAACTCATTAGACAAAAGTATGCAAGTCTGTCCAGACGTCAAAACTCACGTCACTTCTTTGCCAGCGTGCGAAAGGATAGCCTGCCGGCCTCCGGGATGCAATGCTATGAAATTGGTCACATCGTAGACGCGGCCCTGTCGTCTCAAATAAGTTATATGCGCAAAGAGAGGATTCTATGAAGGCGAGCAAACCTTGATAATAACCCAACAATCGTCCGCAGATACGTGCTTTTGCACTTCTTCATAGGATATCATCCCTGGTTGCGCTGCGCCTTGCGCCTTGCCATCTTTGGCATGTCTACGTCTTGACTTGGAGTATGCGACATAGGATGAAACTGCAAGAATCTAAGACCCTCATTAATAAGACATCGTCTAAACGGACATCTATGATTTACGCACCAACGCAATTGAAGATCCCAAGACTGTACGGTTTTGTCTCTTCTTCGGCGGCACAGTTGAAGTGCTAGCTTGGAACGTGGAAATGGATCTCATACAGCGTCGCGTAATGTTTCTTGAACATATTATAGGCTGAATTTGAACATGTCGTATCACTATAGAAGTTCGAGGGACTCCAGCCACCCCTGGCAGTCGGAGCATCAAACGAGGCATCATTGCTCCCGGGTCCGAACGAGTACCTAGCAACTTGCTGCTGCTCACAATAACACTCTCACGATAACCTCAAGCATCACAGCCCAGAAACTCGAAAAGTAAGTGTCAACAATCGCAGACATCCACAGAGCAGAAAAAAAATAATTTGATCACACGTGACTCTCACACGTGACTCTCCATGAGAGCGTTCAATAGCCGTCTGGATGATTGTTCGGTTAATTCCCATTTCAGTAGCCGTCCGGAATTCGATCTCCATACTTCGTCAATACCCGACACGACCTGACTCACAATATTGGGGTATTCTTGTTAAAAGAGCTGAAATATCCATTGTCCAAGTAAAGATCCAGTTGTGGGATAAGGAATTCATCCATGGATTCCTGGTCGTATTTCTTCCTGGGCAGGTAGAAAGAAAGGAGATGTTTAAGTGCTGGGCTTAGGGTTACGGTCTCGTCTCGTCTCGTCACTTCCTCCACCAGGCAGATCACTCGACGTAAAACATGCTTTTGCACTTCTTCTTGAGTTATCATCCCTGGTTGCGCCGCAATCTGAGAAGCCGACTCATCTTCGCACATTTGGCGACTTTTCTGTCACGATGTCAGGATGGCTAAACATGAAGCATCGGGTCCAGGGCTCAAATAAGATACCACGAGCACATGCGCATGATACTGCAGATTTTGATAATTTGATCACCGTGACTCTTCAGAAGATTTATCAGATCCTAGCAGGTCTGGATTCTAGACCCAGTAAAACTTTAAATTAGAGGAGGAGTTCCTCGCCTAAAGCCCAGAAGCGGTATCTGGCGATCGCATCGTCCTTCTGAGAGATTGCTGGACTCGTTCTCTGGAGAAAAGCTTGTTACGTCCCCACCAGAAAGTAAGGCGATAGACAAGTCACAATTGATCTTTCCATTTTACCTGCTCGTACATCGAACATACGTATGTACAAGTATCAATTGATCTAGGAACAGCCGATCAAATGGCACGCTGAATCTGATACTCGGGTGGTTGGTATAAACCCTGGGAAAGGTGGATTGACTTGTTTCTCAGCTATCAGTCAGTGTATCGTATGTCTGTCCCTACTCTAGATGTAACTATCATATGGTCAAATGACTGATTTCAAGAAGGATATCTTACAGAAAAATGGATGTATGCCAAGTCCTGAGAGCTAAATCATAACCCTAATCCCCCAATCGGGTAAGGAAGCGATGCACGGCCAGTTGGTGATAGATGGCTCGCCTAATTTATTGAGGAATAGGTACTGAATCCATGGCTTTTGGCTCGCTTGTCCCATCAGTTGCTCACATGTTGCCTCTCCACGGGGTAAAGTCCGAGTGTCGTCGGGGATTCTGCATCTGGAATCTGGGGTGAAAATGCAGGCTATAAGTATGTACACTAAATTGTCAGAGTCATCTTTGAATTATATCATCAACGATAGCTCAATATCACTAGGATTCAATTCCTGCTTTCTTTTAGACAGGAACGACCGACTTGCAAAATGGGTGGTTTCAGAGCTGTTGAGGATCGCCCGACGCCAAAGGAGGTGTACAACTGGCGCCTGTATACCGAAGCCATAATCATTGCTTTCGGTTCTCTGCTGTATGTTGAGATACATTATCCAGAAAATAATGTATGCAATGCTAACTCTAATATCGCAGATTCGGTTATGACTCCGCCTTTGTTGGAACAACTATCGCCCGTACAAGCTTCAAAAACGACTTTGGTATCACCTCTAAGAACTCAAGCTCCGTTTCAAGCAATATCACATCTGCTTTCCAAGCCGGCGCCTTTTTTGGTGCACTCTTTTGTTACTTCAGTGCGTACTTTGCTACTTTCCAAGCAAGCCTGATTCTAACGAACCATAGTCACCGAGCGCCTTGGCCGTAAATGGGCTCTTCAAATAAACGTCTTCATCTTTATTATTGGCGCCATTCTCATGGTCGTTGCAACTAGTCAACTCAGTTTTATTTGTACGTCTGGTTGTCTCTCTTCATAATGGATAGCAGCACGTAACTAACATCCTATTATAGACACTGGACGTGTTCTCACCGGTCTTGCTTGTGGTGCCATCACTGCCACCGTTCCAAGTTATATTGCCGAGCTTTCAGTGTCCTCAATTCGAGGTATTCTGACCGGTCTGTTCGAAGTAGCCTATCAAATTGGCTCT
Organism: Talaromyces liani; assembly: GCA_022814505.1. Classification (NCBI taxonomy): domain Eukaryota; kingdom Fungi; phylum Ascomycota; class Eurotiomycetes; order Eurotiales; family Trichocomaceae; genus Talaromyces; species Talaromyces liani. The sequence goes on from JAKLNL010000001.1 coordinate 945,852, forward strand.
GTCATTGGCTTCTGGATCAACTACGGCATCACCCAACACATCCCTGCAACATCTTCTACAAGCTGGAGAATCCCCATGGCCTTCCAACTTGTGCCTGCCGGGATCTTGTTCATTGGTGGCTTTTTCCTGCACGAGTCTCCATTATGGCTTATGCGCAAAGAAAAGCACGACCAAGCATACCAGACTCTCGAAGACCTGCGCCACCTACCAAAGGAGCATCAGTATGTTCAGGAAGATATTGCTGCAATGCGGAACAGGCTTGCAGAAGAAGCTGCCATTGCCGCCAAGTACGGGAATGGATCCTGGGCTTTCTTCCGTGGTGCCATGGCCGAGTTTTCTCGCAAGGGCATGAGGAATCGTATTTTCCTCGTCTTCTGCGCCTTTACGCTCGCCAACTTGTCTGGTGCTTCGGCCATCAACTACTACTCACCGACATTGTTTGGATCCATTGGTATCTCTGATGTGGCATTGTATACCGGTATCTACGGTTTGGTCAAGGCAATTGCGTCTCTGATCTTTTACATCTTCCTTGTTGACCTTGTCGGCCGTCGTCGACCAGTTATCGTGTCGTCCATTGCCTGCTCTTTGTGTCTATGGTTCGTCGGTAGCTACGTCAAGGTTGGCCATCCAGCCGACATCATTGCCGCTGGTAAGCCACTATCCGACTCTACAGTGAAAGGTGGCCAGGCTGCGACTGGTATGATTATGATTTATTCCATCTTCTGGTCCTTTGGGCTCAACGGCATCCCCTGGATTCTTTCTGCGGAGATCTTCCCTGGTGCGCTTCGTAACTTGTCTGGAACATGGGCTGCGCTTGTTCAATGGCGAGTACTTCTTTCCCTACATCATTGACCTAATTAGAATTCTAATGTTTTGGTTTAGGGCCATTCAGTTCCCCGTCACCAAGGCCCTTCCGTACATATTCACGTCATTTGGCTACGGAACTTGGTACTTCTTTGCATCATGGATGTTGGTCGCCACGGCATGGGCGTACTTTTTCGTACCTGAGACCAAGGGTCTTACTATTGACCAGATGGACTACGTCTTGTATGTCTCACCACCTTTTGAATCAGTATGAACATTTGCTAACTTTAGTTTTCGCATAGTGGCTACAATTCCGATGCGCCATACTCGATTCCTCACACCTCTCGCACCACCAAGGAGCTCCCTAGACTCATTGAGGATACCCAAATTGAGAAGGTTGTTTCGGTGTGAGAAGGGGTCAGATTGCCACCACATAGGGGTTCATGATGCACCCAACTCTCGGAACTGCTACTGTAGCAACCAAGAGCTGTATATCTAGTGTTATGTTGAATGTTTACGCTGCGGCATTCTGTGTAGAACGCCGGTGGCTACATGTTGATGACCTGTGTGCTCTACTGTAGGGAAAATGATGGAAGATATTGTAAAATATATTTCGATTCAATCAACAGTTTTGCTAGTAAATATAGTAGAGATATCAATTGATATATCTTAGTGACGTCCTCGAAAATAAGAGTAATTAATCAGAACATGTAGGGCTTAGGGCTTAGGGCTTAGGACTGAGCTTTGTGCCTCAGATATCAGGCATCAACGTGACTACGTATAGAAATCTGAAACACCAAAGCATGACCCCGCCAATCGCACAAATATATATTTGAATTTATCTAGACGCAATTTCTTTATTGATTGATATGCGTAGTTGAATTATCGATCAAATCAAGGATCAATCAATTGCTTGTGAAAACTATAGAGCAAACAGAATATAATCATCTGGAAAACAGAATAGATAGACAAAGAGATAAACAGTCAAGGAAGTCACATGTGTGCGACTGCCTTATTGGGAAGGAGCGCGGGATATGAAACAGGAAGCTGCCATCTTCCAGACTTCCACGATTGACACCTTGCCCTTCAGTTCAATCAACTTCAATCTCTTCTCCTGCAACTGCCACCTGCTTGCAGTCCGCATCAATCCACCTCAATCGTGGCTCAAAACAAGTTTGCTGGACAGTTTTCACTTCGAGAAAGGCCATGCCGTCTTCGTGGTCGTGCATGTGGTGTGGATAACCTCTTCCCGTGTTGCTCCTCTCCGTCCTCTGAAAACAACCCTTCCAGCCGGACTCTGCAGCGTTCGTTGTAGGTGGGGTGCTATGCTCGACTGCTGATTTGGATTGATTAACTTCCTTTCATTCTATTGGGCTATCCCGCGACGTGCAGCATGGACACGTCAACGCACTAAGCGGTCAAGTCTTCACGGTTCTCGTCGCTTCTCTCCAGTGCCAGCGAACAGAGCCTCAATTGATACAGTCATCCATCCCTTGCGTGACACACGAGTCCGCGATTGCTCTAATCCAATCCCTCCACCCATTCAAGTGAATTAATAGAAAGGACGGTCAGCAGCCCTATACAACCCTGGCTAGCTTCGTACGTACATTCTAGCGACCCTCAATTTATTTGTGTTCGGCATCGGCATACCTTGTCCGGCGAGCACAATCACATTTAATTTTGTATCATATTTGAGGACCTGGTCTTGAAATCAATGATTCTTTCATCCTTGACATACCTCGCACACCGTGGGATGGGAGAACATCGACATTCAAGACTACTGCCCAAGGAGCACTTCCGGCCCTGAACCCCGCATGTATGTGAATGGAGAACCACGCAGACGCAAGCATGGACTTGCAAGTGCACCGCATCATCAGCTTTACCGAAGATGTCGCTGTCGGGCTGAGGCAGTTTCGTGAACAGCTTCCGGAACACAGTGCAGAAATTACCAATGTTATTGCCGAGCTATATGCCATCAGTGCGACCCTGACAAGTCTGGAAGGGCTCACGCGTCAGTTTCCTCGTAATTTTGGGCCCGTTAAAGTGGATTTCGAGCGAGTACTGGTGAGCTTACGGTATACGCTGAACGAGATTATCAATTCGTTTGGAAAACTCGACCGGAGACGGACCGCAGACAACTATCGCCAGATATGGCATGATCTAGACGTCTACTTTCACGAAGAAAGCGGCTATTCATTGAAAAGACGACTAAATAAATACAAACTGTTCTTGGAAGAATTGCAAGATGTCGTACAAAAGTACTTTGACCCCCTTACTGGTGACTTCGTACGCTAACATTCTCTTGTAGTAAGACCATAGATTATCGCTTCATGCACAATTTGCGAAAGAGCATCTTGGCTGTCCTTGAGGAGCAGGATCGTCGTTTTGCCGCACGTTTGGCAGGTCTTTCGCTCGGTGGCGGTCGACCAGGATCGTCAACCAGCAGTAGCAATTTCTCAGGCAATTCTCTAGAGGTGGAAGGTCATGGCATTGAGAAGCGTCGATCGTATGAAAGGACTAGGTCTGGTTTTCGACGTCAACCATCGCCATTGCACTCTCCGACCTCGACCAACGACAGCGCACCGCCATGGGTCCCTGATGTTCCGGGCTCGCCAATCTCAACATCTACGACTACTCAATCGAACTTGTCGTCGGCTGTACTAAACGATCACTGGGCAAAGGATGTCTTTTCTTATAGAGGACCGCTGATGAAATTTCCTGTTGAGGGTGAAAGGTAAGCAATACATTCAAAGTCATCGAAGGCTTGTCCAGAAATTGACCGATATCAGTTCCAAGTGCTTTGGAGAAGAAGTACAAGACATAAAAGAATGGCTCCATGAGCAAGGCTTTGATGAAGTTGCATACTTGTATGTATCCCAGACGGATAGCTCCGATTAAGAAACTAATTTGCTCGTTGTCAAGGCCATTCGATGAAGATGTTTTCGTCTACTTTTACGTCAGAGAGGATGATAGTCGAGCACGAATTCTGTGCAAAGCACGAAGAAGCAGACGACCCAAATTTTACTGTCTTCCGCTCAACATGTTAGAAGTGAGACGTATTGGACCGTGTCTCCAACTCTGTCGTCGACGACGGTCGGGAACAGAGCTTGTCCCATGGTTGAATCTGCATTTCGAGAGTATTGAAAGTATGTACAGCGGCCACATTCCTTTTTGTATGAACTAACAATTGTTCAGAGATGGTGCTATTTTTCTGCACCTTCCTTGCACTACGGTCTCAAGATGGGCATAAGCGTGTTCAGGATATTCGTGACTATGAACTTGAGGCCGAGAAAGAGCTATTTGGCGGGCGAGTACAATATATATCCATATGTTGGCCCTCTCTTGACTAACGCTGTTTACAGTCTGATTGATGACGACAACTTCATCCATGCATTGCGTGTATACCGAGACCGTATGTCAGGGGCCATCCGCCTACAAGCATCCGTTCATGAAGGGGACATGAGAAGGTATCTACTGCAGAACCCACATATCTTTCTCTGCTAATAATATGCTATAGAGCACCCGTGTGGACAGCCTTTATAACCCATCATATCGATTCGCCCTATTGGATCCGACGGGTGAAGAGCAGAGTGCTTCTACAAGAAGCAAAAAGAGTTATATTCTTTCCAGAGTATTCGCCTCCAAGGACCTCCCGTGGAGAGCACATTCTGAAGTTTACTTCCGAAGATGGTATGTATTTTTTCACTACTTATTGATGTTTCTACTCACTTATATTTGGTGCAGATGCCAAAGATTTTGTTGATGTGATTGAGCGACTTTCAATTACCGATTAAGCGTGGAACTTGAATTGAAGACGAAGATGAAAAATAACGAACTTATGACATTGACGAGTTCATGAATGATGAGAATACGGCCGACAACACATTTGCCTGTCTATCTGTGTCTGGTTGATGTGTTTGCTGTACAATGATACAGTTGGTATGGGGTTAAAAGCACGCGTCTCTTCTCTTCTTGTTATCTCTTTTAATGTGATAATCTAAATGTACGTGCTCGGTAGATTATTCGAATACTTGCTTCGATTTTATAAAAACCTATCTATATCTGAAAATTAGGCATGAAGTTAAACCATCAAGCCGTAGCCCTAACATTGAACACAACCTTGGGATATTTGACGTAACTTGAGAATACCTAGGTAGGGTTTTTAACATCCTGTTTAATTTCCAGATCATCTTGAAAGTATCTGTTTCCAAGAATTCATTTCAAGCACGGCCAGATCAGACACAGGTTTCATGGCTGGACGGGACGCTGTAATGATTCCGTATGCATCAATTCATTAGCGGTCAACTGGTCGTCAGATACGAATGAATCTACCTCCCTACGTACGCACTGATATGTAGATCCTATCCTCCCTAACCGGCCTGACCCTAAACCCCCCTACAATGCAACCGAACTGCAAAAAACTACCTAGGTAGGCTTAGATATCATCCCCCTCGAAACCCAGGCACGGGTTTCAAGAGACTCGTCCAACTCCTCAAAAACGGCAAAAGTAGAATGCACTAGGTATGCCTAAATTTCCGCCAGCTGTGCATAAAGACAAAGTTGATATCACGATGGAAGGATTACTTCACTCTCGTCCCGCGAGGGGAAAAAACGAATTACATCTCTACACCCGCCTTTGACGACGTTACGGGCGTTGCATCCGTTGGAACTTACTGAGTTTTTTCAATGTGTATGTCGAGGTGTTTCGGGATAGACATGCTCGGCATGGCTACTAGTACATAGGTAGCCCAGTAGGTACGTACGAAAAGGGAGGCGAAGAAACGGGTGAATTTGTTTGATTTGTCATGATTATACATGGCCCAATACTGTATGTACATAGTGAAAATAAAGTGTATGTACCAAATAGCTCTAATGCTGAAATTACATGAGAACTGAACTCCCCCAAAAACGCTGAATAATGTAATGAAAAGATAGAAAGAAAAAGGAAATCATCTCATCGTTTGCCGCGGAAATAATCGTATGATGTCGGAGGAGGATTGTTATCGTCTTGAGCTACAGGGCCGTAACCTCGCGTGCGCCATCGATCGATGGTGTGGATTGTATTGTCGCCCTCGACGGCGGGGAGTTGGGCGTGACTCAGTAATCGAGACTCGCTCTCGTTGGAATGCATGTACAACGACGGCCCGTTGGGGTCGGTGACGTTGCTGCCGACGCGAGACATTTGAGGTCGGAATGCGGGGTGATCCATGTCCGACGGTCGTCGCGTGCCCAAATCGTATCCCTCAGTGTGTTTGCGGGTGATTGCTGATACAGGAGAGGAGGCCCGCGACGAAGTCGGGGAGTCGCCCATAAAGGCCCGCGGCGTTTGGGATCGTTCAGATATGAGATCTTCGGGTCGTCCGTAGATGCCACCGCCAAACTCGTCTCTGAAGTCGGCGCGGTTCTTGAAGTATGAGAAATCAAGTTGGTTTTCGGCGACGACTTCGAATGGTGCTGAGTCCGTTGGCTTTCCAGGAGCGGATGTAGACATGGACTGCATCGCGATATCAGAGTATTCTGCGGCTGTTTCGAAATTACCCAGTCTGCCCCTATAGATCGATTTCAATGTCTCTGCGGCCCGCGCATGAACCATTGGGGTCATCAACGGCCGGAACAAAGCTGGATGTCCGAATCGTGAGTTCAAGCGATCACCTGCCCGCTTGGGACCTTTACCCATAGAAGCCCCTAGAGCCTCCGCATCGTTCAGGACTCCCTTGTTGTAGTAAATCATATCATCGTCGTAAGTCCTTGAGCAGAACCACTTGAAACCCAGTATGATGAATGGCAGAGGAGCCAAGCAGTACAGCATTGTCCAAGTACCCTTTGACGTGGCGACCAATGCAATCACAATGTTCGACAAAAACGCTCCAAAGAGCATTCGATTGACGACAATTCGCCAGAAAAGGCCGCCCGATTCATTTTTGGTGATAAATACGTATAGCAGGAGATATCGTTTGAAATAGCAGTCCAGAGCATAGTAGAGCGCAGCGACTGGAAGAATGATCGGTTGCAACGTAGCAAAGCAGAACGCGACGGTGGCGTAAAAAAGATAGTAGTTGTAGTAACTGGCATAGTCGAATGGAGGAGGAGCTGTCCACTCGATACTCTGGCGCGGAGTCGGAGCCATGAACGTCTTCATGAACCATTGCCATGCAATGGTAAACAGCTGCACTAGGTCCAATGTGGCACCAAGATTACGTTGCAGTAACCAAGTAACCCAGAAAGGAGACACTTGACACAAAGCGGACAAGGCCTTGTACCAGAATTGGCCGTCCTTGATGGCCTGCCACGCGTTTTCATTGTTATTTTTTGCATTGATGACGGCGGCCACATAAGTCCACGCTGCAGAAAATAGCGAAAACACTATCAAGTTGTTGAAGATGAAGAAAAAGTACAAGTGATGAATGACGTGCTGCTCTCGAGCAGTCTTGGTGAGGTCACCAGCACGGCGCATGAGGCGTCGGAAAAAGATCGGCAAGACCAGATATATCAAAGATGTCAAGGCAGGCGCAGCGATACCTTGCACGGCTGCCCATGTGTTCGGATGTGCTTCCAGAGAGGTCTGGAAAGCCGGCCAGACCAGACCCAGGTTATTGAGATCGGAAAGGAAAATGGCAATCATAGCGTTAGGTGCAACCCACAAAACCGTCAGTAGCGTAATCCAAAACACATTGACCAAGCGGCGCCATCTCCTGGTTTGTGGTGACAGATGAAGGTTCTCCCAGATGATGTCGTGAGGCCTCGGGGCGAGTTTAATTATTGTGCCTTGAGGCTTCTTCTTGCGGGCTGTGTACGCCACGGCGTGGGCATGTTCGATGGCTTCCCAACTGGCGAAACCATACGGCATAGGGTTGCGCTTATCGACTGATTGGCGAACGTCTTTTATCCTAGCCTCCAATTCTTGAATTCGGTCTGTGAGATGATCAATGGCATCAACTTTGCCGGAACCACGGACGCTCATTGTGGGTCTGTTGATAGGAAGACGGTCTGGATTTTTTAGGTATTTTGCCAGTACTGATTCTAACTCTCTGACTGCTTCTTCGTGTTTCTTGATCAGGGAGGGAAGGTCTTTCACATTTCGTCCAATTGTGGTCCGCGGTAGTGATGAGGTTGGATTGACGCCGTCAGTCAGTCGCATTAGGCCTTCTTCGGAACGTAGGTTTGGTGGAACACTCGTAATCTAGATTGTCAGCACATCGAAAACCGAGAGGGTGGAAAAAACGTACCATCAAAGTCCTGGCATGGAGACTCATTTGATAATCCGAGCTATCAAAATAACGTCTCCGCAAAGCTAGAACATGCCGATAGTTCTGCCACAAAAAGAACATGATGACAATGTCAAAGACATATGCACAAACAACTTGAGCCCACACAGCCTCGGTGAGAATGTACAACGGCGTCATGAGTGTAAAAGTCGAAGTTCCCGGAACGGCGGATCCATTGCTCTGAGTGATGTTGACGGCGATGAGAATAGTACAGCCGATAACACTCAAGACCAAGAAAATATTCCTCATCATTTTGGCGCACCGTAAAAACACGACGGCATCCAGGCCAATTCGATCTGCAAGATTTTCTTCCTTGACACTTAGAACAGGCGGAACCCAGGCAAAGACTCCTTTGCCCACCGGCGGGGGGGCGTGTTTCTGGTCGGCATGTTTGACTTTCGGCGCGTAGATTGCGTTATGGTATGGTCGGAATATGGAAAAGAGAAGCATGAGCATGGCAGATATGCCGAGGGAGGTAGCGAGCGAGACCCAGAAGGCATTAAGTTGGATCTAACACATTGACAGTTAGTAAATTGCGACCAGATGGTCATAACAGAGACTAACGGTTTCTTTGAATGGATTCTGAATTAGACGCAAAAACTGATCGGCTGGAGATAGATCCTTGTCGTCGCGTATTTCCATGGCATGCGCCACGTGATAGACTGGACCGGCCATGGTGATGCTCCGTCTTTTGGTGTAGGATAGAAGAACAACCGACAACGTCCAGCGCTGTTTATTGAGGAATTTGCGAGACTCTAGACATGAACGATGGTTATGTGTGTTCGAATTGAATGTAGCACGGGATCGTCGGAGTAGTTGCTGATCGTTGATAGTCGATAATGATGTAATAGCGAGTGACAGCTGAACAGCCAACAGATTAGCGATTGTGATGATTTCAGATTGAGGTCAATAATTTGTGTAGACGAAGGAAAATGCAAACAATCATAAAAAAAAAGACAATCAGGACGAATAATCTGGATGTTTTCTCTTCTCCACTTGTATTTCCGCATAATGGGGTGTTTCACCTGACTGGCCAGTCAGGTGGCCCGTTCCAGGTACCGTATGGTAAATACCACTTTTGGTACTAATAGTAGTACTCCGTGAGGACAATACGGTAATGATTTACAGATCTGGCCTGCTAATAATAGCTCTTTGATCTGGCTCTTTGGCCTCTATCCACTTATAGTAGATCAACGTCGTGATACTTAGTGTAAGTTAAACTAGCAGTAATCGAGCCTGATCAGTCCGCGTGGTCTCCTTTTCTTTTGGATCTAGTCCCGAGGGTATTTTATCGTGTACCTTTCTTTGTCCCGAGATGGACCACCTGGCCAGTTACACTCTGTACCCCATACGGAAACATGGTGGAACGCTGAAGTGTAACCTTTGGCCCATCGGTCCAGGCCCTAGCAGGCACCCGCCAATAACCATCCGCCGTCTTCTGGAAACTGAGACACGGCATGAAATGGACAGCAGACAGAGATTAGATATGATAGCATGAGCATACGTACTACATAGATCTGCTAGATTGTTTCGACTCCATCGTCTTAGGATGTGTGATAAGTGGCTGTGCTCGTGGAAGAAAATTGAAGAAGAAACAATAGCAATGTATATTGAGTCGGAAGTCACGTGATGTATATCACGTGATGCGTCATCTAACCCTAGCCAATATAGTTAGGGTTAAGATGTTTCAAGCTGCCGGTGTCGGCTCTTCCCCAGGCGTGGCGTACGTAGTTAAAATATTCGATTGTAGAACGATGACTGTCCTTGTCATCCTTGACTTACCGTAAATGGATCAATTGATGATGGCTAAAAGGTCAACGATATTAACCAGTTTATCCGGGCGGTCCATGGCCAATTTATTATAATATATAAACTCCTCGATTGAGCTGAAGAAGAGTGAAGAAGAATAAATCATGTTGCCTTAAAGGAAAGGGCAGCGGCGGAAATCACGGCAGCGGAGTCTCCCCCCCACACGCTGAAGACGCTTGGCACCCCAGCGCCCGAAAAGTGCCAGTCTACCAATTCCTCTTAACAACTCCATTTCATAGTCAATTCTTTGTATCTACATAGAAGTGACTGCCGTCCTTTCACAGCCGGTATATTCACTACCAGCCTGCAGCATCGTTGCAGGTCATTCCCGTTTCCGCTTGGCATCGCTTTAAATCGGGGGTATCGGGTATCCTGGCTTTTCCGCCGGCGGCTTCCGTCCTCGCTTTGTAAGTCGTCCTCGATTCGCGTCAATTCGTGAAACGTCCAGCTATTAACGTTTTATGTTTTAGTCGCTATACTGCCAACCGTATACATTAGCTCGATCCGACGAGGCACCACGCCACAATCGCAGAAGTCTGCATTGAGTCATCAACCGTTCGGAGATGGCGCGATAATAGACGATCTACAAAAACAGTGTGAATTTCTCGACAATCTCGTTGATGCCTGATAAACCCGGAACAGTAGCCGCATATGCGGCCGGAGCCTCCTTGGCCGCCATCACTCTATTCTATGTCTTTGGACCCAATTTCACCATAGACGGGGACGAGTCCAGCAACAGCGATCGCAAGAAGGGAGTCGTTGGTCTGTCGAATCCCGCCAATGACTGTTTCATAAATTCCGTTCTGCAAGCGCTGGCCGGTCTGGGTCAGTTGCGTATATACCTCATTCGCGAACTGCATCGTCGAGAATTGGACGGTCCAGATGTGTATAATCAGCTTCCGGGGCCGGATGAAGTAACGGGGAAGCGCAGTCTTCCGCCGGACAGGTTGCGGGAGTTACAGCAGGGGACTGTGACGTTGGCGTTGAAAGAGATGCTTGACCGGTTGAATGAGCGGCCAATCTATAAGAAGACGATCTCTGCTCGTTCTTTCATCCAGGCGCTCGAGTTTGCGTTTCGGACGCGGATCAGCCGGAATCAGCAGGATGCGCAGGAGTTTTTGCAAATTGTTGCAGAGCGATTGTGTGATGAGTATCATGCCGCGGTGAAAGCGAGACAGCGAGCGCAACGTGCGGCCGGTGCGGATACCGACGGTTCGTCTATTGCGCAGGGTGAAAGTGATGAGAAATCTGGCGAAATTTCTGTGCGCATTGACGACGGCTCCAAGGATGGTCTCCCGGCCATTATTGACAATAAATTGAAAGAAATCGACAACGAGCATGGGTTTCCCCTTGAAGGACAGCTGGAATCACAAATCGAATGCCAAACTTGTCATTATCAGTACCGACCAAATAGGACTTCTTTTGTGAATTTGACGCTGCAAGTTCCGCAAAAGAGTTCTGCGACGCTGAGTTCTTGTTTTGACGGTTTGCTCAAGACTGAGTATATTGATGACTTTCGGTGTGACAAGTGCGGGTTGCAGCATGCCTTGGAGACGAAAATCATTGCAAAAACCAAAGCCAAGTCGGCTGATGAGATAGAAAACTTGGATGCGCAAATCAGGCTGATCCAGCAAGCTCTCGACACAGATCCAGAGCAAGGCTTAGATGGAGTAGATCTCCCAGCAGCAGAGTTGGCACCCAAACGTCGAATTGCGCGACATATGCGCATTACTGTGTTCCCCAAGGTCGTCGCAATCCATTTGTCGCGCTCAATTTTCGATCAGAGCAGTTCCACCAAGAATGCGGCCAAAGTGTCGTTCCCCGAACGTTTGCCGCTAGGAGGAATATTGAATCGCAAATGGTACAAATTATTAGGGATAGTCTGCCACAAAGGAAGCCATAACAGCGGACATTATGAATCTTTCCGACGAAGCCATTTGTATCCCCCATTTTCAACCCCAGACGTCTTTCGATCGTACGCGGCGAGTCGAACAGGTAGCGAAAATCCGTCAGTGGCGGGCAGTCCACGTCTTCCAGCGACGAAGAAGTCGAATTATTCCCCTTCTGGCGGAGTTGAGCCTAGTCCTTTGAGTATCTCTCCAGTTGAGTCTTCACTGTCTCTATCGAGCACAAATCCAAACAACCCACCATCCTCAACATCAACACCCTCCACAGCCCAAACAACAGCATCATTCTCATCCTCCTCATCCCAAGAAACCGCCAACCTGCCCCGATCATCTCTTCAACTACAACCCTCCGTCGACCAAACGCAAGACAACCTTCCCCGCCGCAGTTCCTCAGTCCGCCTAGGAACTCCCAAACTCAAGACTACTACTAGCAGTAGCTCCGCGGGCGGCGGTGGTGGTGGTGGCCTGAGCGCCCAACGGCTTTTACGCAGCAGACGCAAAACGGCGGATCGATGGTGGCGCATATCCGACGAGAAGGTCAAAGAGTGCAAAACGAGTGATGTTTTGGGGATGCAAAAGGAGGTGTATCTGCTATTTTACGAGATGGATAGTCAAGCGCCGTCCACGAACGCGTAGGTTTTTGCTTAAATGCATCATGCAGGCGTTTCGTTTTTCTTTCTCGGGTGTTTTTTACTTGTATATATGGAGGTTGGACATAAAAGGGATGGGGTATATAGTTCTATGTTGTACGTGTGTAGTACCTGTGAGAGTGAAGCTCATAAGACCACTACACCAAAAACAGGGCCACGTCAGAGTGGGTTTTGGTAGGGCATGGTTTTGGATCATTTCCACCACCACGACAGATTTGACTTTTACATAGCTCTCAGAGAATGATGATGACCTGTAAGTTTGGCTCCGAAAATATCATCTGTCTACCTAGGTAGGCATCGGCAGTTCTATAGTCCCAGCGCGCGTCTTAACTAGATACCCTTGGACAGGACAAACCACAGCCAAGGGTGGTATACTGTCTCATCATCGACCGGGTCCAAAATAGTTGGCCGGTATGTAGTCTTGGTCAGAACCTGTTACTGATGAGGCGGAACGGAGGAGAATGGCCGGAAAATGTCCCTAACTATATAGATGTCGATCAAGGCAACTTCTGAAACACCCCCTGCTCGATATCACTGCTCGTTTAAATCACAGGCCGTTCAAAGATACAACTGTTAGCGTGCTAGGATAACCACGCAACGTTCCTCGTGTTTGAATTTGTGTACCGCCCTTGCAGAGCAGAAGTTAGGCATAACATCACTGTTGACTTAGCTGGACGAACAGTTCAACTGATGAATTGCAGTTGCCGACCAGCTTAGTATATATGGATTGGCCACTAGCAGTCCTACATGCTCCTCGTAGAGCACTTCTGTTGTGGCTACAAGCTCGGATTTTAGCAAAAGCGTAACGATCTAATGGTACAACCCTCATGTCAACGTTGTTGGCTAGTCATGCCCTCCGTTGGAACAAGTCTCCATGCCTCGAGGCAGTATTCTTGTGCCTTGATTGAGCCTCAAGATAAAAGGCTCATCTCATTCTATTGTTTTGGGCCTGGCTGGGCATTGCACAAGGCAGAAAGTAGAACAAGGCTGATCTTATTTCCAGACCCGGCAGGTAGAGAGAGCTTGATCACGATTGGGTACAGTCCGAAACCCCAGACCTAATCACGGGCGGACCACTTCTGCATCGAAAATAGGGGATGTCAAGGCAGTCTGCCACCCTCCTCGTCGTTCAGCCTGGTCAAGTATATTTGCACAGTTGGTAAGATTACCCTCACACCAGAAATCTCGACCCCAAATGCACATTTTCGAGACGCCATCAACTTCAGCATAGGTTATTCAAATGTCAGTGACTACCAATCGTTCCGACTTTACCGAAGAGGTAACAATAGCTCTTCTGGCGGGGAACGTTGCAGCCGCGAAGCTATTGATTGAACACGGAGATTGCGATTTCCTTAAACAAACCGATAAGGTGACCATGTTGGCCAAAATAATCCTCCTCGATGCGTTATTCCCCATAGCTACGGACAGAATAGACGCCTTCTTCACCTTAGCTTCTTCTCATATGCCTCCACCAGACACGAAATCGCTTTTTTGGAATTGCGCAGAACTTGACGACAAGGGGCAACGTACTCAACTCACAGCTCTTCACTTCGCTTTCATTTCCCATAAAACCGACGACGATGCCCGCGACACAATCGTTCCCGTGGAAGAAAATGAAAGGATCCTTTCCCGTCTCCTTCAAGCCTTCCATGAACCGCACTTTCTCAACGCCCAAGTTCATTTCCAGGCTCCAAATTATGGAGGAGATACAATCTTGCACATTGCTGCGCGGGAGGGCTGTATAGGAGCTATCAACACGCTGTTTGACCGCCAACATACTTTGGGAATTGATCCCGACATTCTCAATTCCTCCCAACAGACGCCTGCAGATCTCTGTATCATACATTATGAAAGCCTTTTCAATGAACTAGAAAACCGAGTAATGATTCATGGCTCGCTGTCCACCGAGCGGAAACTTGTCGACAAACTTAATGGAATGAAACGGCTTATTGTTCGCCTTTTTACTGAAGTCAAGTGCAAAATTTCGACATTTTGCCTTGTTGCCATGAGACGATCTGAATCTACGTTCATATTTTTCCGTCGACCCGATACTTTGATATATGCCCCTTGCACAAAAGGTAAGTTGTCGCCTGCTCATCTTGTACGAAAGGGGATCGGAGAAGAGAAAAGCCATAATATATGCTAATATTCGATACAGTGGGCTCACTACAAGGTCATTTCCATGATGCTGCTGCGGACATTTCTCAGCTTCTACAGCTAGGAGTAGGCCATCTTGTTCCATTCGTTGATTCGCCTTCTCATTATGGCAAAATCCTATCCACGAATTTGAGTGATCTCATTCAGGCGCTAAATTGATATCGATTTAGGATTTCAAATTTTTTACTTAGAAAGAGTTCTCAAGTTCTTTTGATATAGAACCGAAAGATTGTTGTTGGCGCACAATAGTTTTGCCATCAACTAGATTACCTTTTCCATCATTTTCATCATATATGGCAGCCATGGAGTTTGAAGTCTTAAATTAAGCAAATTACACGATTAGCTTAGGCCTAAAAAAACACCTCAAATGATAGTGCAAGGAGAGAGAGACTCACGACAAAAGTTCATTTAACGAATCTTTTTCAGATGTGTTTGGATGTACCATATCCGTACACTGGCGTCTCACCACTTCGAATTCATAATCGTTTCTGCACAGTGGAAGCATCGGAAGATTTGTATCACGTTGCTCATAGAGATCGACACCGGAATTTAGAAACCGTCGTTTTTCGAGATCAAGAACGACATTGATAGCTGCCTCGATACTGCCACTTTGTTTGAAATAAAATGTGTCCATCTGAGGCCATAGTCCATCTCCGCGATAAATTTCCATAAGGTTGGCTGTAGTTGGTACCACCCCAGCGTGCAGACACTTAATAAGGGTAGTAAAAAGGGCCCGAAATCCTTTCCGTAACGCCTTGTGCTTCTTTAACACTGTTTGGACCTTCTGGGGTAGATGCTGGAGTAAAGGCTCGTTTAGCATATACCAGGTATAATTGTCCGCCACTTCATCTGTTTCTATAAGACTATCAACGATTTCCTCGGCGCGCCATCTCAAAGCCTGACACATGCGAACACTGAGGAAGCCTCCTATGCAATGGCCACAAGTGCACCCAAAACGTGCTTGGTTTCTCCGGTTGAAATCAGTAACATCCCATCCACGCAAAAGAAGCACGCACAAAACTGCTTTTTCATCAAAGCCGTCAAATTTATCACCTCGAAAGATGAAACGTGATCCATGGCGACGGAGTAGGCGGGTTTCCTCAAGTTCTGATTGTAATGCCTCAATAGGCGTGTGGCCATGTACATTTCGATCCAGTTTGAGGTCTCTATAACCAGCGACCAAACACTCTTTTAAGATCCACCTGACACAATCAGGTTTGAAATATGTAGCAGCTGTATGAAGGACGTTGTTTCCCTCATCGTCCCTCATCTGGCTCAAATGCAGTCGGTTCGCGTCATCGCAGCCCTTTTCTCTGAGCAATTCAAGGCACTCTGTATCAGAGAGTGTCTTCAAAGCATAGTGAAGTGGATAGTCGCGCTCAAATCTGCTTGGAGTATTTTGGCGTTTTCTTTTGTTGTTGATATATGTAGTGATAATATCTCTCCTGGCAGATGGCGATAAAGCGTCAAAGTTGAGATTTCCATCCTCCCCAATAGATGGACCAGGCATCACCCATTTAGTCTTAGGAATCTCAGGACTGGAATCGTCAGAATCACAATCCGAGTCAAAGCGCTCTATTTCAGGAGGGTCTGGGTCTTCCTTGGCTGGGATTGAAAATGATGGATGATTGACATCTTTGTAAGATAAAGCGAACCAATCACTCATCCCAATACGTCGAAAGCCCAACGCTCTAAAAAACTTGATAGCAGTTACTGTCTGAGAATGCGCCATATCAAAGCGGACCCGCTTGGCCTTGCCGGCACGGTCTCGGAGATCCTCGCCAGCGTGCAGACAGGACGGAAATGCAAAAGCAAAGCGCATATTCTCGTCTAGTCTCGCCGCTTTCAGAAGTATATCCTTTACTAATTTCTGCCCGATACCCCGATTGCGATATTTCTTCTTCACTGTCACTTTCTCGACAATGAAAAAGTTGCCTGTATTCAGCTCCTCCTGCCAAATGCCGAGGCCCTTTCGAATCGGGTGGGATATGTACTCCTCCTTAAGGCGGCCATAGCGATCAAATATATCGATAGCCAGTTTCATGGTTTCTTCTGAAGGGGGTTCCATTTCCTCGTAAAAAGATGTGGCTATTCGGTCTCGTCGAACTAAAAGACCGAATGCTTCTCCGATTTTGACATTTCCCTTAGTTTGCTGCAAGACAGCGCGCCCCTTGATTGGGGTTAGCCATTCTTGGAATGGCTCGCAGTCGATTGTAATATACTTGGAGCTGCTTATTTTTATCGAATTTGTAGGTGTTACGAGCGGTGGAGATGACAAAGATACGTGCTGACAGACCAAAGTTATGAGAGAAGACACATAGTGTGAATTATCAGATATTTCACACGCTCGTGCCAGTGCGCGTCTGTCCCAGTCGTGAGTATCGTCCGTGGCGGCAATATCAGAATATTGTGCAATTAGAAAGTCAAATATATCTCGACTTGAAATCCGCATTGCTTGCTCGACACATTCAAAGAATTGCTTTGTAGAAGATGGCCTCAAGTTGCCGTCATCGTGGTTCCAAAGAAATTGAAGTAATGGAAGATTATTGCTCTGGCAAGCAAGTAAAATTGGATGAACTGATTGACCTGTTGTTTCCCGAGATAGGCGAAGGGGATTCGCGCCATATCGTAGCAATGTCCTAACCGTAAGCAATTGAGCTTGCTTGGTATGGCAGCCATGTAACAGGGTAAGCTTCAGATGCCCATACATACGCGCCCCAAGACAAAGTAGTAAGGGAGTTGCCATAACCTCAGGACCAACCAGACGAAGCTCATTTAGTCTATGCATTGCTTTCTCTGAGTCTGTATATGACGATAACAGAACCTCAACGATGTCATATTGAAACATTTGGACTGCGTGTTCGAGCGGGGAGGACCAAATAGATATATCATTAGAAAACTGCCACATTTTCAGTTTCCTATAGGAAAAGATGTCTGCCCCCAGCTTCAGTAAGATTTTAATGGCAACGATATTGCCCGTGATGACGGCCCAAAGAAGAGGTGTCCCTTCTTCTACACCGAAACGACCGTCGATGCCTTGTCTGTAGTTCCGTCCGGCTTCTGAATGAGGTTCAAGTGCTGCACCATGCTCCACAAGAGTAGTGGCCACTTGTGGGATATCCCTGTCGTTAAAAGTGCTAAGAAAATGTAGAGGGTGGACGCCATGATCTGTTCCGATCGAAGGGTCTGCTCCTAAGGCAAGAAGAAATGCCAAAATGTCTGCGTGGCCACAACGACATGCAACCACGATTGGCGTTTCACCGAAGCCGTTCTTCTCATTAAAACATCCAAGAGGTAGAGATGTTAGCCTCTGTAGTCTGTCCAGTTGACCATGCGCCACAAGCTTGTGTATGAATGTTGGTGGAACGTCTAAGAAATTGTTGATCAATGTAATTACTACATCTGTTTCCGGCGATAGTTCGCCTTTCACAAAAGAGCCATTATACTCAAATGAGATCAAGCGACGAGCTTCCATGTATCGGGATGGATTTAACTTTTGCAAGCGTCTCATTGCGGTCATGCTACCCGTGAGTGAGGCCTGAAATAATTGTTCTGTCTCCTCTTCGAGAGCGAATGGCGTTTTAAAACCAAAGCCATCATAAAATGTACCAGCCATGCTCTGAGCTTCGTGATGACCTAAAGCTGCTGATAGATAGAGATAGTGAAGTACTCCAGGAAGCAATGAAGAATCGGCCTCGGAAATAGCACCGAAGCAGAGAATCATTACCGCATATTCGAAACTCGCAGTAGCACGACGGATCTTGTCTTGTATAGGTGAGTCGGCAATGTACTTGTATTGCCTAATAATTTCATCCCGCACATTGTATGGTAAAAGAGCGACAAATTTCTCATCTCTCGACGCCTTTGAACGGGAGATAGCAGTTAGCATCTCAACATGTCAATTGCTCTGCTTTCTGAATGGAATCCTGTTCTTCTAAAAGTCGATCCAGACTTACTCGGAATATCTTCTCATTGAGTTTATGAATCGAAAACTTTTGAATCTGCCTTCTATGTCGCAGCCTGTAGCTTGTTAATGTGGAAACGCATGACAAAAGTCACTTTCAACGGCGTACCAATTAATAAGGGTGTCAAACATAGAGATCACCACCGTATTCT
This sequence comes from Talaromyces liani, assembly GCA_022814505.1. Lineage (NCBI taxonomy): Eukaryota > Fungi > Ascomycota > Eurotiomycetes > Eurotiales > Trichocomaceae > Talaromyces > Talaromyces liani. Next base: position 964,560 of record JAKLNL010000001.1, read on the forward strand.
GTCGCAAATTTGATAATTGTAAAGCTCTAGGTTTAAAGTTTTAGTCACTGACATCATACATTGGGATGCTTGAACGTACCTCTTAGTTATCTGAGCTTTCACTTTCCGTTTCGAAGAATTGGAAGGAGAGCAGTGTCGCCGTGAAAATTTTGCTATAGAGCCAAATTTCCAAAGGAAAAGCATTTCCCCAAAAAAGTTGGTGTGACTCTTTTTATTCAAAAAATAATCAAAGATGATGGCCCTAATTTCTTGATGATTTAATGTGGGTGTCGCCGAGTATGCAAGTATGCCTCGCCTGTTGAACCGTCTCCATATTGAAGCCATTCTTTCCTCTTGTCGCCTTTCTTTAAGTTGGTTAGAATCATAGATGACCCTTAGCTCTAATCGCAAGATATGCCGAAGAGCCTGGAGGACTTGGTATGTGTTCCTAGGTCGCTTCGTGGGTTCTCCGGCCGTCATTTGATTGACAAGATAACGGAAGAGTTGTTCACCATCTTGACTCTGTAATGTGTCATTCTCTAGAGTTATCCAGTCCTCGTCTCCCTCTATGTAACCAGTGTCAATATGGCCTTCCTTATTTGACTCTGACATGCGTAGCATGCGTCGTTGCTGGGTGTTGAGCCAAGACATGGTCCTTCGCTGGTGTTCTTGCTCAGCTGCACTTTTACCAAAAGTCTGCCGTGTCATGAAGGTAGAGAGTGATTGTTCTTCATCCTGACCAGTCCAATCATACAATTCACCTTGGATTTTACGTTCCTTTAAATCGGCTTCCTGGACGGACAAGAGTTTATCCAGCACGGAGGGGCCTCTCAGTAAAAAGAGAAGAACGATTCCCAAGGAGTAGATCTCCGCTTTCAAAAGATCGTCTTCGTCAAACTCTGCCGTACTATCCAGAAGCTCCGGCGCTGAAAACACCGGGGTGCCACCATTGTGTCTTCGAGGGAACTTGGTGTCACGTAGGACGAGAGAAGAACCAAAATCAGCAATTTTGGCGATGAATCCGCGCTCTTTGTCCTGAAAGACCAAAATGTTTCGTGGCTTGATGTCACCATGTAGTATACCAACCGAATGAAGTGTGTCAACTCCTGAAGCGACATCGATAGATAGCCCCAATCGCCTGCGCATGGTGATTGTGCTATAATTGCGGCGATAGAAGTCCTCGAGATCACCCAGATCAGCACCCTCGAGAAGCAGGTTGGGAACTACGAGCTTCGTACTGATATCGATAGTGCGCCAACAGCAGCCTATCAGCGATGTGATATTTTTATTCATTTTTAGTTTTTCGTGGTTCATAATTTGATATTCTCTAATCATCGAGTCGAAAATTTGTCGATTTCTGTGGGTCATCGGATTGGGATCAAGAATCGGCGTCTTGACAGCTATCAATCTGGGAAGCTCAAGGTCTGCCATTCCTGATGGCAAAATCTTTGAGAAAAAGCTTTTTGTGGCTAGAGATACCGAGAAATAAGAGCCATGTCGCTGAGTCTCGGATAGTCTCAGATTGCTTGGGGTTATGTGAAGCTGGTTCAACATCTGGGCTGTCCATGCTGTCGCGGCCGTGGAGAGTGAGACTATAGCGAGAAAAGAAAGAAAGTCATAGGGGCTAGCGTCAGAATCTAGTGCATCGTAAGTACTGCTATCCTTTCTCCCTGTCTGCCTCTGGTCGGCATTCTGCGTCGGCTGGCTCAAATTGGTCCCTGCAGTATCTTCGGAATAACTCATACTGACCGATGGTAGACGGATGAATTTAACAAATTTCTTGTTATTTCTAATGGAAAAAAAAAAGAGAAAGTTTGAAAGCAATTTTGGGTGGCATCTATGCGCTTATATCGAGAAAAGAGCCTCGTACTATGCAAGTGTGCCTTGGAGCGGCCTTGCATAAGGGCTGCAGGCACTGCCACAGAACTGTGACTATAAATACTGTCTACTATATTCTCATCACGAAAAGTTCCAACGCTCGTTAGTGATTGATTATCACATGATAGACTTTTGAATCGCTGCATTCAATATCCATGGAAGCTCACATCAGCACATTCTTCGGGGCCGCAGGATTTTTTGGGCAACTGTGCCAGAGTTGCATCAATGCATTCGAATTGTGGGAAAAGGTTGACATTGCAGACGAAAAAGCGTTTGAGTTTCACACAAGACTTGAGCTCCAACGTGCGAAACTACATCAGTGGACACAGCATTGGAAGACTCTCGCAAATGCAACATCATCTGGGATCTCCGACACCTGGTTACAAACATATCAACACGCAATTGGAAACTATTTACAACTTATTGCTCATACTACGCGGAATTTGACCACTCACCAGAATTACGTTCCGATCTTCCAGAACATGCTTATAGCAAAGGCTTCGAGTATGTCTCAGAGGCTATCCAAGTTGCTGGATCCACAATCTATCGATTCTACCGATAATTTATGCAGCGATCCTTCCAGTCTCAAAGACCGTCTACAGTGGGCTTTAAAAAGCGGAAAGGCCATGGAGCGTCTAGAATTGTTAACTACCCTTATTCGCGACCTAGAGAGCTTCCTCCCTTCGCCCGGCTATGACTCCAATTTGACTGGCGCACTTATTCTTAACTCAGCGCTGATTTCGAAGCAAGATGCGTTGAAGCTAAAATGGCTAAGTCAACAAACCGATTTTGATTCATTCACCACATCACTTGCCCGGCTCAAGGCTACGAACATGACTCATGTGAATGACCTGGAATTGTATTCAGAGTTTGAACTTAACGGCACCGTACAGCGGATGCGGACATCTGAAACTGGCCGTCACTACTTGGGAACGTACAACGGAGACTGCGTACTGATTGAAAGAAAGACAATTCCATTTGAAAAGAACATTAATACAATCATAGATGAGCGTATCCGGAAGATTGTGCGCTTGTTGAAGCTCTCTCAAGGCATGAATGGACTAAGGACGCCGCCCTGTTTGGGCTACATCAAAAGGGGACCAGGACTTGATTTGAAGAGCGAAAACTGCTCTGTGTATGAGATTTTGTATTCTACCAGCACTGAACACGTCGTTTCGCTTCGTGATATGCTACGTTCAGAAAACTTTACTAGATTCAGGTCAGCGCTCTCTCTCGATAAGCGTTTTGAGATCGCCAGAACTCTTGCGAAAGCAATTCTTTATCTTCACTCTGCCGAATGGCTTCACAAGGGAATCCGGAGCAGCAACGTTGTCTTCTTACCCCAAGCTCAGTCTGACACCGGCACGAGTCAGGCTGGACTTCAATTCGATCTTCCATACCTCGTCGGATTCGAATGTAGCCGCACGAATTCACATACTGAAGGCACCGAGAACATAGCCGGTACCGAAGAGAGCAATCTCTACAGACATCCAGCGGTTCAAGGTCTACCTAAGGCCGAACCAGACTCATATCTAGGTGATACAGGACGCTTCTCCAAAAATCACGATATTTACAGCCTTGGCGTGATTCTCATCGAACTCGGCCTTTTAATGTCAGCTGGACGAATCAAGGCCCAAGCTAGAAAGTATGACCCAGACTACGGAAAACACAGCGCCGAGAAATTCCAAAGGTTGCTCCTGGACAAGCTTGTTCCCGAGGTTGCTCTTACAATGGGCAAAGTGTATGCGGATGTCACTTTTTGCTGTCTCAAGGCAGATTTCTATCATCCATCACCGGAGTTGCATCATATGAATGCGGAGACATTTTACCAGAATGTTGTTGCTGCTCTCGATCTATGTAGAGCATAATCTCATATAGATCTTATTTTTTCTGGATTGCTATATTTCAAATAAACAGTATCAGTTCTACATTCAAATCTTCATTAATGTAGCGCCTAATATTCCGTAACTAAGAGGAAGCCCTATCAAAACTTGACTGGGGAAAAAAACTTAAAAAAAAATTAAAGATGCGTTAAGCTTTGAAATAACTAACTTGATCCTTAATATCGTTTATCTCATAGCTAGTTTCAACTTTCATGTTATGGCCAATGATCCAATGATGGACAATCAGCGATCCCGGGCCCACAGATGAGCGAGCCACTTATGTTAAGCTTTTGGTATGTTATGGCCTAGGCACACATGCGGCGCCTTGCGTGGTACATGCAAGTTAGGTGTACGCGCTTCCAGTTGCCAAACAAAAAGTGACATCAAGTTACACCCATTCCTTCCAATTGTGGCAGTGCAAGTTGTAACCTATTTTTATCTCTATTCTGATCCAATAAATCCATGCAGACTTGCAGTGGCCTGACATTATGCTGCATGGTTGCCGCTCCGTAGGAGGTCTATCAGTATCAGGATGGTTATGACCCTTGACTGCCTGTCTGCCTGTAGTTAACTATTAGTACCGTGCTACCTAGGTACAAAGGGGCGTGACATGGTATTATTGAGACAAGACTGACATACATAGTATACTATGTAACTACTCCTGAGAAATTGAGTGGGAACGTGTATTGTATTGTATTCAAGTGTGTCTAATAGAATGAAAGTAACTGGCATAGGTGTGCCATACATAATGCGGCGCAGTCCTGTGCGCGCTAGTTTAGTAAGAAGTCCTTTTGGCAAATCCTTATATCAAGAAAAGCCAGCCATCTAATAAGGGCATACAAGTGGATATATGCGCTGCGCTCACCATATTCGGGATAGCGGTAAAGTGTTCTTGTCAACTCCGTACTTGAGCTGAGTCCTGATCGATTGAGCTACTCCTAGTAAGTTGCAGGCCGCGTTATAAAGTTAGCGAGGTTAGGTTAGTCGTTCATACTACCATATACAGTGCCAGAAAATATACTTGATCTGATATCAACCCAGTTAATATATAGAATTTGCAGTAATCCATTATGAAAATTCTCTCCTTCCATCCCCACTCCATGATCACACAAGGTGGTATGAAGCAGAGTCCAATGTACCTATCCGCTATCGCCTTACCTAGATGGAGTCGGACAGGAAGGAGATATGCGTCCACGTCAAGTGGTTTGACTAGCCCAGTAATGATCCTTTGTACTGTATCAAGCTTGTTCAAGCTAATGTCTCGGTAGTTTTCTGTGCTAGTCAATGGGGCATATTGCTTCGATGACATATCCTTGAGTTTATATCTATCAGAACTTTCCTCTAGGCATTTCAAACCTTCAAATGCTGGCGCCCGGCATATAATTGAAAAGAAGACGAAGGAGACAGAAATTATAGATAAGATAATATAAGGGATACATTCAATTTTGCGGCCGAATGAAACAGGTTTGGAGGAAAACTAGACGTTATCTCAGGACAAGGATGGCTATTCCCTACCTAGATATTTGGCGGGCAGTGATGACCATATGAACATCAGGAGGCAGATGAAGTATCTCCAAAGCAGAAATTTCTGTCATTAGGCCTGAGTGTTTGTTGGGGTCATGAAGGGTTTGGATCCAGCTCCAGGGTAATTCCTACGTACATAGTAGTACCTGAGAGAGGTTACAGATTCTGCGAGGAAATTACCATGAGCATACATCACCAACAAAATTATTGGACATTTGCTAGCGTGTCTCTATTCGGGGATACATCCATGGATACATCTATATCCTCCTGATGCACAAAGTATATTGATTGATCGGAGCTCTGCGCGACAGTTGCATGAACATACTATGTATACCCGAGGTATTCGGAAAGACCCCCAAAGCCCCGGAAAAGAACTAGCCCTAGTCGCACTCTATATAATATTCCACGAATAATGGGCAAGAACGGCCGTTGATTCTCATCGCCTGTTCTTCAGGTTCGCTGGTCTACATAGTAGATGCTCTCTAGTCCTGGCTTCAGTGCTGGCTGGTCTGATTGGTGTTCGGGGATGTTGCATCCCCCACTGACGGGGTAGGGCAGCTTCTACTACGTACTAGATGCTGTATGGCCAATTGATGGTATAGGATTGAGCAAGTGATTTTTGTACGTGGTCGTGTAATTGGCTTGGTGCCTGAGACCCGGGCTTTTCCGTGGATGGGAGGTGCCGATGTTTACATCTATAACCAAGTACGGATGTGTTGTATGTAGCTGTGGAATGATCATGTCTCGAGCTGGGTCATCTGGGCTGAGGATAGGAGTTAATCAGAGACGGATTTAATCATCATCAGAGAAGCTTGACTAAGCATTGATGTATCTGTCTCAATTGCTTTGGATGCAATTGAGACATGAGGAAAGACATGCTCCGTAGAGAATGTTTGTATTGCCGCGGGGTTACTGGTTGCTATGCCACCAGTCAGTAAGACACATTGCACTCAGACAGTCATAGAAATGCATTTAATGCAATTGATGCAATTGATGACCATCAATTGGCATAATTAACCATAGAAATAGAAAGCAATGGAAATGTTCCACAATCCATATCCTGTGCAATGAGTGAGTGATACACAGAAGTTATCGCGGGGCAAATCGGGAACGTCATAGAAAACCCCCACCAGAGAAGAGCACAAACCGGATGTCTACATAGGGTATTATTATATCATTGCTCTATTTGAATTATATAAGTAGAACACCCTTGACTTCTGCCTCTATTTCCTTCACTTATTTGAGCTGATAGCAATAATTCCAGGTGAGTAATCCTTTCTGCCTGATTGTCAAGGCATCTCTGACCTCATCGTTTCTCCAGCAGAATCCACCGTTTCAAGCTGCCGGTGAACTCGGTGAGTGCTACAGTTCCCTCAGTATCTGCTGCTATTTGCCCTATCGCCGTGTCATCGCAAGTAAAAAAAAAAAAAAGAAAGAACACATCATTTGAGCAGGAAAAAGCCCCTCTTGTTGACTTGACTCTGAGCTCTGTCGGTGGCATTGTTCTCGAGCTTGCCCCCCTCCATCCCCACTTCTGCTGGCCACTTTTACCTCATTCCTCTTTCCTCTCCTCTGGCTTTCTTCTTTTCTTTACTTCACCTCCAGACACTAATCAATCAACTAGACCACTTCACCATTTCAATAATCACAGACAAAGACAACATGGGTGTCCTCGAGAAGCTGTCCCGCAAGACTGGTGTCATCGTCGGCGATGACGTCCTCGAGCTCTTCAAGTATGCTCAGGAGAAGCAGTTTGCCATTCCTGCCATTGTACGTTTTGCTGTCGCGAGTGGATGATAGCATAGCTAACAGATCAGAACGTGACCTCTTCTTCTACCGTCGTCGCTTCCCTCGAAGCTGCCCGCGACCAGAACTGCCCCATCATCCTGCAAATGTCCCAGGGTGGTGCTGCCTACTTTGCCGGAAAGGTATTCCCCACCACAATCCCCCCGAGGCAATTTCAGATACTAAGTGTTCTAGGGCGTCGCAAACTCCAACCAGGAAGCCTCCATCGCCGGCGCCATTGCCGGCGCCCATTACATCCGTAGCATCGCCCCCTCCTACGGCATCCCCGTCGTCCTGCACACCGACCACTGCGCCAAGAAGCTTCTGCCCTGGTTGGATGGTATGCTCGACGAGGACGAGCGCTACTTCAAGCAGCACGGCGAGCCTCTGTTCTCTTCTCACATGATTGACTTGTCCGAGGAGCCTGTGGACTGGAACATTGAGACTACCGCCAAGTACTTGAAGCGTGCTGCTCCTATGAAGCAGTGGCTCGAGATGGTACCTCTTTCCCCCCCTTCCTAAGTGGTGTATGGCATAAAGCTAATGATGCAGGAAATTGGTATCACCGGCGGTGAAGAAGACGGCGTCAACAACGAAGACGTCGACAACAATTCCCTCTACACCCAACCCGAGGACATCCTCGCCATCCACAATGCCCTCGCCCCGATCAGCCCTTACTTCTCCATCGCCGCTGGCTTCGGCAACGTTCACGGCGTCTACAAGCCCGGCAACGTGCGCTTGCACCCAGAGTTGCTGTCCAAACACCAGAAATACGTCAAGGAGAAACTCAACTCTACCTCCGACAAGCCCGTCTTCTTCGTCTTCCACGGCGGCTCCGGCTCCTCCAAGGCCGAGTACAAGGAAGCCATCAGCTACGGCGTTGTCAAAGTCAATGTCGACACTGATATGCAGTTCGCTTACCTGTCTGGTGTGCGCGACTACGTCCTTAAGAAGAAGGATTACCTGTTGACTCCTGTTGGTAACCCCGATGGCGCTGATAAGCCCAACAAGAAGTTCTTTGATCCCCGTGTTTGGGTCCGGGAGGGTGAGAAGTCGATGAGCGCGCGTGTCAAGGAGGCTCTTGAGGACTTCAACACTGCTGGTCAGTTGTAATTTTTGCCGAAAAACGGACATTGAAGTACGTATTTAAAAATAAACAATAAACAAGACAGAATGATAATTTGAGTTTTGACCCTGTACTTATGGACGTAGTACTGTACTCGAGTATAATCACTGTATACATTTCTATCCCTTTTCATAAACAAACGAGAATAAATCATGACATATCAGGACTTTTCCCTCTATCCCTAGCCTCTACAGAGCAGAGCAGAGCAAAGAGAAAAAGGTTAATCCCTCTTCCTCAACTCCTCCGGCAAAGTAGACACATGCTGCTTAAACAACTCCTCCGCCTGCACCCACACGCGCGCATTCTGTCTATCCTTGAGCTGCAACAAGGACGGCAACAACGCGGTGCTAAACATCTCGGAACTCTCACGAGGAAGCAAAGAGGGCAAGTGGTCGATGCTTATTACGTCGAGAGGTAAGTCCGGGTTGCCGAGGGTGGGGATGTTGGTGACGGGGACGGTGGGTTTGTCGAATGTGGTGGTTATGTTGTAGATGGGGATTGGGTTGTGGGGGTTTGTTCTATTAAATATCAAGGTCAGTATACCATAAAGATATTGAAGATGGGGGTGAGAACATACGTGTCAGCGCTGACGTCGCAGACGACGGAGAGAGTGCGCTTGGGTGAGGCAAGAGTCTCGGCGTTGACGAAGGGAGGGATAGGTGTGGAGAGGTAGATGCAGTTGATGAAGATATCGGCATCCTCGACGATTTCCTTGAACGGGCCACCTGTTGATGTCAGTATGAGAAAAGCATTAGCGCGAGAAAGAAATATACCCTTCTTGGTCTCCTCAAGATCCCACTTGATAATATCCTCGTCAGGAATACCAACGTCCTTGGCGAACTGGACAGCACCGCTGCCGCATCGTCCGAGCTATATATATCATATTAGTATCGATCGCAATGACGTCTCCTGGATACAAACTTACAGCTCCGATAACGAGCACCTTGGGCGATCGGCCAGCCTTCTTGATTCCAGCCTCCAGAATTTCTTTCACGGAGCTAATGAGCAGTCCCTCATTGGCGTAGGGGGTTTCGCCGGGAAGAGGCTCGTCCTTGCCGTGTGTGAATTGCCAGGCCCAGGTCTTGATTCCGAGCGCGGATCCTTTCTGAGTCAGTACCATCCTCGGTCTTTGGGCTACTTAGATAAAACATACCTGCATAACCAGCCGAATAACCGAAAGCTTCATCCAACCGTCAGCACAATAAACTCCACCACCGCAAGAATTATACCATACCAGCAACCCGTCGTCCCTTCTCATCAGTCAAAAACTCCAAATCCAACAGGGTACCGCCTCCACGGGGCCAGCGACTAAGCACCTTCTCCCAACCAGCCTGCTTCTTGTAGCAATGCGCAAACGAGATGTGTACATGTTCGAGCGGAAAATCGTCTTCGGGGAGCTCCTTGAGGCCGAGGATGTATGTATCTTTGGGCGCGTCTTTGACCCATGATCCTTCCTCGACGAGGCGGGCGCCGACCTAACAAATCCGGTCAGACGTTGTTACTCTTTTTGAATTTGTTGGTAAATGGGAAGTGCATACAGCGGCGTATTCCTCATCTATTCAAGCGGTCAAGTTAACATTCCACTACAATTTGATCTTTATCTTTGGGTAAAAAAAAAAAAAAATTGACATACCATCGAAAATACTCTGACTCGACTTTTCAACCGTCACATCATATCCCGCATCTAGTAGCGCCTTTGTCGTCGTAGGTGTAACTACCCATCATCCCAATAGTGAGCATCTATACAAATAGCGGGGTTCAAAAAAAATCGATTTGCGAAAAAAAACTTACGAGCTGACCGCGCCTCTTGAGGCTTGGTCTCTGCTCTGAGCCAGATCTTTGTTCCGGACATGATTCAAAGTAAAGAATTGAGTCAATTGATGTTTGAAAATAGAGGGAATGTGTATATTGGAGTCAGAGATATGAAGCTGCTCAATAGATCTGATGGTATTACTCATAGCGGATCAATGGATTGTCCGGTCGCCGGTTTGCGGATGTGCCTGAGCACTCAGGCTTGGATATGAGTCAAATGACTTTGGGATATCTAGAATGGAATTGATTGTTTTAATTAAAAATACAGGTCATGGTCAATAATTCTCCTTCAATTGACTGATCGTAAATCAGAGTGTGAGTATACACTCGCGATAATGCATGCGCTAACATGTACGGATCGATCCTGAGTCTGTACGAAGCGGCTTCTTGGAGCGATTGATATATCGTACCGGACTCATCGGCTGGCCAGACGATTTCTGGGACATTGCACTGTGTCGATAACAGGTCTTTCTGTCCTATAGTTGGCCGGATGAAAGTGGTACTGGTATGGAACTGCTTGTCGTAAGCTGTGTTCCGTCTCAGTAAACTTGCGGTCACTCTGTTCCTCAAATGTCATCACATAGGCTCCCACCGAAACGTCAATGCGTTTTCAGCCAGACTCAACCGATCCATTAGTTGATCCAGCTGAGGAGAGTAGCTGTCTTTTGGACGCTCGGTAACTCGCTCTTCAAACAGCATATTCTTGACATCATGAGAGTATTTCGCGGCATCCCGGTAATTTCCCTGATCTATCAGAACACGTAACGCATTGAGGCTCGTTTGGAGAAAATCATCTTGTCCCATCTCCGTCCGTGGCGGAGCTTTTGATTTCCGCAATTCCCGCACATATTCCATAAACGGTCGAGCGTCCTGCTGCGTAGGATGGTATATGCGCATCGCAAGGCCATAAGGTCGCAGACCCGGTAAGGACTCTACTATGTTGCAATACTTGTCGAATAATGAAACGGGCACATCTTTAAACACACCAGCATCCATGTCCCGACTCATGAGGCGACCGAAATGGAAAACCGTTCCCTTGAGAAACTGTTCTTTGAAATGCGTAGGAATCGAGTCTGCTACCTCCGTAAATATTTCCATGGCACTAACCATGCCTCGCCCATGTTTGATTTCAGCCGCAACATAGTTGTGCAAGAATGTGGAGAAGATACAGTCTGCAATCCGTCTGGGGATAATCCCATCGGAGCCACCCAAATCAGCTCTGTACAGTAGGCGTAGAAAAGCCCTGAGCTCATCGTGAAGACCTTCTGCTACCATGAACATGACGGCAAGTTTGGTTGCGCCCGGGACTTTGAAGAAAGATTTGCGTGAAGCCGAATCCGAAGCCCAGAACCACTTGGCTACTCTTGCCCCTGCACCGGTCTTCTTCATAGCTAGTTCTGGACTCGTTGAATCGTTGTTAATTAATGATAATTGAGACCGCAAGACCTCTTTGAGTATCCGGCCGGTAAGAGTGCCGGCGGCCACGTTGTCATCGAGCAGTCTCATCGGGTCCTTGACTACTGCGAAAGTCTCTTCCGTCTCTTGTCTTTTCTGGTGAGATTCTATTGTAGGGTATGACGGTTTGGGAGGGACGACACGGAATAGCGGGTTTTCCAGGATGGCATCCAAGTGCTGACTCGCAGACTGTGCTGGTTTGTTAGTATCGGCGGCATCGAGTTGACGACGGAATGATGATGTCAAGGCCGACAATAGCTGCTGGGACTCTCGAGGAGTCTGTGGGAGTGGATGGTGGATTTTGGGCCATCCTTTGAGCTTGAGAAAGGCAGTATTGTTCTTCATTCTGTGTATAATCGTGGAGGAGGTAAGAGGGTGGTGTCTGGAGACCGGACTGGCGCCCGATAGCCCTGATCAATTCCAGGCGAGTCGTCTTATTGTTCAAATGGATATACTAAATGTAAACAATTGATGTAATTGATCAGTCGTGTAGAATCGAGTGCGTGCTGTGTATAGTCAGTCGTCAATGGCAACCTTGGAAGGCTTGGAGGTTGTATGATCGCTGACGAATCCCGGCCTGCTCTCACCGCCTGCTCTTTTTGACGACGTCGACAGGTCCTTTTGAGCTTAGCCTGGCCGCCTCGCTAAACCTGTGTTAGCAGGCGCGAGATCCAATTTCAGCTCTCAAAAGTTCCTTCTGTCTGACTTAGTAACCATTTACCTACTTTACTTTAAACCATCAATCCCCATCTACTTTCAGCTTTCGAATCTGGCGGCCCCTTTGCTGCAGAGCTGGTGCTAACCTCTAACAGAGGGCGCATCGTTTGATCATTCGAATTTTTGACACATCCATTCTTCTCCTTGCCTTTTGCAATCCCTGTCTATCCTCCACATCACCATCAAGGACCAACCTCCATCACACTCGTCGTGTCCACGATTTCCTCTCAACAATTCTCACATAATCCTTGCGAGTCAGCAATATAACACAACAGACACACCATGTCCGAAGTTTTATCCAGACCCTCCGCGCCGCGTGGGCGCGGTTCTGCTCGAGGTGGCCGAGGTGGCTACAGCTCCAGAGGCGGCCGGGGCGGTCCTCGATCTGCCAAAGTTGAAATTGCCGACAACACTGCACCCACATCATATGAAGATGAAGGCGAGATCGGCCAATTGAAGCTCAAATATGCGACAGAATTACCTACTTTGAAAGAGCTCTTCTCGGACTGGACAGACGAAGATCTGGTGTTTGCGTTGGAGGATGCCAATGGTGTTCTTGAGACTGCCATCGAACACATTAGTGAAGGTATTATTTTTTCATATCGCGGATATCGCCACTTGCTGATTTTTGATTATAGGTAACGCATCTCAATGGGGCGAGGTCAAGAAGAAGACTACCGATCGCTCCCGTTCCAAGGCAAAGGATGTGCCCAAGCCCCAGACCACCGGTGGCGAAACAGTACCTTTAGCATCTCGTGGTGGCCGGGGCCGTGGTGGATTCGAAGGACGCGGTGGTCGTGCTCGAGGAGATCGTGGTCGTGGAGGTCGCGGTGGACGAGTTGGTGGCGCACGTGACGAGAAACCTGCTGCACCTGCTGCACCTGCTGAACAGGTCATCACGAGCATCCCCAGCGAACCCGCTCCTGCTGAAGTTGAAGCAACCAAACCCGTTGAGTCGGTCGAGGCCGTGAAGGAACAGCAGCAGGAAGCTCCCAAAGCGGCCGAACCTGCGAAGAAGGGTTGGGCCAGCTTGTTTGCTAAACCTACACCTCCCCCTCCTCAGAAGAAGCCTCCCCCAGTCGCCGCGCCTCCTGCCGCTCCTCCTGTCGAGGCGCCCGTCGAAACGAAACCCGAAATGATCATACCGTCTGTACCTGCCGCCGTGGCAACCCCGGAAATTCCCAAAGCCCAAGCACCCGAACTACCACCTGTACCACTTAATGAACCCGCACAAGAAACAACCTCTACCCAGTCCTTCGAAGCTCCTACAGATGATCTCACCAAAACGAACCTTGAGCAAATTCCCGATGTTTCAGTCCCCCCTGCCACCGCAACCGCAGCCAGTACGATCGCAAGCGTCCAAGACCCTAACTCTCTACCTCCTGTTACTCCCCAAAGCCGTGGACCTGTATCTGGCTATGCAGCCTCTGCTTTCAAGGCGGCTGGACCTCAAGGCCGCTCTGCTAGCTTCCAGCGTCGTGTTTTGGAACAGCAGGAAGCCGTGGTTATGCCTGCCAATCATGCTGTTGATCGCGCTGCTGTCCAATTCGGCAGCATGGGATTGAACGGCAATGAATCTGTCGACGTTGATGAACAGCGCGAAGAGGCCGAAACTCGCGCTCAACCACCTCAACACTCTCCAGTCGCTCCTCGTGCTTCTCTCCCTCCTCCTCAGGTTCAGCCTTCGACAGAAACTCCTGCGGCCGCCCGTCCTGCTCCTGGATTGCCTCCCGTACCTCAGACCGACGCAGCACCCTTCAACGACTTTGGCCGTTACGGTGAAGCCCAAAAGCCATACGACCCATTCACTCAGCATCCCGCCCAGACTCAGGCTCAAGCTCAAGAGCCCTTCTCTCACCAAGCTCCTACTCAAGCTGCAGCAACGACTGGCAGCGAGTATTCTCCTTTCTATGCTGCCGATCAGCAGCGTCTTCCCTACAACTACTACGGTTACCCTTCTCAGGACACCACTGGCCAGCGCGCATCTGGTTTCGCAACCTCGGGTGCTGAAGGACAGGCCCAGGCTACCCAGACACCCAGCCGCTATGGTCATACCGAAGCTCCTGGAAGTGGTCAAAACACTCCTCAGCCAACCTTGCCCGGCGCCACTCAATCGCAACAACCATCCGGCCAGCACATTCCTGGAGGTCAGGGTGCTCACGCTGCTAACTACGGCTACGGCTATCCTTACTACTCGAATCCTCATTACGCTCAGACATACATGAACATGAATCAGCAGCACCAGTATGGCCGGAACCGTCCTATGTATGATGATGCTCGTCGTTACGAAGATCACTACATGCCTCATAGCAATCAGTATGCGTACAGCAACCAGTACGCGCCATACGGCGGCAAGGGTGCTATGTACGGCCAGCCTTTCTCCTACGACCATTCGTCTTCTCCGGCAGGTTCTGGCTTCAACCAGGCTCTTCCAGGTCGTGACTCTGTCTATGGTCGTACTGGATCTGCTCAGCCCGAGAACCAGCAGACTGCAGCGACAAACACTACCTTCGGTACAGCTGTCCCCGATGTGTTTGGCCGTTCGCAGTCCGGATTTGGCCAGAACCAGCCCATCTCTCAGCAACAACCCGTAAGCAGCGAGGAGTCTACCAAGGGATACGAAACCTCCAAGACCGGTGGCCCAAGCCCTTCTCTTGCACAGGCTAACCGACCTGGCTCAGCCACCAGCAGCATCCCTGGACAGTCGCAGTCACAGACTGGCCTGCCTCCTCTCCAGGGACAGCAGGGTCAACAGGGATTCGGTGGCTACCCCCACTTGAACCCTCAGTACAGCGGCGGTCTCGGTGGTTTGGGCACTCATCAAGCCAACGTTAGCCAGAACCACCACCAAGGAAGTGCATACGGCAACTACGGCGGCGCAGCAGGCTTCGGTAACTACTACGGAAACTCTGGACGCGGCGGCGGTTGGGGTGGTAATTACGGACATTAAATGTTGACTGATTGAATGAGCTTAAAAACAAGGGATTGAGTCTAATGGCGTTCAACTCTTCGATTTGAGTGTTTCGTTTTTTTATCCTATCTATTGTGTTTACTTGTATCTCTGGATGGTGGACTCGGGTTTTTTTAAATGGGAAAATTGTTCAGCGATGGGAAGTGCTCTCTTGCTGCTACGCTACGCTTATGTTTCAAATATGTTCTTTTTTTTTACCATGTCGTTTTCTTTTCTCTTCTCGTCCATTGAACGAAATGAAGCATTAGGAAAGGAAAATGAAAGCCAGCAAAAAAAAGGAGCCAAAAATGGGATTTTTGTGTATTTTTCTCCATCCATCATCTCTCACTCTCCTCTTTTTTTTTTTTTATCCGAACGAAAAATCATTTCATCGGTGTCTTTATTGTATTTTTTTTTTTTTCACACATGTATTACAAACAGGAATTTTTTATGCTTTATGCAGGCATAACACCGGACGTCCAGATGTCACCAGTTCTTATCAGTTAATATCAATCATACATGGCGGAAAAGGAATGGAAATGGAGACAGGCAGGTTAGGGCAAGGTTATTCTTATCAATTTACTTCTTTGCTGGGAAAAGTCTCGCATTGAGCTAATAGTTATATTACATCCATGAGTCAGTCCAATAGAAGAAGCATTACTAAATAGACATGTAAGGAATAGAAAGAACCCTCGATCCTGCGTTCATAAAATATAGAAGACGCCTGCCTCATATCCATCGAATACTGTAGTAATCCAAAGTCAGCCTCCGGGCCCAAGCACAAAACTCACTCAAAGCATTAAACTAATAGCTACAAACGCACGTACTCCGTACAATTACAACCCCAACCCCTCGCCGCCAACCTTGTGATACGGCGGATTCGCATCAACAGCGCGCGCAGCATCGAATCTCCAAACTCCACCGGTGCGATCACTCTCAATCCCCGCGCCGTTACCCTGCGTCAAATCAAGCATCGTCGCCAGCCTCATGAAGGTATTATCATCCTTCTCATTCACGCGCTTGAAGAATCGTCGTTCCCATTCTTCGCCTTGCTCTTTCTCCCTTTTGCGCAACTCGCGCTGCGCGACTTCGATTTTGGTTTTGGCGATTGAGGTGGCGTCCATGTCGCCTCGTTCGATGGCAGCGGCTACATCACGCCACGCGCGGCGGGTTTCCCATACATCCTGCTCTTCGAGGGGGGCGACGGTCAGGGGCGTCGTTTTCATGCTGCTGATGGTGAAGGTCTCAACATCCTTTTTTGCACGCGCATCGCGGATCGTGAAGCTGCTCGACCATTGCCCGTCGGCGGTGTATAAGGGGTTCTTTTCGCCGTCGCTTTCCTTGTACAGAATTGCGGAGAAGGTGTTCTTCTTCCCGCTGAGCCAGCCTTTGCCTGAAAAGTCGATCTTAGAGATGTACCCGGTTGAGCTGGCGATTTTGGTGGTCTTTTCGAGTTCGACGTATGGTGTGCCGTAGATGAGGGATTCGATGTGGAGGCTGGGCAGAGTGATGAGGTAGTATTCTCGGTCGGCTTCGTTATTTGCATCTTTGCCGGGTGGTGTTAGGGAGAGGTATGCGTGGCCTAGTTGTTTTACTTGGATGGTGCTGGAGAAGGAGGCTTTTTGGGCGTTGTATCCTTGAAGCTGTTCTGTTGTCAGGTAAGATGGAACTCGTCCAATGACAAAGGTACGTACCTCGATTCCATGCTTCTCATTCACTATAGAATACGCCGTCGCTGGAGGATGATGACTGCACGCCGGATCAGTTAGCAAGATTACACCATGGGAAATGAATGTGTCACCTAGACGCACCTGACTTGCTCGCTAATCAACTTTGTCTCACCCACATCCTCATCCTCTATCCATTTGCCCAGGAACAACTCGCCGAGAAACGGGTTGAGTGGCTTTTTTTCGCTTCCTAGCTTCTCACTTCGCGAGCAATATTGTTGATGCAAAGTGCTCAGGAACCATTTCAGCACTAGAAGAGCTCTCTTTGCAGGATCGGGCTCGCGTGCGGGGGCAACGAAGAGTGTGGGATGTTCGCACCAGTACGCAGAGTACTCGGTCAGAGAGGTGGTTGAGAGGATGAACGGCGGTGCGGTGAGAGAGGAGAGGTCGCCGTTGAAAGATGCGATGGACTGTAGAGATTCTTGGTTAGTGAATGCTGCGGGGGTCTTTTGAGGCATGGGATAATCACCTTCAGGAAGCTAGTCCACGAAGTTTTGCTTGCCGCGGGGACAGCACTAGCTTCTTCTTTGGTAGCCATGATGAATACAGTCAATTCACACAGTAATTAATTGCTGAAATAAACGGAGAACGTGAAGGAAGATGGGATGTTGATTTTGTCTTGGGATTTGGATGTTTAAAATAAATTGTGGAGTGCCTGAGGAGTGCCTGAGTGCTGCAGGCATCCGTGAGCTTAGCCGACGTCATCGTTTGACCGCTCGATCTGACCCTTCTTTTTTTTCTTCTCAACTGCCAGAAAGTACGTACAACCACGACACGACATACTACGTACGCTGCGACTATCGCCATCGTTAATCATTCGTCCATCGATTATCCATACCTGACACTGCCACATGCCGTTGGATGCTGCGTCCAATGAGATCACGCGACCCAACAAACATCATTCCGATACACGACGACGTTCATCGTGATAGGCATGTCACTTGGCGATCGACTACGCTATGGTCTTTTTGATCAACATACAAAAACCAAACAGGGAATTGTTCACTCATGCTAATTAATCGTATAGTAAAATCCATCGACCAGTTTTATATACGTATTACCCGCTGGCCTCGTCTAGGAAAACCGAAATCTCGTCAACAACACACCAAATCAAGCAGCAGCTTTTTGGGCTAGCTTCTCATCCACCCTCTGCCTCCAGGTAGCTCCCTTGATCGTTATGAGCCACATAAAGAACCCAGACACTCCCACAAATATAGCAGAGATAGTGCTGAACCAGCCCACACCCATAGCTCCAATGCCCGGTAACACAACACCCGTTCCCAACGCTCCAAGAGCGTACCGAAACATATAGTTGCCCGCAACGACTTCGGCACTTCGACCCTTGGACTGCATCACATCAAGACAGTAGGTATTCAGACTGGGGAACACAAAGGTCTGCGACACTCCTTGGAGGAACAGTGCGATAACAGGAACGGGGATACCGCCAACTTTCTGGTCTATGGTCCACCCGTAAATGAGGACCCAGCCTGGGATGGAAACACCCAAGAATAGCAGACAGGACTTGAGGCGATCCTCAGGGACGCGAACGCCGTCGCGCTTGCGGATCCATTTGCGGACAATATAGTCGGCATAGCGGCCGCCGAAAAAGGTGCCAAAGACGTAGCCGCAACCCGGCGCGAGATAGAAAAGCCCAGATTCGATGGGAGTGGTGAGGTTGAAGCGGGGATTAAGAACATATCGAATCGGAGTGAGGAGAGAGTACTGGTTCCAGACAAGGGACGCGGAAGCAAGAGCCGCTAAGAAGAGGTTTGGATACTGGAACAGCAGTTTGATGACGTGAACCGGGTTCATGCGGTGCCAAATTGCAACTGTCTTTTCAAGTAGTGAGAGATCGGTAAGGTCGGATATCGTTTTATGTGGGATTGTCTCAGGAATGAAGAGAGCGACTAGAACGAATGCAAAGCCGCCGAGTGCGGTTTGCAGCCAGAAGATGACCCGCCATGAACGGTAAGTTACTATCACACCCTGGAACTATTTAGCTTCGAGTATAACGCAGAGATGGATGACATACACCTAAAAACGGCCCAAGAGCTGGACCAATCAAAGTTCCAGACAGGAACCATGCGAGAGCAGTGGCTCTCTCCGTGGGTGTGTAGATATCACTGATAGACGCACTACCCACGACAAGGAAGGATGTTCCTTGAAAAGCCGTCAGGGCTCGGAAAATGAAATATGCGGCCAGATTCGGCGACAGTGCTGTTGCCAGACTGAAAACGAAGAAGAAGAACGAGCTCCAAAAGGACATCTTGATACTGTCAGTCTAATGCCTTGAAATACCATTAGGTGGATAGGCTGAGAACTCACAGGCCTTCTGCCATAAATCTGGCTGAACGTTCCCCAGAAAGTCGAGGACAGACCCATAGCAAGAATGAACACGGCATTACTAGCATTGATCACGCTACCAGTGGTATTGAAAGTCTCCGCCACCTCTGGCATAGCAGGAAGGATTGTCGTTGATGAAATCGGCGATAAGAAAGAGCAAGCCGACAGAATCGCCACGATGGTCACTTTGCGGGCCGGCGAGAAACGGAGATATTGCTCCGCGTTTTGTTCACGATAGACATTGTCGGAGACGTGCATATCCTGGTGCGAGACGTGGCTGCGGACGGTGTCGAGCATGTTGGCGTTGGTGTTTCTGCTGTGGTTTGTGGGTGTTTGGTCGAGAGACGGGAAGCCTTTCTCGAGATCCATGTTTTGTTCATGGATGATTTCACGGCTTCCTTCGCGGTGTTGGTCTTGCTTTGAGCAATGACTGACCCTGTCCTCTTCGGTCTCGTGCCGGGATTGAGTTTCCTGGGCTGATCGTAAGCTGTCATCGGAAGTTGATGCACGACTCGATGAAGCCGACGAGTCGGAGCGCTGCTCAAGCGTAGAAACGGGAGCTTTCTCTGTCGTCATTGTGTCTAATCGCTGACAAGATGAAAACGAGGTGTTATATGTAAGTCTCGTAGCACAGGCTATGTTCTTCCTGGCTTTGTCGATTCAATGGAGGATTGTAGATCTGAAATGGTGTATACCGCATTCTACAACAACTCAAGCCAATTCTGTCCATGGACCGATATTTATATGCAGTGTTGACAATGAATTGAAGCAATCAATTGAATTGATTAAACGATCATCAAGTTGCACCTGAAATTGACCTGTTCTTCGTGAAGCAATAATTTTGTAATCTCGTATAAGAATCTAGGATCGTTGTGATAGTACTTATATACGAGTTTCACGACACGACAGCATTGACATTCCAAGACGAAGAAACAGCAATGACTCACTCAAAACAAGTACTGTAAGGTAAGCAGGCAATCAAACAAAAAAAAAAGTTCATTAGAGACTAGCAGAGAAAGAGGAGTCTAGCCATGTTTATACTAATTGATCGATTCTGACAGAAAACAACTAAAATCCACACCCTTTTCCACCCTTGAGTATATTTACAACTAAAGGACCAATCAGCATGCAACAAGCAATCGAGGATCGCCGCAAGTGGTTCATTCCAACCAATTGCCATTGATACACTAGATCTCAAAGAGAGATAGGTAGTGTGTCTAGGGAAAAATTCGAGTGTTGTACCCAAGTCCATCGGATTCTTTTCCGAAGGGCATAGGATGAAGTACCCGATCATCGGCTTGTGCCGATTCAACCATCTAAACTAGAATTTGCGATGAATAATGAATGAAGTTTTGCCATCGGACATTAATACGTACTCGGGATCCTTAAGGCTAAAACGTGGAGACAACGGAATGCTCCGATCGTGTCTGTTTGTTATAGAAAGATGTACAATAGATCTCGGAGGTAAACTTAACGTAGTTTTTAACTGTTTTAGGGCTCTGTCGGGATGGTCTCCGATGCTCCCGCTGCGAGTGTTTGTGATGGCGCACATTGTGGCTGGAATCTTATTTTGTGTTTGTACCTAGTATGCTTCCAAGTTCGAAGATAGACTACGTAGAAGGTTCGTGTTTGTGATCTGGAAGACTCCAAATGGACAATTGATTTTGTCTCATCGATGTGGTATCTGTCCCTACATCTAAGCAGATACAGCTTACCTATCTAACAACATCTTCTCACGATGAGTCTATATTCTCTCTCATGGAAGTATTCATTCTAGATGGGTCAGCCTTACAAACTATTCATCGAGTTTCTATATTAATCATATGCATAACAGCCATGTTGTTCTCCGAATTTAAACCAACCGAGTAACAATCCTTTTGGTCTACTCAATTTGATACATCCATCCAATTTCAGTGGTTCGTATTTGCTTCAATAATCTGGAACAGTTAATTTCTAGATAGGAGTGTTTGAAGGTTATGTGCTGCATGCTCTGATCATCGCTTTCTGAACTATCGTTTGATGAGTCCATTACTGGACAACTAGTAACGTGAACATGTTCCTCTAACTAATGACTGCGCAGTGACATTGTATGACTTCGATGGAAACAAAATTTCAAGGTCTGATCGATGCATAATGCGTGTTTCGAGTAGTGTTCAATTTCCAAGGTTGTTTCCTATTTAGGTATCTGCTTGCCCTAATTGTCCGGGCTTGGCGTCGCGCTCATTCAATAGTCTCTGCTAGGTATCTGCTGACGGACATTCTAATTATGCATCAATTTTATGTGTCCCAATGGTCAATTATACTCGAGGAATGAGCTTTGTTTTGTCTCAATGCGACAAATCAATCCTCGTTCCGTATCAACCGTACGAGCTCATCATACTCCCCCGTCTTTTGCAGCATATCACAAAATATGCCGTTGAGATTGATCAGTTCGGCCGGCGAGCCCATCCTATCAAAACAAACCTATTAGTAACCTTTCTTGACACACCCTGTAAGAGTAGGGCACTTACTCAAGAATCTCTCCACCTCCCATGACAATCACCCGATCATAATCCACAATCGTCCTCAACCGATGCGCAATCGCAATGATCGTCGACTCCGGAAACTCTGTACGAATCAATCGCTGTATATGCTCATCCGTCTCCTTATCCACTGAAGCCGTGGCTTCGTCTAGAAGCACCACTTTGGCCCTTCGACTAACCGCTCGGGCTAGGCCCAGAACCTGTCGCTGGCCCTGACTGAAATTTTCGCCGTTTGCTGCGACGGGGGTATCTAGTCTCAAACTTTGAGGCGTGTTTCGACCCTCATCGTTTTCTTGACTACTACTAGTGGCGTTGGATGTTGCAACCTCAATCGAAGTACAACAAGCCGACAACGCAGCCTGCAACTCCGTCTCGCCGAGCTCTCCAAACGGATCAAGATTCGACTGCACATCCCCCGAAAACAGAACCGGATCCTGGGGAATCAGCGATATGCTTGTACGTAGACGATTGAGTTGGATTTTGCTTATGTCGATCCCGTCTATCGCAACTCGGCCAGAGACAAGTTCCGTAAATCGGAGTAATGTGAGTCCCAACGTGCTTTTACCGCTCCCTGTACGGCCTACGATGCCGACGCGTTCGCCGGGGTTGATGGTGAAGTTTATGTTTTGGAGGATGTTGGGGCCGTCGAAGTATTTTGCCGTGACGTTGGAGAATACGACTTGTCCTGCGTTTGGCCAATGGGCGGGTGGCTGATCTTGCTTATTATGACCTAGGAGCTGTTCTTGTTCTTCTTGTTGAATTTCTGCGTACTCCTTTACTCGTTGGAACGAAATGAGTTCGACTTCCAAATCATTCATCGTCCGGACCAAGGTCAAAATCGTCTGTCCAAGACCAACTGCATGAGACAACGAGAAGCCAACCAAACCGGGATCGCCGCCGACTTTCCATGCAAGAAGTCCGACAGTCGCAGTGACGGTTGCCGCACAGATATCGAGTCGAACAGCAACCCATCGATTCGAATTAAGCTGCGCTTCCATAGCCCGAGCGTGGACGCCAACCTTCTCCGACAAAATCGAAAAGAACTTATCATCCATACCACCGCGAGCACGAATGACGCTAAGTCCAGCAATAGAGTCGATAAAATGGATAAAGACCGGCGATGCGTTAATAGAGGCCAAACGTTTCACTTGAATTTGCGTGCGAGTATACATTTCACCGATCAGAATTCCGATACTACAGACAATGCAAGCCGGGATGATAAAAATTGGCATGACGGATGCAATGCTCGCTACACGGAACAGGAACCGAAGGCAAGTATCAATCAACTTATTGAGGTATTCAGGCAACACTGTATCCATTGATCGTACGTCGTTTCCAAATCGGTTCATTGCGCGTCCAACGGGGTTCTGGTCGAACCATGATACAGGTGCATGCAAAATGGCGTGAAGGAGTTTTCGGTGCATCTTTCGTGCTGCGTTCCAACCACCTGCTTGGAAGATGACGACGTTGCCGAATTGGAGAGTCAAGTATATCAAGATTGTACCTGCGTAGATGGAGAGGTAGTAGCCGACGTTGGGGATGGAATCGCTGCGGTCGTATGCATCTGCCCAGATGGAGAGCCAGTATGTAACGGAGAAGTACGCTACCTGCACGGCTAGAGAAGATACTATGGCCAGGATGACGAAGCTGAAACCGCCAAAGTTGAACAGATATTCGAATGCTATTATCATACTATTGTTAGTCCAACAAACATAGGGATCGATACTCAAAGAGTGAAGGAAACGTACCTATATTACGAGGGATACGGCCATTAGAAGACTGCTCTGCCACCAACCGGGAAGAAACTTTCTGTTCTGATGGTTCATTTTCAGTAGAGTCTTCGTCATCAGGCTTGTTATTCGTGTCCACCTCCCCGTTATTCAGAGGAGTGACAGCACCCGACGACTCTACCACAGTCAATTCATTCGAGATAGTGCTCGTACCGGAAGATGTCAATCGACTGCCTTCGTTTGTTTGAATTGATGTAATGGTGCCATTCTCAATATACACAGTAGTCTGAGCATCATCCAGAGCTGAGGGCAGATGCGTGACAAGTATTACTGTTCTTCCAGCGAGAAGTCCCTTGCGGAAACACTGGTCATACACCCAAGCAGTAGTATGTGTATCAAGAGCCGAAAAGATGTCATCCAGCAAAAGTGTGGTAGCCTGAGAATAAATGGCCCTTGCTAATGATACTCGTTGTTTTTGTCCTCCTGAAAGACTGGTTCCTCGTTCGCCGACGACAGTCAAATCGCCTTCAGGAAGTTGTTGAAGATCCTGGAGGAGGCCACATGCCGCGATAACATTGTCGTATCGGGTTTTATCAAATTCGCTGTAAAACAAAATGTTCTGTCGGACCGTATCGTTCTGTAGCCATGCTGTCTGAGGAACATATGCTACATCACGCGGGCAGGTTGCTACGCCTGACTCAAGAATAGTCTCTCCAATTAGTGACAAAAGCAAAGAAGTCTTGCCTGAGCCCGTTGGGCCAGTCACAACGTTCAACGCAGACTCTGTAAATGCCACATTGATATCATGCAGTCTGAAAGCCGCCACCGGAGTCCTGCGAAAAGTAGCATTGTGAAACGCTGGAGGTCCATGCGGATGACGCTTGATCTCAACTGCGGAGTCAAAGAATCGGTCAAGACGACGTAGAGATTCAAGACTGGTCGAGGCGTTACGCACAATGTTCGACACCCATACACACTGTGTCCGGAGTATTTCCATGATGGACAATGCCGTAAATGCTTTCGGCGCATCTAGACTATTATTTGTCAAAAGAACCACGGCAGAAAACGAGATGAGAAGGCTCATCATTGGTAGAAGGTCTCCCGCTAGCGAAATAACTGCAGCTGTCAAGTTTCGTGTCCATACCCGACTCTGTTCTACTTGACGCAGGACATCCACTTCTTTCTCCATTGCGGGCTCCCAGCCAAAGTATTTGAGTGTCCGGATTGAGCCCAGATATTCTGTGATTTTGGATATCCTGGCATCGGTGGCTTGCATGACACTTCTCTGGATGCGAGATACACGTCGTGAGGCTAGAGTTGGCAATGGCGATAAAAGGAACAAAGTAGCCACACCGAACAATGACGGCCATCCAAGCAAGCGGTACAAGTAAATGACCGCAATGATGACGGTAATAGGAACGACCACAGGCGCGAAAAAGATTTCTCGTCCATTGTAGATAGCCTGTACATCGGAGGACAT
The DNA here is from genome assembly GCA_022814505.1 of Talaromyces liani. NCBI lineage: Eukaryota > Fungi > Ascomycota > Eurotiomycetes > Eurotiales > Trichocomaceae > Talaromyces > Talaromyces liani. Next base: position 989,471 of record JAKLNL010000001.1, read on the forward strand.
CAATGTCGTGATATCGGCCTGTCTTCCTTTGGATAATTCTTTATCCACCACACTGCCACCATGATTCACTTTTCTTTCAGCAACCGAAGAGTCATAGATATGAGATCGGATCGCAGTATGGTATATCTCTTGCACAAGTGTCATGTTGACTCGAACCAAAAGTCTTGTGGCGACGAAAATATACCGCTGACTGCACAAGGTACGAAGCGCCGGACCGAAAAACAACACTGCAATCCATACCAGAGGATGAACTATAGCATTTGCAGGGTCCTGAAGATATTCCAATAGTCTCATGAGAGCAGACGGTGCAAGAAATTCGCCGAATGCCAGCAGAGCCGACCAAAAAATCATCTTCTGAATATCTTTTTTCAACAATCGACACAAGGTAAAAAATGTGTTGCTACCAGGACGACGTTGCTTTTGAAACCCCTTGAACCATTTTATTGGTGCATCATATGAGGGCAGAATCGGCAAATCGTCTATGGTCAATTCGTTTCGAAGTCCCCGGATAATGAGCCATGTAATCCACTCATATGACCAGTAGTAGGAAAAGAGGGAGCATGTTTCCTCCAAGGATGCCTTGTGGGTGAAATTCAGATCTTCATTGCTTTCATCTTCGCTGTACAGAGTCCGTTGCGGGCGTGGAGATATAGCAGGTATTATAATTGTTGCAAACAGGCACCCGAATAGAGCGGACTCGAGGGCACCCGGACGATAGGATGTTCCCACAATGAATACCGGCAAAAATGTTTGTAAAACAGCAAGAAGTACAGTCACCACAACAATTGTATTCACATGGCGAAATATACGACTTTGGGTTGAGCTGTTCCCGACGAACCGTCCAATGTACAGTACGGTTGCATATCCAAGAAGCAATGGCCTCTTCCAACTACCGCCATGAGGAAGAGTAGCTACACTGATGGCGAATGAAGCAGTCGCAAAAACGATTTGGGCGACGTTATACGCGATTGGTGTATAGAACTGAGCGAAAGCTGGGGTCTTTTCGTCTTCATTTTCAGACTTTTTCCAAAGCCGCCGTGCAAGATAGAGAGAGTATTGTAGTAGAAAAACACAGGCGGATACGGCAAACAGGCCTAGATGAATGTCTCCTCGAGCAATAAAAAGAGCGGCATTTTCTGTTCGGGTTTGCCAGAGATCACTATCAATCAAAGTATGAGTAAAATCTTGAACTTTTAGCAGAAAGTTCTAATCCCTCACCGCTGTCTCTGAATCTGTAGGACATATTGATCTGCTGCAAAGCGATTCATTTTGTGGATGGACCGGGTGAGTCAACGAATACATCGGACAATGAACCATAGCCGAGAGCAAGAATCACCCTCTCACATGAACAGAAAGAAACTGAAAAGAACGACTGCAATCGTATAAATCATGGGTTGTGTTTTGCAACTCCAAATTTTCTTTTCTTTTTCGAAACATCGTCGTCGAGCAAGCTAAGTACGTAGTTAGTCATTCCGTGCTGCATCATTCAGAGCGGAGTCTGAAGGTGGCTAGTCCGATCACCTCATTTGCTGCGATTCTCTCGAAGATGGGCTATGCACGATGCAAGTGGACAGACTGATAAGTGAAAGGTCCACTATGAAAGAACGGTAATGGCGTCGGAGTTCTTTTGGAGCTGTCGAGACCGTTGTCTACTCCGAGGTAGCCTTATCCGTAAGACCGCTATCTTTCCAATTGTCCAGACCATTTCCAAATAAATATGTGATCAGTTGACCAGAAAACTATTCCTGTATGAGGGAACATAGATTCTTACAGTTCGTAGAAGTGTTGCATGAAATTGCATGTAGTTCTTCTATGCAAGGAGATCGGCGCAAATTCCGACATTGTGCGCGATAAGGGTTAGGCAGGGTTAGGGTGTGGTTAGGGCTTCGTGTCTGTCGTTCTTGCCCTAACCCGCCTACAATGGACCAAATACATTACTCGCAAGGAAGACCACCCTATTGCGTCCACTGCCACCAGAAAGTCTGCTGGTGTTTTGAATACTGCCTTTGCATCGAATATCAATTCATTTTTGGTTGGCACAGGAGATCTGATTCCTTGGGTCAATGTCTCCTATAAAAACAGGATTGACATTCAATCCGGGAGTGCAGAAACTTAATCCCCCTTCTTGGGTTCAAAGTCCATTATTACTGATATACAATTCAGCCTGAATTCCTGCAATCTTGACGGTGACTACAGTGGTCGCTATATCCACTATGGTATTCGCGAGCATGCCATGTGCGCCATCTCCAACGGGCTATCTGCTTTCAACAAAAGAACTTTTATTCCTATGATAAGTACATACTTTGTCTTCCACTTGTATGCCGCTGCCGCCATCCGTATGGCTGCTCGCCATGGCCTCCATCAAATTCACATCGCCACCCACCACAGCGTCGGTGTTGGCGAAAACGGACCGACAAATCAGCCCATTGCTGTTGCTGCCCTTTGGCGAGCTATGCATAATCTTCTCTTCATCCGTCCACCCGATGCCGAAGAAACAGCTGCTGCCTATATCGCCGCTTTACAGGCGAGTGATACGCCTACCGTCATCGCACTCTCCCCTCAGGGACTGACCCAATATCCTCAGTACTCCTCACGAGAGGGCGCACTGAAAGACGCATATGTCTTTACTGAGTCCGTGGGCGGCGATTTCGATGTCACCTTGATCGGAGTCGGTGGCGAGATGTGCTACGCGATGCAGAATTGCTTCTCAAGTACTATGGCATTCGGGCACGAGTTCTTTCATTCCCTTGCACCAGACTCTTTGAACAGCAATCTCGGGAATACAAGCAATCGGTATTGAAGCCGAGCGCTGGCAAGCCCGCAGTCGTGATCGAGGTCTATTCGGCTAACGGACGGGAGCGCTATGCCGATGCATCACTATCTATGCACAGTTTTGGAAAGAGTCTCCCTTCAAAGGACACATGCGCACACTTCGGATTTCGGCAGAGAGCATTGAATATAAGAATGAATCACGATGCATATATGAAAATGCCACAGCATAGTGGAAAGTCCATAGACTAGTAAAACATCGATACCAACACTTTTCCCTAGCCGGTACAGTGGCCAATCAACCACCCTAGGGCTAGGGTTAGGAGTGTCACACAAATTTGTGTGTATTACACCCGCGACCGAGTGACAGGATTCAAATTCGTAACTCAATATTGGGAGAGGATAGGCCCCTTATCAGTTTCATCCAAAGGAAAAAATGACCTCTTTTGTCATGTGTGGCAGAAACATTGGGGATTGGGCTTAACAAAGTATCGTGCATGAACGAGGGGAACGAAAACAAAAAAAGCAGAACAATCCGATAGGCATAGGTTTTTGGAGGGTCGAGAGTGTACATAAACCTTTAACCAGGTCCAGCCATGGTGGGCATTAATGTGATCTCATCACATTCGGAATTTGATATGTACGGTCTGGTCTCCATTGGTTTCCCCACTGTTGCAGACGCTTGGTGTTTGTGTACAGGGATTCATATTATTCCTCTCGATTCCTACTGGATAAAAAGTACGCGCATGTTTTCGGTACAGTGAAGCCGATACAAGGAGAGCTTCCTTAACACATCCGAAGCCTGATGTCCAAGGAAGAATATCTCGGCCAATATAGCTCGCAATATAGCCATCTTGAGAATTGATCCAGTTAAATATGACGCTGTCTAAAGTTCTATGATCATACCAAACCGGATCCGATGAATAGTGCGAGAAATAGACGAGCCGAAGTCGCCCTAATCAATACCTACGAGGTCACCGTATATATCTCTTATATCCGTTGTCTCTGTACTACGTTTAATGACTCGGCATTTTGTTTGATCAAAAAGCCGTTTTTCATTGATTTCTCGCTTTCATTGCTACATAAAACAGGTCATTATTTATCAATAACATATGAGAACTTTTCCATGAAGTTGCCGAAAACAAAGAATATACTGGACACTGCGTATGTAGTCACCCCGATGCTTTTGGGTGCTTTGCTCGCTTTCCTTATATAGGCTGGAACTAAACCCTGATTTCGTTCAGCATAGATATTGCACGGTTGATTCTACCACCGCCAAGAAATCTAGAAAATCGGCATACTCATAAAATTTGCTTGTTGGACACAGAAGTTTCACTTGTTCGAATGATGAGCGCTCAATACGGCCAGCGTTTAATGGTCGCTACTCTTGAGGAGAAAGCACGCTCCAAACCGGAGCAGGCCTACTGTTTGCTTCCCCGATCCGCCGATCTACAGGATGGATTCTACGAAGTAACTTATAAACAAATACAAAACGCCATCGACTATACGACTCACTGGCTTCAGGACAACCTCGGCCCATTCTCTCCCAACGAGACGGTATCTTATATGGGGCTTTCAGATTTGAGATACAATATATTCTTTTACGCTGCTTTGAAACTTCGTCTCAAGGTAAATGCGTATATATGCAATCACTTTTCGGTCCTTCTCTAACCGTTCAATGCACAGGTTTTTCTTCCGTCGCCCCGGAACAGCCCTACAACGAATGCATCACTCTTCGAACAGACCCAATGCACCAAGTTGTGCTACTCGGCAGATTCGTCAGACATTGTAGCCAGTGCCCAAGCAGTTCTAAGAGTCTCCAAGGCATTGCGTTCTTTACATTTTCCCTCGCTTGATGATCTCTTGGCAGCCCAATGCGAGCCTGTGCCATATCTGGTCAACTCTGCACAAGTCCGGGATGAGCCCATCCTCATCTTACACTCTTCTGGGTCAACAGGGATACCAAAACCAGTCACATTTACACATGGAGCTTTTGCTGTTATTGACAATGATCGCAACTTCCCGACCGTGCCTGGCCGACTGAATCATGATTTGACAACGTGGGACTTGCCAGCAGGCAGTTATCTTTATACGCCATTTCCACCGTTTCATATGGCAGGATTTCTGAATAACATCATGGTCCCATTGTATACTTACTCGATACCAATTTTCGGACCTGCAACAAGATTACCGAGCGGCGGACTTGTAGCTCAGATTCTACGTTGCTTGGACATCAAAGGGTGCTTTCTACCGCCCAGTACCGTTGCTGATCTATACAACGAACCAGACGGGCCAAAATTGCTTAAGAGCTTAAGTATCCTCTGTTACGCGGGTGGTCCATTACCTGAGTCGATTGGAAACGAGCTCATCCAACATGTTGCATTGTGTCAGTTCTATGGCTCTACTGAGACTGGCCAGATACGACAACTTCTTCCACAGAAAGAAGACTGGCAATACCTACAGTTTCATCCCTCAGAAAACATCGATTTAGAAGCAGTAGGGGATGGTACATTTGAACTTGTTGTTCATACTAATGATGAGACAAAGCAATTTTCTCAACTCAACCACACTTTTCCTGGAGTTCGCGAGTATCGGACCAATGACTTATTTCTCCCTCACCCAACTAAGCCTGGACTCTGGAGGTTTTATTCTCGCAGAGACGATATCATCGTTCTTCTTACAGGAGAGAAGTTCAATCCCGTTCCATTAGAGCTCGGCGTTCAAGCCATTCCCGGTGTTTCCGGTGCCTTGATTGTTGGTGATGGTCAGGCACGAGTTGCCCTCCTCATCGAGCTACAAAAGGATCACAATTTCGGGCCCAATCCAGAAGATGCGCTTTGGCCTGATATCCAACGCCTAAACGCAAACACAGCCGGCCCAGGCCGAGTATCCCAATCGATGATACTTATTGCCAAGAAGGATAAGCCCTTCGTTCGGGCAGGGAAGGGCACCATCGTGCGAAAGTGGACCTTGCAAGCATATGAAGAAGAATTGAATAAGTTATTCAAGGGCTCACCCAAAAAGTCAATGCCGTCAGTCTTACTGAAACCAACCGCATTCCGCCTCGAAGATGTACAGGCTTTGCTTCGTTCAATCATCGAGAACACTTTGGACGGAGTCACAGTCGACGACTCATTGAACTTGTACACTCAGGGGTTAGACTCCGTGAGATCCATTGAAACAGTCACTCAACTGAGAGCAGCCCTTGAGTCGCTTGATCTACGGAGACCTTTGACTTGGATAACACTTGAGTTAATCTATAATCACTCATCTATCAACGAGCTAGCAACCGTGCTACTCAATTGGTTGAACGATGACATCTATCCCGAGACCATTGATAAGGTCTCTAGAATGCAAAATCTCCTCAGCTACTACGAACAGTCTCTACCGATCCGCTGTGGCGTCGTGGAAACATCGGACGCGAATCTTGAGAGGAAACTGAATGTCGCGCTTATTGGCTCGACAGGCTACTTGGGCCAGTACACGCTTCTCTCGCTTGTACAAGACCCTAAGATCGGGCAAATTACTTGTTTGAATCGTAATGGCACGGCACAGCAGACATGGGCAAATCACGCCTCTACCAAGCAATCATTCACAAACGAGGAGTGGCAGGAAAAAGTAACCTTCCGTCAGATTGATTTCACACAGTCCAACTTTGGGCTTGACGATGATGTCTATGGTGACTTGAAGAATGAATCTGACATAATTATCCATTCCGCATGGCAGGTCAACTTCGTGCTTCCAGTTGGCTCATTCAAGGATAGCTTCAGTGGTCTCATGAATACCATTGAACTCGCGGCAGCTTCAGAACGACGTGCACGCATCCTTTTTATTTCCTCCGTATCGGCTTCCGGGATGTTTTCACTACATTCGTCAATTGAACCAAAAGTGGTGCCCGAAGATAGAATCACAGATCCAAATGAAGCAATGCACACCGGTTACGGCGAGTCCAAACATGTGGCCGAGAACCTCATTTGCCTTGCCAGTGCTAAGTCTGGGGTGACTGCAAGCATTCTACGGGTTGGACAAATCGCACCGCCAACTGGTACAGCTCATGAAGTCTTATGGTCGGAGAAAGATGCGTTGACGGGTCTGCTGAGAACATCCAAGTCTTTACAAATGGTGCCATCTGACTTGTTGGATATCGACTGGCTACCCGTAAATGAAGTGGCCAATATTGTCAATTCTCTACTCCACCAAGACCGGTATTCGAAGGACGGGATCCGGTTTTACAATTTGGTACATCCCACCCCAATGCCATGGACAGAAGCTGTGTCTGTGGTTCAGAACTGGTGTGGCCAGCCCAGTAGTGCCGCAACTTTGAAAGACTGGATTACAGCCGTGTACATTCGAGAGAAAGAGGAGCAGGACAGCTTGCAAGTCTTGCCCTCCATTCCATTGTTGAGCTTCTTCGAAATGCTCACTCAAAGGGGTCGGGAGCACAAGTACTCTCAGCAAAATCTTCTGAGCATCGACCATGCTACTCAGATCAAACCTATTGGCGCAAATCAATTGAAGATCTGGCTTGATGCACTGTCATGATCTTAAATCACGAAACACGCACCTAGCGGTTGTCTTAGCGTATGGTCCTCATCAATTGACTTTCAGATTCGCTAGGCATTTATAAGTTTTTTTATGTTGTTGTTAAAAATTTGAAATCATTATTGGAGGGGCCAAACTCTTCAATGTGCACTTTTATGCCACATTTACTTTAAATCCGCAGATATTTCATCCAATATTACTTCAAGTGGATATTCGTATTGGTCAACTGTTCATATACATGGTGGTAGCAGATGTGTGACTTGAGTCTCATTCATGTTAACATTTCTTATAACAGCTTGATGCTATTCAAGTGTCCACATATTCCTCCATCGATGTAATGTCCTATATGATCACGCGGCCTCAATTCAGGCCTCACATTTTCAGACGCTGGAGGAAATGCTATGAGATCCTCTTTCATGGTGCACTGAGGGCCAATGTGAGTATTTCTTCCAAGATGATCTCATGGCACATGAAATTGATCCGTTTGCGATATGGATTGACAATTATCTCCCGGGTTGATCGTTATGAAAATAGAACTTGCGTGTTTGCTCACACCCCTGTATAGTCTTATCCAGTATTCTGGGGAGTCTGCTTATAGCCAGCTGTGCTCATTTCACCGCTGTTGGTTTCAATGTCTTGAATAGCTTAAGTAAGAAGTACCAACAAATAGTAAATATTTTACTCGTACTAATAAAGTAATTCCAGGACCCTCTGGCCCCTTGCAGTCTTGATACCGCATCACCTTCGGTATGATACCAAAATCGTCTTGTGTCATTCCAAACATTTTCAAATATGAAACCAGGTTGCCTGACGTAAACCATGCCTTTAACGACATCTGGCGGAGTTGACTTATGCAGTGATGATCCTTGCATAATGTCTGAGCTCAGCTCACTCGTGTCGTTCGTTCAGCTTCTGTGCAACATGAGATTGGGGCCAACTCATTGCCACATAAGGCTACACGACTCGAGGGGAATATAGGATCTACCTTTCGTGCCATGGATTACCTGAAATGAAGCTTGTCCTTTTCCTAGCTTTCCAAAATATCTATCCTTCAATGTTCGAGAATTATAACTTACCTACGTAAATGCACGTCTCCGACGAATCGGGATTGATGAGTTGTCAATCAAAGTCCATCGTCAAATCTCTCCAATATCTTTTTTAAAAAATTGTTCCCATTTTAGAGGGACTTTCTCTACTTGCAAAGTAGATGATGGCGAGTATATCCGAACCAGCAGGCCCGCCTCCTCCGGGCATTACTCCGAATTTCGACAACCCCCAAGCTGCACTATACCCGGCTTTAATGGCAAATTCGACTCTGTCTGTGTCCTTAACGACGATCTTTGTCTTTTGTAGACTTGTGGCTCGCGGAATCAGTGGAACATACGCTATTGATGATTGTTAGTATATTGATAAGGCTGCTAGTTTACGTCTACTAATTCTTGTACTCGCTTTAGATCTATCATTTATTGCGTGGCTATTGAGTCTTATGCTCAACTGTATTACTATTTGGCAAACCATGATTGGATTTGGACGACATACGTGGGATATACGAATGACCCATGTCGTTACAATAGACCAGGTAACTCAGATATTACCTATTATTTGCCAAGATTTTGTCGCCTGATATCGTTGAAGGAGGTATAAGTGATGCTGATAAATTTTTAGCTAGCCTGGGCCCATGAATTGGTGTATTGTGTCTTCATTTGGCCAGCAAAGGCCGCGCTTTTCTTTCAATATCAACGTTTCTTCGCACCTCTCAAGACCGGCGCTATCTACATCATCATACAGATCCTGATTTGGGTGAATCTCGCATTCTATTTCTCTCAATTCTTCGCCATTCTGTTTGAATGCACGCCAATCGCAAAGATGTGGCATCCCTCGACGAATGGAACGTGTGTCAACCAATTTGTCATGTTTCTGTGTTCTGTAATCTTCAACCTAATTTCAGATGTGGTCATATTTGTTCTGCCTATTTGGGCCATCTGGCGTTTACGACTGGATTTGAACCGCAAACTGGGCATCTCGGCTATCTTTCTAACAGGTCTTGTGTAAGTCGAGGACATCTCATGATAACACTACCCAAAGGACACTAAAAAAAATCGATGCTGATAGTAACATCGTTTATACAGGGCTGTCATCTCTTCACTTGGCCGATTGATATCCCTTGTTGGAGTAACCCACTCGACAGACCCCCTGTATTCAACTGCGCAAATTGCCCTATGGACGTATGTGAATGCTATCTATGTAAATACCGGCTCGCTGATGTCTGAAATTAGGGTACTGGAAGTTGAATCGATTCATATTTGTGTTTGTCTACCTATGATGCCCGCTTTTTCCAAGCTTGTCCTACAGCGCATACGCCGCATATTCCAAGTCTCCGACCAACCCTTGGGCCCATATCAACGCTTTCGTGGTGGAGAACGAAGAAACTTCAATCGAAACATTTGGTGGCTATCTCGAGATAAAGTATGGGAGGAGGCAAATAATAATATGCCGGTTGATGGGAGAGATCGGACAGTTAGTATAGAGTTGTCATCAGAGGCTCGACAAGTCCAAGGTTTGATTTGATTCTTCTATGTCAGGGCGATAGATCCCATCAGAGTTGTTGTTTCTGTGATAGAGAAAGATTTATGAATGATAATGATATGAACAACCATACAATATATTAAACAGGTGACTCCAATTATAGGCATTTACGAATAAATCTTACGACCCATGGACGTAAGAGGTATGGAAGGAAATAGGGTTCGGGTTCGGGTTAGGGCTAGGACTGGGCTCCATATATCTCAATGTTTTCTTTAGGTTCCGGTTTATTGAACACCAGACTCAACAAGTGCCAATGATTGGTTGCAGCGTAACTTGACACGAGCTAGCGTTACCCACCTAGATGAGTAAAGGCAACAATAACCGATGGTAAGGCTCTAGGCTCTTAGCACTTTTACCAAGCAGTCATCAGAGGAGTCCATAGAACTGATTTTCATCGTACCGCTTAGGCAGACAGTAGAACATCACAATGCCTGCTGCTACATAACATGACGACTAGAAAGTCTCGCAAGGGTGCTCAGGGAGTTCGAAAAGTCAAGACTGGCTGTCTGACATGCAAGTATGTCTGGTGCACACTGTAGCAAAGCCGTCGAGAATATGACGGACCTACCCATTTCGGATAGTGCTTACAAACTGCAGGATCCGACATAAAAAGTGCGACGAAAGGTTGCCATCATGCTCTCCTTGCACGTCCACTGGCCGAAAATGTGATTTTGAACTAGCCATAGTCGAAACCCCATTGGGAACAATACGACAATGTCAATCATTGCGCTTGTTGATGGACATAAGAAGTAACCAACTCAGCCTCCCGCCGCTCAACAACGCTATCGATCACGCTCACTTTGATTATTTCGTCAACGTTTGTACCAGAGAATTCTCTCTTTATTTCGAGTCTCCAGCCTGGGAGAATATAGTACTTCAAGCTGCCTGCACAGAACCATGTATTCGCCACACTGCCCTTGCTCTTGGCGCTATGAGCAGACATAACTATCATCACCACCCTCAATCACCACAGTCATCGGATTTGCTGCTTGATTATTCAATGAAGCAGTATAATATGGCTCTTCGGGCACTTAGTGATGCTCTGGATGGGTCAACGCGGAGCTTGGAGCTGGCTATCCTGGGCAGTATTATGTTTATTGCATTTGAGGTTCTTTGGGGTGAAGATACGAGAGTGAAGGTGCACATGGATGGGGCGTTTTCTATTCTAAATAGCTTGACTGGGGCGGACCTGTGGTATATTCGTATTTATTCTCAATGTCTTGTCAGTGCTTTACAGCGACTCAATGAGCAGATATCCTTATTTAGGGGGTCCGTGGCCATAATCAAAGGAGAGAATTAAGATGGACTAGGACGTTCAGATTTAAGTGCAGGATACGTAATTCAGAGACGATACTGTCAGCTAATCCGTATTGGTCAATCCTCATATCGGATATTGTTCTTGCATAGTTAGATATGCAAAGTTACGCACCACCCAATGACAATTCAGAACGCCATTGTTCCACAATCTTCTCCTCTATCTTATGAGATTATAAAAGGCGCTCTTCGCTTCACCCTTTTTGCTCACACCTCATTTCTACCTTCAAATACCCCTTCATTTCTTCTTACGCGTTCTGAGAATGACTTCAATTACACCATTCAAGGTTTCCATCTCGGACGAGAGGATCAAGCGCTTGCAGCAGAAACTCGCATTAGCAGAACTGCCTTCTGAAGTGCCTGACCTCAGCAACCCTTATTCTCGTGGCGTTCCTCTTTCGGATATCAAGCGATTGGCTTTATACTGGCAGCATGATTTTGATTGGAGGGCAATCGAAGCCAAGATCAACGAAATTCCGCAATACACAGCCAATATCGCGGTCGAAGGCTTCGACACCTATGATATTCATTTTATCCACCAGCGCAGCCAAGTTCCTAACGCAATCCCGATTCTCGTCCTTCATGGCTGGCCGTCTAGTTTCTTAGCAGTTCAGCCGATGCTGCCCCTTTTGCTCGACGGGAGCAAAGACGAACCTGCTTTTCATGTGGTAGCACCTAGCCTGATTGATTTTGGTTTCTCGTCCGCAAGCAAGAAGGTATTTATATCAAAGATCTACTCTAGGATTTTCCATTCCGTCGGGTCAAGCTAACAACAATCGAATTCTAAGAGTGGATTTAATATCGAGCAACACGGAGAAGCATATCACAAACTCATGATTGCTCTCGGTTACAGTGAATACGGTATTATCTCTTCCACTTTCAGACACATTCAAGCTCTAACAACCATTCCAAAGTCGTCCAAGGCGGGGACATTGGATATCTCATCACTCGCTTGATAGCCATAAAATATGGCCCCAAGCACTGCCGGGCCTACCACATCAACAACGCGGCCCCGGCCGAGCCTTCGAGTCAAGAAGACAGAATTAGCACAGAGCTTAGTGCGAGCGATCTGGATGGTCTTGCACGAACCCAAGAATTTACCACCGGTGGCGGAAATGCATACTATTTACTCCAATCCTCCAAGCCGCAAACCCTAGCCTACAGCCTCACCGACAGCCCCTTGGGACTTTTAGCATGGATATACGAAAAACTCATCTCCTGGAGCGACAATTATCCATGGACTGACGACGAAGTCCTGACATGGGTTAGTATCTACTACTTCTCCACGGCGGGCCCGGCAGCTTGTCTCAACCTGTACTATGAGATGGAGCATGGTTTTGATGGAACAGCCTTTGAGAAGGCCAAAAAGTACATCGATGATGTGCCACTGGGTGTGGCGCGGTTTGAGAAGGACCTAATCCTACTGCCAAAGGCGTGGAATGCGACGCTGGGACCTGTGGTATCGGAAAGTGTGTCAGAGAAAGGAGGTCATTTCCCTACGTGGGAGTGCCCAGAAATCATTGTGGCTGATTTGAGAGGGATGTTTGGGGAGAATGGGAAGCTGTTTGGTTGTGTGGAGGGAGGAAACGGGTATGCATGTTCGGAGTAGGAAGGACGCGTAGCCAGCACAAATACGTGTAAAGGTGGGAGAGGATAATCAGTCAGGCAGTTGAGCTACTTGAACTTTCCAAGTTTATCTTAGCAAGCTCAAACGGTTTCCTGTAATATGTATGTGCTGTTGTGCTCTTCCCAACATACCAATTGACAATGCGCCAAATAACCAAATACGGATATCAATCCTGGTCTTGTTCGGTAACCTGCAGATCTTTTTTGTGACCGCGCTGTCGGTATTTGTATAGGAGAAGAGAGTAAGTCTTCCTCTATATTACTGTTTTCTATGATTTATAAGAGGTTAAAGCTAATTAAAACACCCATAGTCAAATGTAAGCTCAAGAGAGAGGGCAAGGAGTCGAAGCTAATCGTGAGGAAATCGCCGTTGAGTACTAAGTCACTAACGTGCAACATCGATAGCAAGTAAGACCTCTATCCGCTGACAGCCAGGGCACAGTGAATGCAGAATCCTTCAATTCATCATAGACACGCTAAGTTCATCTTATAAAGATGCAGATGGACGAGTAATCAAATCCTTGAGTCTTTTCGAGTCAAGAATCTCAGCTTCCTGCAAACGACCAACCTCCTTCACCTGGCCATCAACACGTTCGTAGCGAACCAATGTAGGCGTACTATGCACATTCCAATTGGTCCGGTAAACATTTTTAGGATCTCTCCATCTAGATACACATTTTTAGCATTTCCTACGGGAATATGTGGTTGGTGGATTGGAATAGCTTACTCAGGTCGCTGTCCGACTTCAATAAAAGCGACACGAGGAGCGCTATCGACTGAGAAAGCAGATTCAAGGGGTGGTAGAGCGGCTCTCACATCTGGACACCAAGGTGCGCCTGTGTTTGGGTCGCGCGAGGCGTGGAAGGAGACAAAAAATGGCAAGTTGGAGTCGGCGGGCAGATCCAAGGCTTCCGCCGATTTGGGGAGCTTGTAGTCTGTAATAATAGGCATTTTGCGATATTGAATGTGTTCAAAGATGATGTAGATCTCTAGGCCTGTGGGAAAGGACTTAAGTTTGGATGAATTGGTCTCGTGTGTTGATATTTATGGGTTGAAAATCGGACATCTCAGCGGCTTCGTGATGGAAAAACTGACCCTCCTTGTGCCCCACGTCAAGGTAGCAACCAACAACGCCTTTGGTTTTTTAGTACATTGACCTTTTTGATAACGCCATAAATCACGCCATGAGATTTTTGTAGCACGTACATTCTCCTACCCAATGCATTAGTTACATTGTTTGAAGACGAAGACGTGATTTGTTATGCGCTATGCCTCTTGTTTCTCTATCCTTACCTAGGTAGCCAACGCACAGGACTTTGGAGACGAACCACTCCTAATTTTGCCTGGTGGGTGTGATTATATTGCGTCAAAAGCTGGCTACATTCCACTCCTCGCGAATTTCATTTACGAAGACAAGGCTGCAAAGGTGTAACGGAAACGCACAGGTGGATGACAAACCCGAGTCTCCGGTCTACTTCTCAACCCTGGAAGTAGTTGGGGATACTCGATTTCTGTTTTTGAGAGGGAAAACTTGGGAGCGGTAAAACGACATTGGCGAAGTATCGTTGCTATTCTGCGGCAACTGCAGGGTTGGAGAAACCTTGGCCCTGTTATTCGGAATGAGACCGGGGTTGTGAAAGAGGAGAGCTGGGGCGATTGCAAAATTGAACCCTACTACTACACTATCGACTGCTTCAGGACACTAAAGAGGTTGGTAGACGGGTTTATACCACAAGCTGTTCAAGAATTTGCCAAAAACAAAAATAAACAACAGCACGAGGCTTTGATTGTTCTAGATGGGATAGAAAATGCGGGTGAGCAGGCAACAAGTCTGCTACCAAATCTCCTGTCTCTAGCTGAATACTTGAAAAATGTCAGAATCCTTATTTTAGGCGATACATAAACGTGCGAACGCCGGATATTGCCAGCACCGTTTATCCGACATGAGATATTGCCGCTACTAGAAGCTCAGAGGAGGGAAACACTTGGTAGAATTCTCGGTGTTGAACCATACGAGGTCAATATCGCAACTGGAGCGGCCACTACACATCCGGGCATCTCTTGTCTCGCTGTCACAGCATAGCATCAAGGCGACCTAGCCGAGGACACCTTGGACTCGTGGCTTTCTTATGCCCTTATGCCGCCGAATAGTCCGGATAGGCTCGCAGCTACAGATTTCGAAACCTTCAGTCTAGAAGTCCCGAAACGTGCGGAGCCTTCATCATTCGCACCTTTGTTTGCAAGACAATTATTAGCAGCTCGTCATCTAGCTACTTTGCCGACCTCAGAAGTTGCATTAGAGCTGTTTCGGCGCGCGCCCTTGACACAGCCTATTATACGCAGTCTGCTGGTTCGACTTTCATCCTCAGAACGATTTCAGTCTTTTCAATCCCTTTCCAAGAATCTTATTCGTGGCTCAACAGACCTTGCTAAGCGTGGAGCACTGCTAGTAACAGAGTTTGTGGATCAACTTCCTCATTTGAAGGGGCAGATTGCCAAGTACTTTTTCAATCAGAGACCGTGTACAAGCAGGCCGGGTACTCTCCCGACTAGGCCATCCGCGCTATTTGACAGCACTGACAGGTATTCCTGCAGGCACTTCCATATTTGGCTCCAGAAGTTACCTCAACTCACAACCACAAGGAGAGTTATCACTCGGCAGCTACGGTATCGGCGTCTACCCTGTCGTAAACGAAAACTACGCTGTTTTTGTCAAGGAAACAGGCCGCAAGTGGCGATCATGGCAACGAGGAGAGATGAAATGCACCAGCACAGATCTAACATTGCATGACGTAAAAGCCCATTGCGAGTGGTTAAGTTAGCGGTGGCGTGCAAGAAGATTAGCTCACCAGAGCAAGTCCGTCTCCCAACAGAGCCGGAATGGGAACGAGCATCAAATGGGGATCTGAATCGATTGAGTGATAGCACTGACCCTGTTTATCCCTGGGGCTTGGAATGGAAACATGACGCTTCCAACAGCGAAGAAACGGGGCTCAATAGAACATGTGCTGTCGGTCTTTTCCCTGACGGAAAATCTTCATACGGATGCTATGACATGGCTGGGCATGTCTGGGAATGATGTATAACACCAACACTCTGGGGTGAAGATATGACTGCTCCTTCTTACTCTAATCCCTGGCGAGATGATGGCAGAGAAGAACCGGATGCTCCGGAGTCAGTCCGTCGTGCGCTGAGGGGAGGTTGACTGTCCAGTGGCAAGCTGAAGGCTTGTGGTGTACTTATCGAGGGAGTCTAGAGCCTGCTGGATTCTGGCGTGGGAATGGATTTCGCATTGTGGTTACCTGCGAGTAATGCGGTTAATATCATTGTATGGCGGTTATTAGACTAACAGAAAGACCATACAATTACTATAATATTATCCATATTAAACCATTATATTAAGCTTCTTGCTTATACCAAAGCTAACTTGTTTAGACTTTGACTTATCTGAAAATTGCCTAATTCGTACCCTAAAGTGTGAGCGGAACAGTCCGTAAGCTCGCCATTAGCCCTAAAATGATGCACTGCAAATTCTTCAGTGTTCTATCAATATAAAAGTGTATATTTCTAGCTGTTAACTTGCACATCAGTGGGGAACAATTTTCCTCAGGTGTTTATATTTCGATTTTTTAGACGACAGTTCCTGAATGTAGCGTGGATGTTGCCATATTTCGAGCTGATTGACAATTGTTTTAATCCATCAATCATAGGACAGCTGTAGATACCCAGGAATATAGCTATATGTGAGTTATCAAGTATAAAACTCGCTTCTTAGTAGATGAATGATAATGTTGAAATGTAAGAAGACAGCAAGAACTCTCACCCTTCAAACAAGATGAGATTGTCAACCCTGCTTTCAGCAACCGCCATCTGGCAGGCCACTGCAGCCCAACTCATCGGCCCAGTAGGCCCTACGACAGACCTCAAACACAAAAACATCGAATGCAACATCCTCGACTACGGCGCCAGAGCCGACAATAGCACCGACATCTCCACAGCTCTGGAAGATACATTCACCGAATGCGTCTTGAAGCATCCCGGTAGTCGTCTGATAGTCCCCGAAGGTGAATACCTACTCAATAGATCCGTTGTGCTCAGCAATGCGACAAACTGGGCGTTGCAATTAGATGGATTGATTACGGCTGCTTATGGTGGTAACTGGACTGTGGATCGTGAGTTGATACTTCAGGGCTTTGCGGGCGTGCAGGTTCTTAATTCTACGATTAATGGGGAGGGAGATAACAAGTTCTTGTTAGATGTGCTTGTTATTGTCAATGGTAAGTACATGCACCCCTAGTTTGAGTCATTTATTTAGACTGACTGTTATAGCTGTGGATTTCGAATTTTACTCCTCCAATGGCCTGGGTGCTATTCAGGGTCAGGGATATATCTACAGGAACTTGAACAAGTAAGTGATGGACTACGGAGATAGACACATCTATAGTAACTAATAGTCTTCAGCACTGATCGTCCTCGCTTGGTTCGCTTGATCTCCCCAACAAATACTTCGGTACATGACTTGATTCTTGTCGACAGCCCCAAGTTTCATATTGTGCTAGACTTTGCTGTGAATGTCGAGGCCTACCATATCACTGTTCGAGGTGGCAATCTGGGAAGTTACGATGGCATTGACGCTATCGGAACTAACTATTGGATTCACGATAACGAGGTATGATTTCATTCCCGTGATACGTTAACTAAGGGCTAACGACTATGCAGGTCACAAATCGTGATGAATGCGTTTCAGTAAAAAGCCCTTCTCATCATGCTTTAGTCGAAAATCTTGTCTGTAACCAGGCCGGATCTGGTATATCGATTGGAAGTCTGAATGTTTCGGCCGAAATATCCAACATTGTACGTACCATACTCCAACTGGCACCTAGCCCTAACTTATGCTTACTTGTTAATATAGGAAGCACGAAATATCAGCATCATCCAGGGCAACAATATTGCATTCATCAAAACATACCCTGGAGGATCTGGATATGTGACCAATGTCACTTTCGAGAATTTCCGGTCTCTCGCGAGTCTTTACGGTCTTAATATCAACCAGTACTGGCAAAATACTTTCACACCGGACACCGGCTCCGTTACATTGAGTAACCTCCTTTTCAAGAATTTCTCCGGTAAGTCGCTACAATAGTGCCGAATTAAAAGAAAAAAAAAAAAAAGAAAAAAGCTTACTAAAAGGTTGTCTGACAGGCTCCGTCGCCAACGGCGCTCTTCGTCCTCCTTTGTACCTGATCGCCAATGACCTGACATTCGCGACCAACGTGACAGTAGAAGACTTCTCGGTCTGGACCGAAACAGGAACACAGGTATTGAACCGCATCAGCAACGTGTTCGGAGACGGTGATAATAGCTATGGACCTAATGATGGTATTCCATCTTTGAGTGCCGGAGAGGCTCCTTATACTTACACTAGTACCTATACCATTACCGCGTCACCGACGAGTTGGCAAGCACCGACAACTCCGACGTGGGCTGTTCCAAGTACGGGCTATGGCAGTAGGTTTTATTCTCTTATTTTGAGAGCTTATGTTCAAAGCTGATTTATTAAATAGCTGCATCTCCGATTCCTGTGTATACTCCTGCTCCTCTTTGGAGACCCGGTGGAGTTGACTACGACTTGCACTACTGGGGAAGTTTTTGATCTCACCGTAGATAGATAAAACAAAAATATCAGAATAGATAGTTGATGGATGTGTGTGATGAGATTGATGTCAATGCTAAGTCAATAAAAAGCTACTGTGTGCGTACGTACGTAATGAGCTGTTATGGTAAGCTATAACTTAGCTAGCAAAGGTGTTACGCCGTGCATATAGTCCTGAAATCGAAATATAATTCGATATTATATGACTATTGACTCATAAGTCATATGAAGACTCCCTTTCCTGAATTTGACCTACAGTAGCAATAAACCGAAATCTACAACATTTACATGATGTTCAGTTTTGACAGCCATGCTGTCCTATCAAAATCATACTGCATGATTTGTTTCAGTCACAATCCATGTTATTGTCTCTGGCAGCAGTAGGCACGTCACGTAGACCTGTGGAACATCTTCTATCCAGATAATGGCTAAAGAAGTGATCAATCAACACCCCGGAAATCGAGATACACCCCCCAAGAATACATCCACACCCCCAATTGCCAAATTGGGATCGCACAACAAAATTTCTAAGTGCATCGCGAACAAGTCTCACAAAGTTCTGAGGATTTCCACCATAAAAGTGAGTTGATGGTACCTTTTCCTGTCCATGCGCTTGTTGGGTGGTTTGATTAGGGCTAGGTATTCCCCGATTAGGCCCGGGTGTCCTTTATGTGCATTTAACACTTCAAGCCATGCCATTCTCCCCAATTGCTAACACGTATATCTGTTCATCTGTTTTAATTTTCCGAGTAGCGATCGAACATCTCACTCAATTCTTCATAGGTGCGACCGGCAGTCGCTGGCTGAAAATGCCACAGGTATGCCAGGCAAATATAACACAATCCGAAGAATATAAAGGCAATCTTAGCGCCGAGATTGACATAATTAGGATTGAACAGATAAGGAATCACGAATTGTCACATAATGTGAGCTTTATACTCTTGATCAGACAAAATACTGAACGACTGAAACCTCTCTGCCGAACAAGGTCGTGAAACCAAAAAGAAAGACTCGCCATGGAATTCCAGAGCCAGCTCCGCAGCGTCAAGAACAAGCCGAGGGTTTTCGTTACGTCGGATATTTCCAATGAGCCTGACGATGCACAGTCCTTGGCCAGAGTTCTCTTGTACAGCAACGAGTTTGATGTTCAAGGCCTCGTCGCTTGCACCTCGACCTAGATGAGGAAGAGTGTTCATCCAGAAGACATGCGAAGAATTGTCGAGGCATATGGCGCAGTGGTCGACAATCCAAATACTCATGCCCACCCAAACAACCGGTACACCAGTGCCCAGTACCTACCGTCCCGCATCAAAAGTGGCCCGCCTGTATACGGAAAGGAAGCTCTACGACACAAGACGTGCCCCTAAGTGACGGTGCCTTCCTGCTCATCAATTGTCTCGAAGCCTCAGAACTGCCCCTTTGGGTCCTGTGTTGGGGTGGCGCAAACGTGATTGCCCAGGCGCTGGAAGAAGTGCGACGTAACAGGCCGGCGGATGATGCGGCCAGGCTGCATGCCAAACTCCGTGTTTATGCAATTAGTGATCAAGACGATACCGGGTCATGGATATGGATTAACTTTCCTGATGTCTTCCACATCTGCTCTATTCACGGTTGGAACGAGTATGGAATGGCCTCTTGGATTGGAATCTCGGGAGACCTGCTAATGCCCTTTGACTACGGTGGACCGGACACCAGAATAATAGGCAAAAGAGTGGCTCAAAGAGCACATCCAAATCAGCGTCCTAGGTCGAGAGTACCCCGACGTTGCCTTTATTATGGAGGGAGATACACCAAATTTTCTGTATTTCATACAGAACGGACTCGGATCTCCCGAATATCCTCATTGGGGAAGCTGGGGAGGTCGATATGTGTTGACTGACTTGGGAGGCTCGGCCAACCATTACTCAGACGCAAAGGACAAAGCGTAAGGCAAAAATGGGCAGTATTTTATCACCAACCAGGCCACGATATGGCGCTGGAGAGATGTCTACCAGAATGACTTTGCAGCCCGCATTCAGTTGACTCTGAGCAACGATCGAACAAAAGCGAATCATGCTTCAGTGGCAATTGTCAACGAAAGCTCAGTAGGACCCGAGCCATTATGGATCGAGGCTGAGGCCGGGGCCGAAATAACACTCGATGCATCCAAGAGCTATGATCCCGATGGTAATGAGCTATCATTCAATTGGTTCCAATACAAAGAGCCGACAACGGTGCAGTCACTCATTCACTAACCACAAGTAGCAGACGTCGAGTTTATCCCCATGGGGGAACAGAAATCCGTTGTAAAAGTGAAACTTCCTCCGCCCGAAATCGCTGCCGCTGATATATTAAACGGTCTGGCTTTGGAAAAGGGCCAGACTCTTCACTTTATCTTTGGAGTTGAAAGACAGTGGAACCCCGAGCCTTACAACGTATAAGCGCATAGTAGTACAGTTGACAAATTGCCAGTTGCGAGGTGCGTCGAGGAAGACGTTTGACATGATTACAGAAGCACTAGGCCTACACAATAGATAAGTCATGTCATGCCGCTTTAGAATTGGTATTTAGACGTGTTCATAATAGAGACAAGGGAAAGAACAATATGCGACAGTCCACAATAGCCCCTACCTGTTGCCGGGCCGTCACATCTATGATGCCAGATTGTAGTTTTCTGATTTCATAAGTCTTCGGCAAGTCTTAATAGAATTTTAATACTGATCATAAAGTGGCAGGAGACTGGGCCGAAATAGACACCTTTAGAAGCTGTATTTTGGTGTAAAGTAGTGTACCTACTACATAGTAGCTAGGTACAAACCCTAATCCGAATGATACCCTACAAGGACACCGAGCACACAAGCAACCACAACAATGCTACACAGCCTCAAGTGATGTCACTTCTCTCTTAATATTATACTGTAACCCTCACCGCTATCATCCATAAACCGGTGTGTATCCTACCGCTATCGCGTAACCAGACCCAGTCCCATCCGAAATGGGGACAAAGTCACAAAATGATATCATGGCTGACCCAACACAGCCACTCGGCGAGTCTCATCAGTCTGGAATTCTCACCAGAAGATTGGCAATCAGTGGTAGAAGAGGGGTAATCAATGCCAGACTAAGAGAATGTGCCAATCGGAGCGTCGGCTTCGATGCTCCAGAATTGTACGTACCCCTCTGGGTCCTGAGCCCCAGTGTTGAGAACGATCGGGTCAACCAGATTCAGACTACGTAGTAAACAGAATTCCAGATACGTAGATACAAGATGATCGAATGGCGAATTCGGCTTCGATACTCGTTCTACCTACCGACTTCAAATTTGATGTTGAGCTCAATATGATCTGCTCGCGCACGTCGTCGTCCGGATATAGCGACACATTCCTCAGAAAGATACGTATCCTTCGATCTACCCAGGCAGAAAATGATGTAAATCTGCATTCCCAAGATCTAGGCCTTATTCCAAACCGAGTTCTGGCTGCCAAGTGCCAGCACGTGCGGTTACACTACACGCTCAACACTCAGAACATAGTACTACTATGGAGTAGAAAGCAAAAGGGGGGAAAAAAAAGACCCACGCGGAAATACTCACGATGCCCCCTACGTCATGAACGCCCACTCTCCACAGACCCTCGGACGCAGCGTGTAGTAAGTATCTGACATCAATTCAATCGACACTCTACTCCAGAGAATTTGCAAAAACAGGATTAATGGAATAAAATAGAACAGTTCAAAGACAGAAAGGATAGGTTGGATAAGAATATAAAGGCGTCTGTATTTCCGGTTAGAAGAGTGGAGTTATTACTGGAGCAAACCAGGTTCTAGTTTACGCAAACCCTAACCCTATCAACCCTAAACTCCTGTCAACAACGTACACATACACATACATAATGGTTGCCGATAAGAATAATGTACGGAGAAAGGTGGTCTGTTTCTCAGGTCAGTCTCTCTCCTCACCCGCATACCCATCTTATACAGCTAACGATATTTGTCAGACTTCGATGGCACAATCTTCATGCAAGACACCGGCCACGTCCTCTTCGACAACTACGGCTGCGGCGCCGAACGCCGCCAAATCCTCGACGAACAAATCAAGACCGGCGAACGCTCCTTCCGCGATGTGTCGGAGGAGATGTGGGCATCTCTGAACGTACCCTTTGAGAACGGGTTTGATGTTCTCGCCGATACGCTGGAAATCGATCCTGATTTCACGGAGTTTCACAACTTTTGTGCACAGAATGATATTCCGTTTAATGTTATTAGTGCGGGACTTAAGCCTGTGTTGAGGAAGGTGTTGGATACGTTCCTTGGGGAGGAGGGTTCGGCGAGGATTGAGATTGTGGCGAATGAGGCTTCGATTACTGAGGATGGATCGGAGTGGAAACCTATCTGGCGTCATGACAGTGAAGTCGGACATGACAAGGCACGGAGTGTTAACGAGGCTCGGATTCAGGCCCGCGACAACTGTAGTGAAGATGAGGTGCCGCTTATCGTGTTCATCGGTGATGGTGTCTCCGATTTGCCGGCTGCCCGTGAGGCGGACGTTCTCTTTGCGAGAAAAGGTCTGAGGTTGGAAGAGTACTGCCAGGAACACAACATCCCTTACATCCCGTTTGATACCTTTGCGGATATCAAGCGTGAGATTGAGAAGATTCTTGCAGAGGATCAGGCAAAGACCGGTGGTCATGGAAACCCATTGCGCTTCAACCCGAGAGCGAACATGTGGCGACGTGTGTCAAGCAAGCAAGCTGTACGTCTCCGTCCCCTTCCTGTCAATGGTTGTTTCGCATTGCTAATATGGTAACAGGTCCCTCGCTTCGTTGCTATGACACCTTCAAAAGAAGAGCGCATGTTCCTCTGGCCAGAGACATTCTCCGAGTTGAAGACTGGTCAACCAGATGCGGCAGCCTTGAAGACGCCTGGTGTAACTACCAGTGCCATGGCATAGATTTGCTTCTTTTGGTTTGACGCATCACGATTCAATATGTATATTGCAAAAACTGGCGTTAGGAGTAATTCCATTGGGTGATATGGGACGGATCTCATTTATTTCACAATACTACTACTTACTATTGTCCCCTTGGTAGATCAATCGATTTTTGGATACCATGACTTTCATCTGATGTAACATCTAGAAAGTATACGGAGTTCATGTCAGTACGTAAAACGATCCCCGAAATCATAATCGAACATCGGACAATGACGACTTCAGTGATTCCGCATCGTATTCATCACATTCCATATGCCCGCACGTGCCGAACACCCGGCTTGGATACTTGACTCGCGCCTCAATCTGCCGAATTGTACGTCCAACCACCCGCTCTGATTGGGTACATGGCGCTGATTCAGTGGACAGGCAGAGCCGGTTTACCGGCTTTCTAGCTGCTAACTGCCTAGCAGGGTGCCCTAAAAGGCCCTAAGCGCGGAGCCTGGTGGGGTCGCTCGTTTGTTGACGTTGATCTGATAGGATCGAGGTTTAAAGGAGGACGCCCACTTGTCCATAATCGTATTGTTCAGAAACAAAAAATCGTCCGGAAATAACGTGGCCAAAATCCGATCTTCTGGAGCGTATTCGCTGCTGAAGAAGGAAGCGGATTCTTGATTGTGGAGATTTGGGTTCCTCCACATCAACAACAAGTTTTCGTGGGGAGAGGGGGAAGATACAAAGTATCTGAACGAGTCATAATCTGCCACCGCTATTTGCGTTTTGTTTCATTTTGCATATCGCGTATTCTAGAACGTACGGAGTAGAAAGCATCCCTATTACAGGATCGATGTACATACTCCGTAGTATGGCCCTAAGCCATTAGGCTGCGCACTAAACACTTAAATTAGCTTGAAGCGGTCACTGACTCGCTGTTCACGGGCCACATTCGAAGATGAAGCCCGGTCGTATTGGCGGACGAATTTCGATCCCGCTTAATAATTGTGAAGATTCGGTGGGATTTAGGCTTAACTCCAGGCTGAAATTGTTGCTGCTGAGCTTGTCAGCTTGGAGGGGTGGCCCCATAAGGATGTCGTAGTGACGATACTAGTGTCTCCAAATCGAGGTCTAATAAATTGATGGATGTGCCCATGTCCGACTCCTTAAATGAGCCTTGTTCTCGTATACACCACGCATCGCAAGGTCCTCTCCAATGAGACGAGCGATACATACCAGGACACTCATTATTAGCCGCCCTGCTGTGCGATTTAGCAACTATCTTTGCGATTGACGATGTCGGCATTGTCCGAAAAGAGCAGCTCGGAAGCTCTTCCGTCCGGCGAGATGACCAAGTAAGTAGATCCTTTTCGCTCTGACTTCCACCCGCAATATCCTGTATCAAAGACTAATATTCGTTTCCAGACGCCCCAGAACACCGACGGAAAAAAGCGAGACAACCAATGTCGCAGAAAGCACAACCTCGGACTATGTGCCGAACAATATGATGGAGGACATTGAGAAGTTCGAAATTGCCAAAACGACTACCAACGATATAAAAGAGAGGGACGAACAGCCTGCAGAGAACCCTAATATAGTGTGGTGGGATGGCGAAGACGATCCTGCTAATCCGCTGAACTGGACATCACTCAAGAAATGGACCAATATCATGTTCATCTCTAGCATCACATTCATCGTGTAAGCAGGACAGCCTAGCCCTTGTGAATGATTGCTGATATTATCAGACCCCTCGCGTCGTCTATGTTCGCTCCAGGTGTTGGCCAAGTCGCTTCCGAGTTTGGTGAACACAACGAAATTCTCGAAGCCCTCGTCGTCTCGATATATGTCATTGGTCTTGCAATCGGCCCATTAGTGCAGGCCCCAATGTCTGAAGTGTATGGTAGATGGATCGTATATGCAACCTGCAACGTTCTCTACGTGGTCTTCACCATCGCCTGTGCCGTGTCAACCAACATATCGATGTTGATTGTCTTTCGTTTCTTTGCCGGATGTTTCGGTTCTGCTCCGGTCACTATAGGTGGAGGTACCATTGCAGATTTGTTCCCACCCCATCAACGTGGGCGTGCGCTTTCCATCTATACCCTAGGCCCAGTGGCTGGACCTGCTATTGGCCCAATCGCCGGTGGCTTTTTGTCTGAAAGTGAAGGCTGGCGATGGATCTTTTGGGTCTTGGCCATTGCAGTAAGAACGAATCTTCCCTGTAGAATTGCAAAGGCGCAGTTACTAACAGTATCATAGAGTGGAGTCATTACCGTTGGCCAGATATTCCTCACACAAGAGACGAGCGCAGTCGTGCTTCTCCAGCGCAAAGTCAAAAAGCTGCAAAAAGAAACCGGAAACATGAACCTCCAGTCGAAGCTAGATAGGCAGATCCCAGCCTCCGAGGTCCTCAAGCGAGCAATCGTGCGTCCAGCCAAGCTACAAGTTTTGTCTCCCATTTCCATTCTCATGTCCGTGGCTACAGCCGTGGTATATGGGAACTTGTACTTGATGCTGACCACCATCACGACGGTTTTTGAATCCACTTATGGCTTCACAACGGGAACGTCCGGTCTAGCGTATATTGGATTAGGCCTGGGCAACATCATCGGTTTGCTCATGTTTTCTTTCACCAGTGACAGGTACCTCAAGCAGAAATCCGCCAAGGGCCTTCAGTTAAAGCCCGAAGACCGTTTGCCTTTAATGCTTGGGTCCTGCCCGACCATTGCCGCAGGTATGTTTTGGTATGGATGGAGTGCAAAAGCCAAAACTCACTGGATCGTACCTATTATCGGCTCTGCGATCGTCGGCCTCGGCAACATGTTCTTCTTCATGCCAATGATGGGGTACCTAGTTGATGCATACACCATTTACGCAGCCTCAGCTCTGGCGGCAAACACGGTGCTGCGTTCCATCGGTGGTGGACTTCTTCCTCTCGCAGGACAGAGCATGTATGCCGCGCTGGGATATGGATGGGGTAATTCGCTCTTGGGATTTATCCTCATCGGTTTCACCCCCGTCATTCTGATCATTTACCGATATGGAGAGTACATCCGTACAAAATGGCCGCTTAGTCTGGATTAGTCGATTGGACACTAATAGATCTTGATAATCTCGCCAGTACCAGGGTGCTGGGTTAATATTGACGCGCGATAATTCGGCATTCGACAGAGTGGCTCCTGGCGTGGTAGTGCGTTGGATATTTTCGACATTGGCATCAAAAATAGAACGGCGTTATGTATATAGATTGGGGACAATAGACAAAATTTCGGTTCAGACAAGTTGTTTGAAGAGGATGAAGTTGAAGTTGATGTTGTTGTTGTTGGTAGAAGTAGAAAGTGACAGATCTGGAAGGGGCGATCCACAGACCCACCTGCAGCTCCTGCCCAAACCCAATTCAAAAAGTTTAGCTCTTTCCTGATCCCGCCAACCAACCATCTTGTATATCACGTCAACTCATTTCAACTTCACCTTTATTTTATCCTTCATAGTTTTTGTCTCACATCGTTAAATATATAGTCTGGCCATGGCAGCAAATCTCCACGCTCTATCATCATGTCCAATCGAAGAGATACACCTTCCCTCTGATCTGGAAGAAAGGACAAACAAACAATTCGATGAAATGGTTCGCAAAGGTCGAATCTTCTACGATCATCAGACAAAACCGGGCGAAGTGTGTGTAGACGATGGTTTTCTGGTAAGTTGTCCACGGATTGTGTGTGCGATTGTGTATTTTTTCCTCTATTTGCTTTCTCCCTGCCCCTTTTTGACTCGGCTCACCGCAATTTCATCATTGATATACGTGCTTTACATGACTCGGTTGATGATTGTGGGAAATGGGAGTTGAGCTATTTCCGATGGTGTATAGACCTCATACTGCTTTTTGCTTGCTTCTTATAATTGTTCGTACTAACAGTCATAGCTTGAATATCGCATTGTCTCAATTCTCAAAGGAAAACCTATTCTTGCGCCAGATGATCCAGGGCGCAGCAAGACGCCTACGCCAGAAAGCACTCGCGCATCCACCCCAGTAGTGACATCTTCAGCATCATCACTATCAGCACCAACGATACCAACGCCAACACTATCGCCCTCGCCAAAACCAGCAGTGAAAGGTCCCTTTGTAAACCCCAAACCAGATGAAGTTGTCTACGAAGATGTCGGATCGAAACACCGACTAATGCTCAACAAATACTGCTTGTATCGACCTATGCTTGTGCTTCCGACAAAGGAGTTTGCTCTACAGTCCGACGATCTAGATGCATCCGATGTCACAGCAGCATGGGCAATTCTACATGCGTATCACACCTTTGAGCCATTGGTTATATACAACCGAGGCGTCAACGGAGGTTCGTCACAGGGTCACAAGCATCTACAACTTTTCCCGGTTCCGCCATTAGCTCCGTTCTATGGGAAAGCAGAAAACCTGTGGCCGGCAAAAGCGACGTCTTCGACAGAGGTATCTGACAGGATACCGAATGTACCTTTCAAACATTACGCCTTGCGCATACCGCCGCAAACAAGCGTAAAAACGGTTGTCGATATGTATTTCCGTTTGCTTCAACTCACCCGAAAAGCGCATGTTGACGCCGGACACGATGCAGATGGTGACTATAATGTGACTATGACCAGAGATTGGATTGCTGTGATACCGCGAACGACTGCGGGACCGCCAGACGGGCCATTTGGCACGAGTACGGTAGGTATGCTAGGTATGCCGGCCATCAGGGACGAGCGTGATCGAGAAAAGTGGAGGAGTCTGGGAGATGCCAAATTTCTGGCCAAGCTGGGAATTCCGCAGTCAATCTGATATTTCGGCGATGGATATACCTAGATCGTTGCAATTTGGACTAGGATATTTAGGCGGAATATAGACTTATGAATAAATATAATGATGGATTGGACAGTTCTATGTTCATTTATTTTCCAAGGTTCTGTGGAGCAGGAGTTGCTGGGCCTTCGGGGGTGACATATGCCTGAAATAAAATTAGCCAAAATTCTTGAATCCATCGACTTGATGGTAACCTACCTTGGTCATTCCGCCATCAACCACAAAGTCTGTACCATTCACAAAGCTAGCCTCATCACTGGCAAGGAAGACGACGGCATTCGCCTGCTCAATGGCTTCTCCGAAACGGCCAGTAGGGAAATGAACTTCACGACGATGGCGTTTGGCCTGGTCATCACCAAGCCAATCTTGCAGAAGAGGTGTGCTATACCGATTAGCCAGTGTCCACTAATTAGGGTATATGAAGACGTACTTCAAAGGCGCAGGACACAGTGCATTAAACCTAAAACCTTCTCTCGCATGCACAATCGCCAACTCCCTTGTCATCGCCAACACAGCACCTTTACTCGCGGTATACGCAAGCTGCGGCGTCGCACTACCAACTAGCGCCACGACACTCGCCGTATTAATAATACTCCCCTTTGTCTTCTTGTGACGCCTAAGACTCAGTACTGCATGTTTACATCCATACCACACACCCTTCACATTAATATTGTGCGTCAAATCCCAGATCTTGTCCGGTGTGTCCACCGCATCAGCGTCGTCGGCATGCATGATCCCCGCATTGTTGAATATGATGTCCGTACCGCCCCAGCTGTCCTGCGACTCGACCATGGCTTGCACGTCGGATTCCTTGGAGACGTCGCACTTGATGGTTTCGATGCGCGCGGAGTCTGGGACGAGGGATTTCACTTTGTTGAGGGCTGCGGCCAGGGCGGGTTCAGAGATGTCGGCCATTAGGACGGAGGCGCCTTCGCGGGCGAAGAGTATTGTTGTTTCGAGGCCGATGCCACTGTTTCGTTAGATTAGCTTGCGTAAAGACAGGGGGGAGAAGACATGGGGGGAGGTTACCCTGCGGCACCGGTGATGATGGCATTTTTGCCTTGGAGACGGCCTCTGGGAGCTGCCATGCTGATTCTCGTAGCTGTTTGTGTGTACTCGGACTCGTTGAGCTTTATTCTATAAACAGCGTTGGAATTGAGAGTATTATGTTGTGTGATGGCGGGGCAGTCGTTCCTGCTGTAAGGGATAGTTATACTGTGGAGACTGCCGACTAGAGACTCTTATCTAATCTATCGGACTGTCGAGCCCGTCCTTATCGGGCTCTCTCTACACTGTGTCTATGTCAGTAGAATACCGCTCATATCTTTGAATCGGACTATTGTGTCCGATTACACTTTATACGTAACAATAAACACCTGAAGATGCTTGTAGCAAAGAGCTGGATGGATGTAGTTCGACACCTCATGAATCAGGCCGGATACTCCTACCTAATCCGGACTAGCGACCCCGATAAGCAGGGAGTCATCCTTGTCCGCTTCCACCGACGTAACTGGACCGACTGCTTAGCTGAATTAGCTCGACTGATAACCACCACCATCATCCTCCTTCCTTCTCATTACCACTCGATATTAACGAGCGTGCGTGCGATAGTGATGGGCAGCTGACCTCTCGACTTTATTTCCCATCCTCCCCTTCTACAGTCCTTCCTCCCCTTTCATCCATCCACCCCGACCAGAGCGGAGAGACACGCGACAATGTCCCCACCAACCAAGGAACCCATCACCACAGAAAACATAGCCACCCTCCTCGCCCACGACACAAAAGTAAAACTCGCCGGCGTCGACGCAGACGGCATCCTACGCGGCAAACTCGTCTCCAAAAAGAAATTCCTCTCCATCGCCCAGGATGGCTTCGGGTTTTGTTCCGTCATCTTTGGCTGGGATATGCACGACCGCACTTATTTCAAGGAATTGAGTATCAGCAACAAGGAGAATGGGTATAGGGATTTATTGGCCATTCCGGACCTGCAGTCTTTTAGGAGGATTCCGTGGGAGAATGATGTGCCGTTTTTTCTTGTGAGCTTTTTTGATCCAGAGACCAAAGAGCCGATTAGTGCTTGTCCGAGGAATTTGTTGCAGGCGTCGGTGGATAAGTTGGCCAAGTTGGAGTATAAGGCTATGGCTGGAGGTATTTTCCCCTGTCTTTCTGCGCATGCGATGGAGGAATGCTAAATGATCAGCTGAATATGAGTTCTACCAATTCCGCGTTCCGCACGATGCATCGAGCAGTGAGCGAAATTCGTCGGCCACGGCTACGTTCTTAAAGAATAATCCTGTCGAGTCGCTGCCTCCGCTTACGGAAGGTATGTTTGGATATAGTATTACGAGACCGGTGCACAACCAGGACTACTATTACGGTATCTTTGACGCATGCGAGAAATTCCGGTGTGATCTCGAGGGATGGCATACAGAGAGCGGGCCGGGTGTCTTTGAGGCTGTGGGTATAACTAGAGTTGATGTGGAGGTCCTGTCCTGACTGTTTATGTTCAGGCATTGCAATTTGGTGAAATTAAAGAGATGGCCGATCGGGCCGGGTTGTTCAAGTATGTGTGCCGAACCGCAGGAAAAGAATTGAGCTGACATCTATAGATACGTCGTCAAATCTATCGGCAGCAAACACGGAATAACGCCGGCGTTTATGGCCAAGCCGCGCGAAGGGTTACCAGGTAACAGCGGTCATATGCACATCTCTATCGCTTCCAAAGATGGAAAAAACCTGTTTGCGCGTGAGACAGTCGACCCGTCACCGCCATACCCTGAGGTCGCCTATTTATCAGACATGGGAAGACATTTCCTTGCAGGTCTTCTTGAAGGTCTACCAGATATCATGCCTATATTAGCACCGACTATCAACTCGTACAAGCGGTTAGTCGAGAACTTCTGGGCTCCAGTCACTGTATCCTGGGGTCTCGAACACCGCGCAGCCTCTATCCGATTGATTTCTCCACCCACAGCAAGCGCCAAAGCAACACGCTTCGAAGTCCGCGTCCCCGGCGCAGACACCAACCCACACTACGTCCTCGCCGCAATCCTAGCCACTGGATGGCGAGGAGTGGAAAAGAAACTCGAAATCCCCTTGCCACCACTAGGCAAAGGCGAAGATACGGGCAGCACTAGTGACAAGGGAGCTCGATTGGCCAAGTCACTCAAGGAAGCGAATGAGATTTTCCGGAGACCGGATAGTGTTGCGCGGGAGGTGTTTGGGGATGAGTTTGTGGATCACTTTAGTGGGACGAGGGAGCATGAGGTTGTGCTTTGGGAGGAGGCAGTTACAGATTGGTTCGTCTATACTTCAGTGTGGTTGTTGAATGTGGCTAACAATTGAATAGGGAAGTCAGGCGGTATATAGAGACAGTGTAATGTCTGGACGTCAATGGGTGGAATTCATTTTCCAGTTATAGTTATCATATAGTTTTCAGCCTTATAGCGAACTCAAGTTATATGAATATTATACGAATGTTATACCAATGCAATTCCTACCGATATCAAGCCCGATATCTCGGCATGTGCGGGATTCTTCCGCCCTCCATTCACCCAGCCTTCTAGACTACGTAGACTCGATCTGGCCGCTTGCCCGCGGCCAATCATCCCAAGGCTCACTGAGGATTGACGAGTCATCATGGTAGCTATCACTGCCATGTGAAAGACAGGCATCCATCCCTCCGATGCATAATCCAGACCAGGACACTCGCAAACTATTTCACATGCAATCGAGTAACAACGGCCAGCTCTATTTAAACGTAGATAGGCCAAACACCGGATCCCGCCGAACTACCCTGCTCATCTATCATGGTCTATGATGTGTGTCAGTGGTGACTGGACAAAGTCGGAGAGGGCCGGGAAAATGGATGCGGATCACATGACTTTTCCGCGGCGGAGAGGAGGATAAGTGGATGATGTCAGAAGTTGCCCGATGCCGCGGTTAATCGATGGGTATGCTTCGGCTGGTATACTCAGAGTATACTAGGATTGTTGTACATAGTTTGATTTCTGAATACAATTGATGATATTTTTTGAGCTGAATAGCTATCTAGATACATAAGGATGAAAGCAATTGAATGTTCAGTCCGGAGTAGAACATGGAGGTCTGTCTACTATCTAGAGAGGGATAGATGGCGCTAGTGGTATCGATAAGATAAAGACAACGCGGGGAACTTCTGAGCTCTCTAGAGTCTACGGAGTACATAAAACTATTTGTACCCAAATATCGGCCGAGAATAGCGGCCAAGATAGAACAAAAATAAAACCAATCAACTCAAAAAGAAACATGCTGAGCTCCGTTAACCGGGGCTATTGATTGGCCCAGGGCAGAATGTCTGACCTTCTGTCCGGGCCGCGGCTATGGGGGAAGGTACTGACGTCGACATTTATCAGTCGAGAGGATCCTTCCTATCGTCCGAGACTTTTCTCTTTCATCCTCCTACATAGGTAGATATATCATTTGCTCTTTCCTACTTGTACCAAGTGACATACTATCATTGAGCATATTGAATATATTGAAGGCAAACGACAAAATGACTACCGTCGAAACCCAACTCCAGGGTGTCTCCATCCTCGGAACCGTCAACAACGAGCACCGCAAGATCCTCACCAAGGAGGCCGTCGCCTTTCTAGCACTCTTGCACCGCACATTCAACAGCACCCGCAAGTCCCTGCTCGAACGACGAATTACGCGTCAGGCAGAGATTGACCGCGGCCATCTTCTTGATTTCTTGCCAGAGACAAAACATATTCGTGAAAATGATGCATGGAAGGGAGCTCCTCCTGCCCCCGGGTTGGTGGATCGTCGTGTTGAGATTACGGGACCGACGGACCGAAAGATGGTGGTGAATGCGTTGAATTCCGATGTGTGGACTTATATGGCTGATTTTGAGGGTACACTCTCTCGAGCTATTTGGTGATATGACTAGAGACTAATCAAAGTAGATTCGTCGGCCCCTACATGGGAGAACATGATCAACGGCCAGGTTAACCTCTATGACGCTATCCGCCGTCAAGTCGACTTCAAGATCGGAAACAAAGAATACAAACTCCGCACAGACCGAACACTCCCTACTTTAATCGCTCGTGCTCGTGGCTGGCATTTGGAGGAGAAACACTTCACAGTTGATGGCGAGCCCATCTCCGGCTCTCTGTTTGACTTTGGTCTGTATTTCTTCCATAATGCGCGCGAACTCATCGCCCGAGGCACCGGTCCTTACTTTTACCTTCCCAAAATGGAGTCTCACTTGGAGGCTCGTCTGTGGAATGACGTCTTCAACTTGGCACAGGACTACGTTGGTCTCCCTCGCGGAACCATCCGTGCTACAGTCTTGATCGAGACTATCACCGCCGCCTTTGAGATGGACGAGATTATCTACGAGCTCCGTGACCACAGCTCCGGTCTCAACTGTGGTCGTTGGGATTATATTTTCAGCTTCATCAAGAAGTTCCGTCAGAACCCCAACTTTGTGCTTCCAGACCGTTCTGCGGTTACAATGACCGTGCCGTTTATGGATGCTTACGTCCGTCTTCTTATCAAGACTTGCCATCGCCGAGGTGTTCATGCCATGGGTGGTATGGCCGCTCAAATTCCTATCAAGGATGACCCACAGGCCAACGATGTCGCTATGGAGAACGTCCGTAAAGATAAGCTGCGTGAAGTCCGTGCCGGTCACGACGGTACTTGGGTTGCTCACCCTGCTTTGGCTGCTATTGCCTCTGAGGTTTTCAACAAGTACATGCCCACTCCTAACCAGCTGTTCAACCGTCGCGAAGACGTCCATGTCACTGCCAATGACCTCTTGAACACCAACGTCCCCGGTTCCATCACCGAAGAAGGTATCCGGAAGAACCTCAACATTGGTCTCGGATATATGGAGGGCTGGCTCCGCGGCGTCGGCTGCATTCCCATCAACTACCTCATGGTTCGTCTCCCCATTAAACAATCATTTTTAAATAAAACCCTTGTTTTAAGGATAATGCTAACCCCAAACAGGAGGACGCCGCCACCGCAGAAGTCTCCCGCAGTCAACTCTGGCAATGGGTCCGCCACAACGTCACCACCGCCGAAGGCAAACGCATCGACAAGGCCTATGCTCTTCGCCTGCTCCAGGAACAAGCCGAATCACTTGCCTCCAACGCGCCCAAGGGCAACAAATTCCAGCTTGCAGCCAGGTACTTCGCGACCCAGGTCACTGGTGAAGATTATGCGGATTTCTTGACGTCGTTGCTGTATAATGAAATTTCGTCGCCGGGTAATGCTGCTAAGCTTTGATTTGTTGAATGAAGTTGAAGTGTTGATGGTTCATGGTTGAAAAGGCGTTATGAGTATATGTATATAAGCTTGTCATTGTTATGATTCTCTTTGGCTATGTTCAATATATCTATTGCACAGATACTGACCTGGATGTCCTTGTGCTACAAGTACCCTGGTAGACATGTAGTAAAAATAAGCTTAAATTAGGCTAGTCTTTGTCCTATCTAGGCCTTCCTGTCGTATAGAAAATACTACATGGCAATTTGTCCGATGTCGTTAGTGTCTACTCTGCAAGCAGCTCCTTTCTTTTCGTTCTAATCGTCTTATATAGTAGGGGGGCGCAAATATCAATCTATCTATTAAACTAACACGTAGCCCACCATACTAAGAAGTCAAAAGGATAAAAGGAACATACAGAAGAAGAAAAAGTAGCTTGACCATTCAACGAATCCACACCAGCTTCATTCTCTACTCTATCAACTACATACAGTTCCGACATCTGGATATAGCTATAGCAACTTATATCTTATCCTTCTCAGTAACACACTCAACATGATCATCCTCAAC
This sequence comes from Talaromyces liani, assembly GCA_022814505.1. NCBI lineage: Eukaryota > Fungi > Ascomycota > Eurotiomycetes > Eurotiales > Trichocomaceae > Talaromyces > Talaromyces liani. The sequence continues at coordinate 1,024,517 of JAKLNL010000001.1, forward strand.
ACCCAAAACCCCCTTTTCGCTTTTATCAGCCAACGCATGCTCAACAGCCGCTCGTCCAGTGAGATAATCCGATCCAAACGCCTCACCGACATCCTCCAAGTCCTTTCCATGCGTCTCTGGCAACGCAAAATAGACGATTAACCAAAGCACAAGGAGATTGGCACACCATACAATATAATATTTCCATGTAATCGCCTCCATGGCGATCGGATTCACGTAGTTATTGAATAAACCCGCGATATTGCCGGAAAGCTGGTAGATCATGGAACCTGTAGCGCGCATGGTGTAAGGGCAGATTTCCATTACGTATGGGATACCGATAAGGGCTGGTAAGTTGCAAGGTTGATAGAGGTATATCATTACGACGACACCGATCGCAAGACCGTGATTCTGGAAATTTGACTGCTGCGCGAGCGCGGAGAGGATCGTCCAGATTGTGTAGACGAGGCATAGCAGCGTGAGACCAGTGAGGAAGACCTTGCGTCGTTTGTACATGTCGATAATCGATGCGAGGGCAACAGAGGTCACGAGACTCCATACGGTGATTCCGAGGTTGATTTTGAGTTGCGCAACAGCGTCTTTGATGCCAATGTTGTCTAGTATAATGTGCAGGTAGTAGGAAATCAAGGCGTTGCCTTCCAATTGAAGCATGGCAGGGATGAAAAAACAGATGAATAGTCGATGGCGCATTGCGGGGGTTTGAACCCATTTGAGCCAACTGGAGAGATTTTGTAGTTTCTCCTGCTCTATTGTCGCCGTGATCTCGGCCATTTGCAGTGAGACGATGAGTTCGTCTTCGTTGCCGCCGGCGTGGTACTTGATGAAGAATTGGCGCGCTTCCTCTTCGCGACCCTTGTCGACGAGCCAGCGGGGGGACTCGGGTCCCAGAAAGGCCAGTATGAGCTGGATAAGTGGGAAGAAGCCCTGAAGAATGGAAGGAATACGCCAGCTCCAGGTTGATGTCTGAAGCGAAGATTGGTAAGTACCCCAGGTAATCAACGCGGCAAAGAAAGCTCCAAGAGGCCAGGATGCGATCAGCATGGCGGTTATGGTGCCGCGGTGAGTAGGGTATGCGCATTCGGTTACGTAGGGAGATGCAGCGGTTGAGGCAAGACATCCTCCGACTCCGATCAAGATTCTCGCACCCATAAACATGGAGAAGTTTTGGGCGACTCCCTGAAGAACGGCACCAATAATGATGATTATACATCCGAGCATGATACTCATTCGCCTGCCCAGATAGTTGCACAGAAAAGTCACAAATGGAATGACGATCAGCGTACCGATCGTTATACCATTCGACATTGTCCCCAGGCGACTACCGGCTGGATGGTCGAAATAATCCTGCCACGAGACAACGCTTTGCAGTCCGTTCATCATACTTCCGTCAAAGCCAGAGACGACCTGAGCCAGGACACCGGCCATGAGAAAGATGTTGAGCTTGAGTAGGTGCGGCACGAGAAACCATGGTTTGTCATGTCGTGGGGTGACACTGAGGACTGTCTTGCCCTCATGAAGGGTTTCGGAGACTTTTTTGGTGTCCTCCATGGCTGTCGTCAAGATGTCTCCTTGATGTGATGATCGTATGTCCGGAGGAAATGCACAAGAGGGTGGGAAGAACTTGCTTATTTAAGTGCATGGATTCCCGTGTCTTTGGTAGCTGTAGCTGGTTATAAGACGTATAAGTATAGCAGGGTATCAACCCAACTCGTGAGTATAATCGAAGTAGCTAAAACAAGCCTCAAATTCCGGGGTAATGTTTCTGCTTTTTCGGTTCCGGTAGCCCCATCAAGGTTTGAGACCATACCCACGAGGGAAGTTATCAAAGAGTCTTGCCCAGAGACTGCGGCATAAAAGCATTCGTTTAGTCGAATGATTCAGAATGAATTAGCCTCGGCTCCGGGTTCCCCGAGCTTTGCATTGCAATTGGCAAGTTGGCGACGATGATAATCAATTAAGCTCTTTCGTATCTCCACATTTCACTCCGCATTGTCTTTTGCTCCTCATTCGTCCTCCGCAATATCACTTTCTGGGGTTGGATGGTGCATACTTGAGAGTATCATACGATCTAGATCCCTGGTGCGCAGTTTGGTCTGATATACCTAGTCCACAACCAAGTTGAACCAACAAAAGACGGCACGCGTCTAGGTTCACGATGGAATGAATGATCATGCGTACTTTCCGCCATACGGTAATGACTGACTCGAGAGGATTTGCAAGCGGTAGACCTGAGATCATGTCAGATGATCCACGCGTCTGCTCTAGATTCCCTTTTTTTGATGAGAATTGTTTAGAATATTCGTAGCAACCATGATTCCGGATTGGTCAATTTTCGTGTTACTACAGTGCGTATAAGGACGGCCCACTTGACTGGCTATGGTTAATATTGCAGGCTAATTTATCCGTGCTCAAACCGCCTAATAGGCTAGTTAGTATACCTAGGTAATTATCAGCTGAATTTGCAAGCGTTGCTCCCCCGCAGTTTGGATCAACGCATGTCTTAAGGTCCGCAGCTGGGCTGTACTATGTAGTCCTTACTTGCATCCAGGAATAGAATCCCTCGAAATGTCCGTCGAATCAGTTTCAAGATACAGATCTCGTAAGAGAACAGCACATGCGGTACAATCAAGACGCCCCGGGCTAAACTTTTGCTGGTTTGATCCTGACAAAATTTTGCTGTAGTGCGACGCCTGTCGGCACCGGAAAGTGAGGTACGCTCTGTTCATGATGCACTATACATATATACTAACATTTTTACTCAAAAAATTAGATGTGACGGCCGTCAACCATGTACGACTTGTTCCTCAACAGGAGAGGATTGCGCATATGGCGCAGATGCTATCTCGTTGGTGACATGGCCAATTGTATCTGCATGAAAAATACTGACACCAATTGACCTTGACAGCCGCAGCAAAAGCGACATGATCCTCGATGTCGCATTACGTTCTGAAGATCTTCTCCGTGAAATGTCGGCCCATCTGGTAAGACCAAGATTACCTAGGTGTATTTGGGAGAGGCATCTCCGTTGACCATGAGGGAGGCAGACATCAATTACCGGCCTGATATCGAGCGGAGATCTGCCAAATCACAGCCTGAATTTCTCGCCTCAGGCTATTATATCACCTCGCACAATAGATAAAGACCACGCTCAGCCCGATACTCCCACAGACCATATCTCCAATGCAGCGCTATCACCGCTGCACGCCTCCACCACCGAATCAATCCTTGCCTGGCCGCAATTCGCAGACTTTCATGCCCTGAGACAAGAACATAGTACCCCTGTCTTCCACCTAGAAAGCACACGCCCACCTTTGCCATCCAGGCCTGTTGCAATACATCCCTACATCGGCAAGTACGAAATAGACGAGACAGTGAGGAGCTTCGAGCGGAATATCAATTTCTGGTATCCGACCATGTCTCGGGAGAAGACAATGCAGCTTCGACAGGTGATCATGTCTGGAGTCGTTGATGAGAGCACAGGATCATGTCTTGCGTTTCTAGTCATTGCATTGGGGTGCGCTGGCGAGCTTATATGCACCTTTGCAGAGAACGAACATCCAGATTCCGAAAATCTAGACTTGCAGAATCAGCGGCGAACGATGAGTGAGTTGTACTTTGATATTGCTTTCAAAAAGGTTCATCTTGCGCAGGCGGAATGCTCAGTTGAAGCTGCGCAATGCCTATTTTTCACGGGGTATGTCTATTGTAAAATTCTGCGATACTACATAGGTACCTGATTCTTTGCCAAAGGCTATTCTTTGCCTTCTTACAACGACCATTACAAGCATGGTCATTCATTAGTGCAACTGCAACAAAGTGCCGGTTGCTTCTGTCATACCAAAAGCAAGATTCACCGTCCGAGGAACAAGAATGCCTACGTCGCATCTTCTGGTCTTGCTATGTCCTTGAAAGGTGTGTCTAGTCATTCAAAGATATGATACAACAGTTTAACCATGTGGCATTAAAGTGATTATCTCGCCGAACTATCAGCACTCCCTCAAACCGGGATCGCCGATATCGAATCATCCGTCCCACTTCCAGGCGTATATCACACACACGAGTCGCAAACCGACGAAGAACAATCATCACTCTATTTCCTAGCTTGTATCTCAATGCGCCGCCTTCTCAACCGCGCACACAACCTTCTCTATGCACGGGATACTGGCGTCGGATTCGACAGACATCAATTTCCATCCGTCGTCGCCGAGCTTGCCCATCAGCTCGAGAGCTGGAAAGATCTTCTCCCTCCTCAGTTTCAATTCCCCGTGAATCACGAGCTGGCAAGGACTCAGGCCGGCGGATTTCTTCGTCAGAGATATCTAACGTGCAAAAGTGTTATTTACAGGCCTTATCTAACATGGGCGCTGTCTACGACTTCTTCCTCCAATTCTGGACCGTCTACTATTGCAGAGGAATTACCCGCATCTGTTTATGAGGGCTGCGAAATCTGCCTCATTGCTTGCTGGCTGCATGCTCAGAACCTACGCAGTTTTCCGCATACGGTTATGGTTGATACGTGGATATGTTCACTTTCGTAAGGCCTCCCACGATACTCACACTGTTACACTATAAGCTCATTGACATGTTTTCCCCAGTATGGCATCAGTCATGCTCATCACATTGGCCGTATCCCGTATAAATGCGCTCAGAGGGTGTATCCCGCCACAAGTGGTAGATATCGGTTCCCATCTAAGTAGATTATTCGAGCAGTGGATGCATATTCCCGGTCGTGGGGTGTCGCCGAGTGTATATCAAAGCAAAAAGCTCATTGATGATGTCAACATGTCATTGTCGATGATACTGGAGTAGTTCGCCGTACAGATCTACGAAGGTATTGTGAAGTGGACGGGTTGATTGCTCGCTCTTTGATACCTTGTCAGATTTATTGTGAAAATCCAGCCAGGGGTAGTTCCACGGCTCACACCATATTTTGATTAACTAAAAGCACATTTACCTATGTAAATAGCTGGAGCCAATGAAAAGCTCTAAACACCCAACATATCAGACAAGGCAAGCCAGGATATCACTGGCCTACCTACCTAGGTAGGAAAATGGCCGGTCTCCATACATGCAGAAACATTCCCCGCATCAATCAAGCTAGTTTCCCTCGCTCCCAAGATGCAATCAAAAAATAGATTATCGGCTCCGACATCCCCGAGCGTGGTTCCGCACAGATGTAGCTGTTTTGTTGACAGCAAGGACTTGTTTTTACAGGACTACCCAGGATACTATGACTGCTAACTCGATGACACCTTTTGACCGATGAAATCATAGAAGAGGAAAGCAAACTGTCCGCTGTTCCAAGGTTGTCTTTGGCTGATATATAACTCGGCTAAATTGCAACAATATCCGTGTTGTTACGAGAACGCCATTTACATTGAATACATACCTAGGCATTGTTTGAATACATATTTGTTGCTCACTTTGCGAGCCTCCAAAGCTCCAAAATCTACAACCTCAATTCATTCGAAAATGTCTTTGGTTAAAGCCAGCTCAGAGGAGGCACTGGCAACTCACATCCCCGACTATGAAAACCCCCGCATCTTCCAACGAAACCGTCTTCCAGCACGCTTTTACTACCTCCCGGAGACATCCCTCTGCCTGAACGGGACCTGGGACTTCAACTACGCTCCCTCGCCATTACATGCTCCCGAGCCAACTGCATCTCTCGGACCAAACAAAAGCGTAATCGAATCCGCCATCGAGACGACATCCAGCGACGATGAGGGGCAATCACTGTCCATGCTTGATCTGAGAGACTCACCAACCCCGGAATGGACCACGATTCCTGTACCCGGCCACTGGCAACTCCAAGGCCATGGGCACCCACACTATACGAATGTCGTGTTTCCCTTTCCTGCTTGCCCGCCTTATGTGCCATCTGAGAACCCGACCGGTTCGTACCGTCGTTCATTCCAGGTTCCGTCCAGGTGGGAAAAGTCCTCTCAGCTGCGTTTACGGTTTGACGGCGTCGACAGCGCCTATCACGTATGGCTGAACGGGGTCGAAGTTGGATATTCTCAGGGGAGCCGGAACCCCGCTGAGTTTGATGTGACGAGTATTGTCAAACGAGATGGAATCAACGACTTGTTTGTTCGCGTGTACCAGTGGTCTGATGGATCATACATTGAAGATCAGGATCAGTGGTGGTTATCTGGTAAGCTGTCGCTCAAAAGGGATAATTTTCCGATTATGTGGCTAATGATTACAGGTATCTTCCGTGACGTACATCTCGTTGCTTTTCCCTTGCAAGCACGCATTGAGGACATCTTCGTCAAGACTGAACTCGATAGTACCTATACCGACGCCACGCTTCGTGTCTCACTCTCTTTGCACGCAGAGTCAGCTTATCTGGTTAGAGCCAAATTATACAGACCAGACGACAGTGACGACGTTCTTAGATCAGCGGAGCTGAATATTGAAACCGGACAAGAAACCGCAGAAATTGTCATGCCTGTACCAACGCCCCAGAAATGGACAGCAGAAACTCCTACTCTCTACAGACTGGAAATCGGCTTATTCATGAGCAACGATGGCTCTTCGCCACTCCAAACTATCGTTCAGAAAGTAGGGTTTAGAAAAGTTGAAATCAAAAATGGAAATCTCACCGTCAACGGTCAGCCGATACTTCTTCGCGGTGTGAATAGACACGATCATCACCACCTCTTCGGCCGCGCTGTCCCTCTTTCCTTCATCAGGGAAGATCTCCTCCAAATGAAGCGTTACAACATCAACGCTCTGCGCTGTTCTCACTACCCATCGCACCCAAAAATCCTGGAATTATGCGATGAGCTCGGCCTCTGGGTCATGGACGAAGCTGATCTTGAATGTCATGGTTTCTACGATGCCGTTGCTCGTCCGATGGACATACCCGAATCGATGGACTACGAAGAACGAAAGAAATTGGCATTCGGCAAGGCCGCTGAATTCACCACGAACAATCCCGAATGGAAAGATGCTTATGTTGATCGGATGACGCAGTTGATACACAGAGACAAAAACCATGCCAGCGTTATTATCTGGTCGTTGGGAAATGAGGCATTCTATGGTCAAAACCACAAGGCCATGTACGAGTATGCGAAGCAAGTCGATCCAAGTAGACCCGTACACTATGAAGGCGACGCTCAAGCTTTGACCGCCGATATGTTCTCTTACATGTATCCTTCATTTGAACGCCTGATTGATTTCGCAACTGCAGAAGGGGACGATTTCTCAAAACCTATTGTTCTGTGCGAATACGCCCATGCCATGGGTAATGCGCCAGGTGGCCTTGTAGAATACATGGACGCATTTCGGAAGTATCGCAGGCTTCAAGGAGGCTTCATCTGGGAATGGGCCAACCATGGTCTCTGGGTTGAGTCTAAGGAGCTGGGAAAGAAAGGGTATTATGCTTATGGTGGAGATTTCAATGACTTCCCAAATGATGGAGACTTTGTTATGGATGGGCTTTGTTTTAGTGATCACAGTCCAACTCCAGGGCTGATAGAGCTGAGGAAGGCATATGAGCCAGTGCGAGCTTGGGTTGAGAATGGCTTGATCGTTATCAAGAATGAATACGACTTTATTAGTCTGGATGATATTTTGGCTGTGTTCAAAGTCGAAGCATTTTCTGAGCAGTACGTGCCTTTGACTTTTTGGAAGTTAACCTGACTGACTGAATTTCAGGTCCGCGAAAATTCTAAGCAGCGGTACATTGAACATACCACACATACCAGCTGGCCAGCAGGGCACAATTCCCCTACCAACGGGTATCAATTTTTCCATCACTGGTGAAGTCTGGCTATCCGTGAGCTTTCTCTCCAAGACTGCGCACAGCTGGGCCGACAGTTACACCGAGGTGGCCTGGTTTCAGCACTGTTTCCACTCGAACAGGTCTTTATCCCTTCCTATACGTACCATGAATAGCATTGCTAGTCTTGAAATCCACACAACTGGGACCTTGCAGGCCATCATCGGCCAAACATTCTCTATTACCTTTTCCCGCGTGACGGGAAACCTCTCAACCTGGCTTGTCAACAACCAATCCCTCCTCGAGCCCGGACCTCGAACCAATGCGGCTCTATCCGTCGGCTTCTGGCGTCCACCAACCAGCAACGACATGCCATTCGACCTCCCCGAATGGCGTCGCTTCGGTATAGACAACCTGACTAGCCATCTCCGCAGCTTTCACATCGCGCGACGAAGCGACGGTAGCGTCCAAATCACCACCAAGACCTTCATCTGCACACCCATTCTTGCTTGGGGATTCAAGACCACCTCTTCCTACACCATTGGCATTGACGGCACACTCATGGTGTCCGTCCAAATCACCCCTGAAGGCCCAGCGCCAAAGACCCTGCCCCGAATGGGGCTAGATCTATATCTGGCAGATTCTTTGAATCATGCAACCTGGTTCGGCCGCGGACCTGGAGAAAGTTATGCTGATAAGAAAGAGTCGCAAAAGATGGGCATTTACAAAGCCGACACGGCTCAGCTTCACACCCCGTACGAAGTGCCTCAAGAAAATGGCAACCGGTTAGATACTCGATGGTTGCGTATGGCCGACGGACGTGGTTGGGGACTTAAGGCGATCAGAACAGCAGGGAGTATCAATTCCGATGAGTTACAGTCTTCCGCGCCATTCCAATGGGCTGCCAGCCGGTACAGTGCTGAAATGCTCGAGAATGCAAAACATCCGTGTGATCTCATCGCTGAAAAGGCGGTGCATCTGCGTTTGGATATTGCAGGTGCTGGAGTTGGGACTGGTGCTTGTGGGCCGCGAACGTTGGAGAAGTATCAGGTTCCATGCGAGGAGAGTGTGATATCTTTCTGCTTGCAGCCGTGCTTTGACGATTCTGACATATAGATTGGACCATTTACAAAAGTAAAGTACTATCGGGATCATAAAGAAATTGGAATAGAGTCAATGAAATTGTTTTGCTTACTGGACCATGCATCATATGAATGTCCTGAATGTAGCAATAACCCTACACCTCAGGATGACAGACTAAGGCAATCCTAAAGTGATAGCGTATATACAAAGGATGGCCGCTTCCAGCCATTGCACCGTTCAAGCGCACGCTGGGTCAAAAAACATCACACTCTGAAGCATACATGATTGGTGGATAAAATGGGCTTACTATCTGCTTGAATATATTCTTCAGATAGCGACTTATACATGTAATGCCCACTTAAACAACAACCGGGAACGATATGCATACGTTCCCCGGATCTTCTGGCCTATATTTGGCTCTTATCCACACTCATGGAAGGGAAATGCCCCCAAATATTCTTCCGGAAAATCTCCCTCCGGCAACCTCTTGGTTAAATTAGAAAATATGGCCCCTTCTTTACTGAAGCGGGGGCGGGGATGTCGGGTGCTTAACCTTGAGGTTGCGGGGAGAGTCGCAGGGAGTCTACAACCTTAGTGTGATGTCGCGGAAGTAAGGGCATATGGCCATAGAGGCTGCTAGATCTGCAGACTCTCCGCCTTTAGATCGTTTCCGATATCCCCGAGGTTGCATCAACTCATGATCCAGGGAATGCGTGAAGAGATAAAGGTCCTGCAACCCATCCTCGTTGTGACGGCTCGAATCCTCTAGTCAATTAATGCGGTGCCTTGTTCTGTCTTCTCCAAGACTGGTGTCATAACTACATTCATCATGAAGCAGATAAATCGTGAATGGCTCCTAGGGCTAGCGTTGACAGCCGCCACGATGCCACTTGTATCTGCCGACATGACGACGACTATCAGCTCCACCACGAATTGGGGTACCTGGGAGGGTTTTGGCGTATCTCTTGCATGGTGGGCCAAGGCGTTTGGCACACGAAGTGACTTGGCTGACATCTTCTTCTCGACTAAATCGACAACCTACAATGGGCAGAGCATTCCTGGCATGGGACTCACAATTGCACGGTACAACGCCGGCGCTTGCAGCTGGAACACCGTCAACGGCTCCGCGATGGTCGTGTCGCCCGACATGATCAAGTCGCGACAAATGGAAAGCTACTGGGTAGACTGGCTCAACACCTCACCGTCATCATCGAGCTGGAGCTGGAGCGTCGACGCAAACCAGCGTAACATGTTGTCCATGGCCAAAGCCCGCGGCGCAAACATCTTTGAACTCTTCTCCAACTCCCCGCCGTGGTGGATGTGTCTCAATCACAACCCTTCTGGATCCAACGACGGCTCCAGTGACAACTTGCAATCGTGGAACTACGACCAGCATGCGGTGTATCTGGCCAGCATTGCTGAATATGCCGCGCAAAACTGGGGCGTGTCCTTTCAGTCCGTGGAAGCTTTCAATGAACCGTCCTCAGACTGGTGGAATGGCGAAACGGGAACCCAAGAAGGTTGCCACTTTAATGTCAGCACTCAGGCAACTGTGATTGGGAATCTGCGCACCGAATTGAACAATCGGGGTCTCAGCTCGACTCTGGTCTCGGCCTCGGACGAAAACACCTATGACTTGGCCGTTTCCACGTGGAACAGTCTCGGGAGTACGGCGACGAGCAAGGTCGGCCGTATCAACGTCCATGGATACCAATATACCGGAGGCCGACGGGATACCTTGTACAGCCTGGCATCCGGCGCCGGGAAGCGGCTCTGGAACAGTGAGTACGGTGAGAGCGACGCAACGGGCCAGTCGCTCGTCACCAACCTGATGCTTGATTTCCGCTGGCTCCACCCTACGGCCTGGGTGTACTGGCAGGCCATCGATGGCGGTGGCTGGGGCTTGATCAATGGGGACAACGATAACGTATCTCTCGGAGCCGTCAGCCAAAAGTACTTTGCACTTTCACAATTCACCCGCCACATTCGACCTGGGATGCGCATCCTGGACGGCGGAAGCAACTACACCGTCGCAGCATACGACTCCACAGCCCAGAAGCTAGTCATCGTTGCTGCGAACTGGGGTGCTGCCCAGTATCTCAACTTTGAGCTCTCCGACTTTAGCAAGCCGGGGGTCAGCGGCGCCGTGGTTCCGCGCTGGATTACCCAAGTCGGGAGTGGCAATCAGTACGTGAGCTACAATGATACGTATATTAGCGGGACCAAGTTTTGGTCGTACTTTCCCACCGGAGCGGTACAGACGTTTGAGGTGTCGAATGTGGTATTGTAAACGATGCCAAGGTGTGTTAGACACGCGGTATAAAGGCTCTACGTGGGCCATAGGTATATATCTACATTCGCCTACCAAACACGTTGAAAGATTTTCAAAATCAGTTATCCATAGCTATGAATTGACCATGTTGCTCAGCTCGCCCTTTTGTAGGCCCATCGTAGTAGCCTAGCCTGTTCTTGCTCATTCAACAAGTCCAGCGGAAAATGATACGTACTAGGTACGTTCAGTATAACAAGCAAAGGATACTCTTCCACTCACCAGCCAAAACAGCCAATATTTAGACTACACTAGTTCTCCTAAACCCCATCCGTCCCCTCAGACATGTACCACAGCCTCGGAGGGTACCTTGGTAGACATATGTAGTAAAAATAAGCTTAAATTTAGACCATTCTTTCTCCTTTATAAGCCTCCTCAACCTGTCATATGCGGAAAGACTACTTGGCAATTTTCCCGACGTCGTTGTGATGTTCTACCCCTGGATCTCTTTTCGACTGACTACGTAGCTGCATAGCCGGATATGTATTGCAGAGAAAGTGATCCATGTAGAGTAAAGACAGCAATTAGTTCGTATAATGAAGGTAACTACCTAGGTTGACAAGATTTGATATCGAGACAGCTTATTTTCGTTTCATCAACTAGACAACGACATGATCAAGTAAGAACTGTCTCTTGTCTTTCCTCCTGTTACTAAAAGGGGCAGTATTTGTGCTGTAGGCCCCACGATGAGGGTTGCGGTGGTTATGTGGGGGTTTTTTTTTTTACTAAGGCTTCTATTACATATCTGCTTGATCTTCCTATCTTGTTGCTTTTGTTAAGTCGTATTTCCGTTTCAATTAAATATTCGACATATTCATCATTCCTTTTTACTATCATAGCCAAAACTCCTCCAGATAATGAATGAGCATGGCGTTGCCTTGTTGCACACGTCTGTACAAACAAACGTCTCCACATGAGCTATGTGGAGAGCTCGGGGAGAACATTTCTATAAATTCCTTGCCACCGCGCCTCATTGCCAAAATGATTGATGTTTAGTTTTTCACGGAGACCGAAGAGGAATATCTATTGGATACTGGGTATGTCTCGGTAGATGAGGTTGAAGCCATTAAAGTGGTTTGTATCCATCACGGAGTCCGGGGGTTAGGGCTTCATGTCTGATTATGAGGTCACTCAGGCATGAATGAAGCTTCAGGCACAGATAATATTGCTTATAGCGGGATTGGATTAACGTGTCGTCTAATGAAGAGAGTATAGGACCGTGTGTGAGAGATTTGACTTCATGAATGAATAATAGCGCCTTTTCAAGGGTTTCTATATAGTGCCATATCCACTGTATGAGTAATAGCGTCTCTTTCAAGGGTCCTCAAGGCTTTATGTGACTAGACATAGACTTTTAGGAGGAACAGGAACCATACACCATGAATCAGGAGGGATTGCTACTTCATGAATCATATGTCGATCTTTGAAAGTACCACGGCGGCCCTACCTACTCAACGGAGCTGAGCTGAAGGTCTGAACAAGACCAAATAGGCTAAATGCAGCGACGTAAACAGTCAAACCAATCGAATGCTTCACGAGTTATGCTATGTCCGAGTATCCAAGTTAGACCCCTGTTCATACCACTAGTTAGTACGTAGTCAGGGACGGCTATGTAAAAGCACGGAAATGAGGGTACAGTTCCCCGCATCGGGACCCAACCCAAGGTTGCGACGAGCTGGCCATTCAGTGAATGGGGCTACGAAATCCCTTTTCTTTTTCTTTTCTTTTCTCTCTTCTCTTTATTCTCCTCTTTATATCTACCATCGTTGAATTTTTATCAACCTCAATTCATGTAAGATACTCCCCTCCCCTTCATCTCGGATATACCAGACGTAAAGACTGACATCCATAAGAAACATTGAAATGGCCCGTCACCAAAACCCACCTTTCCGCGCAGAGCACCTGGGCTCTCTGCTCCGGACAGAGAATCTCGTTAAGAAGCGCGACCTCCTGACCGAAGGAAAAGTCACCCGCGAAGAATTGATCCCCATCGAGGACCAGGACATCAAGGACATAGTCGCAAAGCAACAAGAGCTCGGGTTCCGCGCTATTACTGATGGCGAGTATCGACGACACAGTACGCATCCCCTCCCTTTCTTTTCCGGCGTAAAGCTTGTGTGGCTGACTTTTGGAGTGTTCTGGGGCTCCTTCTTCCCTAACCTCGAGGGCTTCACACAAATCATGAAACCTTCCCCGGACATGTTCCGTCTCTACATGCCCGACATCGCTGCTTTCGTAGAAGAAAAAGTCGAGCCCGGTGAGACTGTGATTTGTGACGGTAAAATCAAGCATGTCGGTAGCAGCTACATTGATGATTTCAAGTACCTTGCCGGGTTGGTCAAGCCTGAGGAAGTGAAGAATATTAAAATTACGCTTGCGGCGCCTAATTGGTATCATATGCGATACAAGGAAGGGTATGCTTATAGCAAAGATGCGTATTCTTCTGACGAGGAGTATTTTGGTGATATTGCGAAGGCGTATCAGGAGGAGTTGCGGATTTTGTATGAAGCGGGTTGCAGAAATGTGCAGTATGATGATCCCAACCTTGCTTGTAAGTCTTTTCTCTCCCTAACCTTCTTCTGAGTCGCAAGGATGGGGGGCTAATGAGATAGATTTCTGCTCCGAAAAAATGATCGAAGGCTGGAACGCCGACCCCCTCAACAAAGGCACCACAGAAGACCTGCTGGACAAATACATCAAACTCTACAACGACTGCATCGCCAACCGACCCGCCGATTTACATGTTGGCGTACACCTGTGCCGCGGCAACTTCCACAATTCCCGCCACTTCTCCGAAGGAGGCTACGACCGTATCGCCGTCAAGCTCTTCAAGGAGTTGAATGTCGACACCTATTACCTAGAATACGACACCCCGCGCGCCGGGGGCTTTGAGCCTCTCAAGGAACTCCCCGTAACCAAGAACGTGATCCTGGGCGTCGTAACCTCCAAATTCGACGATATGGAGGATAAAGAAGAAATGAAGAAACGCATCCTTGACGCTGCCGCGTTCATTGCGCAGGGGAACAACATTTCCTTGCAGGAAGCGCTTAAGCAGTGCGGTGTTAGCCCTCAGTGCGGGTTTGCGTCCCATCATGGCGGAAATGCCATCAGTCGGGAGGGGATGATTAAGAAGTTGAAGCTTGTGCGTGAGATTGCGGATGAGATTTGGCCTAATGAGCCTTAATCCCTTTTACGCTTGTATTGGGGGAGGGCTGCTTTTGGGATGTACGATCAGCTTTCAACAAGATGATGTAGGTTACGAGTTATGGCTTGGGTATGATGGGAATAGGGAGTTCAACATTCTTTTACATGAAATAAAAACTACACATTTAAAACGCAATCCATTATAGTATAGCACGGATTTCATTACCACTCCTATTAACAGACTAATCTAAACTCCCGCACCCATCAACACACAACCGTACCTCCATCTCCATCTCCTCATCAACATTCACATCATTCCCTCCCATGCCTGCCACAGACAAGAAGCCAGGAACATCATCCCCTCTAGCCGGTGCCATCCACCCCATCAACCCCGTACTCGTAGTAGAGCCCACACAAACACCATTAAACGGAAACGGCAAGGGCCGCGAGAAATTAACAATGTTCAATGATATTCGACTCCTTGATTGCGGTGCGTTTGTGGGTGTGGCTATTCTCGATCTGCCAATTCCCCAACCCAGCGTTAGCAATCACATCCACCTTCTTGGGTTTAATAATAGGGAGGGAGGGCTGGAAGGGGGATTTACCTCATAGCGAGGATCCTGCTCAGAAGCCTGCACTTGACGACCGGTCAGATTACCGGGGGAGGTAAGGACTTCTTTGATTACGCCCACGGTTTCGGATGTGTGACTCTGGGGACCTGTGATGAGGTAGCCGATACGTCGTCAGTATTCCAGGTAGTATTTGGCCAAGTAGGAGGGATAGGACGTACCACCGACAGGCTTGTAGCGGACTGAATCGTTGACTTTGTACTGAGGCATGTTTATATTTGAAAGTTGGAAGACTTTGACGAAGTGACGAAGTCTTTTTGGGTGTTGTTTTTTTGAGTAGATTAAGAGATTAAGGATCTTTCGAACAAAGCAGTTTCTGTATCCCGATGATCGATCGGTGTAGGTATGGAATGAAATTCCTCGTCGAATGGAGGGTTATTTATAATGCTAGGACAGTGGCAATTACGAAAGCACTCCGGAACCGAGTGCCTTGTATAAGACAGTCATGGTTGCTGTTAAGTCCTCTCAAGATATGAACGAGACACTCGGATCAGGACAGAGAGATGTAGAGAAGAATCGCCATCTGAAGTCTCACTTGCATCAGCCATTTCGCCGCCAGCGACTTACCTCCGATACGGTCTATCTCAAACAACGGGGCAGGAATACAAGTTGAATGATAGGAACAAACTTCCGTACCACATGGTTCTCTCTGGAGTTTAATTCCGATGATCGTCCGTGGACATATTGACGTACAGTTCGACGGAATTCGGGACTAACCTTGCTGTCTTCCAGATGAATGATTTATCATATAGCTCGCTTTGGGCAAGGAAGATTGTGTATCAAAAGCATTTCTTTCTATACATTATATCTCGTGCAAATAACCTCAGACATGAGTACTCTTCAAACATGCGAGGAATAAGAATGAATAAAATTGAGTGATCAAGAAAGAAGGAATCAAAAGTCAAAATTATATGGGAAATACAACAGGGATATCATAAAAGCCAATCGGCAATATGCAAAACCATCAGCAACAGGACAAAAGAAACAAACAAAAAAAAAAGAACCAATCTTCGAATGCTGCGTGGTCATTAATATATTAATCAGGCAAAGCAACGACTATCGAGTGTTATACAATTCGGCGTGCGGATGACGGTGGTTCGGCTTATTTGGGAGGGGCCGGGGTCTTGACGTTATTCGAGAGCCAAGCCTGGAAGGTCAGTATGTATATATACAGCAAACATCTTCAGAATACTAACCAATCCCTCGAAAATACCGGTTCCTTCAGTGGCGACACTGGGCACGACATACCACAGTCGGTCCTTGAGCTTGTTGAGTTGCAGAGCATTGGTGATTTCCTCGGGGCTGAGATCTGTACACAAACCCAAAATTAGAGACGAATCGACAGAGTTGTAGGATCGGACTTACGGCCTGGAGTGTCCTGCTTGTTCGCAAACACCAACAACAGCGCATCTTTCATTTCACGGTCATTGATGATCTTGTGTAATTCCAATCGGGCCTCGCCAAGACGGGCGGTGTCGCTCGAATCGACCACGAAGATAAGACCTTGGGTGCCTGCAATTGTAAGTAAGTGCCGTCCTTTCGTCTTTAATAGGCGCAACATACCCGAGTAGTAATGCCTCCACAGTGGACGAATCTTATCCTGACCACCGACATCCCAGACGTTGAATTTGACGTTCTTGTAGGTCACGCTCTCGACGTTGAATCCGACGGTGGGGATGGTTGTGACGTCCTGGTTGAGTTTCAATTTATACAGAATGGCTACTTTGTCAGCATTTCTCCCCTCGCATGCATTTGATCTCCGATTGACTTACTGGTCTTTCCGGCGGCGTCGAGACCGAGCATGAGAATGCGCATCTCCTTGGATCCGAAGATCTTGCCCATTAACTTAGACACTGAGCCACCCATTGTGAATGTCGATTGATCGGTCGGAAGGGCGATTGAGTGTCAATGGAGTGAGTGGTCGAGTGGTAATTGGACGTCTGAGCAGCGATTAGCAGCTGCCGAAGAGTAGCCCGACTTTACGGAGTGAATGCAAGTGACAGCGAGACTGCGAAACCTACATATACAGGCGGGGCGACGATAACCCGCTTTTGCAGGGCGAGAACAAGGAAGAAGTCGTTGCAGGTGGAGGTGAGGAGGAGGTGGGATTTCGTAGCGCACACGAGCGAGAGTCCGTCAGGTCAGAGAGAACTTAGAAGAGAGGCACGGACCAAAACAAGCAAAGCAAAGCAAACAAGCATGGCTGCCCCGTAAAAGGGGCACTAAGGCACTAACAGGCGGCCTGAGGCGAACAAGGGCCGGACTATTGTTTCACCTTGGCACGTGCCTGTCAGGTTTGGCAGCCACTGATTGGTCAATTCTTTATTTGTCACACTCTTCGTATCCCTCCAGTCTTTCGACGAATCGACGTAGCCATTTTGACAGTCTTGATTATTTCACATGAATGATCGAATGATAACTAACTATTTACTGACGATGGAGGTGGCTATCGCAGCACGGGCATATTGCGTATAGACCAAATACTGCAAGCCACAGACAGCTGTGTGCCTCATACGATCTCCGACGCAGTGGCCTGACAGCCATCACCTCTTGTCTTGCGAATACAGTACCTAGGTACCTGGACATCGTACGTATGTAGAATATGGTATATCGTGATGGTGGAGCAATGTACCTGCCTCAGGAACAAACAATCAATGCACGTGGTCTATGTGGTTCTGCTACGTCATCCACCTGTCACCCGGGCTCCTCGGATAAAATCCCTAAGGAAGGAACCATGGGATACTTAACGTCTTCCAACAGCTTCTGGAACGGACTGAAGACATTGTTCAACCAAATCAGTGACCATGCCTTCAACAAAAGCCATCCACCAGTTCCAGCGACGGGGCTCCGTCTTCCAGAGAAATCTCAATCGAGCTCAAACCGAGAGATGTGCCTGGCAAGGCCCTCCATTTAACGTAAGCCAACAACAGTCCAATATGAAGTGTCTTGCTAACTGGTCAGGCCCTCTATGCCGGAATTTCGTTGCAGTTCGACGACTCGGCTGCTGCCGTCCTCGCAATCGCAATCCGCGATTCAACCTATCTCGTCGACTTTTACGAGCACCACTTTGATGCCAGGCCAAAGGTCAAGCTGGCGGGGAAGGATATAGTTGATTTCATCATTGCCCGGCTGCGGGAGTACAGCGAAGAACATCTCGAACGGTTTACCGGACTGGGCATGCCGCGAGATGTCGCCGATCGATGTCCGCATCTATGCTCGCGCTTGTGGCATGAGTTGGATATAGTGCCTATAGCTTTCACCGAGGGGGTCCCATTGTTCGCTAGATCCCCAGTCGACCATACAAAGTGGAATGCACGATGTGTCGACGAGCTTGCCGAAGCAATGTCAAGACGATGTGTGAGATTCTTCGGACCCGGCAACAGCCCGATTCTTGACGTTGGCTATCAAGGCCATGTTGAGGTGGACTGTGCATCTCGCATTCGCATTGCTATATTAGAAGACTACAAGCCAACTGTTGGGCGTACAACATGGAAAGCAGTGAACCATTACGCTTCAGAACTCAAGAAGCGGAGTATCAAGATTGCATTCTTCAGCGCAACGCCTCAAGGTGGTGGCGTTGCTCTTATGCGACATGCCCTTGTGCGGTATGCTGCTGTATTAGGTATCGATCTCAAGTGGTACGTCTTCTAGCCTCTGACACAATGACACCCTACTAAGAAAGTAAGGTACGTTCCCAAACCACGTCCAGGAGTGTTCCGCATCACCAAGACAAACCACAACATCCTGCAAGGCGTCTCAGCTCCAGGAGAGCGGTTCACCGAGGATCGTCAACAAACCATTGAAGAGTGGCTACAAGACAACGCTCGTAGATACTGGCTGTCGTCAGAAGGACCCTTGCAAAAACCATCAGAAGGAGGAGCCGATATGGTGATTATCGATGATCCACAGATGCCTAGCCTCATCCCCATCGCCAAACATGAAGCGCCAGACCGACCAGTCATTTTCCGCAGTCATATCCAGATCCGAAGCGACCTCGTGGGATGTCCTGATACCCCACAGCATGAGGCTTGGGCCTGGATGTGGGATCGTATCAAGCTTGCAGACGTGTTTATCAGCCATCCGGTGGAAGCTTTTGTTCCTGCTAATGTGCCTAAGGAGAAGGTCGGATATATGCCGGCGACTACGGACTGGTAAGTCATATCCCTCTTTTCAATTGGTAGATAGGTCTGACTGTGCCAGGCTTGATGGTCTTAACAAAACCATGCGTGACTGGGATGTGGCCTCGTATGGGCGTGTGTTCAATATGTTGTGCTACAATACCCGGACGCCTACTATCAACTACCCAGACGGTATGCCACTCTTATCACAAGGATCATGTCAATGCTGACTAGTCAGATGAATACATCATACAAATCGCCCGCTTCGATCCATCAAAAGGAATACCTGACGTCCTCGAATCATACGCGAGATTCCACGAACTTCTCAAAGAGAACGGTATCGACAACAAACCTCCGAAGCTTTTGATTTGTGGTCACTCATCCGTCGATGACCCCGACGGGAATGCGATTTATGACTCTACATTGCAGCATATCGAAACCCGACTTCCGCACTTGAAGCACTTGATATGTGTCATGCGTCTAGGACCTTCAGACCAGATCCTCAACGCTCTTCTGTCAAAGGCCAAGATCGCCCTGCAACTCTCTACTCGAGAAGGATTCGAGGTGAAGGTATCCGAGGCAATCCACAAAGGCAAACCCGTTATCGCAAGCCGAGCGGGCGGCATCCCTTTACAAGTCGAGCACGAAAAGAACGGCTTCCTCGTCGAAGTCGGCGACCGAGAAGCAGTCGCAAAATATCTCTTTGACCTCTGGACAGACCAAGACCTGTACGATCGCATGAGCCAGGCAGCCCTGGAAACGGTTAGCGACGAAGTCACAACTGTAGGTAATGCATTATGTTGGTTATATCTTGCTTCGCAGCTCACGGCGGGTAAGCCGGTGCAGCCGAATGAGAGGTGGATTAATGATATGGCGCGGGAGGAGGCCGGCATACCGTATCAGAAGGGGGAGAATAGGTTGAAGAGAGCTGTTCGGGTTGAGAATATGGGATAACCATCCCAACCTAGGCTCGATGTATATAGTATGTCTGTCCTATAGTACATAGATTGATAACGATACGAATAGACGATCTTCCATATCCTCAGCTCCAACGGTAGAAACTCAAAAAACAAAGGGGTATCACAGGCAAAAACACATAAGCAAACAAACAATCCACGAAACGAGAGATCATCACCGCCCAACAAGTCTATACCTCTCCCTCGCCAACCCGCCCTCCGCGCCCTCAACCCCATACCCCTCCCCAACCTCACCCACAATCCTCGCCGGCCTACCACCCACCACACAAAAACTCGGCACAACCATATTCGGCGGCACAACCGCTCCATCCAAGACGTAAGCAAAGTCCTTTAATATCGCCATATTGCCCACCACGACGTCATTGCCGATGTGGACATGATTACCGATTTGGGCCGCTTCGATGATGGAGTGTTCCCCGATATAGACGTGATCACCTATTTTGAGTGGGTAGTAGGAATGTAACCCGCGATGTAGTCGGCTGGGGGGTCGGAGGATGGCGGCGCGGGAGATGTAGGTGTATCGTCCTACTGTTATTGCGACGGAGGGGGGTGTATTCGTCGACGACGCTGACGAAGTTGGATTCTCGGCATCGGTGCTGTGCGAATGGCTGGAGGAAGAGGATGATGATGATGGTGGTGGTTGAAGGCGGAAGAGGTCGCCGCGAATAACGGCTTCGGCTTGGATGACGGTTTTTCCGCCGAGGATGATGTGTTGAGTCCCGTGGATGAGGCTGCGGCGGGAGATTTTGTTGCCTGTGTCCTGTTTTTTGTTAGCTGGATCCCTTTTGTGATGATGTTTCTGTTTAGGAGGCTGGGTAGGTGACGAACGGTTTCGATGTATTCGCCCTTTGCGGCTTTGGGTGGCATGTTGACTGTCGAGTAGATATGGCAAGTCTGCCAATATGAAGACGAATTGAACGAAATGGCAATGGTAGTTGAGATGCTAAGATGATTGTTTACAGTTATCGTGGAGGAGTGGCAGAATAGTCGGAGAATCGCCGGAGGTCAGGCGGTCAAGGCTATCCATCTTCTCGATTGGTGCTCTTGCATCCTACTCTTTCTCTTACACCAATAATTTTCGAAAAAGTATCATCACAAAAAATATCTGATCTATTAACAAGCTACTATTACAATCACCTATATCGAGCAAAAGAACTGAAACTGAACGAGTGAACACTAAAAAACACGCCCATCCTGCGCTTTCCGACCCTTGGGAGTCTCCGATCTCCTCTTGAACATGCGTCCCACAAAACTGCCTGCATTGCGCACTCCTCTCACGATCGAGGTTGGGTTGTAATGTTTCACACGGAAGATATAGTACAGTGCCACGGCGCCGAAGATATTGAAGCCGATGTATGCCCATCCTATACCCCAGTTCCGCCATCGTTGATCGGGGTCTAAAACACGTTAGCAGTGGTAGAGGCGAAGAAGGGGAGGAAAGGGGAAGGGACGTACATATATTGCTATTAGCCAACACCTGATTCGCGCTCTGCAACGAGCAATACTGACACCCACTCGTCGCATCAGAATTATACAGCCTACCGGGCGCAACAGCCAAATACTGCCGCAAATACTCGCCACAAGTCAACCCAGGAGGCGGGTTGAAAACACTCAACTCAGAGCTTGAGCAAATCACCGCCCGCTTATCGAGACCATTACCCGTCATGCCCGAAATCAGATACGTCAACGGCGAAACCCGATACATGAATATCCAGAACCCAGGCAACGCGCTGGGCGGCTGCATGACACCGTTAAAAGTGAGCGTAAGCGCAAACGCAAACGTCGCGATAGTACCCGCCATTTCAGCATTTGGCAATGACGAAATGACCAAATCGGCGAATGTGGATGCGAAGACGAAGAATTGGATGATTAATAACATCATTAAACCTTTTTGTTCGCTGGATTGGCCCGCACCGTAAATAGGGAAGTAGTAGCAGGCCCAGACGAGGATGCCGAGCACAACTTGGTAGGGGATCTCGACGACTATGTTGGCAATCAGAAAAGCGGCCCAGGAGTAGGCTTTGGAGGGTCGTTCGCGGACTTCGTAGAGGGAGCGTTGGTTGACGAAGCGTGGCATGATTCTATACAGATTAGAGGCGGACTTTCACCGGCAAAAGGGGGAGACTTACTGCTGCACAAGAGCGGAAAAGATGGATGTAAGCATAAACGTGCTAAAGAGAACGTCTTGGAATCCTTGGATGCTGCTATTTGGTCTGAAGAAAGAGAATCCGATGAATAGAGCCGATAAAAGAGCGAGCATTATCTTGGCAAATATGTACTGTGGATCGCGCCAGTATTGTTGGAAGACACGGACCACGACGTGTTTGAGTTGAGCTGTGAAGGGCATTGCGAACTCGCTGCTTCCATTGGACGATGTTTCGGAAGTCTCGGTGCCGTTAGGAGCAGCTGCGGCGTGATATACCTGAATGTTATCGAGCTCCGTCTGGATATTCTTTGCTTCTTGAGACTCGCGCCAGACGGCAGACCAGTCCTGAGTGGCCTTTCCGCTTGCGCCTGCACCGATTATTTCGAGCATGTACTCGGCAGGCTATCGACATTAGCTTGTCGTCCTTTTCTTAAAAGACAGGGGGCTTACATTTTCAGCAGCATCACATTTCCGTGCTCCATTCCTCTCAAAATAGTCCAACAATGTCGTTGAATCCTTGCCGATATCCCCAAAGTAGACCGTCTTACCACCATTGGCCAAGAATAACAACCGATCAAACTGTTGAAACAGGATTGCACTTGGCTGATGGATCGTCGAAAGGACTGCTTGACCATGGTCCGCCAATTTGCGCAAAAACGCACAGATGGACCAGGAACTCTGCGAGTCCAGACCACTTGTAGGTTCATCTAAGAACAGCAGCAAAGCCGGTTTTGCGGCTAGTTCAACGCCAATAGTGAGTAGTTTGCGCTGCTCGACATTCAGTCCTTCACCCGGTGTGCCGACGACGGCCTCGGCAAAATCTTCCATGTTAAGCATTTTGATTACGTTCTCGACGTATTCATATTTCTCAGACAGAGGGGTGCTTTTGGGTTGACGTAAAGCCGCGCTGAAACGAAGGGCTTCCCGTACAGTAGTGGTCTGGAGATGAAGATCCTGCTGCTGGACATACCCCGTTTTGCGCTGGAAGCTGGCATCCAGTGGTTTTCCGTTAACGAACATATCTCCCGTCACCACACCGATAGAGGCACGCTGAGCAAGGACGTCGAGAAGAGTCGTCTTTCCGGCGCCAGAAACGCCCATGAGCGCTGTCAAGGTTCCGGGTTTGACCCAACCCGAAACATTATCCAATAGACGACGATGGCCTCCTTTGACGGGGATATCATAACAAACATTTCGCCATGTGAAGATATCTCGCTGTTCGGGGAGGATACCCAGTTCTTCTTCCGTCGCAACTTTGTTCTCACCCGTTGGCGGCGCCTCAATTGTCCCCTTTTTGGCTTCGTTGTCAGACTTCCGCATATAAGCCGGTACATGACCACGGCGAAACACGAGGAACTCCGCGGTGGACGAAGTAGCCGAGTTGAGTTCCGTGCAGGTCAAATACGTGAACAGAAAGAAAATCCAGAACGCAATCAGAATACCAAAATTCCTCCATTCATGCGAATACGAGTAGTCGTACTGCTTCTGGATGTAGTCATCGCCCGAAACCGTTCGTCGCCCCGCCACGGAGCCAGTGGCAGAACATACGAATGTATCACCCACCAAATTATTATATGCAGGCACGAAAGCGGAACATATAAATTCACGACCGTGGAATTCGTTCGCGACGAGGGCTTCGAATGTGTAGAAGACTGGGTTGATCCAGCGAATCCATGAGAACCAGGGATGCATTTGTGGACCTGGGATCACGAAACCGGTGTAGATGACGATGGCGAGGACCATGATACCGGCTAACGCCATGGCTTGTGCGAGGCTTTTTGTTGCGGCGGCCAGGGTGCGGAAGATGGCGGACATGGCGAGGGTTGAGACGAAGGTGAAGAGGAAGAAGATGAAAAATTGGGATGGTTCGTAGCGCTGTTACAATTAGCACTGTCAATCTCTGATAGACTGCAAGGCCTGAACCTACCAGGCCGGCGAGAAAATAGAGGACGATATTGAATGCAGCCGATGCTCCAAACTTGATAGGCAAATCGGCCACAATCTCGCCCATGGCTTCCGTAAATGGACGCACAAAAGCGTATGATGCCTGCTTCTCGATGATGGGACGTTGGTCATAGAGTGAGTTGATTTCCGTGATACTGATGAGCGCATTCAACCTATCCAATTTTATTAGCTTCGCCATAAGCAGGAGTAAGTTTTGCACTTACAAAACTGCAAAGAACAAGGTAGCGCCTTTACTTTGAAAGCCGACTGTTGCGATTGGAGTCCTAGTGATCGTTAGACAAGCTACTACAGTTCGGTCTATTCATTCTCACCCATAGAAGATCGATCCGATAATCAAAGCCATGAAAATTCGCCCGAGGACGGTTGTCAGCGTCGTAGCTTTATCGTTCCATATCCTGCGTCTATTAGTCTTTCGCCCTAGTCAATAAAACAGCGGATAGAGACAGCGGACCTTTGATATGCCCTCTTCGTACAAAGCCGAATCTGCATCGGAACCGACATCAAATACGGACTCTTCGGCGGCACATGCTTCGCCTGCTGTTTATGCTTCCTCTCCGCCAAATCTTTTCCCGCAACATGACCAACCGGGAATTCCGTCTCATGGTCCTTGATTTCTTGCATCAGAGCAGCGTACTCGGGGCTCTTCTTCCAGTATGCCTCGAATTCATCCGGTGTCCGGGGTACTTGCTTATCCATCCCATCGCGCGCCTGACGTTCCTGGGGGTTTGTGACGGAGGTCAAGAAATCGCCGGTTGTTTGGCGCGCGGGTTTGGACCAGCCCATATTGACGAAATACCGTTCGGCGCACTTACACGGGCCAAAGTAGATTTCTCGTCCTTGGTAGAGCACAATGACTTTATCGAAAACGTCGTAGATGGCTTGAGAAGCTTGGTAAATGGCGACACTATGGCAACTTCCGGAGAGATTGGATGCCATGCGCAACGCCTTTACGAATTCCAATGCACTAGCCGCATCCAATCCACGAGTACTATTATCCCAGGCGGCGATTGGGGCTCTTGCTAGAGCCATTTCGGCGATACTGACGCGCTTCCTTTCACCACCGGAGACACCGCGTACGTAGTCATTGCCGACCATCGTGTTGTATGTATGTGAAAGACCAAAGACTGCCATGACTACTTGGGTCACCTCATTCACGTATTCATCGCGTGTTTGTCCTAGGACGCGATGAGATGGAGCACGAGCTCTGGCGGCAAATTCCAGTGTTTGGCCAACGGTAAGATGTGGGAAGTGCTTATCGACTTCTTGGTTATACAAAACTTCGCCTTTGAACTCGGAATGCATCTTTTGCATTTCGACGCCATTGTAGTGGATAGTTGATTCCTTGTCGAGGTGCAAACCATGTAGTTCACCGGAAAGAGTCTTCAAAAAAGTCGAACAGCCACTACCAGGTCGTCCTAGCACCATTAGAAGTTCACCACCTTTGATAACACCATCAAAGTTGCGCAAGATCGTTTTGTGTTCCTTCTTCTTTGCGAAACTGAAAAACTTTCCAGGTCGCAAGGGCGCAGTCAACACCGAGCCGACGGTTTCTTGCAATTGCAACGCTTCACCAGAACCAGACACATTCATATTCTTGAACGTGATACTTGCTCTGGGAAGCGCCACGCCCTCTTGTTGTATCAGACGCAACCTCTTTCGCGACCACAGGTATGCATCGAACTTTTCATTTCCCGGGTCAATTCGCGGGTCTTCAAGCGCCATCTCGTCGACTGTATCCATGCGCGTAATCGCTGCACTGTCGCGACGACCTGATGTACTCGGGTGGCGCGAAGCAGATAACGACGATGCGATCCTTGTCAATTCTTCGCGATCACCAGGTCGGACCGGCTCAAACCTGCCGGGGAAGTCATCGTCGCTTGAATTCAAGGCTGCTTCCGAGCTGGGGATTTCGTCTTCGTCTCCATGGTTTTCATGTGTTTCAATCTTTTCATGTTGTATGTGGTAATGGCCCTCGGACGAGGGTGTAGCCATCATCGCGTCATTTGATGTCCTTGGTGGGCTTTCTAGCCCAGGTTGTGTTGAGGTCATTTGCAGACTAGGGGCTACGAATTATCTGAACATGGCATCAGAGTCGTAGCGATCCCGAGAATCTGCGAGGGAGGAACCAATATATGTATGATGGATCCAAAAACAAGATTTAAAATAAAAATTATTTAAAGTACATGCGAGGAACGACAACGGCATAAATGATCTTCAGATTCCGAGAACCGATGACCGACACCCGTTACTGATGTGCTCAACATCCCACGAGTTCAAGTGTTCTTCCGAGGAGGGACTGGACCACAAGGCACAAGATCCAGACGTGTATCCTCCAAGAATGGAAAAGCGTCGTCCAACATACCCCAGACGAAATTGAGGCATTCTCCAACCAGCGTGCTCATCGCGTTTAGCTGACATACCAGTGATACCACAAAAGGAATAAGGATAAAGAGTGGTGACGTTTGCGGTTGGAATCAAAAGTGGGACGGCCATTCATCGATGATCTAGGGCCAGATTCACTAAGCCTCGGCGGGCATTACTCAAAATAATCAAGAGAAATTGGTCTAGTCTTTTTTTTCATCTGCTGTCTTACAGTAGTCGTACGATCAGCCACTGAATCATCCCACTCCTAACATCAGAACGGAGAGTGCCGGAAGTTGGGAGGCAATCCTCCATGTGCAATTGCATCATTGCATACTTTCTCGGATGCTTCTTTAGACTGATTGTGCACTAATGAGCTTAGAAGTTAGATAGTTAGATCTTCGCTGTGAATTTGGGACATTGGCCAATTAGGTTTCTGGATCAAGCTGAATTAGCCACACGTCCGCGCGAGGAGACGCAACGGTGGAGGGCTCCCGGCCGGATCTAGCAATATCCGGGATTGCATTATTGAGATAGGGCTGCTCGGTCTGCTCGACAATTGCAACCGTTGAAACCATATGGCCGAGAAGCATCCGTCCTCCGTGGTACGTACTTATCACTTCGTGAAAATCAAATCTTTCAGCCCTCCGACATTTGACGGATACGAAGAACCGGTTCTTAAAGTACGTAACCATGCACGTGGCTTTGGGCAAGAATTAATGAATTGCATGCATCTCTTTATGTTATCGAGCGCTGCCCTAGAAACTAGTCGCGCCCTTTGCGTCATTGGTTTGGGGGCTTTCGGTCCGGATTTTGCGCCTAAAATACAGTCATTATTGGCGGGTGTTGATGACTGTGGCTTGTGCGTTTGTACATCAAAGTCTAAGCTTAAGCCCATAGCATTGTCCATCACTTTTAATCTTGTGAAATCACTATAACAAAAGTCCAAAGAAAGAGAAGGGAAGGGATCCCCGTTCCTAGTACAAAGGGTTGTCTAAATCCAGTTGCGATGAGAATCTTAGATCCAAACTATCGCCATACGCGAGTCGCATTCAAGTTGTCGAACAACCTTGGAAGTCAGTTAAAAACAGATATTGAAGCCATTTAGTCCTAGTTCCATATCATAAATGATCGTTCAGATCAAGAGGCGTCTTGATTTTAGTATGATTGGCCATTCCATATAAATCTAGATCGCTTCTCCTAAGCCTCAGACTCGGGCTCGGGAGTCATGCCGAGATCTGATAAAGCAATATGATGTCAGAATCGCTCGAAAAGACAGTTTGCATTCACGAAAGATCATGCCAAAACACAAGGCTTCAAAGTTTTTGGATGTGGTTATCTCTTACGGTGAATGTTAAGCCGTGAATGAGCCAGATGAGTGCTCGGATGGGTGTAATTCCAAGAAAATACGCAGTCCGATAACGTTGGTAAACGAAAAAGAGCGATTAACTTGAAAAGTATAAGTATTTGTAAGTAATATGTGATTATATAATGTAAATGTTGAAATGTTAAAGATGAAGTAGATGAGGATATTGGCCTCAGGCTCACTCCGGGGTCATGTGGTCTACCAAACCCTAACCAATGGTCCCTCAGATACAATGACATGTTCTCAATCATGGAATTAGTCTTAGAAGGACTCAGATCATAAATCCTTGACGGTTCGATCGCTGGGACTACAAGCTACGAACTAGCCAAAGATTTGAAGCCAATCAACGCTTCGCCCCGAGTCCAATGCATTCAAATCCCATCTTCCTCCTTCACCCAAGAAGCCCTGTCCTCCCTCCCACCTTTAAGAACCTCGGGTACAATATCTTCTCGGTCTTTAAATGCTTTCCACCAACTCTGCTGCCTGAAGCGGTTATACCATTCTCTTAGAGGCGCCAGCTTTTCATCCACATCAAGCATATCAATCCCATATATCAACTCCACAAATCGATGGTTCGCAGCAAGTGCAACGTCGACTACTCCGGGATTTGTTGAGATGCCTGGGGTGAGCCATCTATCTGATCTGTGGTGGTCGAGGAAATCGTTGTGGGTGATGGCCCAGTCCTGGATCTTGAGGAGGGTTTGAGTTTCCCAGTGTCTCGCGTTCAAAGCCGCGGTGCGACTTTGGTCAGAAGGTGCTAGACCCATGACGTTGCCATGGGCGGTAATTGTGTTGCGTAGGAAGTAGTTCGTGTTCACTCCCAATAAATTGATTTGAGTCTGGAGGTCCGCAGTCTTTGCACTGAGTAGCAATGTGTCCCCTTTAAGAGCCGGTCGTTGGTCGGATTTGGCGGGATATAGTTCTTCTAAATAAAGAAGTATTGGGTTACTTTCATGAATCGAAGTCGAAATTTTGGTTTCCGTACACGTCGTGCGCATGCAAGGATTGCTTGCACCCGCTGGCTGAGGATCGTATGGGTTATTCGTGCAGATCCATCCACCGGTTTGAGGATATAATTTGATCACGTTGATGAAAAGATTGGCTTCTGTGGTTTTACCCTCAAGAAGGGCTGCAGGCGAAGATACCAGCCCTTTGATGAGGAGGTAGTACATGACTCGACGGGCAAAAGGCCCCTCGGTCCAAAGCCATAGTGTGTGCTGCAGGGACTGTTCAGGTGTCTGCATTTGGATTATGTGCATGTAGTTATAGGAGAAATTATATGGTATTGGGAAACTTTTGTGAGCTCTCGAAATGGCCAAGAAGTGGCCTTTTTACAGACAATGGCCTTAACACTATCTGATCCGATCTTCCCTCATTTCGAAATGAGCCCACGCCTATTGTCATATCCTCTTGCTTTGCAATGTATCCGAGCTTACCTGGAAACTGTCCGAGATTTTTCTTCGCATAAGATTTAAGTTACAGTGTCTTGGTGCGAAATTGGCGGTGGCTGACAGAATGGAAGGGACTGAATGTCTCCGAAAAGTTGCCGGGTTGAGCTGAGAGCACCTCTACTACCCTCAATTCAAGCAATGGAGCTCAATAATATTAATAGGAAGTTTGAGGAGCACCACCTGTCATTGAGGAGGAGACGATCATTCCGGCCATAAACAAAGCCTGGAGACTCAGGTATAACGGGTTGATGATCGAAGAGCTTCATCATTTATTCATCATAAATCATCTTCATATCACACGTAGTCCCACTTTAGGATGTAACAGCAGATCGAAAATAATATATTCACTAGAATACTATGGTTTATAGGATAAAACGAAGCCACGCGTGCTGTGCTGTCCTATGCTATACATGGCCCACTTCGAAGCAATAGTAATAACTCTATGTAGACCGGGACATAGGTATCACACAAATTTTATGGTTTGAGTCATGAAAAATAGTCCACCCGGCATACCCGAGTAGTGTTGTAAGAAGAAATCCCTGCTCCTGAATAGACAATAAGTAGTCATGAAAAGTTCTTATAGTCAAGCCTAGTGAAAGACCCCATCAAAAGTGAGGGAAGATACACTATAAACCGATGACTATCACTTCTAAAACTTCTCATCCTAGTATAGACACTTGTCAAAGACTCAGTGATTGTTAACTGCCAATACATATCCGAGGATGACTTGTTGACAGCCCCTTGCATATTCGGCGACCTATTCCACTTTTTGTCTGTCCATTTTGTATCCCCTTTGAGTTTCGAAACCTGACTACTCAGCTGAAGGAATAAAAGCTTGAATTTGAATGTCTCACTAAATTTCAATTAGTATTCTCACACAAATATATCCGTCTAATAGCTCACTTGGGTAGAGTACTTGGAGTTTACCATATCGGCAATCGAGCTGGTAGCGCCCTGGAGCTACCACAGGTGGGAGGTAGGTCAACCCCAAACACTTAGATATACTTTTTAATAGCAAGTGTAGTCCGTAGTGCGAATAGTAAAATATTTCCTGATCAGGTACCGATCTTAGTCTAGAATAAGCTGTCAGCCATACACCAGCAATTCCTCACACAGGAGGCTGCGCCTCATATCTAACATTAATTCCGTTTCATTGCGTCCCATGCGTGACCTCATACCCAATAGTTTATGACTTACATTAAGTTGTACAGCCATAGACTATAGCCGCCCGATCTACCGCGCAAGCTTAATGCTTATCGAAGTTGATAAAGATCTGCAAATACATGGCCACAGCCGGAGTAAGATCTATCATATAGCTTACTGTACTGAAAGCACTCCTTGCTTGGGTGTTGCGTCAGTTTCCGATGTGAAGTATAAAATAACAGAGTGCATCCTAGATAGACCAGATCGCATTTTATTTTCCTCTTCCCAACGTATACACTTATCGCACTTAAAAGCCAGCTGAAAATTTTCGCAGACAATCAACAGAAAAGCAGAAGAAACACCACAAAGACATTCAGAATTTTGAAACCCCTCGTCATGCTTCAATCAAATATCCTTGCAGTGTTACTGGCACTTGCGCCAAGCGCAGTTCTCGCAACCCCAGACTCCAATGATATTCCTCCAATTGTGAGCGGCGTTGTCTCATCAGCCCTAAGCCTTGCCAGTTCGTACGCATCCGAATACAGCACAATTCCACCTGATGCGCAATCTGCAGTCTCATCAGCCCTCTCACTTGCATCATCTTACGAGAGTTACGGAAACAGCGTCGCTAGTAGTGCGCTGAGCTTGGCGAGCTCCTATGCCAGCGAGTACGGCGATGGCAGCAGTGACTCGACAACGACCGCGTCGGTGACTTCATCAGCAAGCACTGGCACTGGCCCAGGAACAACAACCGTCACTTCAGCGAGCCATTCGGGAGCAACGGCAACACAAGCCTCATCTACCGGAGGCGCATCTTTCAACAAGGCATCATTCATATCCGTTGGGGGAGGACTAATGGCTACCATGGGCGTTCTGGCGGGGTCAATTGGTGTGCTGGCGGTCGTCCTCTAAGAAAGATTGAAGTTGAAAATACTGGTTATTTGTTTAAAGGAGTGAAACATGTTTCGAAACAATCATCCCCACGATTTCAAGCATCATCCATACTCGGTCTCCTCGGCACTTCACCTGCCCTAAATAGGTAAAAAGCTTGGGGGAAATTATATTAAGAATCGAGAAGCATGGCCATTGCCAAGTTCGCATAAGCTTTTACGGAGTACAGACCTAGGATATAGAGATGAAAATATAGCTTTCGTGAAAACCTGTTGCTTACCGAGGTCGACCTATTCGAAGATCGACAAGTGTCTACAAGTGTACATTGTATGGCCACTGCCGAAATCCATCATCCCATGCAGTTTAGTTGGTGTACTCAGATCTGTTCTTGTTGGAATCTTTGTGTCATCTTCTTACGTTTACTCTATAATGGCAGTTTATTATGGAGAGACAACTGGTGCACATACATAAGTCACATAGGGCATGCAAAACAAATGGGCAGATCATAGTTTGCTAGGAAAGAGGCAATGAGATCAAAGGCTGCATCGGGAGACTCAAACACACACAGACATCTTGCCCGGGCCTGGTCGAGAGAGAACACATATACAGAAGTAGGCCTTTTAGGCGTTAAAAGAAGCTTCGACTCCACTCAAAACATTTGATATTATCGTCGAGTTAACTAATTGCCAAGCAAGTACCCTCTAGACGAGAGATGTATTGAAGACATGTTATGAACACTGACCTTGTGGATTATGGATGGTGTCCTGGTATGCATTTATCCCTTATCTCTTCAGGCGGACTTTTTCTTGAATTACATGCATCTACGGATATTCCTGGGACCCATCCATCAGTATATTGACATTACGAAGGGCATTAGACCTCCCGATGTTCCAATTACCTGCATGTACTTAGGGGGGTAGTATATATTACGATGAGAACCTCACAAGCCCAGTAATACCTTCGATTGATCCATGGAAGTAGTTTCCCGAACTTCATACTCCAAGTCTGTTGATAATAATGGAGCATATGTTTCTTCCAGCGAGTCATTAAAGTACCATGCATCTGATAAAGCAGTGATTAGCGGGTTTATCGTCAACGGTATCACCCCAACTCTATCGAGGCACACACTTTTCGAGGCTGCCGGTTTCATTAGTCACCTAACGACTGCGCTACTACGTACGTACTTGGTCTTTTCTAACGGCCTCCACCTACGTGCGTCTAACTCTATAAAGGATGACACGCTAGTGTAGAACTATGTAGTATCGGCAGTTGGTTGATCAGCATGAAGCTTGTAGTCACTTCATTAGATCATACTATTTAGTGTAAATATAGACCATTAGTTTGGCAAGATAAGAGCACGTAACGTCGCTGATGGAACTAAAGAAGGACGTTTCTTGATCGATCCTCCATGCAAACACGTTTGATGTTACAACATAGTGAAAATCACCGAGTATCGATAGAGTCATGATTCGCCAGAACGGGAACTATCATAGACTATGCCCATGATTTTCATGAATGCGGGGATGGTTGATTGATTTAAAATCTGAAGTGCTTGACGCAGCATGACAGGCCGATTCCGACACTGACCAAGGTTCATTTGACGCTACCTATATACAGTTTCGGCTATTTTCGGGGCACTGAACTGTACCTTGTTCTAGAAAGGCAACTTTGTCGATGTGGCCGTAGGAATCTTTAGTATGTCACCGATTGGAGGGTTATCAGTATTGATACGTATCCGATTTCTACAAGTAATAACTAGTCCTCATGCCATTAGATTCAGCCCATGACAAAGTAATTGAAATACCGTACTTGGAGTTGTCATCCCCAGTGCACATGTAAGTAAGGCCAACCAACTGAACAGACGCCTAATCCTGGCCACTACGTAATGGAGACTAACAGACGGGCTTCACGGGCCCTATATAGTAACTCGGGGACACCATGACCAACAGGACAGTCAGTCTGACAGCGGCAAAGAACTTTGGTCGACACTCAGGCCAATTAGCGGCGTATGCGAAACATGTAGGATGGGTTCTACGTCTGGAAGTGCCGTGAGATGATCCTTCTCCGTCCATTGTAACCTACGTACATCTAACTATCTACTCACCATTCCATTCCACGTCCTTCAAGATCTTCAACAAGCGGTGTTTGCGTTTAGCTCGGGAATAAGTAAGTCATGAAATCTGACTGATTTATCCAACGTAGCAAATTCTATCAAGTATCAACCAAGTCAGCACCCCTGTTAGTTACCACGATTCCTGTGCACCAACGCTTCGCGTTCGTTTATACTTTCGGGGCCGGAACGTTACTGAATGAGTAATTTTTGGATACGTACCACAAGACCTTGGCGAAAGGCGATGGTGGAAATTAACTCTGCATTTTCTGGGACGATGTCGGATGAGCACGCGTTTGTCGAACTCTGGCTGAAATCCATGGAAAAAGTCTTCCAGAGTCTGTACTACGTACGTACGTACACTGTACTTCCGTAGTACGTAAGTAGGATATTTTGGAGTCTGTACCCCATACTCCGTACGTACGCTTTGATCCGGTAGAATCATAGATCCTACCAGCCTTGCAGCTTGGTGGCGTCCAATCTGAACGTGGTAGACAATGCGACTATGTTATGGTCCAGGGGTACCCGCCAGTTGACTGTCGTGTGCAAAATCGCTATTTCTAGCTGAGTCATGAATATATCTCACGTTCGTTCAGTGCCACCAACTATCGGAGGAATTCATGCTCCAATTGTAGTGCTCTGATATTTCTCGCCGATGGTGGCAATACATTCCTGTGTGGGACAAGTACAAGCAGCTAGCTTAAGAATCGGTAGGATTCTGTATCTCATATCATTCGCCCTGAACCTGGTTTAGTCGTGTACGCCCGGGCTTTTCACTTAATTGGTTTCAGTTCCGAGATTATATTGCTTCACGAGCTGTTCCCCGCAACTTGTGAAATGGAGGAGTAGATATCACCCCATGCCTGCGCAGCAATCACCTCTCTAGCCTCTACGCACTCCATACCATCCCCGTTTCCCCAGTCGATGAAAATATTTCGCCTAGTGTATCCGGTCTGAACGCCAGCTAATCATAGCGAGTAATTGGGATGAGGTATCCCGGTATGCATTTCCGCAAATCGTAATTCGCACATGAACTTGCTGCTAGAAACCATACAGACTTCAGAGTAGACTCCAGAGTCCAGAGGCGTTAACGACTAGTCCGAGTAGCCGGCTTTTTCACATGGTTGG
This sequence comes from Talaromyces liani, assembly GCA_022814505.1. Classification (NCBI taxonomy): domain Eukaryota; kingdom Fungi; phylum Ascomycota; class Eurotiomycetes; order Eurotiales; family Trichocomaceae; genus Talaromyces; species Talaromyces liani. Next base: position 1,059,087 of record JAKLNL010000001.1, read on the forward strand.
TTTTCAGCCATTTTAGCCGTCACGGATTTAGGAGCCAATCAAGAACCCGGCCCAACAGCTTAGTATATTAGCGTCGCATTTCAGCGCTCAGGCGCCTTTTCTTCCCTCTGTGATTGATTGTATCGCTCCGGGCCTTGTCCACTTTTGCATGAGAGAATTTTGACTCACCGCGTCGGTTGTGCGAAGGCATCGTTAGCGGATTGCATGGATGCCAATTTGTTCACGCTCCCCATTGGAGCTAATTTATCTTTTTCATTTTTTTTCCCTGTGGCACAGAATCTTGGTCATTTATCTTCGCGGGTATTCGGAAAGCTAGTAACGTATTTGCTGCTCGTAAGTGGCACGGCGTAGACATGCGGGACTTTGAATGGACTTTGGAGTAACTTACGTAACGCATGACTGACTACCCCGGACTTCATGATAGTCTCGTGTCATGACTGGTTTAAACTACAAAGGTATGCGGAGACAACAATCGCTTGATCTTTTGCCTCTATCGGAGACGTTTTCGTAACAGGGAAAGTGGGAAAGGAACGAAAAGGAACGTTTCTAGCTCGTGATCCAAGCATCACGCATCAAATCTTGCCTACCTAGATGGGAAGTGTGAGCCGGTCCCACCGTGTCCTACTCGCCCAAGGCCGCAATCCATGCATTTTAGCGCGATGCACTAATATGCCTTGCGACTCAGTCCCGAAATCTTTTTAACTGGAGGTGGCTGGCTTGGAACGTGTATTTCACGCAGTAATTAGTCTGGAGCACCAGTAAAGCACGAAGTTTGAACTGATAAAAGTTTAAAATAGACAATACCCCATCCTTGGACCGGCGTGTGGCCCATCGGCAAGTGGAAGTCTAGAAACTGAAAGACAAATCCATGGTATAAACTCGCCGCATTTTACCCCATTTAAAGGATTTTCAATCGGGGTAAACAGCTAGCGCTCTCGAAATTGACTCTGTGACTCTTTATATACAACCCACTGGTTCACACCGTTCTCTCCACCATTTTTGAGAGCTCAACGGTAATTGATCGTGAGAACATGTGAGGAATGATGCAGATCTCCTCCATTCTTGAGAGGATTTCTCTCCCTGTGCCAGTGGGGGTCCCTGGCTCTGCTGTTCCTGCTATATTGGTTGGACTTTTTGTTGCATTGGGAGGTGTCCTTTTCGGGTATGTGTATCACTACATGTAATAGTGGGTTAACTAATATTCATTGTTTCTTAGATACGATACAGGCAACATCAATGGCATACTTGCTATGAAACAGTTTAGAGACCAGTTCTCCACAGGTTTTACTGACACAATTGACGGACAAGACAATCAACCCGATTTCACTGCCGGGCAAAAAGCCCTGATTGTCTCGATATTGTCAGCGGGCACATTCTTCGGTGCCCTGTTCGCTGCTCCAGCTGCAGATAAGATTGGCCGCCGATATGGCTTAATGGTTTCCTGTGTCATTTTCATCGTCGGTGCTTTATTGCAGGTTGCTTCGAGCACTATTCCTGTCTTTGCTGTCGGCAGATGTGTCGCTGGCTTGGGTGTTGGCATGCTATCGACCCTTGTACCCTTGTACCAAGCCGAGACGTAAGTACATAGCCCTCCTTGATAGTCATCCGGGTACACTATGTACATTGTTCTGGATGGCTATTGCCTTAGGCACATCTACCTTATATGAAGCTGACCTTGGACCACGTTGATAGTGCACCAAAATGGATTAGAGGAGCCATTTGTTCTGCTTTCCAGTTCGCAGTGACATTTGGCCTGTTCCTAGCAGCCATTGTCGATAATGCCACCAAGGACCGCACGAATTCCGGCGCATATCGCATCCCCTTGACCGTTCAATTAGCGTGGGCTGTCATCCTTATTCTCGGCATGATCGCTCTTCCAGAGACACCCCGATATCTCATCAAACGTGATCGACACGAAGACGCTGCTCGTTCTCTTGCTCGCTTACGGCGACTTCCCATGGACAGTCGATATTTGGCGGAGATTGCGGAGATTGCTGAACATCATGAGCATGAGCTCAACCTCGGCGGAAGCTCGTACCTGGACTGCTTCAAGGGAAGCCTTGGGAAACGACTCATGACGGGATGCCTACTACAAGCATTCCAGCAGCTCACTGGCATCAACTTCATATTTTATTACGGCACATCTTACTTCTCGAGTGCCGACATGGGCGATGCGTTCGTTATCACCATGATTACCAATAGTGTAAACATGCTAGCGACTATTCCTGGCTTGTTTATGATCGAAAGATGGGGACGGCGACCACTTCTGCTCTTTGGCGGTATTGGTATGGCCGTCTCTCAATTCCTTGTTGCTGGGTTAGGCACAGGCCTTACTCAAAGTGACGCTACCAATAAGGCTTCAATAGTCTTGATCTGTCTTTTCATCTTTTTCTATGCATGTTCATGGGGCCCAGTAGTCTGGGTAGTCCCCGGCGAAATATTCTCGCTGAAAGTGCGCGCCAAATCTATGTCCATGTCCACGGCATCCAACTGGCTCATTAACTGGGCTTTAGCCTATTCCGTTCCTTACATGGTTGGTTCCGGGACAGGAAACCTGAATTTGCAAGCCAAAATGTTCTTTATCTGGGCCAGCTTCTGTGTCCTTGCCACCATAACTGTCTGGTGTCTGGTCTACGAGACCAAAGGTCTCTCTCTGGAGCAGGTTGATGAAATGTACGCCGAAATCGATAAGGCTTGGGAATCGCACGATTTTCAAGCTGCGATTGCTCTTAGGAACTCCCAACGCCGTTCCGTCAATTCCCAGGCACAACCTTGGAATCGTCATAGCGCAAAAGCGCCGTCATATAGTGTGCATATCGAAGCTTCACCGTCTTCGACAATGGAGGATACTGAACGCCATCAGTCGCGGTCGAGCAGGGGTACTATCATTGAGCAAGGACCTACTATCATGTTGCGGCAATTTCCTTAGAGCGCTAAAAAAAAAATAAAATATTTACTTACTATAATGAAAAACGAGGCTATGTGATTACGCAGTAATTTTGCCTTAATGACCTACGTAATCCTTTACGAGTCTGGAATAGCTCAACGGAAAAGAACTATTGGTGATACCATTAGCTTCCAGTCTTACGTAGGTAGTTAGGTATACATATTGATATGGTCTTCAATAGACATGCCAGTGAATCAAATTTGCACCCGGGTGTCCGTGTCTTCGGACCGCATGAGTTGTCTAGATACATCCATGGATATAGTATGACACATAAACTGTACCTATTGGGTTAGCGTATTCAAAGTATCATTATATCATCTGATAATACACGACCAAGCCGTTAACACTATAAATGAACAACAGGTTGAAGCAATCTAAGTATGAATACCATTTTGGGCAACCCATGCGCTCATATTGCAAGGCGAGTTTAAACGCACTTTGCATCGTGGATCCAATTGTCTAACACCGCCATCCTTCAGTTTGTGGTATGTTGTCCAAGATTTTGCAACTGGAGGGTCATTTCCAAGGTCTGATAGCACCGTTAATCTTAATCCAGCCTAACACGTATCCCCATCCGGAATTCTTGATGTGAACATGTTTGTCTCAGATACAGACGTAGCATTAAGAGATGACTATTGCAGTGATACCTAGTCTAGGTCAGGGTCGCCTTCATACAACCGTCACAACAGAGTGTTGACGGCTAGACGTAAGTCAGTCTGAGTCAGTTACTCAAGCAGTACAACCTCGTGGCAGGTACGAGACTCGGTTGAATATGCAATATCTGTGGAACGAGGGACATAGGTTCTGAGTATTCAATTAATTCCAGTAGGTCTCAGGGCTGATTTTTTTTTTTGTAGGCGAACAAGAGTCTTTAAAGTAGGTCAAGATACTACGACATAGCAACGCAGGTACAACAGCAATGTCACGGTGCCTTTGCCAATATTTCTATAGTTTCATCATAGATACTGGAGTACTTAGTACTATGGTCGCGAGCTGCCTGACTCCTTGAAGTACTTGGAATCCCCGGTCAATGCAACATTGAAATATATAGCACATGTATCACCACTGTTCGAACATGCCATTCAACCTTTCTGATGAGACATATCTGAATCAGGAATAAAATGACTGAACTGAAGCAATCTCTATGCAACGTACAAAAGTATGCTCTGAAGACAATGGAATACATTTCCGAATTTAAGAAATTGGTCTGACATTCCAATACCTCGTCTCTTCGCGTGATTATTGAGATGTAACCAAGAGTCTGCTACTCAGATAGTCAATAGAATCATTTGCAAGCTTGATCCATTTGACCAAGGCCTGAACAGCTTCACTTCAACTTTTTTGTTGCCCATTCAATAACATAGTACGAACATACTCGAAGGATCAACCAACTACTATCAAACCTATAGTTGATCGATAACTATAATAACAAGCTTATTATAGCACCTCCACTCGTCCGAAAAATTGGAAGCCGAACGCAAACTCGATCCACTCCAATGCGATCTAAGCCGATCTACTCAAGCCATAAAAGTCTCCACCTTTTGAGTGATCAATCTAACACAAAACCAAGTCGGAAAATTGGCCAGGAAAGGCTGTCGCATTTGGCCCACTCAATGTAAGGCCCTAGAAAAAGGGCACAGTATGACGTCTTAATCGTCTATTATTTCCTTCCTCAGTCTTGGGACTTCGTAGGGGTACTCATTTATAGGCTATAATAGGGTTTGTTAAGACTCGAACTAATCCGTAGTCAGTCACTAAATAGGAACATACTCTATGAACTCACTAATGTATACGTACTTTGTGTCCCAAGCTACAGATGAGAACGTGAGAAAGTGGGAACAACTGGGCATATACGTAGGTACTCACATGTGCGTGAACCAACCGAGTTCTCTCCAGCCGTGTATGCGTATGCAGCTGCCAAAAACGCAAAGAGGATTTTCTTCCCTTTTCTTTTTCTGAATATGGACGCTCTGGGTCAATCAACAGGCCGGTTTGACGATAATGGCAGGATGTTTATGCAGTGCTATCTGATCAGACTCCGTGCCTGAACAAAGGATTTTTTTAACCCTGCTTATTCCCAGGGTATCCACGCTGACCTTGCCAGACGGATTTTGAACATGAGTTCGCAAATAGAAATCAGGGCTCTTTGAACGCTGTTAGAACATCCGTGGATTTGATTGAATAGTTATCCATATCCTCCGTTTTCTTGCTATTTACGAAAAGCGGACTGTACTGTCTTATCTGAATACACAACGCTTTACGGTAGTACAAGCTGAATATGCACATGTCTCTTACGCGGTACAACATCAGATGAGGAGAAATGAGAGGTGGTACAGTAACTCTGTCACTTTACCGCCTTCAGGCGCGGATTGACACAAGTGACAGCTGAGGAACTCTGAATGACCCCTTGGATGACCACCATGCCGGAAACCGAGCCAGATATGGATGTCATACGTAGATAGAAAGACTAAGGATCCAGGAATATCTTGGGAAATCCCAAAGAATCGGCTTTTGTCCCGGTGATTGGGCAGTGTTCCGCGCATCAAATCGATAGCCTGGAAGCTAATTTGATTGCCCCTCTTCTTTTCACCGTCACTTCTTTCCGAGATCTCGGTTTCACGACACGATTGGATCCCCAGGGTACATCCGTGCAAGTAACCAGGTCTTAAAGAAAAGTGGATGCGATTTTAAAAAGTAAATCTCGCCAATGACAGCCACCGATCGGCCGGAATTGATGTTATCTTTTTGACTTTTTGCCGGCGTACTCACCAGCGAACATTCATGGATTGTGGTCAAGGCTAAAGCTGTTACGTAGTTTGAGGACTATTATCGAATCTCGATTACTGGTACGTAGTCTTGCTGTCTTTGCTAGTATACACGCTACAGGTTGGATGAACCCATCGCCAGCCGTCACGAACACTGATCGTCGAATTTTGCAGCGATGGGTATGCACCAACAGCGTGCTAGGCTGCATGTTGAAGATCATTTTTCATATGACAAGTTGTGATACTCTCTACAGTGGCTTGGTTGTTGGAATACGAAGAGATCAGTGGTAAGCTAGGCATACTGTAGTAATTCCCTATTATGGAATGTATTCGGTCTACTTGATGAGACTGTCTATATTTGAAGATCGACTAAGGCTTGTGATGAAGAAGATGTTCCTTGTCTATAATGCTTCTTATTATGAACTGCAATACGTACTAACACCGGGATTTGGTGGTGTTCACAGCCCCTAGAGATCTTACCTATCGATCCTAATGGCTAGCTACTTCGGCCTACTACTACTCTGGATGTATCGAACACAACCTATGAATAGTATGTATTACGTATTGCCTATTAATTGTCCTATTGTTATGTGATACTAACAAACCAGATATGTACGTGTAAAAAGGATATTATTATGGCAGGCGGTTCCCTTAAGGAATTGACAAGGATTGGTAGATTACCAGCTCGCCACATTTACAACAATCAACCTGCCGCCGGATTTAATACTTGATTGGAAAGCTGAACAAAAGTTACCTTGAAAGGGTTCGGCACTCTCATTTGTTCTTTCGTTTCTGTCATGTGACTTCTCTCCAACATGTTGGTGTCGTCTTGGCTTCTTGACTTTCCTAATTCGGTAACAAGACGGGATCTTGACATTCAAGTGATATCGAGTGATACCTGCAATGAAACTAGTAGAATCTGGGTAGATCATTAACAGCTACGTACTAAAAAGGAATACCGGCAACAACAAGCGAAAACAAGTCTAAGTCTATTCACGAATCAAAAATCGGACCCATAGCCACCAAACCCCTCGTCTCCAACTCGTACACCAATTTCTTGGTAAGTCTAGGATTGCTAACCACGCAGACCGCCTCTGCTCCAACCTCGCTTGCCATGCGCTCAATGATAGGCACCATGTCGACGCGCCCCGTCAGATCAGTGTCCATCACCAGCGGGTCGGGATCCATTTGCTTGACTAGATCGATGATTCCTTGTCCGTATGTCTTGAGTGGTGAGCGTGTTTGCCACACTACTCGCATCGCGGGTCTGTTGCCGTCACCTAGGAAGGACAGACAGGGCCCGATGCCGGATCCTGTTGTCACCACGATGATCTTTTTGTAGAGGCGCATCACGTATGCGAAGCCGTAGACTAGAACACCCCGCTTCCAAAGATATTGCGGTGGATGCTCGATCGTGTCTGTTGTCCAGTCACCTGCCTTGGATATCAGACAGGAGAACGAATCGGAAGACTGCAAGGTTGGATCTGGTCCTTCCTCAGCAGCTCTATCGGGAAAAGTTGCAAACGAATGCCAGTCCCACAGGGGATTTTTGGCAAGCTGGATCCCTAGACCGAATCGCGTCCGTGCATGGTTCATGTGAAGTCTGATTGCATGTTTAGAAAGTGGCTCTGGTTCCACTTTCACTCTCCTCAGGAGGAGGTAAGGATGAACAATAGCTGTGATAACCACAATAAGCAGCCAGAAAGCCGGCAGCCGAATGAGGTATCGACCTAGACTCAGATCCTCTGCTCTCCTAGCGTGATCCGAAAACACCAACAGCAGGGCTAAGAACAGAGCAACCACGGCCCAAGCGGAGAAACGATGCGTTAGCTCAAACCCATTGTGATGCCTGAACCGAAAAGCCGGATATGCCGCGGCCATGATGAACAGCAATAACAAGAGAATAATATAGGCTATTGCGACTACAGCTGTGGAGATAGCCACTTGCTGCTGTGCTGAACCGGGGCTGCTGTCATGGTCAAGGTCATGGTCATCCGGAAACCAGTAATGCTTGGAGATCAAGGCTACTAGTCCGACGTACCACACGAATGATGCAACGCCGCATCCACTGTGTATGCCACCCAAATGAAAGGCCTTGGATGCAATTCTTCGTAGTCGTAGCGGAGCTGACCGTGGGATGGAGCAGATCACTAGGTATATCGTATTGACCACCAATGGTTGGCGCATTAGACCGCATACGGTCAGATTTGCTGCTGTTGCATTTACGAATGCGAGCAGAGAGGATTGGTCGGTTATCATGATGGCGATGAAGACGGCGAGATTGGCGAGAAAGATGAACGAGAAAAGGCGGCGGTAGATATTGAGGGCGGTATATCGGAGGAAATTCCAGTATGCTCTTGACTTCGATTGACGTTTGGGCTTTTGTGCTTCAATATCTTCACCGACATTGCTGTAATATCCGCTATCTTTTTTCAGTTCACTTATTCTTTGGGGACTGTTTTGAGTGGCCGTTTGGTTTGGGGTTTGAAAACTGTTTGATGAAGGGGTCGAAGTTGGCACCACCAGTTTGACCTCTTTGGCCAAATCCCCTGACATGGTGAGACCAGTTCAAGAGATGGAATTAGACTTTCCAAAAAGGTCTCGAGTCTGATAAGGTGAACAATGGAAGCCTCGAAGTCAATGACAAATAAGTTGTTCGTTGTTTATATAGTTCCAACTAGTAGTTCTGCTTGCTGTAGACATGACGATCCTGTCTTCATAGATTTTTTGGTCGAATTCTGACCTTGATCCATTGTAATTAGATATGCAACCATCTACGGAGTGATCCGAAGTCTATTGTACAGCCAGCCAGGTACGAGACTACGTAAGTAGAGACCTAATCAAGGCGATACACAGCTGACCTTTACCACTCTGCGGTACGTCAAACTCGGCCGATCAGATACACTAACATGAACATGCGTCCGGCGGTACAGCCAGTAATATAATACCCTACTCAACACCCAGTTGACCGATGGGCGCTGTCAGCTTGTCAATGCGTGTCCGGTACCCTATTAGATCCTTGGCTTCTCATGTGGCATCCACCCTTCAGACATAACTTTTACAAGGCCAACCGGGACCGACCCCAGGCTTGCCATCCCAAACCTCAAATCTGCATGGAATTGAATCAAAATCTGCGAACTGTTGTGGTTCCCAATTCCTGAATTGGGTGCTGCGGTGTGGAGTGTTACATGCATGATAGATTATCTAGTTAAGTTACGTAGTTAACTGCGCCCAACCAACCAACCCGGATTTTGTGTTGGATGAAAATCCTTTTCTGTCAGCGTTCCAAGACAAGCTAGAAAATCCAAACCCCACCGAACAAAAATCTCGCAAGCCGTCACCATAAGTGCAAGGCTATTGAAGACTAGTTGGGGTGCACGATGTCATGGAGCAAGAGATTGCGGTGAAGGCGCAAATTAGGGCAAACTCGAGCGGATATTTCCAAAATAGGAAATTCCTTTGAGGACTCGAGGTGGGCTGCCAGCTATCTGGACGCCACTCAAAAAAGCAAAAAGAAATATGTATTTTACTCCACTGATTGGATTGACTAAAAATTCTGATCGTACGTAGATCTAGAGATCATATTGCCTGGAAAAGTGCGATGTAGAAAAGATGCAAATAAAACATGCGCCTGCAGCTGTCAGGGTATTTCGGCTAATCTTACTCCCAAAGATCATGGACCCAACCTAATTATGGGACATTTACGTATATTAAAATTTATCTATCTATATCGATAGTCTGTCAACATTGGCAATCTATTTTGCCACGACAGACCTTGTCTGTGCATCGCATTTCTAAGTTCTTAGATGTACGTAGTATCCGATTACCCCCTCTATTGCATATACGTACATACCTAGGTACTTAATTTTTGACCGAGGACCCATCAGGGAGGTACCCAGTTATTACAATCCCTTGAAATTCCAAATCCAACGCATAAAGTCTGAGAGCACAGCGGGGTCACTCAAGAAATCCCAAAATTTTCGAATGATACCCATTCATGACCCCCTGGGAACCTACTTCCAGCTTTTACTTGTGGTAAGACAAAATAAAAAGCCACCCCCTCAGGAAAACGCCGCACGCAGCAGTCATGGGTGGACAGACTTCCTCTATGGAGCACAATACTCGTTTCCAGCGTCCGCTATATAAGGACTTGTTGTCCTTTGCGCTTGAGGAGCAGCCCGTTGCGTATGATGAGCAGAGGCCGTTGTATGTTGATGCTGAGAATCCGGCGTTGTCGCTTAATATACGTCAAGTAAGGGTTTTTGTGAGGACTGTTATTGCTGGTTTGAAAAGGAGGGTTGGTGTTGAGGGTGGGGATTGTGTTTTGGTGACGTTGCCTAATAATGTATCTCTCTCCTTTGTTTTGTGTCTATATCACAGAAGCTAATCTAAACAGGTATTATACTCCTCCATATTTTACAGCATCATTGGCGCCGGCGGCATATACATGGGCATTAATCCGTCGAGTCAGTATGCGGAACTAGAGCATTTCTTGGGATTATCTTCACCCAAATTGATCATCACAGCACCCGCCGGATTAGGTCTTCTGCAAGAAGTGACTAAAGCAAAAGGCATACCACAGAATCGCATCTGTGTCCTAGACAACTATGCCATCGCATGCATATCGGAGATCCTGTCCTCGCGACCTTCAAGTCCAAATGAGGCTATGCAGGTGGATAACCTCAACCACACTCGACATCCAGAGAATCTAAACTTCTCAGCCCTCCTTCGCCACGGCCAAGAAGACTGGATCAGATTCAACGACAAGAACCGCTCCATGACCACCCCAGCGGCAATGTACACCACCAGCGGAACCGGCGGTCTACCCAAAGGCGCATTACTATCTCACCACTCAGTCATAATGCATCATCAAAGTCTATACTACGAAACGCCATACGACACCACGCGGCTGATCTGCATCCCAATGTTTCACCTCTTCGGCGCCTTGTTCACACATATCTGGCCTGTACGGTACGGAGAGACGTGTTACATTCTGCCGAGATTCGATATTCCGCAGTTCGTGCAGACGATTTATCTCTACCGAATTACGGAGACCTTCATGGTGCCTGCTATGGTGCAGGCATTGAATAAATGTCCCGATCTTGAATTGTCGCAATTTTTCAGGTCCTTGCGATATATCGGGACGGCGGGGGCTTCTCTTGATTCAGCGTCGGCACAGCGTCTAGAATCCAAGCTCCACCCCGAAGCGCAGATATCGCAGATATGGGGCATGACTGAAGTCGGGGTTGCGTTTCAGATGCGATATGGATGCCGCGATGGCACGGGGAGTATTGGTAGTTTGCTGCCGAATTATTATGTTAAATTGTTGGATGTTCATGGCACGGAGATCACGGCTGATGATACCCCGGGCGAACTGTATGTTCGCGGCCCGGGTATTCTGATGGAGTATAAAGGTATACCAGACGCCAAGGATGGAGATGGTTGGTTTCGCACGGGAGATATAGTCACTGTTCGTGCCGGGATGTACTATGTCGTTGGACGGGCGAAGGAACTTATTAAAGTCAGGGGGTACGTCTCTCTTCTTCCCTTGCCCCAAAGAACATCTACTAATGACTCTGATTTCATGACAGATGGCAAGTCGCCCCCGCCGAAATCGAAGGCGTCCTCCTCAAACACCCCTGCATCGCCGACGCAGCGGTCGTCGGCATCAAAAAGGACGGCTCAGCTCACCAACTCGAAGACGAACTCGTGCGCGCCTTCGTCGTGCGCCGCAAGACCACCGCCGCAGCGCGCCTTACAGCCGACGAAGTCTACCGATTTGCGCGGCATCAACTCGTAAGCTATAAATCCTTAACGGGTGGAGTCATCTTTGTCGACGAAATACCGCGCACGCCCAGCGGGAAAGTGCAACGGTTCAAACTTGTGGAGATGTGCGATTATAGGGATATTGTGTCTAGTCTACAGCTATTTTTTGGGCCGCCGCAGGTTGTTGAGAATCCGGTTAGGTTGGCGGCGGTGCATAGTTTGGGTTTGAGGTCTGGTGGGCATAGGAAGAGTGGTGTTCGGACACCGCGGATTGAGTTGCGTTCTTAGCATTACATTGCATATTGGGGGATTAGCCTTGCCCTTCTTGATGTTTTCATATCATGTATTATGTGGTTAGTTATTCCGATAATCTTATGTATACTTCATTAATCCCATGAATTAGAATTCCCCTATAGCAAGCCTACATTTTCATGCACGTTGAAATTGTACAAGTTAATTATGGCAAGATAAAAGTGCAAGTACATGATAGCTGAAACAGCAAAACAACTCCATGCTCATTATTAAAATCCTCCATCAAACCATCCCATGTAGCTCAGAATGAAAGTCGTACCCGCGGACGAATAATGGTAGAAACAGAATCAAAGAAACGAAACGGCGAAACCGTCAGTCGTAAGAATATAAACGTCAATGCAAGGCATTATCAAGAAGAACCGGGCTTAAAGTAAAGTCTCCTGATGCGCCACAATTCTCCATTCGCCATCACTTCCCTGTGCCCACGTCGTACTTCCCGTAGCATTGTACTCCCTCTTCCCCCTATAAGCGCTAATGCGATAAGTAATCGTACCAGCCATCAAATCAATGACCATAGGACGAACATTCATCAACGAAAAATCATCGAAACGATGGAATGGAGGCGCCAACACCTCTTGGAGAGTCTTTTCGTTCTTGTCGGGATCGTCGGGGTTGAGGGCTATAATGTCCTTGTTGGGGAAGAGGAAGTTGGCGTTGGGCGAGGAGAGCTTGTTGACGGCGTGGGCAGGGTCGGCGGATGTTAAGGCTGTCCAGAGTTGGCGCTCTTTGAGCTTGAGGTCTTCTTGGATGCGCTCGTGCATGGACGGCATGGTGGCGGCTCGTTCGTTTCTTGTTTGTGAGGCTATTCCGCGATGTTAGTATTTTCATTCCGTTGAAAAGTCTGCAGTAGACATACTTGGATATGACAATGAGTGTGATGTATGCGTGATGTTTTTCTCTGAATCTAGTGGTGAGGTCTTCTTGTATAGGTGTTGAAGAAAAAGTGATGCAGTGACGCAGTGAAGAATAAATATCTTCTCCCCGCACAAATCCTCTTGACGTCACTCCTCGAATATCACCCAAGCCACACCATATCACCACTATCAATACCACCACCAAGACACTCACCAGTCAAAATACCCTGTCTGCCTCAACCAGTGCCATACATCCACCCGTGCCATGACGTTGATCCGACCGCTGTGGCGGATAGTCTCTATGGAACCAGCAGTCTCTCCACATGGCCCGCGCAACTCAGCTAATCAGATTGGACGAAGGGAATGGGATATGACATCTGGGACATGGATTGATCCGATCACTGCTACCAGTACTCGGTAGGCTGAAGTGTCAACGGCATGATAAAAGTATCCACTGAAGGGACTGGTGGTGTCCATGGATGTTGATTTACTCGATCATGGGACGATTGTCCATGGCTGAGTGTCAGTGCCGTAGTCGAGATGCGTGGAAAAACTCTCCGATATCGAAAGAACATAGTCTCGTTGTAGACACGTGGTGTTAGTACAGCTAGACTCCAACCTTTAATTTCGAGATTATGGATATATTCTCAGCGTGTCTGAGGCGTGCTGATGATGATTGATGAAGCTTAAGGTTATCGGCCATGACGTCATGGCCATGGCGATAAGCTGAGCGACTCTGGTTCAGGACAGGAACTTTCTATACACTCTATTTGATTGTTCGAAATGAAGTAACAGAACGGGAATATTATTATACAGATCGTTGTTCTCAGTATACATAATCTACAAGCTACGAGTGTCGTCGGGACACTAATAACAGGTCGAAAGTCGCAAGTGCGACACTTCAAAACGCCAATAATGCACCGTGTATTGCTCATGCATTTACTTCTGACTTTGCATCGATATTTGCCTTTGCGTTGATATCCGCTGCATCAATATTCGCATTCGCATCCACGTCGTATTGAACCGATGGTGCTTGTGGAGGGAGGTCTTGAGGAGGTGGCTGATTCGGCAAATTCGACATATCTTTCGGCCGCGGCGGCCACTCCGGAGCCGGATAACTGAGAAGTTTGCATACATCCTTTCGTTTCAGTCTAAAATCTTCGTAGAGTTGTTTCCACACTTCGCGATCGCGACAGCCACTCTCCTGAGGCGTGCCGGGATTATGGTCACAGACCGGTTGCATCTTTGCGAGCTGTCCAGGTGGCCACATAATCCACGGTTTGGGTAATGGCCAGTCTGAGAAATGGACCAGCTTAGCCTCGCTGAGGACCTTATCAGGATTCCAGGTTTCGTAGTCGTTGCCCAGAAAGTTCTGGTGATCTTTGGTACGGAATTCACCAGTCACCAAGCCGTACTGCCGATGCGGCAGAACAAGCGCTGACCCACCGTATCGTTCATTAAGCAATTCCATATCATATAAATCGTGTGATTCGTCCCTGCCCGTGCCGAGTTGACCCGCCTCTACTCCTTGCACTTTTTCCATTAACGCCTTGTATTCCTTGTATGACGGCTCCAATAACACCAAGAGAGAAGTAAGTTTCATGTTTTCGGGAGAGTTCCAATACGCTCGTGGCATTGCGACGGTAGAAGATGGGAGGAAGAACAATTCGTCGAGGTTCTGGAGGATAAGAGTGTCCGAATCGATCTGTAGAATGCGGCGGTAGGTTGCCATTCTGAAAGCCCATAACTTGTTGATACTTTCGTCCCACGTAGCGCGGTCTTCTGTATGCGAATTGCTGTTAGATCATAAATCATTGTGCGGCATTGAGATGCATGTAAAACTGGCAAACCGAAAAAGACATACCCGACTCATGTTGATGAAGACTATCCATCGTAACCGGCTCAAGCTGAACCTTGTATTTATCGCGCGCCAGATTCAACAACTGGCTCAACCGATCATTCTCAAAGTTCACCTCCAAATCCCAGCCCTTCGGGTAAAACAGAATCCTATCCGCCCGACTGCCTAATCGATCCAACGCCTCAAACACCATCACCGAATTACACAGATATGTTTCATCGGTGACATACTGTGTATATGCATATTGCGTCCAATCAATGGCGTCATAATTGAGATATGGAGATAGCCCTCGAGGCGGATGCGATCGGTGGAACGTGATATAAAGGATAACGAAAAGCACGAGTGAAGCTATAACATATTTGCGAAGTCTGCGCGGCGTAATACCGGTGATGGCTGATCGCGGCGACCAGTCGGACTTGTAGTCATCTCGATAATCCTCGGGGTCTGAATCATCTGTTAGGTCTGCAAGGTCGAAAGAAACTTTCTTGCGGATTGAGGTCGCTGATAAATTGTGTCTATGCATGAGGAAGGTCCCAAAAAGTATGAAGGAACGAAATTGATTATAAGAAGCAAGAAAATTTAATCATCTCTAAGCGAGTGTAAGCGAACCAGTCGTTTTCATTATTCGATTATAATTGTTGTTGTTGATGAGATGAAGAAGTGATGCCTTTGCTTCCTCACTTCCGCGCAATCCCCTGAGGAAAGTCACGTGAGTTTATCTTATCTTATCGATAAGAAATGCAAACAGGACAAACTGGCGAAGGACCCTTTTTACACCGAACACAAAATGGAACAACGTCTCTCTTCATCCTACTACGTACTAGAGTTGGCTACGATTTTATCAGACACGTGTTTGTGCTGAAAACTAGACAGAAATGCAGATACTCGCAGACTATGACAAAAATATCTCTGGATACCCGGATCTCTCGACATTTGCTCATCTCCTCAAGTGGTGATCACAAACGTAACCAGTGAATAAGCTGGAAGAGTCGCTTCAACCTCACCATTGCTGACAGAAGTCAACAAAGCTGCAGGCAATGAATATTTCCCGGATCTGCCGCGGTCCGATTTCTCAAAATGCACTATCAGTCTCGTCAAACAGATAGGTAAGGACCTGATTCTGTTGAGTGGTTGGCGCATCTTGAACGGCGACACCGAATCCGAAGGCATCGGAAAATCCAAATCCGTCGATAGTTTGGTATTTGGTGGCCTTGTTGGTGGTTACTTGTGCTGAGGCATGATCCAGGGCTAGACTTATTGCTAGTGGGATGAGGGAGGTGGAGGGACGCATGGCTAGATATATAGTGCTTGGTTAACAGTTAAAGGGCGATGATTCACGAGAAACAATTCATCAACTGAAGAGCTCCGTGAAGAGTTGTGGATCTCATATTTATATCTACGGACATCTATCTTAAAGAGGGAAAAGTGTTTCTTCACGATGTTTCAAGTTTATTACCACCTAAGTAATGTAACTGCTTCTCTCTATTCGAAAGTAATATTCAGCCACATAAATGCTTATTACAAGCCTAATTGCTTGTCTTGACAACAACTAGGAAAAACATGACTCCCCCATTTCCGCAAATCCGAGATCTGCAAACCCTTCCAGTGTCCCCATGGGATGCGGATAATAGGTTGACGCCATGTAGCCTTAACATACATTAATGATCTACCTTAAAGCTTGTTTTTACCCGCCCCATATTTATATCCAATTCTAGCGGAATAAAAATGGTGGAAAATGAGATACCACATATCTAGTAGGTAGGTAATACTGCTTGCCAATGCTCCGTCAGGGCCAGGGGAGTGGATGGTGACTTATGGTTCACACGTTTATGTGAGCCTGGATTTGTACGGGGGGATCCGAGTACGGATTTGTACGGTATGGGAGCTCATACGATGTAGTACGCCAACTATGCATGGATTGGTATAGGGTCATGCAAATCGTATAGAGGCGGGACTGTAGGCCTACTTATCACTTGATTTGGACTCGTATATGTAAGGCCTTAAGGCATTGCTTTTTTGGAGTCCAGCTCAATCAATTCACTCGCAGATTAACACTTGACTCTAAATTAATACAAACCTGGCAGTAAAGCAATTTTACTGTGCCTGTCAGGTAATAAGACTTGTGGCTTTGACGTACAAGATGGAGGGTTTTCTTTGGTGATGGTCTGAGCCCCGATGTCATGGGTTTCCCCGGCCGGAAATAATCCTTAAACCGAGTATGGGAAGTCAACGAAGTAAGTCCGATTCTTGTTGACCAGCTACAAAAAAATTTCCGCGCAACAAAAGTGATGCTTTATTGATTTCTGCAGGGGATAGCTATGACATAGAATAAAATCTGCTCCAAGCCATCAATGACCTTGTTCCAATTATGGATTGTCGACGGACATACCGGCTTAGCCCTAAGACCGAAGCGACGACCTTTGGAGTCAATCAGACTTGCTATAAGTAAGATTGAGAACTCAGGAGGGAATTTATGAGCAGGATTTGATTTATGGTACAGACCCCACAATCGCGAACATACACACCGATATAGTTCCAGTTACAGACCGAACTTTCGCGCCAACTCTTCGGATTGATACTAAGCCCAGTAGTCATGACGCGGACTCTTCTCACCGGCGGAAGTGGCTTCATTGCCTCTCACATTCTTCATATGCTACTCAAACGCGGGCATTCTGTTGTGGCCACTGTCCGCTCACAGGAAAAGGCCGAGCAGATCAAGACATCTTATCCGGCGGTCTCAATGGATAATCTAGATTTTGTGATTGTGCCGGATGTTTCTGCGCCTGATGGTACATAGCTACCTATTTTATTCTTCCATTTGATTAGTCGACGTGAGCTAACCGTAATATCCAGCCTTCGACCAGGCCGTCGTTTCCGATCCACCCTTTGAGGCGGTGATCCATACGGCCAGCCCGTTTCATTTCCGCATTCAGGATGTTAAGAAGGAGCTCATTGATCCAGGTTCGTGCCCCAGGTTTTTCAGGAAGACTAAATGCTTATAAGATTGCTTATTAGCGATTGATGGCACTGTTGGCATTCTCAGGGCCGTCAAAAACAACGCTCCGTCAGTCAAGAGAGTGGTGGTTACATCTTCCGGAGCTGCAGTCATGGACTTTTCCCAGCCAAAGACCTATACTTACACAGAGGTAAGAACTTGATTCATCTCATAATAACTTATCTGTCCGTACCCAGCTAAACTTGACTAAGGCGGACTGGAATAACATGACGTGGGACGAGGCTCTTTCCAACCCCCTTAATGCCTACCGCGCAAGCAAAGCTTTCTCTGTAAGTCCACACAGTTTCAACACTTAGATTTGACAGTCGCTGACCATGGCATGAATTAGGAGAAAGCTGCATGGGACTTTGTGGAAAAGGAGAATCCCCAATTTTCCCTGACAAGTGTAAGTCAGACAGGTATTATTAAAAAGCCTCCAAGTACTTAACACTCACGCACATTATCACTTGTCAGATGAACCCACCCATGGTCTACGGTCCTATTATCCATCATATCAAGGATCTCGATGGACTCAATACCTCTAACGAGCGCATTCGGGACATTGCCTTCGGTAAAGCAAAGGATGGCTGCCCCTTCACCGGTGTATTTGTATGGGTGGACGTCCGTGACCTAGCATTGGCACATGTTCTGGCAATCGAAAAACCCGAGGCAGCTGGCCAGCGATTCTTGGTTTCTCCAGGCCAGTATACCAACAAGGACATTGCGGAAGTTATCCGGGAGGAATTCCCAGAACTCCGAGACGGGTTGCCGACGGGAGACGCCTTGAAGGGAGGTGATTTTCCTCCTGGTGGATGGTATACTTGGGATACTACCAAGTCCAAGGAGGTTTTGGGCATGGCCTATCGACCATTCAAGGAGTGTATTGTCGACACAGTGAACAGTCTTAAGCCGTTTGTCAAGTAAAATTAAAGCCAGAGAAGATGGCATTCGGAATATAGGCCGGTTTTCTGTTATAGGCTGGCTATGATATCCTACGCTTTATGGCACGGGACGCAGGAAACTGAAAATATTTCCAAGTATCCAGGCATACTTATTCTATAGCTCAAGATCATCACAACACCGGCCTACCTGTACGCATGAAGATGACTGATGGTCGATCACGATGCTCAAACTGCTCATCCACCTTAAACTGAAGCTCGCCACCTTCTTGCCGAAACCCAAGCTTCTTATAGACATGCCTGCCCATACTCGACGCCTCCAAGGTAGCCTCCCTTCCACCACGTCTTTTCGCTTCATCTAGCCCCCATTCCACCAATTTCGTAGCAACCCCAAGCCGCTGAAATGCAGGATCAACTGCGCATAAATCGAGGATCATGAGTGCCGGAGAAGAGCTTGATGCAATTTCATTTGCTATCTCGACTCGACGTGCATGAAATGAGCGAAGTAGCTGTCGTAGGTATTCCTGTTCTGTCACGTTTTCGGGATAGAGAACTTTCACATCCATGACTTTGTCGATATCGTTTGTAGGCGCATCGCCATATCCTTCGACCATGGATGCCTGAGCCCAAATGGCTACTCCGGCGATATCTTCCTTACCCGACTCGTCTAGACGAGGCACGGTAGCTTTGAGAAAAATTGTATTTGGATCGCCATTTCGGTCCTTCGTGATGCTAGACCACCGTTTGATGTTACCGGATATCGCATTTTCTCGTCCCTCGGGCGTATCCCAGCCAGGATGAAGAGTCATCCATACATTATCCTTGGCCTCTCGTGCAAAAGCATTTGCCGCGATGTCAAAAAATCTACCAAAGTCTTCGGTAGAAGTAATAGGCTCTACTTTGATTGGAAGCCTTTTTGGCTGTGTTTTCTGAGAGTCCATCTTGCAGTGTTGCTATTGCAGCCACTTGGGTGTAGACGGGTTAACTATAGAATATCCACGCTTCACTCGAGGCCCAAAGTGACCAAGTTGTGGACCGACGAGGATAAATGCAGTTTTTCGACTCCGAGACTGAAGGTGAAGAGATTTCGGCCCTCACTGCGAGGATACGTTGTACTTAAATATTCAACCGGCTAGTGGTGACCGTGGAGCATACCTAGGTAGGTTGCGAGCAAAGGTTCCAGCCACGATATTGGCGCTGGGACGCGGCCCAATGGAATGTTGAACTTATTGCAACCTTGTAAACGAAGGCGCTGGTTGGGTAAATCTGATTTGCGAATGCGTATATAGTAAGCATGAGCATATTAACTAGTAGCATGACCCTCAAAACCATAAGCTCAAAGCTGATTACCAATCACGTTGCCAGCCATCCAGTGCTGGCCTTGATTTGCTTGCAAATATACCTACATATAGGTAGGTATATGCTAACCAAGCACAGATTTACAGATGAGCATATATGTACCAGTTAACCAACAAGCAAGCCAGCTTATTAATAAGCTGATCTACGTATCCTAGTTAGTTAACTTAACTAGTTAACTAGTTATACAAACTTGATTAGTAATATGTAAATATAAATTATTCTATACAATATAAAAACTTAGAACCTGCTTTTTCCTATTCTAATTTCTAGAATATCGGGTTTTTAACGCATTCGCAACAGCTGGCGGTTCAACGCCACTTGGATAGAACGTATTCTAATCCTAATGGATGTAGATACTGCCTTCAACCCTACTTACTACAGTTCAATAGTGCAATTGAAAGCATCAATGTAGTAAATTCACTTGATTCGAAACCTATCGAACTATCGAATCAAATATAGACTCCGAGATAGCAATTCCAACATGCGATTCAGCATCCTCATTTAGCAGATGAAAACCTTCATTCCATTGCCAGGTTTACGCCGCGAATTGAGCAGAAATGACATATACCTAATTATTTAGCCCCTGGCATATAAACACTCATTTCGAAGCCATTCGTAAATGGAAGTGTCATGTTTCGAAAACCACTATCCGGATCTCGCAAGTATGCCAGAAAGTCTGCATAGCCTTCAGCGCTAGATATAGTATTATCAGCGAGAACGACTGCACCATGTCGAAGATAGGGCTGAACTATCTTGAGAGTCGGAAGCGCGAGCGAAGACCATACTTGAAAATAGAAGCGTTTAGCCTGGCGCAACAACTCTCATTTTGGGTCAAGGGTAGACTTACTATCAAGCAGGAGAAGATCAACCTGCGGCAACCCAACTTTGAGTGTCTCAAGTAAATCACCCTCCCGAAGATCAATCTGCTGTTCCACCAGCTCACCACACTGCGCCCAGTATCCTCGAGCTATTTCAGCTTTCTTGGGCTCTTTCTCCGTAGCAATGACAACACCAGATTTTCCAGTCGCAGCTTTGGTTTGGGCCACAGCAAGGGCGAGGTAGATAGTGCTGACACCAAAGCTGGTCCCTGCTTCAACGACGTTGGTGGCTCCCATGGCATTGATGAGCTGGTAGACAAATTGGCACTTATCCTCGTCAAGGGCGATGAATTTATCTAGCATGAGCTGGTCGAAAGCATTTCTGGAGCCCTCGAGCCCATGTTTATTTTCTAGGTCATCTAGAACTTTGGATGAGTAGACTTTGCCTTTGTCCGAATCCGAGATAGCGGCTTCCTGTTCCAGGGAGATTTGGTGGAGTTTGGATAGAAGCTGTAGAATATGTTCCGGCGCAACGACGGGGGATGGGGAAGACATGTCGAGTTCAAAATGGTTAATAGAAGAGCGAGTTTTGGAACAATTCTCGAATAAGCAGTGCCTGACAGAGACTGACAGAGTAACAACGAAGATGATCGTATACGGTTGGGCGAGAAGTTATGTATAGGCTTTCAAATAGATTGGATCCTGGAGGTAATCTGTGAATATTTGCTGGCTAATTGAATGAAGTGCATGCATTGCCACCTGCACGTCGTGAGAAGGCGTATGGGGTCACCTGCTTACCCACCGGAGTTTTCCCAAAGCTCCCCGATGATGCTCTACGAAGGAGATATGGAAGCTACTAACTAATAGAATCAATCCATAACCTTGCGTTGAATTTGGTTAGGTAAGAGATATTTATTTCCGTCCAGTAGTAGACACCACAGCATATTGCGTCCGGCTAACATTCACAAGCTTCTTATGGGTTACAGATGGATGAGCTGGTGTCGAAACCTAGAGGTCATATTAATCCATTGGATCTATCGGTTCTAATGGCCCAAAATACCGTACTCAATATAAAAATGATTATCTACATACCTTCTCAGACCTCGTATCTATCTTCTATTATTACCTGTCCACAACGCCACCGACGCCAAATAAGAAAGCCCATAATCGTTGCAGCTGTCAAAGGAACCGCAAAGGCAATATACACCCACCACAACTTCGACACAATAAAGGTCGGCTCCGAAGTATTAGTATTAAGTGCCACAAAATTCGTTCCAAAAAGACTGCACACAAAAGTTGCCGGAAGATAGAACATGGTTACTCCGGCAATGATCTTCATGGAAGTACTATCTTTCTTGGCCTCGTGTGCGACTTTGGCCGTTTCCGATGCTATGCGCAGATTGATTCCGCTGTCGTGGCCGGTTATGAGGTTGTAGAGTAGTGTTATGAAAAGTTGGGTTTTGCGTTGGGCGTTGACGATTTGTCGGTCTTGGTCGTGGGCGAGATCTTTGAGACTTAGGAGGCTGTCTCGGACATGTTCGTGCGTGTTCATGTCAATTTGATGTTGGGAATCTGGAGATGACTGTTTGATCAGCTTTCGGAGACGTTTGTGATCTTCCAAAAGTTTCTCGATATGAGATCTGTCTCGCTCGTTCCGATGCTCTAGTGTTATAAGATTCCGGGATAGTTTATGTGAAAGCTGAATGTACCGTATGAATTTCTCGGAATCTGTGCCTTGGAAGATTGATCCCTGGTATATTTGCGTCTCAATCCATAATAGGCGGCGGTAAAGATCGTCTATCTGCACACTTCGCGCGGCGAGACTCTGAAATAGGATAACCGCGTGCAACGAGAACGGATGCATACTAGAAACTCGTTCTGAAAATCTACGGCCGACACTATGAAGCAAGCCGCGATACTCCCGGCTCGCATTTGGTAATATATAAGTTGTTTGCCCAGTCGTGATATTGTGTCGAAAATAGAGCGATTCATATTCGTGTTGTACTCGAAGATCAGTTGGCTTGATCACGTTGACTGTTAAGGTGCTTTCCAGTGATGAGATGTTGTTTTGGTCGTATAGGATGTCTTCTCGTATATTGTAGCTTATATCTAGAATAATCAGCATTTTCAAACCTGGATTTTTTTGAAATGAGACTTACCCAGGCAAATATCGTCATTGACTTTCACAATCCGACTATGGTAGCTGGAGACCACTTCTGAAGTGAACAATGCCACGTCGTCCATGTCTATGTCCCAATATTCCTCGAACAATTCAAGGGCTTGGCTCTTGGCTTCAAGAAATGTGCCTTCATCGCGATTCATTAATCTATGATATCGGTCAGGGTACATCTTTGAACAGTGACTATTGTCTCAGACCCACACCAAGCGTACATGTGGGCCACCTTCGGCTGGTGTTCTCGCAGACACCGTCCGAACATGTTCCTCAAACTCCATTGTTGCTATGAAATAGATTTAGCTATTAGAGGTCTGGAAAGATCCCGAATATAACAAACGTACCAGATTCGTCAAGCACAACCAGACGGGTATTGTTTTCATCCTGGTCCAGCCCAACCTCATACTTATTGGAGAACTCTCGTGAGCTTTTCCGGCCACGACACAAGTACAAGGCATAATCTGCAACATTATGCCTGACATAGTGTAGATCAAAGGGTGGTTCTTTTATCTGAACACCGGCAGACTTGCGTTCCGCGACTGGCTTTTCGAGCCGTTCGTCGTCGGAACTCGTGGTTATCGACGACATGAGGAAACCATAACAATGAGATGAAGCATGGAAGATGACAGGTCTCATCGACCATCAATTAAAGACGAAGAAAAACGAAAGTTAATCGAATTACAGAGGGCAGTGAACATTATTAAAGATTGTGGCGTACTAAGGGATCTAGTACCCTAGTGCAGGTAGGATGAGGCTGAGCGCAGATCCCGTCTTACCCCCTCTTTTGTAGGCTATCAGTGTGATGCTCAAGCACAGCCTCATTACGATAAAGACACCAATTAGGGCACAGATTTCATTTCTTTCCGACATTTCTGCTTTCACAAAGTAGGACTCTAGTAAGCTGAAAACAAGTTTTTGTTGGGAAAAGTTGTGTGACAAGGAATCGATCCAAATAAACGACAAGGATTCTTTCGCCCATCTATCCGGAATAAGAAATATACGGGTTTTAATTCATCGCAGCCTTGTTGACCGTATTGTAGATTGACTAGCCAGCCCTTTCTAGGCCTGGCCCGAGTGTCTAAAGGATTATCAACCATGTCTAGATCACCATAAAAAGTCCAAATTTGGGGGATTAAGATATTGGGTTAATATGAGAGTT
This sequence comes from Talaromyces liani, assembly GCA_022814505.1. Lineage (NCBI taxonomy): Eukaryota > Fungi > Ascomycota > Eurotiomycetes > Eurotiales > Trichocomaceae > Talaromyces > Talaromyces liani. The sequence goes on from JAKLNL010000001.1 coordinate 1,082,992, forward strand.
GGCCCCCAAGGATCCAGATGCATGACAACCACGTGGCTTTGAACACTATTTAACATTTGATACTAGGATTGATTTAATTTAAAGACATTCCCGGGGTGCGTGCACGTTTGCTCGTTTCCCTTTTCAGAAGCTACTCTAACTAGTAGATATACAGAATCTGAGTCGAGATAATTAAGAGATTGCACTAAGATTGCAGTCGGCCCCACGGATTCAGATGCACGACCACCACGTGGCAGTGAACCTTACCGGTAGTTGACGTAAAATCAAAGGGGTTCCGGACGTAAATTTGGTCTCGACTCTTCCCAGAAGCTACTATAACTAGATAGCCAGACAGAATCCGAGTTTGGATAGGTCAGCGATTGAATTGAGATCGTCAAAGTTGGCCCCAAGGATTCAGATGCATGACAACCACGTGGCAGGAACCCCTACTTAATGAATTGATTAGTATTGATTATGTAGATTGCACATATCCCAGGACGCACTTGAGAAGCTACCATCCCCATTAAAATACGAGATTGAGTCATTTAGGTTGGTAAGGGATCAACCCACACATGACAACCACGTGGCATTAAACCCTTGTCGACATTTTAAATGAAGATCGATTCAGTTAATAGTATTCCAGGGCACATATTTGCGTGTATCCGTTTTGAGAAGCTACTATAACAGGGCTGTTATGTCTTTGACGGTAGAAGATAATCTTCGGTGAGATCGAATCATCAGTACACGTATTCCCTGTCCAGCTTATGGCTCCATTAAACATTTGAAAGCAGTCTCATCGTTTCAATATATCTGACCTAGGCGTTTTCGAAGCAATCGCATCTAGCCATGCAGCCAAACGATAGCCCGCTCGGGCAATCAATTCCTCAATAACCGGCTTCAGAACTGTGCTACACACGTAAGAGTTTGCATCCCTGGCCCAAAGCATCGCCGAGTTGATGGGGTCCTTCACATCTAATCCATCCAACCAGGAAGCAGATTTAGAGACATATTCTGCCGACTTGATACGAGTAGTGAGCATCGAGGCCCACTTTTGGGCAATGTCGAGGGAGTACCCGCCTGCATCGTATTCGGGCATGTTTGTGTCCCAGATGTGATGCAGGTTTGTGCGAGTTCCGTCGTTTGTCACATTGATGCCGTTTCCGCCTTTATCTAGGTTCTCGGCGTGGAGTGGTTGGTGGATGTCGCCGATGAACTAAAAACAATAAGTTAAGAAGGCTAACGAAGATAGTATCTGTTTGACTTACATGAACGATAAATTTTAGCGCGTCGACTGCCATAGCGGCCGGAGTGCTACCATCTAGTAGTATATTTGTCTGGTTCGTATCAAGCATTAGCATGTTACAGAGATCTCACCAGGAAGACACATAATAATTTTGTATAGCACTAACTAGACATCCAGACTCACCACAGTCGCGGCCATAGTCCACATTGCAAGTCGTTTGGGGGTCGTCATGAGCATCAATGTAATGAATGGCCGTGAGAACGATCCTTCAGAAGTATGTTTGTAAATGTCAGCCCAAGTGGAGACGTTGGCTAGGTAAGAAGACGAGGTATCTCCGAGTAGACCTTGACAGTAAGATTGGGTAGAGGATTTGTCAAAGTTCTGTGTAATGAAGGCGACGCTTTCATGTCCCAAACTACCCCAAGCAATAGTACCGGGTAGTAAACACCAGGAATAAAGAATGAAATTTCTGCATCATGATGGTATCGCGCTTCTATTCGTCTTTTCCCTATATTAGTGTCTGACGACGAAGAATCTCAAACAGCATGGAAATATATGTATTGTTCCTATATATTTTCGAGGCAGATACAAGAAATCTACCTAGGTATGTAAGTCCCGATAAGTGAGTGTGGTTACACTACCTTGTCTCAGATGCGAAATCTGCCTCATGACGGCTAATGTAGGTCCTGGAAATCCTTGAGTAAGTTATATGGTTTGTTCTGATTTTGTACTCAAACCCTTAACTTACCATATTGACACAAGACAGGAAGATTCAAGGTTCCACTAACCGTTGTACTCAGTGAAACGGTGATCATACAGGAGACCACATCTTGAATAGCGCATGTATGCACCGCCTCTGCATACAGTTTAAAACTTTAGTAAAATTATACACATAAACAAGTTACCTCTAGGGGTTACAGTCTTTTCGCGCCTGGATAGCGGTCGAAGATATGATTACCGTAAAAGGCAAGTAATCTTGGACGATTAGGGCTAGAAAGTGCTGCCTGAATTATTAGGCATATACGCTAGGATAATGCGGCATTACGTCATACCTCTGTGGTACTTCATCTGCGTATTCCACGCCATTGAGTCGCTCAATTCCTCAGAATTTCTATCAATCATTTAGCTACGAACAAACAGTATTCTTCCTACTTCCCAGCTCCATCACCATATGAGCTGTGGCATGGTCGTGGTGATAGACTTCGCGATGAGTGCACACTGTGGGGTAGAAGCTTCACCGAAGATTCCTCGTTGGCCCTTACGTCATCCACCTCAAAGCTTGTCTGTATAAATTTCATTGATAGGTCAACCACGTTGAAGGAATAAAGAGCATGTTATCATTGTCTGGGATTCTGTACTTGTTGCCTACGTCATGTCCCAACATCTTCCGGGCGCCCAGCTATAAAGATGCTCGAAGATCTCGTTCTCTTTCATGATCTATCTCAACAGTAACTTAAGCTTCATACATCTCTTACCGTCTTCTACTATCAGAACTTATTCAAAGAACTCATCCTCAAACAACAAGATGAATTCCGAAAGCACCAATCTCGATGCTATCAACACTAGCACCCACACCAACGCCGACTTCACCGACAGCAACAACAACTATAACAACAACCTGAACAATACCAACGACTACAACACCCACAACACCCAAAACAAGACTGATACCTTCAACTATGCCGCAGACAACAAGCGAGGCAACCTCAGACAGGGCGTTTCTCAGCCCGCCGAGACCCCAAGCACCAATACTGACTCTTTTGAACGCGACTCTGCCTCTCGCGAGTCCGAGAGCCATGGTCTTGAGGACCGTGAGTCTAGAAATCGCGACTTCGAGAGCCGCGAATCTGAGAACCGCGATGCCAAAAGCCGTGACGCCGGCAATCGTGACACCTCCGAAACAGACAAAGACCGCGTCCCCAAAAAGGGAATCGCAGGCGTGATCAACTCCAACTTTGGCGCCGACAAGACCACCACCTCGACTTTCGAGAAGTCGCAGGGCGAGAAATACGGCGAGGGATTCGATGAAACCGGTGCTCAGCTCAAGGGACGATTCAGCGTTGACGAGAGCGCCGCCGCATCTGGCTCTGCCACGGGCGGTGGTGAATACGCCATGGGCGGAAAGCAGGGTGATAAAGCTGGGAAGGATACTAATGTGCCGAGGGAGCATGGCTCTAACAAGGGTACGCAGAAGGAGAGCTTTGGTCATAAGATTATGGGTAAGGCTGAGGGTATGTTTCTTCTCAGTACTTGGAGTATTATTAGATAGTGGACTGACTGTTGATAGGAATAATGCACCGACACCACCACGACAAGACCGAGAGCCGTACGGATGTTCAGTAAATGATGTTCTCAACGGGCTAGATTGATTATTATGCCCCTGTACATTTATTTTCTCTTCATGAATGACTTTGACTTAATGAATACGAATAACTGATGGATTACTTGCTTCATTTACTATCTAAGCTTCAAGACAATAAATCACTTCTATGATTATCGTAATTCAGACCTTCAAGGATATCACAAACACTAACATTATCATAGCAAGTTCCAGCATCTATCACTGCCCTTCCACCCATTTTGCCCTACACATCGGACAAGTGGGTTGACGCCCATCCCTCTCAAATCTATCCTGGAATGTATGAATCCATGAATCCATACAATCTCGGTGAAAATTGTTACCACATCGCCTTCTACACCACACCAGTTCCTCGCATACAATTCGAGGATGAGTATGTAGCTCAGGAAAGTCATCGGAATCTTCAACTACGTATCGATCCGTATCCGAGTCGTCTTCTAGTAATGATAAGAAGCAGATGCTGCATTCTCCTTGGACTGGTCGTCGAGCGACCTCTTCGCGAAGCGAAACTTGCTGTCTGTCTGGATTCCGTGCTGGTCCCGTGGGCTCTCGTGATGTGGAGGTTCTCGTCTCTGCTTCGGACCTAGTTTGTGCCGAGCTTGTTGAGGAAGTAGTAGTCGGTTGTCGAAGATTGGACTCGCTGATTGTAATCCTCGAGGTGCTAAAAGTCGTTTGCGGGACGGGTCTAAGGTTACCCGATTCGAATACGAATGTCCTTGGCTCGTGGCCACTGTATCTGCTTGAGAAACCATGAGAGACATGGCTTGTTCCAGCAAATGATGATGGAAATGTATATAGTCCGTAGCGTTCCGGGTCGATTATAATCCCTTGTTGCGCAAGTTGTGTATAATATGCATGTAGATTATTTTCGAAGGACGCCCAAGACGTTGCAGAAATTACAGGTGTCCTTGGTGTGTGGCTTCTGGGTTGGTCCATCGTCGCTGCGATTGCAGAAAATGTGTCTGATGGCGTGTCGACCTGCTCGATATCGCTGAATCGAGGTGGTGCAGATGATCTCCTTATTGATCTTGAACTATCGTCTCGTTCGACTTCATTAATAGTCGCTGGCGAAGCTGGTGAACCTTCGTCCGCAATATATGCTAGGGCACGATACTGCCGGGCCCTCTCAATATCACGCCGCAGAGCAGGCAAAGGAGAAGGCGACCTCAAAATGAAACCCGCCGAAGCGAGCCGTCTTTCATGGAACTTCTCAACCTTCCCAGACCACTCATACACCAACCGCCCCGCTTGATCCTGATGCTGCCGTCTACACAAGAGCAACGGAGCCAACTCTTCCAATATCTCATAAATATTCTCTTCCCCAGATTCCAAGAGACGAGTTCCTTCGTCCAGGATACGACTCGCTTGAGCGCGGCCGCGGATGTCGCTGGCAGGCAGTGCGCAGCGTCTACCTTTTGTTTTTGCGAAGCCAACGCACTGAGTTTCAAGGCCAGGCGATACGCCGAGGATGGTGGAAAGATGGAAGGGACATGGACTTGGGTCCCGGGTTGAGGTAGAGCTAGGCATCTTTTTTTAATTTCCTATGGATGGTTGGATGAATGTGTGAAATGACTCAAAGAATATGTCGATAGTGACGAGTCGTCTTGATATACTTTATATTCGACCATGGATGCTCTGATATGACGTCTTGGAGTAAGCCTGGGGTTTTGTCAGTGTGGCTCATTGTGCCTAGTAATAGAAATTCATGCACTTTTCACGTCCTCGCAGAGAACAATGTAACATTCAGCCACATTCATTTTAGTATCTGCCCGTACCTACGACGTAAATAGTAAAGTGCCCTGCTCGATTACATAAAGTGTCTCATTCTAAAGCAATGACATGGGTTTGATTGGCGGCTAACCAGCATTTGCATGGACCGGTTCAGGCAACGACAACCGAAGTCCAGACTCCTGTCCCGCACTAATATATGTAGTCCATGGATAGTACATCTATGGCGCAGTTGAAAAGATACTGGGAATTTTTTCAAGCGCCTGTTGCGGCATGAATTGATTGCTTCTTTCCTTGTCGACTGTGGCGGTGTTGAGATTAGCCCTAATCGCGAATGTCAGGAGACGGCTTTTGCTCACAACCCCTGTCGAAGATGCCACAGATAACTAGGGCTGTAATAAGAATGCTGCAAACTCATCACTTTCTCACATGAAAACGAATTCTTGGTGGACCGCTCTGGACTTAAATCAAGTACAGCCACATTTAGCTTGGTGAGAGTCCTTTCAACTAGGAGCAGTGAGCACTCTACGTGTAATTTCATGCTATACTTTTTCGACTTTCAATACTATCAAGTATTGTATCTCATGTTAAACGTTTCTATACAAATCAGTTAGACTTATTTCCTCTGAAATCGAGGATATCACCCTAGAATTATCGGATGTAGTAATAACCATGCACTTTCGCCGTAACAAAAGCACAAAAGCACCAAGAAAAAATCGGACAGAAAGCTTCTAGTATTCTGATTACATTCCACTTTTTTGATGCATCTAGTCAGATAATTTTCTCTGGACGAGTGGCTGTAGTTCATCGAATCTACGAGTCGCCAGATTGATCGAAGTCAGCCCTAAGTCGACCTCGTTGCTTAATCGATTGTGGTGGCGAGAATTAGTAGTTGAACACCATACTCTTGCCAAACGCTATTCAATTACCTTCAGCTATTAATGTTATTTGTACTTAGGTAGTTGTCATCATTCTCGAAAAAACCTGTCTTTGATGTGCAGTGGTCTAATTGATAAATTTCTCTGGCAACTACATCGATATGTCCGAGATGTACACCACAATAATAGGACTTATTCTTCGCTATTAAACATCATTTATTGGAGGTGTACTCCAGTAGTTTAGTCTAAAGTATTGTTTCAAGGTCAGTGATGATCCCCATTGACCAGATCTTTGCTGCTGATGTTCTACTTAGATCAGATGAAGATGTGAAAATTGCATTCACACAACAACACTGCTATGTATCTCGCTATTAAGCAAGATGATATTGTTACTTATCCTTATTTATACAAACAGATATTATTTCTATTTGTCCATATTGAGGAGTCACCTGATTCCATAGCCTCATCGAGCAGATTTGGCGTGTTATCAGAAATCGTCGCCATAGTGGCCCTGAAAGGAAAAGACTGTTCAGGTTATTTCTCACTATTCTCTTCACTGCAGCAGTCTTCTCTCTTTCCCCTGCCTCACGCCTCTTTTTCTCTCAAAGTAAATCTTTCCTCCATTCTTCTATGTCCTCTTAAGCATCACTTCACCACACAATCCTCCAACCCCGAAACCTCCATCAAACTCATCTTCATCCCTCGACAACCCAACCACCATGGCCGAACCACCGGGCTACATCCCAGACTCGCAATTCGACCACGGCGCCGAGCGCGCCCCCCTCGAAGGCAGAGAATATCACCGTCCTGCCCCTTCCTCCCTCATCCTCGCGCGCTGCACCGAAGACCAAACCACCATCCGCAACTACAAGATCGTCTCCGCGTACATCGCCGCCTGCCCTCCCTTCGCAGGCGTGGGCCTCATCAACGAATGGCGAATCGTCTGCCGCATCAATCACACAGACACCTACGAGATCTCGCTGAAGGGTCTCCCCTGCCTTCCCGAGGAAATCTGCGAGTATAATGACACTTACCTCCAGCTTGCGCCTGGTCCCAAAGTCATGACAAATGGGAGACTTGATGGGATGGCGAAGACGTTCAAGATTAGTGTGAGCAGTGGATCCACGATTGGGGATTTGATTGATGAAATTTTTGAGAAGAATTTGAATCAGTATCAGTTCTGGCATGGACGAGGTTTGTACTTACCCTTTCCTTTCTAAATGGAGAAGAACGTCGAATATTGGTGGTCCATGCCACAAAATATACCCTCAATGTGCATTATTTATGTCTTTTGAATGCTGGCTAATCTTCAACCCCTTCTAATAGGCAACCGCTACTGGCTCTGGGGCATCCTCCAAGTAGCTACCCGGACCTTTCATGCGATGGACGAAAATGTCACGGGAATGACATACCTCAGTCAAGGTTGGGACAAGGAATTCCCAATCCGTCCAGGCGATTTTCAGGCTCCGGCTAGGGGTATTTGGCTCGACAACAGTGCTTGGTACGACTACGGCGACGATGACGATGACGATGATTGAGTTGTGAGACCATGATACGGTTTGGATTTCAGGCGGGAAGCATTGACTTTGGGATTGGGAATTGAGTTGGGAATGGTGAGGGAAATGAGAGACTTTGAGGTGGATGGCTTTGGTAGTTAACAGAATGTAGTACGGGGAAGGTCATGGATGGCGCGAGTGCCTTTTGAAGCGATCTTAGCTTTTGGTCGACAAATTAGAAAACCGAGAATAGTAGTATCTCAGAAAGGGGGGGAAAAAAAAAATTCAAACATACCTCCTCAATCAAAACTTACTAGCATCATGGTGGTAACCGTCTTGCTAAAGAACCTTAATATTCATCAAACTTATTTGCTATTGAAGTAGCATCACATGTACAGCTTATAAAGTAAAGTAAATACACACAACTTTTGTCTGCTCTATAAATGCAAATCATTAAACACGTTACCTCCCGCCACTCAAACTACTGGGAAACACCGCCTCGACCTCCAACAGCTCCCACAACCTGAAGCTGATCAGCGGTAAGGCGGACGTCTGGGAGTGGCCGGCCTCTGCCCGTGGGCCAGCTAATGAAACCAGTCTCGCACAAATATCGCAAATAACGACCAACATCCTCGCGACTAATTCCGTAACCGGCGCTCTCGTCAACACCAGTCCAGTGATCGGCATCTAACTTGAGAATCTTGACTGCATTTCGATCATCGAGTTCAGGTGCCTTTGTATTTCCCGGAAGATCATTAACACAGAAGTGGAACAACGGCATGAGAGCATGTTGTTCTTGATCCTTCTCTTGACCACCGGCAGAAACGTATTTTTCGAGATCATGCTTCCAGTCTTCGTAGCTGATTTCGGGGACGTCATAACCATAATATTCGAGGATTGAGAGGTATTCGTTCATGCGGAGTCGGGGATGCCCGGTGACGTGGACGACGTTGACGCCTTCCAGGGGGTTGAGGGCTGCTGCTACGACGACGCGGGCGACATGGTTGACTGGGACGGAGTTGACTGTGTTGACGATGCGGGGGCGAGAGTGTAATTGGATAGATCCTTTCAATAATCTGATGAGGAAGTCGTCGGTGCTTTTAAAAAAAAAAAATCGTCAGTAAACGACATTTGCCATGACAGAATAGTAATACTAACTTGCAAGTTCCGGTCTGGGAACATCCTAGGATATATCCAGCCCGAATGACAGAGCCACGAAGACCTCTCCTACCCGCCTCTCTAACAAGGTGTTCGGAAACCCACTGTTTATTCGTCAGCAAGTGCTCGGCACTATAATCTTATGTCCTTAAGATAAAACTTACCTTGGTCTGACCATAACCAGTACCCAAGTGGCGACGGCTACCCTGCATATCATCGTCCTCAGATATAGCGCCTTCACCAGTGCTGATCTGTTTCTCAGAAAGAGAGACATAGTGCTGGGTATCAAGTACACTGGTTGAAGACACAAATGTGAAGATCTTGGGCTTGCCAATGTTGCAAAGCTTCATAGCTTCAATGGTTGACAGCACATTAGCAGCCATCATCTCCTGGTATCGCTTCACCCAGTGGACGGTAGCACCGTTGGCAATGATGACGGACACTTCTTGAGCCAACCTTTGCCATTCATCGTCACTCAAACCCAGCTGTGGCTTGGCGAGGTCTCCTGCAACACAGCTAATATGCGACTTCCACTGGTCTTGCCACAGACCGTAACCCTTGAGGGAACGTTCGAGACGTGCCATAGCAGATTCTGCATCCTTGGCACGGACATGTGCAATGATGCGCAGTTGCCGGGTGTTTCGCTCGAGAAGGTCCTTGATAATAAAACCTCCTAGGAAACCTGTTGCTCCAGTAATAAAAACTGTAGGGCTTGCAGATGCTCGGACGGTAGCTGGGTCGGCACCTTGGAACTTTTCCGGCAGCGTCGTGAGCAAGTGGTCCAAAGACTTTGCATACGCAGGATCCTCTTGGCTCTCTTCTTGTGTTTCTCCTCCATGGAGTTGCTTGTCGATCTGAGCACTGAAAGCACGCAATGTCGAATGTTCGTAAAGAATGTTGATCGAAACCTGCGCTCCGGTCTCCTTGCGAATGTCCAGCAACATCTGCTGCGCCAAAAGACTGTGACCACCAAGAGTGAAGAAATCATCATCGGGAGATACCTTCTTTTCGTTCAAACCACGAACAAGAGTAGCCCATTTTGTAGCGACGGTCCTTTCGGTGTCTGTCAAAGACTCCCATCGCTTGAGTTCTTCAGCAGAGGCAACCTCTGTTTGTTCGGAAATATCAGGGAAAGGAAGATTTGGTTTATCAACTTTGCCGTTCGGGTTTAACGGCAATGCTTTCAAGAAGATGAACAAACTGGGCACAGCGTAACTGGGGAGTCTGCCCTTGACGTGATCTCTGACCTCGGTCTGCATCGCTCTGAATTTCTTGAGATAGACTTTAGTAACACCGAAATCGGTTCCCTCGTCTGGAACGTCTTCCAAGCCGTGGGACTCGAGCCATTGTGGCCATAATTTCATCTCCGGCACAATATAGCTGACCAGTGTTGGTTCCTCGTTTCGATCTCTTCGGACGAGGGTTTTGCAGTCTCTAATCATGGGATTTTGGCTCAAGTTGCTGTCGATATCGTTGAGTTCAATACGGAACCCACGGATCTTGACTTGGTCGTCAGCTCTGCCAGTGCATTCGACATCTCCTGACTCCAAGTAGCGACCGAGGTCACCAGTTCTGTATAGACGATCTCGAGGTCCCTTGTAATACTTTCTCCATGGCTCGCCTTTGTTGTTCTTTTGGTCTAACTCAACCCATTTATTGTTATCAACGAACCAGTTCGGCACGAATTTGAGGTCGTTCAGAGCTTGATCGCCACGGTATCCTTCAGCCAAGCCAGCTGCACGGACATAAATTTCACCAGTTTCTCCGACTTTGCACATCTTGTTGCGGTCTTCACGGTTGACGACAAGCAATTGCACGTTTTGCATACCAGTTCCCGCTGGGACTGTATCCTTGAGGTGGTCCATACCATTGGGATCCTCGGCTCTGCTCTTAATAGAGTAATAACTCACGGCACGCTGTGTTTCCGTCGTTCCGTACATGTTGATAATGTTGACGTTTTCGGCAAGGGCTCGCAGGGCTTTGCAGTCTCGTGTAGTCAAGACATCTCCGACAAAGAAAGCGCTCTTGAGGCTAGGGAAAGTTGCGCTAGCTCCACCGACGAGAATCTGTCCCACTTTATGCATATTAGCACACATGTACATTCATCATGCGGTTTTCTCAACATACTAGCTGGAGTCAAGTGAGTCACAGTTGGCGAATATTTGGCCATCCACTCTGCCAGTCTCTCGTGGGCGATATCAGATCGTGAGGGGACTAGTAGTTGAGCGCCCAAGAACAATGGTGTGAAAACTGATCTCGTAAATTAGTTAAGAACATTCATTTGGGTGTCCGTAATGACTTGCCATCTCGCTGAATCGGATCGTGCGCAACTTAAAAGCCCAATGTTAGCCACTTTGCATAAAAACGGTACAATGATCATGATAGGAAAGATACTTACTTCCACTAAGCATAGTAAATTTGCTTTCCGAGCTCAATCCAAAACGCTCGGCCATCCAAGCAAAATATCTGCAAAGGCTATAATGTCTGCCCAAAACACCCTTAGGTCGTCCTTCCGAGCCCGAAGTAAAGGACAATGTGGGATTACTGTCAGGTCCGACTAGAGTAGGAGGAGGAGCAGATGCCTTTTTTAGAGCCTCTGCAAAGACATCTTTTCCGTCGATTTCTCCACCCGATAGAGTTCCATCGTCACCAATGCGAAGTGATGGCACCTCTGCCTTGAGATTCAATTCATCGTCAATATAACTCCGGACAATCGGGGCAAGAACGCCGGCTTCATCAGTAGCCCGTCCAATATTGATCAATGCACGAGGTTGGGCGACTTCGAGGTAAATCTTTTGTCTGGCGGGGGGATATGCGGGATCCAGGACTGTGAAGGTTGCCGCGGAGGACAATGTTCCCATAATAGCAACTACCAGGTCGACAGACCGATGGGCGAAGATCATGACCACGTCATCGTTGGTGATTCCCGCATCGTGAAGATAATGGGCGAGTGTGTTTGATGCTTCATATATTTGTTTATATGTAAATCGACGTTCGGGGCCTTCGGCAGAGGCAGTTTCGACGACGCACGTGCGATCTGGGTGGCTTTGAGCTATTATTGAGAATTATTGTATTAGACTTGAAATTAAACAAGCGATTGATCCTATCCGGGTATATTTCAACATACCATTCTTTCCGAAAATATCTTGAATTGACCCGACCTGTCAATCGTCTGATTAGCATACAAAAATTTCCAACCCCGCAGTCATTGGAGAAGAAAAACATACATAACCGGACCAGTCAAGGTCGACCGTCGGATCTGGTAAGGCTGCCATGTTTTATCTCCCGTATCAACTCAGCACACAAACAATTGAGTGCGTAGCTCAGATAAAATTGAGTAGAAATGCAATGGGAGACTGCAATAATAATAAATTGGGTGACGGCATCCGCAAAGATTTCCGGCTGGGCGGTGAGTCATCCATGCGAAATCGGCGTGGGGTAAGCGCCATCCCTGTTTGGGTATAGCGCGGATTCCTACTATACAAACATTCATCTTTTCTTCTCCTTACTTATTCTCTTACACTTCCTCTCCTTGATTTCATTGATGGCTGCTTAAATTGCCTCGAATGAGCGATCCCGAGTACGGCTGGATTTGATGGTGCATAAATCTTACAGGTAGTGCTATAGGGGACGACAACCAGATCATCTCAGCCAGCTCTTCTTGGGAACTCTCATGATCCAGTCGTGATGAGTGTGGTATTAAGAGAGGCTCGGTGTAATACTCGGGAGGCGACATTCTGTCAGAATTGAGCTATCCGAAGAGTCAAAATACGACATGGTTGTGCTGGCTAGTGCGGCCTGCAATTCAACGTTCATCATGAGTCCAGTGACATACTCAAAGACCAGGATTGCTAAGATGGTGTCAAATAAATAGAAGTCACCGACGTCGACTTCACGATTCCAACCGGTCCGAGCTTGTTTGAGCTTCGAGAAGTACATTGAGTCTTGATTGTAGGTATAAAGCTAAGAACAGTCGGGGCAATTTCTGAAGCTTCCGCGGAATACAATTGGCGTTAATTATTATTTATGGCCGATTCCCATCCTTAATAGACTTCCGAATCAAAAAAGAGTTTGAAATACAAAGGGGAATTCCCAGTGGACACGACTGGTCGGGCTGCCGATAAGGTACAGATCCCAATGGGCGGGGTCGCGGGAACATCGGAGATCTTGCATTCATCACGCATCCACTACGTATAATATCACTACTAAGAACGTCTTTTCAACACATCACGTACTTTCCCCAAGCAATTCGAACTCTCCCGCAATATGGCGAACACTGTAGACAAAGCAGTGCTCAGACAAGTGCAGATCGCGCTACAGAACGCCGATGCTGAGCTTCAGGACATCAACAAGAAAGTTCGTGTCTAATAACAATATTATAACCGGAAGACATGCTTAATGCTTTCTAGATATGGTCCAATCCCGAACTCGCCTACAACGAATACATGGCCCACGACAACATCTGTGCAATGTTTGAAAAACTGGCCACTACACGATCCTTGAATTACCAAATTCGCCGTAAAACATATCAACTTAGCACATCCTTTGAGATTGAATACAAAAAGGGAGATGGCGGTCGAATTCTCGTCTTCAACGCGGAATACGATGCATTGCCTGGTATTGGACATGCTTGCGGACACAATCTGATTGCCACGAGCTCAATCGCGGCGTACATTGCTACTGTCGACGCTCTAGAGGCTCTCGATACCTCTTCTATACCGGGATACACGGTACGACTACTCGGCACTCCAGCCGAAGAAGGTGGCGGCGGAAAATTGAAACTCATCGAGGCCGGGGCATACAAGGGCGTCGATGCATGTCTGATGGTTCACCCAGTTACGCAGGGAAATAACGATGAATCTATCCCTAGTATTCACATTGCCGGGCCCGAATCCTTCCTTGCTAACAACAAGATCAGAATCAACTATACCGGCACTACTGCCCATGCGGCTGGAGCTCCTTGGGAGGGCGTTAATGCGCTGGATGCAGTAGTGTCTGCGTATGTAAATATTTCGCTTCTCCGGCAGCAGATTCTGCCCACGCAAAGAGTGCATGGAGTCATTGCGAATGGCGGCGAAAGACCGAATGTAATCCCGGGCTCGGCAAGTCTGCATTACTATATTCGGTCACCGGATACAAAGTCACTGAACGCACTCACGGATAGAGTGTTCAAGTGCTTTGAGGGTGCTGCAACAGCAACAGGTTGTAAAGTAGAGTTTGAATGGTTGGTATTATCTTCGTATGACTGTTGCGATATGTCCGCTGATGATCTCGTGCACCAGGATCAACAACTATCAGGAATTGAAGAACAATAAGCCTATCTGCGAAGCTTATATGGAAACATTGAAAGCAATGGGTCACAATTGCGTCCTCAATGATCGTGAGGCCAAGGGTTCCCTAGACGGCGCCTCTACCGATATGGGTAAGTTAGCTTCCCCTTCTCCTGATAGTGTACACCAGACTCATCTAGAATTAGGAAACGTTATGCATCAAGTCCCCGGATTCCATGCCCTATTCCAAATCCCGACAGAGGACGGAGCTGGAAACCATACACACGGCTTCACGGCCGGAGCTGGTTCAGCAGAGGGTTACAAAAGAAGCATTGTTTGTGCAACTGGTATGGCCGTAGTTGGTTTACGCATCCTGATGGACGACGAATTTGCCAAATCTGTCAAGGCCGACTTTGAGCGAGAGGAGTAACACATGTTCGTTACTATTCAACCGGAGCGCGTGCGCTGACGCTAGCACCCGAGCCTATGTAGTAAGCCATCAATTCAGAATTTCAGAGAGCCTTCTACGCCAATCGGCGGCGACGGAGCCCCGGTCTCCTCCCTCGGGCTCCCTGTGTGCTACAGTGCTAGTGCGTGGTCCAAGCAGCCACGATATCCACATTCCATATTGGGAAAGTGAACTTTTGATAGCCGTGATCCATACGGAGTAGGCTGTAGTTCCTTACTAAGTAGCCCCGGATCTATAACTAGTACACCCTGTATATTCTTGTGAATTGACTGCGTTCTACCATCTCTATCCATAAACCATTTATCATAAGTCATCAGTGTTGTTGGCATCATACCTGCACATCCTCCCTCGAAGCAAAGATTTCCTCATCGACCTGATCTAGGGTATCTGGAAGTTTCTCGACATATCATCCTATTGTACCCCTGATCTCGTTCCAAAGGTCCTTCCCTCCTGAGTCGCAGGCGGTGTCGAGCCACAAGACCGATTTCAAAATTACCCGTGCTTCATCCCAAGTCGAGATCGAAATAGCGTCATGCTCGCAAAAGCGCCTCAGCTCACTGACAAACCATTCCCTTTCTTGGGTACCAATGGCCGCGATCCCTCCTATAAAAAGACACCAAAGGTGTATGTTCGATTTGGCAGATGATGATGATGATGATAGCTCCGTCCTAATTCCAGGACTTGACTGAAGCTCTAATTGCAGCAACCTAACAAGCTTGGGAAGCGGCGCTGACTGAGGTGGTAAAGGGAAAATTACACCTACACCGAATATCATAAGCGCTATTCGATACGTTTCATAACTCTGGGTGACATGAGAAGCGATGGCTCCGAGCTGACTCGCGGGTGGCAGGGACATAATATGCCATTGTAGGGAATTACGGCTGTCGCAAAGAATTGTCGCACTTTCCGCAACTACACCGATTCCATCGATAAAGCGTTCGACAAGAGAGACATATGCTCGTGCGTCTTGGAAAGTCAGGAACATTTCAGGTGTCATTTCGGTATTCAGCAGAGGATCATGGTCGTTGCAGATGATGTCTCGCGATGGTAACTGCGAGTCGTTGTCGAGTCTTACGAACGGGTGATGAGGTCGTGATAGTGATCTGCTAGCGGCTATTATGTCCGAGCTAGGTTATCAAGAAGTAAGCAAAGAAGGAACATTGTCATGATCTGGAGCAACAAATGACCTACAGTGATATCACTGCAGCAAGGCCAGGTAGCCTTAACGCGTTCAAACCACCTCGTATCTCTATCATTTTGGCGAGCCCGTTTCTGTGTAATGGATTTGCTGATAAACTCCCATAGATATCAAGCCACTGCAAGCTTCTCAAGGGCGACTGAAACGGGGACACCTTGGGTTTTGGGTCTGGCGGGCTGGTGTTGCTCGCTAAGCGGAGCACAGAGAGTATAGTAGTATCTGATACTGCCTTTGATGGATCTTTCAGCGCCACATTTATCCTCGTGATTGACTCTGCTTCCGCGAGCATGAGTTGCCTATGATCGAAGCTATCAAAGGATCCCAGGCGTTTCGTCACCCATTGCGTCCTTTTATGCGAATAGGCGCCAAATAAGAGGGAGCTGTGCAGCGCAGGATCAATCATAGAAAGAGAAGTCCAGGCATCTATACTCTTTTGACACGCTCCAACTGGTTGACCTGGCATTAAGCCGGGCCAGACGACAAGGAAAGCTAGAAAAAGTCAGCTCGGTCATATGTAGCGGAGTAGGCTGATCATACAGTATTTCAGGGCAGTGCTAACAACTTGCTGAGGTAGTGACGAGGGCAAGAATGTCTGGAACGGATCTAAGTCGTCTGCTCCAATTGATTTCGTGATGCCGGGAGGGTCTTGATAAGATGCGGATTGGTTGCCCGCCAGATGAGAACTCACTACCGGGGCTGCGTATGATGCAAGGGTAACCGCGTTTCCTGTGACTACCAATCCTGTTTCCGGAGATGCTTGGGAATTGAGACCTGCCGCCGTAGTAGCGACATGTGATGCCCAAAGTGACGGCTCTGACGATGTAGACAACCCATCACTTCTCTTCATCCCCTCTTCCCCCTCCTCATCAAATACAATGATCCGGCCTCCATGCGTCGTACTAACCGCGCTGCTATCTGCTGTGCTGGACTCGGAATCGCCAGGTCCCTGCTTATGCCGACGCTCTCTTTCCTTATCCCATCTCCAATGTCCCGCGTGTGAACGGATTTCTCGAATCGATTCAACCCGATCCTGATCCGAAGAGGGATCGGTTATGATAAAGCGTAGCTCTCGCCTTTTGTTGCTCGAGCGCCGTGACTCCGCTCGCATGTCTTTGGTTCTTATCTTTCACATCAAGGTGTTCCAGGTTGTCAATAGAAAGTAGTCCGCAGATGGAATGGTTGATATCTGGATACCGCAGACCTTGAGCACCAGCGACATGATTTGTCAGAAAGAAGATGTGATTCGCTCGTCAGCTGGATCGATCCTGAAATCCTGCACCCATTGGGAAGTTATTACTGTTGATTGTACTGATTCGATCCAGTCGTGGCGCGATATAGCATTCGGCTAAGGTACGTACCTAACCGAATCCGGATGGTCTGATTAGTCATCAAGATCGAAATTCTCAGTTGCTTAGTTAGTACAAGCTAAGAAGAAGATGCACATGGGGAGAAAAATATGATGTTAGATGAACACCCATTGTGGAGGCATATATGTGTATGGGTCCATGTTTCGCCATTCATAACGGCAGCGGGCGTGGCTACGGGTCCGGCATCAATACCAGTTGACGAAAATGACGGGCAAACTTTTCTTCAATAATTTCAATTGGCGTTGTGTTAGTCTCTTCTTTGTAGGCCCAAAAGAGCACTGTGTGCCCTTTTATGAGTCATCTTTCTAAACGCTTTTAAAGCTGCAGTGGAAGCAATAAGAGAAACAAGAGAGTCACTACACCTACGGAGTATGTGTAAGGGCAGTTGGCATAATAAGGCTATTATAGGGCCCACTAAAGTTAACAATGTTTAATACCAGGGGTGGTTTGTTTCATCCGGCGCCTGGAAATCAGCGTTGCCAGCTTAATCGTCTAGCCGTATCTTTAATCTATCCTTGCGAACATTCAGCCTTGAATTAAAATTGCACCTCGTATAGATCATGGTATTCCCTAGTATACGCTGCCTTACTTGTAAGAATCGCCATGTAAAGGTAAATCAATCGTCTGGAGCTACCCTCCCTAGGCACTATGAGTTCCAGCTGACAATGCACAGTGCGATGCATCGCGACCGCGGTGTGACCGATGCCGCAAAGGGAATAGGGATTGTTTCTGGGACGATATCAATGCATCGACAACTGATATTCCCTTCAAGAGCGAAAATGCCTTTGCTAAGGGCAGGCCTCGGCGCCCTCGTAAACGTATTGGCATTATCACCAAACCGCAACCCGGAATCTTATCAGCAAACAAGGAGCGGATACCTTTGAACTTGCAAAGGGTCGACTTTCCAATAGAAATTTATGCATTTCAATATTGGATAGAGAATCTGGCATCGTGGCCGAATGATCTGTTTGATGTTGGGCAGGAATATGGAGCTGGTGCGCGGTATCACTCGCGTTGTTCGGAAGAAACGGAATCCAGTCTTCATCTTGCTGTCTCTGCGTTTTCGCTTGCTATGTTTGGTCGAGCGAATAACGCATATGAGATTCTACAACATGCTGAGAGACCCTATGCTCGAAGCATTACAGCGCTCAGGAGAGAGCTCAAAGTATTGTCGAACGACATGATTGAGCAACTGCTTATTGCGACTATGATACTTAGTAAATACGACGTGTGTCCGATCTACCATATTTTGAAAAGACTTCTTCTAACACATTTTCTAGAACGTAATGTACGATTTCCGAGTACGGAAAAGCCCGAAACCAGCCCCATCTGCTCAAGGCTTAAGTCCACCACTCTTTGGATCATATGCGTACCACTACAAGGGCACGGCAAGCCTTTTGCAAGTTCGTCAAGAGAGAGGCTATACGCAAAATGTTCCTCTAGAGAAGGCCGTTCGGAGGACTATAGTAAGTTTATATCAGACGGTTCGTGCATTGATTGGAGACTAATGCTTGGTAGATTAGAGCACATCTCCTCTCGGGTGATCCTGTCCCGGTGTGGTTACAGAACGGTACCTATGGCGAACCAGATCCGGCCCTAGCATTAGACTGCCTCATGATAAAGACTGCCTCGCTTCGGTCAAAGTCGATCATTGCCATAAATCAGGCCGATAGAGGAATAACCCCGATCATCCGTAATGAAGAAGCATTAAAGGCGTTGCTTGCCGAAGCCCAGATGTTGGACCGCCTATTTTCACAATGGGCTCAAGATATTCCACAGAATTGGGAATTCATAAGTCACAGAAGTCCTGGATACGATGACAAGAAGCTCTTTCTTGACCATCATAACCTTTTCTACGACCACGTCTTTCATTCTTACGCAACACATGGGCATGCCGTGGTATGGAACCGATATCGCGCTGTCCGACTCCTCGTTAACAGCATTCAGATGGAATTATTATCTCAAGTGGCCCAATACAGACCCAAAGACCTAAACACTGCCTACCTGGAACAATCCACGGCATGCCAAAAGTCTGTAAACTGTCTAGTCACCGATCTATGCCGCGGTATTCCCTTTTTTTACCTCCTCGACGCCGGGGTTGGCCACGGAAGGCAACACACTGACCCAGCTACGGAACTAGCTCACGCAATGAGTTCTGTTTCGTCACAGTTTCCGCCTCTCATGATGGCCGTGCTACTGGCATGGCCTATCACTATTGCTGTTGGGATTGAGGCGGTGCCTTCTGATCAGATGGAGTGGCTGAAATCTAGGCTGCAAGCTGTCACTCAGAGGGTTGGGCCGCCGAGGTTTCAAGTTACGCCGGAGACATAATCGATCAAAGTTCGTTAGCATTTAATAGTCCGTGAAAGTGCTTTTCAAGGGTAGAATAAAGCTTTACAGGATTTCTTCGAACTTTTCTAAGCAAGTTTAGCCCGTGAAACTATACATCCATATTGAAATTAGACTCGTTAATTCATACAGGTATAGCTATGTGCTCAAGTTTGGAGATTGATTGCACAGATAGTACAAACTTGAAAGGCAGACGACGATCGACAAAACAAAACACAGCTTAAGAATGACCAGCAACCGCTCTGGCCTCATAAGACTCCTCAAGATACTTCACCTCCTCATCCGTCAACACCTTATCCCTGAGACCAGCCATCTCTTGAACCCTCTCAACCGAATTAAGACCCACAATCGGCACCGTATTCTTACTCTTATTCCACGCCAAAGCCACCTCACTCATCTTCCACCCTTTATCGGCTGCCAGCTTCTCAACCCTCGAGATAATCTCTTCGTCAGCCTTGGTCAGGCCATTGATATGCGCCGTCGGGCCCTTTGATCGTGCCGATTTATCGTATCCAACGGGCCGCGCCAGTTTTCCTGCAAACAGAGGCGAGTACGGCACAAGACCAACGCCAGTCTGCTTACAAAAACGAATCATTTCCCGTTCTTCTTCCCGGTAGCAAAGATTGTAGTAATTCTGCATACTGATGAACTTGGTCCAGCCGTTCTTTTCAGCGACGAATTGCATTTGAGCGAATTGTACGGCCCACATGGAGCTTGCGCCGATGTAGCGCACTTTGCCGGATTGGACGAGGTCATGTAGGGCTTTCATGGTTTCTTCGATGGGGGTGTTGTTGTCGAAGCGGTGGAGTTGGAGGACGTCGATGTATGTAGTGCCCAGGCGGGCGAGGGAGTCGTCGACACATTTGATGATGGCGGTTCGACTTAAACCTTTTATTCAGAGACAAATCAGCAATTGCACAGCTGGTCAGAATTTAAAAGGACAAATTTGAATAGACTCACCTCCTTGGTTAACATAATCCTTACTCTGAAGCAACAAATCCGGAAACCCATGTCCCAAAACAGTCTCATCCTCCCCAACCGCAAATGCGCACTTGGTCATAATCACAACCTTACTTCTGGGAATCTTCAACTCCCTCATCGCAGCTCCAATCACTTCCTCACTCTGTCCACTCGAGTAGACATTTGAAGTATCCCATGTATTTATGCCGCTCTCGTATGCTGCCTTGAGCACTTTGAGGGATTCTTCCATGTTGAGAAGCCAATTTGCGTAAGGGGACGTGCCGGTTATGCTGAGACCCATACATCCCAGGATAGGTAGGGAGACACGCAGACCGGAGTTTCCAAGGCGGACGTATTCGACTTTGGTGGCGTCGAGGGACTTTTGGAGACTTGGGGGTGTTTTGAATTTGAGGGCCATTTTGTCGTTGATGGTCGATGATTCTGCTCGGTAATCGGAATATGAAAAGGTTGAATGGCTTTCTCGTAGACGTGTTCTGATCTGAATGATTGAATGAAGAACTTTCTGCGATTGTCAGACAACCAAGACCCTTTTATACCACAACCTCCGGAACCAACATGTACATCAAAAGCGTAAATCATCTCGTCAATACGCCGGAGATACTCTTAAGTCCTCAAAATCCGTCGTACTCCCAAAATAGTGTTTTGAATGTCAATCAGATTAGTTCTTATACGCAATGTTTTGGACTGATGACTACGTACTCTAGCCTTGCCTAAAACGGAAGGTGTAGCATTGGATCTCGCGCGTTTTTCCATTTTGGGTTTAGCTCTATATCACAGCTCTTGGGGGAGTTAGGGCTTAGCATCGCAGTTGGTAGCTACGGTGTATATTCTTTAGATGCAGTCGGAATGGTTTCTTTCCGATTTTACTATATTGAGTCTTTATGCATGAGAAAGGTTTTCATTAAGCTTTGGCTACCGCAGTAGGCTATGTAGGATACATGGTAAGCCTGTGGAGTAACAAATTCCAACTCACTCTATCAAAAACGCACCAACAGGAATCATAAATCCGAGATTCACACCCTTTGATAGAGTATGCAATGAAGAAACCCCCTTAAGCCCGATTCAAAAATTGTTCAGACGCCATCGTTCACCGGCTACTCAACGTCAAAATCATTTGCCGGCAGCAGTCTTAACACCCTTGTTAGCATCCTGTTTGGCATCGACTTGAAAGTTCTCCTTGGCCTCCCGTTTTTCTCTAGTCTCGTTTCTGATCCCTGGCTTCCTTTCGTTCTTTCTGGCATACTGTTTGATACCCTTTCTGATGTACTTTCTGGTGCCATCGTTTTCGTCATCCACCTTGGCGTCATTTTTGACATCCTTCTGGGTATTATTCCTGGCATCATCTCTAAACTCCTTTCTGGCTGCCGGTTTGTTGTTATGCTTAACATCCTTTCTGACGTCCTTCTTGACATCCGTGAGGACAACTTTTTCGGCACCGTCTTTGGCGTCTTGTTTAGCAGCCTCTTTCGCACGTTTTTTGGCCTCTTCCCTGGCCTGTTGTATGGCCACTTTCCGTGCTTCATATGCAACGCGCATCTGCGTCCCCCATGACTTCAATACTTCTGGATTTCTGGCGCACCATATTGCGAGCTCCCTTGTTGCCAGAGTATCCTCCAAGCAGTCATGGCCCTTCTTGCCCGTTTGAATCGTCATGTTGAGCCAGCTAAGGAGTAATCGTTTCAAACCGTAAGACTCTGGAAACTTTTTGTCTCGAGTCTCTGGAAATACTTCTTGAGAAGCTAGAATTGCCGTGTCGACAATTCTCGGGTGGAAAATGCCCAAAACATTCAAATCATTCTGTAGTGCGTGTCCAACAATGATAGTCTCGGCGTCGATGTATTCCCAGAGTGCTTCTCTAGCAGCTGCCCAACCTCGAAGAGCCTGACCTTGTTCAATCGCCTCGCTCATAGATTGGCGTGTAACACCGCTGACGGTGGACCTCCAAGCTAGGACTTTGGATACTGGGTTGACATATGTATTCAAAAGAGTCTCGCCTGTCAAAACGTCTACCGCACATAGCAGCGCGACACAGTCTGTGTTTTTCAATAGTCCGACCATTTCACAGTCGATCGCCACTACTTTGCGCTTCGGCTGGTCGAGTGCTGGGGGAGTTTGACGAAACTCCGAATATGGGACATTGGTGTGGAGTTTTCGTTCAGTTGGGAACTGCAGCGTATACTGCTCCGCATCAAGAACCTCGATTGTGTGACAGGCAGCAAGAAGAGCCTGGCGAATAACCTCTTGTTCGGTGTCGGACAACAGGGTGTATATGTTGAATTTATGGAATAATCCGTCTTTCTGAACTATTTCTTGCTGAGCGACGACCATTTGTTGAAGGTTGTCATTGAGACCGACATCTTCAATACCTATGTATTTTGTAAGTTGGAGCCTCGCAATCAATATAGTAAATTGAGTCAAATTATCGAATATACCTTGGACAATGACGGACTCACGCAAGCTAGCAGACATTGTAGGGTTTTCTAGCTCGACTGCTTGTTCGTTGACTTCTTGCAGGGTCACCAGTTGTTCATCTTTTGAGACGCCGGAGATGTCCAGCATGGCATTAATCGCGTGTATGTGAGCATGCTGTTGCAGTGCTTCGTTGTGCATAAATCCTTTGTCGCAGACCGGGCAGCGAACCTGATGTTTGGTAGCAAAGCAGTGAGCCCTGAGAGCCTTACTCGAGCCGAAAGGTCGACCACAAATCTGACAGGCGTAAGTTTGATTGTTCGCGTCAGGGGTCTGTTTTTTTCGTGTTGCTGTCACTTTTCGCGTCGATATCGCGACCCTGGGTACTGGAATCTCTGCCATGGCGTTTGTCAATGACAGGCGAATTTAGGAGAGTGACCCGAGCTATCTTTGCAGTCCACCAAGAATAACAGAGTCGAGGAAGGCCAACTTCAATCGATTCGATTGTTTTGTTTTTGTGATGAGAGAAAAACCACAGTTTTCCTGGGAAGAAGTATTTGCGTGTGAAGCAGGCGCAGCACATGACCTCGCTGATATAAGCGTGCAGAGTATCTAACTAAGTTAGAACATAACAATGCAACACTTGTGAGCACACAAACAAAGCGTGCTTTCTATTAAGTGTGAACAGAATTTCAGGTCAAGACAAGGCTTGATTGAAGGTGGTCTCAAGTTCTCCAGAGGCTGCCGGACCAGAGTAAACTGTTGACAAAAGAGGAAGCAGCCAGCTTCCTTGTCAGCTGCCGGACACACCTAGATATCGAAATGTATAGTGACTTTCTCCCTAGGTAGGCACGAATAGAGTATTAAGTGAAGGTACTTTCAATATCCTAATGTCCAATCAGCAGAGTCCGGCATTGTGCACAGCATGGAGTTAAGATGTGTTGATACCTTTCAAGTCCCCAGGTCGCTTTCTCTGTACATTAGTTTCCCTTAATATAAGTACCCTCCCGAATTCAATTTGATCAAGAGAAATGTTGAATTACTCAGACTAAAATCTTCTCAAGTACATGTAGTCAACAGTGACTCGCAGGAACCATCCCAACTATTCCGAGTGGGTTGTAAGACAGCGCGGCATGTACCTAATGCAGTGCATTCTTGCAATCTGTCATTATTTAGAACCGACCGTCTCGGGTATAAATAATCGACATGCCCCGATAAGGCTGACTACCTAGGTACGATGTTCTGAAATATCTTAGACAACGGCGGCGATTCCACTGTATTGAACTGTTCAGTCAAAAGTTTCTAAAATCAGATGAAAACAGCGTTTGCTGGTGTCCCTGATTGCTTCAGCGACCCAAGCCTAGTTCGATGTTTCATGCGGGACAATAAAGTCGCAAGTATGCAGAGAACGACAGAATAACATTATTATACTTCAGAATGTGATTGAAGCAGCGCAGCCTGTGTCTTTGAAGATACATGCCGGTAGACCTCGGTATTAAGAATACTTTATTGAGTCGAGAACAAAGCCGGCGGAATCTACATACTGGCTACATACAACTTACAACCGCAGCTGGACAATTAATGTCACTAGAGTATTGCCCAAAGGATATCATCCAGTGACCAAATCTGCCATTATTAGCTGCACTGAGGCTCTGGAATGCGTTAAAATCGAAGAAAGAAGAGAGAAGAGATTGTCGTGGAAAATCGGAGATACAGACAGGGGTTGTTAGGGCTCAATCGCCTAAGGCGGCCATAAAGCACACCCGGAGCATGCCCAGGGTATGCCTGAAATCTGCAAGGAACAAATCCTCCTGCAGGGGACCTTACTGTTGAGTAACTATGAATTTTCGCCAGTCAGATTCTCTTCGTAGAATCTCCCTCTGGAAGTTCTTTAAAGAGAAACACCCCGGTCAAAATCCTACTGCTGATCGGCCAAATCGTTCCCGGCCTGAGCCCTACCATAAACGAAGTTATCGAGGATTTGCAAGAATGTTCTGCGCAATTATGCCCAGGATGGAAAAGATCCTCCAGGGTCCACATTTGATGTGGCTGGGCTCTGTTCCATTCTGAAATTGAAATTGAAAATATCAGATCTGAAGAGCTTTCATGACACTTCGCTTATTATTGTAGTGTTTTCCGAGTCATCGTCATCGACTTATCTAATATCTATCAATATGCCACCTGGTCGCCAAGGACCACGTCAAGACGCTAGAAACTCGGCTCTGAATGCTAAGTTGCTGGTGAGTACTCCATCTCGATCCTAGACTCGCTGCAAGACTTCGTCGAGTCTGGAGGCTCTAAGCCCCCGCCGCCAAGATGTCGCTAAATCTGGCAATCGATGAGGAGAAAGGACTTCGTAAAAGACCGAGGAAAACCTTAACCAGATTCAGCAAAATCTGACGAGGAATATGATACCTCATGAACTCGGGAGATGTTTATCTGCAGTATTGCATGCAGGTATGGAAATTCGATGCGAAAGGCAATTTGATATCTCTGAATATTTGTGTGCAGAGAATTTGTACTCTGTAAGAATATGAAGAAACTTTATACTCGACATCCATGCCAGCCTTTGTCACGAAGACCGAGAGACCTCGGAGCTGTGAATGCGGCTTAAATTTGTTTAATAATTTTGAGTTGGACCGGCAGACTTTTAGCGTTAGCCGATGATCCCTAATTATTGGAACGGTTTCGTATTCCTTCTCCGGATAAACGAAAACCACTTCTTCTCGTCTGGGATAAGTACGTATGAGGGAACAGAAAAAGGGGGGCAGCCCCCACGCGCTGAAGATCATTTGCATGAATCTTTGATGATGCGTTGTTACAGAATGCTCACAGTCGAAGTCAGCCTTGTCTCTACGGAAAATCGCGAGGCTGAAAACGCTCTTGCAAACTTACCAAAGTATGGCTGCAAAACTGACTTTGGATTGACTCACGCCAAGCAATAGAGAAAAAGCCAGCACATCCCAACAGCCACCTCTCAAAGGAGTCAAAGCTACGATGGCTCCACTATCGCGGCTCAATGGAAATTGACAACACGAGCTGCGACCAGCATAGCACTTTCTGAGCTAAAGAAGAAACTTTGTACTCCGTGTCCAGCTTGGGTTGATGCCCAGACCTTAAATAGGGGAATATCACCGAATATCGTTAGAGCCGACGGCTCGTAGCGAGATGTCGAAGAGCCTCATAGGTTGCCAACAAGGGTCTGTGAGCGACCCGAGTCCCTAAACACCTTTGGCTCTAAACCTTTTACTGTCTAGCTGGGACTTTGAGTATGCGGATATGCCAATCAGACGGGAAAAGAGAGTTTGGTCTCGAAACAAAAAAAGAACGAGATACGACCGCAGTCACTTCGCAGGCTGCTTGGCGGAAAGTTTACCTCAGCTGCGAGTCTACGAGTCAACAGCATGCACGGCACAGCATTATGATCTTTGTTGGCTTTTCTCGCAGAGTTTCTCAGAGATCAGAGAAGCAAAAGACAAGCATCAGCTCATGGTAGATCGATCATGCCAAGAACTGATTGGTATCATGCACAGACAACGAAGGAACGATGAACATCGGTCATCGGGTCCAGTCTTCCGACTCCAGCAAACAAAATTGGGCTACGTATGGCGGACGGAGCTTTGCATCTCGTATCCGAAAGGAGTGACAAGGTTTATTTAAGATTAAAGACAGTTGGGTCGCTGAGCCATGTGATGATTCTCCAATGAGAATTCCTAGAGCTCTTGCTTGGGTTGAGTTGGGTGGCTGTGGACTTTAGAAAGTTTAGGTAAGATCATCAAAGTTAGTGAATTTACTTTTAGTCTTTTGCACCCATTTTGTTACCTAGGCTAGGTAGGGTGTGTATTAAGGTAGAGGCTGATGGATATATAGTTAGCTTGCCGTCCCTTCCTTTCTGAGAAGCTCTTAGTCTGTCACACAACTGTCAATTCCCTTGTAGGACATTCACTCGTTAATTCAGCACAATATCAAACGAAGTGATCTTATCCAGTCAAAACAGACCTCATCAATACCGTCATCATGCGTTTCACTGATATCTCCCTCGTGCTCGCTCTGTCCACCGTGGCAGTTGCTGCTCCCCACCCCGATGGCGAGAAGTCTCTATACAAAGTCGGCACCAGCCCGCGATACATTCTTGCCCGTGGCCCCGGCGAAAAGACCCTCCACAAGGGCAGTGCTCCTCAACTCCTCGCCCGTGACGCCGAAATCACCCTTCATAAGGCCAGTCCCTCCCACCTGTTCGCCCGTCAATCCTCCGGCAACACTGGCTCCGCCGGTAGCTCGGACACCTGCTCTGGTGTAGCCGCCACCTGCGCCAGTTGCTTCGGTACCAACTGGGTCGAGTGCCCTGATGGCGTAACTTGCTACGACAAGACCGACCCTACCAGCACCTGCTCCCCGTCCTCTGGTGGCTCCGGTAGCGGCAGCGGCTCTGGCAGCGGCTCTGGCAACACTGGCTCTGCAGGTAACTCAGACTACTGCTACGGTCAGGGCGTCACCTGTGCCAGCTGCTTCGGAACCAACTGGACCGAGTGCCCTGATGGCACTACTTGCTACGACAAGACCGACCCTACCAGCACCTGCTCTTCATCTGGCAGCTCTGGCTCTGGCTCCAGCTCTGGCGGCTCTGCTGGAAGCTCCGACTACTGCTCCGGTGTTGGTGCTACTTGTGTCAGCTGCTTCGGTGCTGGATACATTGAGTGCTCAGATGGTTTCACTTGCTACAATCCTTCCGACCCAACGACCTCTTGCCCTGACGGTACCGCTGGATCTGGTTCAGGATCTGGCGGCTCTAGCTCCGGTGGTGCTGGATCTGGCTTGATTGGCTCCAGCACTACTTCCACCCATGCTCCCGCTGGAACTACAGCTACCGGCGGTGCTGCCACCACCCACGCTCCCTCCGCTGCTACCACTAGCCACTCTAGCACCTCCACCACTTCCTCGACATCCACATCTGCAACCTCAGCTGCTACAACCGCTCCCGTCTCTGGAAATAAACTTGGCGCTGCTGCTGGCATTTCCATCCCCATGGGTCTGTCTGCTGGTGCCGGTGCTGCAGTTCTTGTTGCTGCTGCTCTGATGTAAGAGCATCGAGCAAGTCACTCACTACTTTTCCTTCTCAGTTGTTTACTTTATGAGCCATTCGTCAAGATCTTTTGAATTTAAAACTCTATATCCCGACATGACACTGTCTTGGCCATCTTCGTGGATGGATTTCCTTCTTTGTATTTAGTCTTAATTTAATTTATAATTATTCTTCTTGAAAGAATCCTTTAAGCGTAGCTCAAATGTAACTCCCTAATCTAATCTATACTTGCTTCTCCGGCAACGCCTCCTGAGTAATAATCTCCTTCTCCGATACATACTGCCCAAGAAAGACATTCCCTTCATCATGAATTGTGACTCGAATAAGCGTCTCAGGAACCGGAAAGGCATAACTAGATACTACATAGATTACAAAAGCACTTGAAAAGCCCCATAGATAATTAAAGTCGTAAATCTTTTCAGCTCCTCCAATGTCAACGCTGGGGTTCACTGCATTAACGAGGCCCGGCAGATTGGGGCCTAGTGAAATAAGCAGGGCTGCTGCTGCGCGCCAATTGCAGCCTTTCACATAGTGATAGCGTGCATGTGGGCGATATAGGGCGGGAACGTCGATAGCTTGACTCTTGACGACCCAGAAGTCGGCGATCAATATGGCAGCAATTGGCGATAGAAAAATTGACAGGGCGCCCATAAAGTTGATGAGACTTGTTGCTGAATAGACAATCTTCCAAGGAACCATGACCCAACCACCAATGATTGTAGCGACCACCGCTCCGCGTCGAATGTTGATATATCGTGGACACAAAGATGTCAAGTCATTGGCAAACGAGATCACGTTTGCTGATATGTTGACCCCGATTTGCGCGACAACCCAGGCGAGACCGACGAAGAATGCAGCAGCTCGACCACCTGGTCCTTCCCAGTGGCTTGCAAGCTCCAATGGATCCCAAATGTATGTGCCATATAGGACTTTGCTGGCACTTGTTGAGACGATTCCTAGTACCCCAATAAACGTACACACAACTGGGACAAGTAGTGCTTGAAGCCAAATTCCGCGTGGCTTCTTCAAGTATCGTGTATAGTCAGGGATGTTGGTTGCCATGGTAGCCCATCCTCCGCTCAAAGAAGTCATGTAAGATAAGATCATCCACGAGCGAGCTGATCCCGTATATTGTGGCTTCTGATTCCAGATATCACCACTGCCACCAGCCAACTTGCACATGCCGATAACCGTTCCAACCGCGGCTGCAGTTACGAAAATACCCTTGAAGACGAAGAACCAACGCAGCTTATGAGGTGGTGTCAATAGGAAAGGAAGCTGAACTGTCCAAAATATGAAATGTGACAGGAGTTGCTGACTTGTGATACCCGCACTTTCTGGGAGATGGTTCGGAATGTTCAAGTAAGAAGGCCAAATGGCTCGAATAACTTGTGTCATGGCGGTTGATCCGGCATATGTTTGGATTGCGTGCCAGAACAGAGCAGTCACCATTCGAATCACGACTGGCACTCTGGAGAACGCATAGCCAAAACTTGAGCGAGCGGCAACGGGGTATGGAACACGCAACTTGGCACCGATTGAGCCGTTGAAAGAAATTGGAATTGCAATAATGAACGTTCCCATGATGAGACAGAGCAAAGCTTCTTTATAGGTCAAGCCTCCTGATATAACCGTCGAAGCACCTTCCCATGACTGCGCGGACAAGATATCACTCATCCAGTAACCGAGTAATGCCCAGTGACCCCAGACCCGACGTTCAACTGGTGTTACATCGTTGTCGATGTTAGTCCATGTACCGTCCGGTGCGAAGGTTGTCGGTTGTTTAGGGAGCTCCCATGCCTTGATTGAGGTGGCTTTGGCTCGAACATTGCTTTTGCCGTGGTGGAAAGTCTCTGAAACAGATTTCCGAGGCATGGTGGACAATGGCCTCTGAAAATAAATAACAGGAATATATACAGAAGTCAGTATTTGCCACGTACAGCTCCAGGGTGGTGGTGGTGGTGGTGGTAGTCTAGCAGGAGGGCATATTGGGTGACGAGGGTAACTGAGTAGATATATCTACTTATCGAGTAGAGAGGTAATTGTGACATGTTGTTCTGGACCATGATATCCATCAATCGTTTAGCTTGTCGATGTTGTTTGAGTAATCTTATCATGATGCTTCGGCAAGGCTTGAGAAGCAAAGATAACGAGGGCTCTGAGCAATGGCCGGCCACTATCTAGAAGCCTAAGAAGAGCCAGAGATAAGCGGCAGCCCCGCGGCCCACCCTCATATCCCGCGGGATGAGAGCCGATCTATCGCGCTATGTCTGGGTTATCAGCAATCTGATAAGAACGTCCCTGTGGCCCTCGGGCTGTTTTGACTGACAGGCGACAACTGGCTCTACATACCTATACATATCTAGTAGAGAAGATCTTGAGGGAGTCTCGTCCAATTGCTACTCAGACACAGTCCGCATCGGTCAAGATGGCGTTCACTAGCTTCGCCGGCAGAAGCTACGATATTGTCTCTGATGAAGTCAAACAATCCCACAGTTTTGATGAAATTCCAATGATCAATCTCACACTTCCACAAGCAGAAGTAGTTGAAAGTCTACGTGATGCCTGCACTCGGGTCGGGTTCTTCTACATCTCTAATCACGGCGTTCCGCAAGATATCATGGATCAAGTATTCTCCACAGCAGAAGGCTTCTTCGGCTTAGACGACAGACTCAAACAACAAGTACATTTCAACAATGGGACAGCCCTATGCGGATATGAAGGCTTCCAGAATGTTTACACGGATGAGACGAAAAAGCCGGATCTAAACGAAGCCTTCAGTTGGCGTTATGCACCGGATATGGATTCCTTCAACGAGAACTTGCCCAAAACGACAGTAGTGGAAGAGGAGAAGGCCGATACTTTCCTCACAAGTGGTCAGAATCTCTGGCCCGATTTTGTGAAGCCGGAAATGCGCCGAGATATAAGTCAATACTATAGCCATGTGCTCAAGTTGGCGAGAAAGTTGATCCGCTTATTTGCTTTGGTGCTTGAGCTGCCAGAGACATATTTCGATGAGATGATGCAACACCCCGGTTCAATGGGTAAGATTCTGCATTATCCACCGCAGCCAGCCAAGGGCCCCGATCCACCATTCGGAATAGGCGCACATACTGATATTGAATGCTTCACGATTCTATGCCAGGGAGGTGATGTACCGGCTTTGCAGGTACTGAACCCCAAAGGCGAATGGATCTTGGCGCCGCCTATTCGAGGTACTTTTGTCGTGAACATCGGTGATATGCTAGCACGGTGGTCCAACGACACTTTCCGCAGCACCATCCATCGTGTTTTGAATATCACAGGCCGAGAACGCTACTCGATGCCTGTGTTTATGGGACCAAGTTATAACACCGTGATCAAACCTTTGGAGACTTGCCTTGCTGATGGTGCAAAATATGATCCTATCCCAGCAGGTCTTTATGTTTGGAAACGACTTGCGATCAGCCGGCTTGATAAGGGTGAGTATGAAAGGCAACTTGTCAAGATGGAGAGCGAGCTAACAACGCCAATTGGGGCAT
The DNA here is from genome assembly GCA_022814505.1 of Talaromyces liani. Lineage (NCBI taxonomy): Eukaryota > Fungi > Ascomycota > Eurotiomycetes > Eurotiales > Trichocomaceae > Talaromyces > Talaromyces liani. Next base: position 1,114,480 of record JAKLNL010000001.1, read on the forward strand.
GAATGTGCAAAACAAAAATCATGTATATCAGCAGACGTAGGGAATGAAAACATTAGCTTCCTTGAACATCGCAACGAGACTTCGGGTATCTTTGATATCAACAATAAACGCATCGAGTAAATTAGCGGCATGTCAGGTCGGTTCAGAAGGTATGAAGTCGTAACCAGAAAAATTCGAATCAGGAATGGTCCAGGACATGATATTGTCAAGGTCAATGAAAGCTGTAGAAAGTGACTGGTTTAAAAACGGTGAAATGGTGACGTTCTGTTCTATTTCTACAGATAAGCCATCAAAGGTTTCGGCATTGCCGTATCCAGAATATGTGGGCGGGGAGAGCTCTGGTAATGCGATTTTGGAATTCTTCCACTCGTCCCACCCAAGTGCTCGAAGCCTGGTCAGCGTGTAAGATACCCAGTCACTCATTTTCGCTTTCATCCGAAGCTGCCATTCGAATTCCTTCATCAGCTTCTGGAGATCTTCCGATTCCTCCAGGGTAATACTTGTAGTGCGGAGAAGACCTAGAAAACCTCCCAATATAGTTGCACATCCACCAGCAGCGAAGAACCAGAAAGCTTCCATATGCTCGGGACGAAGATGAGACATAAATTGAACAAGACTACGCGCTCGTGTCCGGAGCATTTTGCGAATAAATTGGACAAACTGTGGATCAACCTCAGACTTTGATTGCTGTATAGCCCAAAGCAGACGGCGATGTAGCGCTGCAGTTGTTGCATGCAGGGCAAGATGGAGAAAGCCATTCACACATAGCCTTCCAGGCTGTATATTTTCCAGACTCAACACTCCAGGAAGATTTTTAAGCATTTGAGCAAGATCAGTTCCCAATGGTTTTGCAATAGCGAGCACTTGCTGGGGTTCGAGCACTTCCGCAAGAGATCTGACTGAGTATAGCTCACGCAGCATACGTGCTGTAATGCGACTCAGGCTTATTAGTTCCATGAATAGAACCTTCCCGTTCTCAATACTAACACTTCCAATCTGGTCACTTGCCTCCTCATCGCCAGCATCTTCTGAGAAATCGGTACTTTGTAGCGGCTTCACGATCCAGTCGGTTGCTTCAGAGATGAGGCAAGGCCGCCCGAGAACAAGCGCTGAAAATGAGTCCTGAATATATAAAGCCCAAGCAAGTCGTTTCCGAAGACCTTTTTCCCACTCCGGAATATCCCAGCTCGAGCAGTCCAAGTGGAGACCGAGATGCTGGCCCAAGCCCAGTAGAGAAGAAGTGAAAGACCACATCCAGGAGTTATTCATGAAAAGTGGATTGCGATGACGTTGTAGCAGCAAAAGGCCTGCTTGTATAGTGTTTAGACGAGGCCGGTGCATAGCATCCTGCACGGCGTGATGGGCAATTCTAACCAAGGCAGCCTCGTTGATCTTCTCTTGTAGCAAGAGATCCGGATCGTAAGACCACCAGCAAACAGCCAACGCATAGACGGCAGCTAGAAGATGTGCAGTAATCTCACGATATGTCCGATTGTATTTCTCTATGAATACATTCTTATGTAAAATAGGAAATGACGGGTGAACAATGCGAAAGTACAACTTGATCAATATCGCACCGTGTGGACGCACAAGAGACTCAACATCGTCGACACTGACTTCATCCCGCGCGTCGTCTTTTCGGAAGCTTTGCGAGACTTCCGCATCGGGTGTCAACTGAAAGAAGACATTTTCATGGACCTTTCGCATCATCGTCGGACCCAGCATTCCGCTGAATCTTGTTGTACTATCGCCATTTCTCGGTAGCCCGGACCCAGAGCGAGCATAAGCTGTGCGCAACAAGTAAGAGTCATGTTCGCCACCAGGTCCAATCAATTCTGAGAAGCGGCTCTTTTCAAGACCGAGGGTCTTCGTCAGTATTGATTCCTTGGGATAGTCGAGCTCTTGGTCTAACGTGGAATTAGGTGACACTGATGACAGCTCCTCTGAGAGGCCCCGCCCACGCGGCTTCCTAGCAGTAAACTCCTTTGTGTTTGCCGCAGTAGCACGTCGTTTCGGGGGGGGAGGCTGCAAGAATGTGCATGAAGACAGACCAGCAGCCTGGCAGGTCAAGCAGCTCGAAGACCCGTGTAGGGTGACGCATCTCTGCTTCTTCTTCCGGCAGACGTCACATGCTCTCATCCTGAAGCATCCATAAAATGATATGAGGTCTGCACTACAACGATCAACCTAATAGGATCTGGTTGTCCTATCGCATCGAGCACCGATAGGGACGATATGCCGAGGCACCGCATAAACTGAGCATACGCCAATAGTGCTTCCAGTCCTAGCGTGATGGACTAGTTGAGATAGGATAGTGATTGAGTGGATAAACTCGCAGGGATGCAGAGATCAGACGTGTTTGCCCAGGATGAAGTTGCGAAGTGGAGATTGTGTTGGGTGGACTGCCGATAAGTGGAAGGGCGATAAGATATATCAGTGGCTGATAAGAAGAGGATCGGCCTACATCCCGAGGCCGCGGGCAAGCTCCCCAGTCCGACGAAGAAAGGAATGAAGCGAACATTTCAAAATTGACTCTGTTCTCAGAATGATTCTCTCTCTCACTTACACATTTCATTATAATCGACTCACTGATTGATTGCCCTTTGTCCAACTCGTGACTAACAAAATGGTTGCTGCTCAGTCGATCAAGAGAATAGCCGGCGGGGTTGACGACAATGAGACCGTGTCATTCGAAGCACAACCGTATGCCTTTCGGTTCAATCCTTCAACGACTGCACTTGTGATAATTGACATGCAACGGGACTTCTTGCTGAAGGATGGCTTTGGGTACATACAAGCAGGGGACGCCGGAGTTGCAAAAGTACAAGCCACTATAAAACCGACATTGGCGGTTCTGCGCATGTTTCGCGAGCGTGGAATCCATGTAATCCATACTCGTGAAGGGCACCGACCCGATTTGCGAGACCTGCCTACGCCCAAGTTATTGAGACAAGCACGCGCTCCCAAGACTCGTCACTCGATGGTCATCGGAGATGTTGGTCCAATGGGAAGACTCCTCACGAGGGGAGAATATGGCCATGATATCGTTGACGAGCTGCAGCCAGTGACGGGAGAGTATGTTGTCGATAAGTCGGGGAAGGGTAGCTTCTTCTCTACAACACTACATGAGCACCTAGCTGATCGAGGCATCACACATTTAATTGTGGCCGGTGTCACCGTGGAATGTTGCGTGACCACCACGGTTCGAGAAGCCAATGACCGAGGATTTGACGCTTGTATTCTCAGCGACTGCACTGATGGATTTGTACCAGCATTCAAGTCTGCATCGCTAGACATGATCCATTTTTCGGAGGGGTTATTTGGATTTGTTAGCGAGTCACAGCCGCTACTTGCCGCCCTATCCTCACTTCCAGCGCGTTTCGACAAGCCAGCGTTTGAATGGAACGGCTCAATGAATATAGATTCGCTTAAAAGTGCATATTCTGGCGGTGTTTCTCCAATAACAGTGGTCAAATATGTCCTCGAAAGGATAAGCGCAGATAAGTCGCAGCATTCGGCCGTTTGGCTCAGCCTTGCATCGACTGAGGACCTTTTGCGCAGAGCTGAGAATTTGGAACAATCCGGAGACCGCAATTTACCTTTATTCGGCATACCGTTTGCTGTTAAAGACAACATGGACGTTTCCGGACTCCCTACGACGGCAGCATGCCCGGAATTCGAATATGTCCCCGAAACGTCAGCTTTCGTGGTAACAAGACTAGAAGCCGCCGGAGCGATAGTCATTGGCAAGACAAATATGGACCAATTTGCAACAGGACTTGTTGGCACCAGATCGCCATACGGGGCGTGTCATTGTCCTTTTGACCCTACGCGTGTCTCGGGCGGTTCTAGTTCTGGATCCGCTGTGGCCGTCGCCTTAGGCCACGTCTCTTTCGCCCTCGGAACAGATACAGCAGGATCAGGTCGTATTCCGGCTTCTTTCAATAACGTCGTCGGACTTAAGCCGACTAAGGGGACAGTATCCACAGCTGGAGTGATCCCCGCATGCAGGACACTCGACTGTGTCTCTTTCTTCGCCAGCACTATTTCTGATGCAGAAAGCGCATGGCTTGCCGCTAAAGAGCATGATCCTGAAGATCCTTATTCCAGAAGCTCGCCATCACTAGGATCTCTGAATAGTAGATCTCTTCTACACGAAGAGTCGACATATACCGTTTCCTTTCCTCCCGAAGATATACTGGAAAATGCACTTTCCCCAGCATATCATGAACAATTTGCAAAAGTCCTTTCGCTTGTTCGTAGCATGGCGAATGTTGAAGAAATCAACTTTGACTGGTCATCCTACCTTTCGGCTTCTGATTTGCTGTACAAGAGTGCCTTTGTCGCAGAAAGAACCGCTGCACTGCAGGAAGTATTGAGCAGCAAAGCAAAGAAAATAACTTTGCATCCGGTAACACAAAAAGTTCTTGATTTGGCAGGTTCCAAGTCAGCGACTGATGCTTTCCGTGATATTTATGAAGCTCAGCGCCTTTTGAAAGTTATCGAAGCTGAATTCGACAAGTGTGACATCCTTGTCGTACCCACTGCTCCAAACCATCCAACCATAGAAGAAGTAGAGCGAGACCCGATCGGACCCAACTTGAAGTTGGGTATCTTTGCAAGTGCAGTCAACGTCCTGGATCTAGCTGCTGTTGCTATTCCAGCAGGCCATATCGAAGGTTTGCCGTTCGGTATATCGATTGTTGCTCCTGCGTTCAGGGAGGGTGTCATTCTCAAAGTGGCGCAAAGGATTCAAGCGCGACTGGGACATTTTGCGCTATAATCAGTCATGATCATGAATATATCCTGAAGATAATAGCATTTTCCTCATTGTATATGTTCGAAATTAAAATATGAGAGTCATGATAGAAAGAAAAAGGAGAAGAGTCGTGGATTTAAAGTGTTGGAACACGTGAGCCCGAAATGGTTTAGCGTAAATATGTATCCCAAAGTAGACTAGCGCACATTTCTCTACAGTTTTCCACCTTCCCCAGGAAGACATCGTCCATCGAATACATCTTGATATTTAGACACGCAATTAATCTCGCGATCAGGAGGTTCATCGAACTCTTAAGACCTGTCTTGACACTGTTTGGATAGCGCTCTACGTAGGCATTGACTAGAAAATGCCGTCATGAGCAAACATTTTGCCGCCACGTGCACATCGCGACATCTGTCGACACGAACGCGATGGCAGCCTTTCTACAGTTGCCGCTGCTGTCTTAGTACTGCTAAGGGACCTGCTATTTTTCGACAACTTGAAGACGGCACAGGTTTGTCTATATTCCTCTCTTCGGATTCTTAAGAGCACTGGTAGCTGATGAACTGCACAGAGCAACCAATCACAGAGGATGACTTATTCAAATATCAACGACATCGCTGGTTGTATGTACTATGACAAATCTATTCTTATATTGCTTCAAACTGAACGATGCCTAGATACAATGATGCAAAAGAACAGGATGTACGATATCGACCATTTAACCTCACGGCATTGATAGAGCGAGCCCTCAATGCCAAGAGTGAACCTGTTGACGGTCTAACTTGCATGTTCCTTCGCCTTAAGTCTTGATTATGCGTGCTGACTTTATATGCAGGCGTCAAAATACTCAAACTTCTAGAAGGCGATCACAACAAAGTCCTCCTCTTGACAATGAGTGATGGAGATGAACTTATCGCAAGATTACCAAATCCAAATGCCGGCAAAAATTGGTTCACCGTGGCATCAGAAATAGCCACTCGGCGATTTGTGCAGAATGTCTGTAATGTTCCATCGCCAAGGGTCTGGGACTGGGATTTTCGCGACCGTAATCCCGTCGGCGCAGAATGGATTATTGAATCAAAGGCCGCCGGTGAGCCTCTCCATAAACACTGGTTTGGGATGGATCGCCGAGCTCAATTGGGTATCATCGAACAAGTGGTTGGCTTGGAGGCAAAGCTGGCGTCCGTGAAATTCTCAAGTCACGGTAGTATCTACTTGGAACGCTGGCTATACAAGCACAAATTGTTTTGTGCGAGAATGGATTCACCGAATCAAATTGTGAACAGAGATGAAGCATCGGGATTGCAGTCTAAGCGATTCTGGAGACAGTTTGTCATTGGGCCTTCGACGGATCGGAAACTTTATCGAGGTCCTAGGGATCTTTCGAAACAGTTCCGGGGTCCTTGTGAGTGACGATGTACCCTCGTTGAATGGATAGCCAAAACTAACTGTGTTTCGATCAAAGTTAGTGACCTCTCTCACTATGCTAGGAGTCTATCAAGAAACGAAAGAAGATACATGCTAAACAATCCTTGGGCGAAGGCGAATTATATCACATCAAAGCACCTTCAGCAAGACCGGAGCGAGTACATGGAACTGATCTTCAAATATGCCGCTCTGCAGCGGCAATTGATCCGGCCAGAATTCGACAACGACCCATGTACACTTTCTCATCCCAATCTCAGTCTGGACAACATATGGATCGATCCAACTACAGAAAGGATTGTCTCTTTGACAGGATGGCAATCTACAGCGATAACGCCACCATTACTTAAACATCCATACCCCAAATTCCTCGATACCGAATTTCAAACACAATCGGACGACCGATCCCTTCCATTGCCGAAAGAACGGTATCGTGAACTCGTCAAGGCACTGGATCCTCTCCGCTACGACCGCATACTCAGCAATCCACAAGAGTACAAACTTCTCATGGGTCCAATGTCCAATATATTTAACGCATGGAACAACTGCGGCATATTCGCTCTACGAGAATCACTCCTTGCGGTCCGCAACTCGCAGGAGATTGATGTCGCCAAATACGTACCAGAACTAGACCAGTTCAGTTCAAAGGAATTAGGAAGTCACGCCAGAGAAAAATACGCCAGACAAGAGCTTGATATGCTCTTCAATATGATCCAAAACGTCCAACATACTGTCAATATACCCCGAGATGGCCGCGTTCTAAGCGAAGACTTTGAGCACGCAAAAGAGTTGAGCGATGTCTATCGGCGGCAGTATATCGATCTAGCCGGAACCAAGAGTCGTAAGGAGTTGCATAGGAAGACATGGCCATTTGATTCCCTGGACGATAAAATTGCGCTCTCCGTTCCACGCATTCGTTTGGACCAGCTTTCCCTGGTGAAAAAACATCACAGTAAGAGCAAACTTAATAACTTCCGGAAGATTTATATAGACTAGTGTAGTATGACCATAAACGATATCACTCAGAATTATATACATATTCCCCGGTTATCGAACGCAATTTTGATTGGAACTTTGATTCCCTCAAGCTTCTATAAGTTGCTTCTTTTTCTATTCTTCTTGCTCCCAAGAAGATATCTATCCAACCTCTCCACCAACTCCTTCGGCAACTCAACCGCACTTGGCACCGGCTCTTTCAACCTCTGAGCCTCTTCATCCATCCATCCCGGCCATACACCATCCAAAAACTTAGCCACCTGCACAGCCGTTCCAAAAGGATTCTCAAAATTCAACGCATGTGCCCCCTTTTCCACAAAGGCCTCCGTAACCTGTCCCGTCGCCACACCACCTCCTCCCCCTCTTCCCGTACCCGTACAATCAAGTAATCTCTTCCGATACGCCGCATCACTAACAAAATCCGCATTCCGACTCCAGAGATACAATGTCTTGCAATGAATGCTCGGCATGAGATCTTTGATCTTGTCGCATTCGGCTCTATAGAATCCGCCGGGTATGAGACTCTTCTCGGAGCGAGTTGCCCAATCCTCACTTGGCGCAATGCCTTCATAGGGGGGGTCGGCTTTCATATACCATACAATCCGCTGCAATATCGGCGTTACCAACGTCACGCGCTCGCTTGTTGGGTCTGGACGCCACAGTTCATATTTGAGCGTTTTCTCGAAGACTCTGGGCTCAAATGCGCCGTAGTACGGGGATTTGGCGAAATATTCTCTTGCTTCAGTCATATTCTTCCATGAATGTTGCAGTTGATGCAGTCGATATTTGAACTGAGTGGAATGCCGAGTTCCCCCGCCACCGTCATGCCACGATCCATTTTCGACGACGGGCTCAATGCATACCAAGGCGTAGAAAAGGCGTGGATGCCACGCTGCTGGAGCCAGGACATGCACTGCACCAAAAGACTGGCCCATACCAACCAACGGCGGAGCCATGTACGCCCTACTATCACCATGTTCCTGAGACCTGAAATGATTAATCATCTGCACAATATCGCGTGCCGGATCAAACCATTCCGCCTCATCCCCGATTTCGTGTCTATTGAGCAAGAATGATTGTCCATGGTTGTATATATCAGCTGCGAAAATGGCTTTGATGGGTGTAGTAGTCCCGACGGTTTTGATTAAGTCGCTGAAAAAGGGCTCATATTGCTCTTTTGTAGATTCTAGGCCGTGGGCGAATATTATTGTTATTCCTTTGGGATCGGTTGTTGTGGTGTTTGTGATGCGGTATTCGTTTACATGTAGATAGAGTCTGGAGGTGTTGGGATCCCGTAAGGCGCGTCGATAAGCGCGTGATTGAAATGCAGGAATTGTGTGCTGGACCAATGTCCATGGCTCAGATGATGTTGAAGCCATTGAGATGGATGCTATTCAGACTAAGATCCGAATATAGCATGACAGTCGGGATGAATGCCACATCGGGGCTGAAAATCAATCCTTGCACGTGCCAAATATCAGCCATAATTGCCGAGATGGGTCGACTACGTAGTATAATTCTCGGAGCTACTGCACATCTAAGGAACAGTGCTTTGCGAAATGCATAGTTAGGATGTATCTAACTCTGCTCGGCGCGCCACCTTATGTGAAGGGCCAAATAGGAGGGTGATAAGTGATTTTCTCTACAAATATTGATTGATGTAGAGCCTGCCTCCGTATGTCTTCCGATGAAGAAGAAAGCGATGACTGAGGCATCCATGGATGATTCGCAATCTCTTCCTAATCAGGTAAAGCTTATATGCAAGTCAGGATATGGTCTAAAATATTGACCAATTAGCATTTACTTTGTCTAAATTCTAGACCTGAAACGGAGTTGAGGATGTCTCTTCGGTCCCTGATTGGCAAACAGGCACCAGATCGCCAGATTTAGTCGCCAGTGGCTTGCTTTAGTGCAACCGTTGGCCCCACTGCAAACCCATACTGACCTCTGATTCGTCTAACGTAATGCCACAGCCCCGCGGACATATCGATATGATCGAGTGGACTTCACGTATTGGGAGTATGTACGTACATAGTATTACATAGATTGAAATCCGATCAGCTTGCGGAGATGGACGCGATATATGATAATGTAGAGGATCTTTGAGCAACATCTGAAAGGAGTTGTGATAGTTGCCGTCTGGCTGTACCTCATAACACATTGACCCACGGTGGACCGGTCTTCTGACAAGCTATATCGGCGTTGGGTGTAAGACGCCGTGAAATGCGTCTAGTGTATATTATTCCACCAGTGATCCCAAGATCATCATGATCAATGGACCTCACGCGAATTATTGTGGCATGCTGAATGGCACTAATGTATGTGGAATGAAGTTGGAAGTTGGTGTGTGTTGGTGACACTGACCGAATAATCAACGAATGCTGGGGTGGTCAGGTACGGTTCTTTCAAGTCGGTAGACAAGTCATGTTGACTATATCATCCCAATCAATTCCCGGACCCATTATCAACTGTATGTATGAAAATATCGTAGCTCCGAGTGTTAGCTCCGAGGTTGTTAAGAGTAGAAAGTGAGAAGTTGACAATTTACTTCAATAATAGACGCCAGCCTGAATGGGACTAGTCCGCGAACTCAGCCATCCATCACGTGATGTCTGGCCCCGTTCCTCCCGCCCAGCCTGAGTCTCAGGCTCAGCCAAGTTCCAGCGTAACAAATCCTTCACTCCACCCAATTTAGACTCCCTACCAACCGTACCACGATACCTACACCTGCTCCGACTACCAACCGCCATATCACCTCTCCGATCTAATATCAAGTATTGAAAACAGCCGTCGCTCGACCTGGTGTCGGACAATCAAGTGTTCACGGTCGGCTGGCACTGCCGCGACACTAAAAGCCACCAGGAAAGGATCCCAACAGCCCGAGAGCCCCCCGTCGGGGCTCGCAAATCGCCATGGTTCGGCACAATGAAGCGCCTCGTGATAGTATAGACAGCACTCTGCCTCAGATGTCAGATCTTGTGCCCGCTGATGGCTCGCTATTCCGTCCGTCCCATGCTCGGCAATCGTCGAATCCCAATGTGTTTTCGGACGAATACTCGGTCGACTCAATTGACGCACCTCTCTTTTCGAATCATCAACGAAACCATTCTTTTTCTTCCTTCGACTCTACCTCTACCGTTGAACCACGACATTACGATACACCTAAGCCAGTGGCCGAGAATAGCACACGAGTAAACCCGTTGGCTCAGCAGCCAAATCGCCGGTCGCTGGCTTCGATCCATCACCGGGATGAATCGTTAACACTCGGTAGGACTGCCAGTCGTCAGTCATATTCATCTTCTGCCTCAAATGATGACCTTAATCCTTTTGCGGACCAACCAAATCCATCGTTTGCCGAGAGCGCTCGGCCTTCAAGTATTCGAAAGGGCATAACCGCATTGAATCGACAGTCTACGGTTTCGACTACATCAACACGGTCAGGGTATACTGCAGTACCACGAGCAATGAGCCCGTATCGAGGAGCGACTGGTCCTAGCCACCCATATGCAATGTACCCACAGGTTGGTGTCGGTCGATCGCCCAGTGTTGCGACAGTTTCGACAATACGACACACCGATAGCCCGCTGAGAGGACAGACCGGTCCACAACATCCCTACGGCATGTATCCCCAGAATATCGACTATGAAGAAGATTTAGGAGATCAGCCAATTCCAGTGGGCTTCCCTCCCCGTGGAATACAGCCCCAAGGAACAACCACCCAAGCAGATGACGTCGGGGACATCATAGGCCCAGACGGCCATCTGGAACAGCTTCCGCCATACTCGCGCTACCCCGACGGTGTGATTCGGCCAACAATGGGCAGAGGCCCTGCCAGTATAGCCAGTGATATGAGAGGACGATGGGAAAGATATCAAGACGAGCCTAACAACAGATCGGATTCGTCTTCAGGGTCCGGGACATTGATCAATGTCGACTCTTCAGAACCATTACGGTCACCAACGAGGTCATCTGGACGTTCGTCAACTTTAGTAGCGCCCGTGACTGTAGAGGAAAAGCTACGTCGAAAGGGTCAACAGACATGCTGTGGCGCCCCATGCTGGCTCGCCGTAATGTTGAGTATGGCCATGGTAATTTGTGCACTTTTGGGTGGTGTTATTGGTGGAGTATTAGGCGAAAGGGCGGCCACACATCGGGCACAGATGGCAGCCGCTGAGCATACCTCGCATCCGGCAAGTGTGGTTACCGTCACTTACACATCCGATGTGTCACCGTATACAGCCACGCCAACAGGGTTTGCTGCTCTTCCGACGGGCAATTACCAGGTTCCTTGGGCAGTCACCAATGTGTCCAAGTTTTGTGTGGGCACGTCTAAGCAGATGCAATCCTGGAGCTGCCAAATCATGGATCCACTCCCTATTGACATCCAAGGATCCTACATGTCCAGCAGCATGACTGTCCAGCAACCTTACATCCAGAATGGCCGTTTCGAGTACGGCGCCCAATTACCTTACGACATCAATCCCCTTCAGCAACACCTCAACATCATGATCGATAAAGAAGACCCTCAATTAGGGCCGGCGCTCTTTTTCCAAACAATGTTCAACAAACTCGTTATAGTTCAAGACTCGCAAGATATGCAATCGAAACGCTCAGTGAATGAGAGGGACACTTCTGGTAGTGGATTTGTTAATGGGCAAAATCAAAACACAAACTACCCAAAGCCTTGGTTTTGCTGGTGGAACCAGACACAAATCGAGGCATTTATCTATATTAATCAAACCGAAGATGCTACGGGCTCCGGAACAACTTCGACCACAAGTTCGACTATTACAACGGCACCAACCCCCGCGTCTACAGGGGAATCTCACAAACGAGATCTAGATTTATTACTTCGTGATAGCATCACAGGTAATTATCCTAGGAAGGTGAAGATCAAGGAAAACCGGGTGAACCCCAACGCCCCCAAAGCATATTGCCAGCAGATGCAGGTCAATCCAGATAACAGCATTACTCCGATTGCGGGTCAGCGTTTCGACATCAACGAAACGGTACCGACGGGTTCGCATGACGGCCCTCCTCCGTGCTATTGCGAGTGGATGACCTGATTATACATACTGCATCGATCTGCATATCATTTCCTGGCGTTTTCCGAGTTTACCATCATCTTCTTGACGTGATACGATTGTGGTAATGACAGCAAAATGTTCCGGTGTACATCTCAAACATGGATTGGAGTCTTGTCTTGGTTTATTAGCAATCTTGTTGAGCGATTTGATTTCTCTATTCCTTATGGTTTCTTCTTGGATAAGGATGGCGTTGGTAATAATTATATTGACATTCAGGGGAGTATCAGACTCAATAGGGATGGGTATTTGGTACATAGCTTTATTTCGTTTGGGTGTTAGCTCGATCGACGCTTTACCGATCAAGCATAGTTTTGATTAGTACATTTTCACGCTTTCTATTTTATTTAATTAGATCTTCGGATTATTTTGATGTTCCTGATCATCTTTCTAGTCAGCAAATTGTGGTTCCGATGTAGATGATCATGTCCCTAGGTGAGGGTTAGATGACCAGCTTCGACGTCATCCCCGCAACATCCTCTCCATAAGAAGAAGGCGACTCTTAATCCTGCTGTCTCTGCTACATTCGACTACTTAAAGGTCACTTGTATTAGTATACTCTCAATTAATATCGATTGTCAATTGCTGTGTCCATTACTAACTCCGTGGCACTCAATATCCCAATCACTCTTCGTCATCGGAAGTATCTACCACTAAGAGAAACACTCAAAATGCAATCAATCCTCCGCATGTCCCGGTCAACGATCGCCGTGAAGCCTCTATGCCCGTCCTTTCTAGGAGGTAGGGTATCAATCACAAGCCAAACACCCGCGTATCAGTCAACAATCAAGCGATACAGCCATCAATCATACGGCGGCGACGACAATCCACAGGGAAACCGACCTGCATCTCGCAAAAGTCGCGAATTGGAGCATCCCGGTATGTCTTATACTCTCATCAATCATTCCTCTGATACAGATCAGATGCTAAGGTAAAACACAGGCCCGCCACCCCCGGACGTAAGCAAAGACTCACCCAGCGGCACCAAACCCGAATCAACCCAAAAGAAACAACAACAACAAGAGCAACAAGACCAAGAACAGGAAAAACACGAAGAACTCTACCATAAGAAAGAACCTTCCAACAAAGCCCGACCAACCCTCAGCACGGGCCGAGAATCGCCCAACGTCGATGAGTCCGGTCATGTTCGAGAGGATGTGCCCGAAGACGTGAAACGGCACAATCGTGAGTTGGATCAGAGGTATGATAAGGCGTATAATCAGATTGGGGATGAGGGGAAAGTGAATAAGGGGTTTTGGAAGGGGAATGGGAGGAGTTTGACAGAGGAGCGGGGGGGTGCGAGGGCGCAGCAGTAATTTAGCCTTCTCAGATTGAGTGTATGTATGAATGATAGTGAATCGTGTGGTATATATTCTGTTTCTGTTTTTTTTTTTTTTATCTCAGTATGAGGATATACAAATCATCGAATTCTCGTCTTCATCGCTGCTCGGATAACAATGGCGTATTTTCCGTTGGTTGTTGATGATGCTCTTCAATCGCAGCTGGCGTCTCGTCACCCATAAACGGGTGCTCAATGACATCCTTCTTCGGCCCCAAATACTCAAAGTAAATACCCATGACGAGAAGAGTGCCTTGCAACAGAGCAGTAATCACATATACGCCCCACGCACTCCAGCCCTCGGCACCTAATCTCTGCGCCAGGCTTGCGGCCCAGACTAGACTGCCTGGTGTCTGGATACACATCATGGGAATACTCAGACTACCGACCTTTTGCAGACGGAACGTCGTCCAGATTTGAGGGAAATACTGGATAGATGCGAGGACGGCGGACATGATTCCGAGAACGTTGGCCCATGCTTGGAGACGGGAAGGGTGTTTGATGGCCACGACGAGTGAGATGATGAGCACGATCACGGCATGGACGAGACAGGTGATGGATACAATGACGGCTGTGCTATAGCTCGGTTGTTTGTCGCTGTCGGTCGCATCATTGCCGTTGGACTCGGTTTCTGTTTCGGCGGATGCTGTAGGGTCGACCAGGGAAGTCGCTCGGGGAAAGTAAACCAGAAAGAGGAGTAAACTACCAGAATCTCGTTAGTGGTACCACCAGCACTAGGTCGGGTGAGTGAATGACTTACATGACATAGAACGACAAACACTGCACCCCAACCTGAAATATGCCCAACAACCCCGCAAAACACGACACGCCCGAGATCTCTCGACAACAAGCTACATCGCGCGCGCTCCGAGGGAGGACTAATATGTTTGCGAATGCGGCGGTTCCCGACGTCGTGCCGAGGAGGACAAAGTACGGCGACAAGCCGAATGAGCTGCGTAGCCGAATGATGCGGATGTGTTGCGGGAGGTAGGAGATTAGAATTCCGACGAGGATGAGACTGTTGTAGACAAGAAGGAGAGTGATCAGCATGTATAGCGAATTTAGGGAGGCTTGAGGGCGGTGACGTACAGCGATAAGATGAAGTTGAAGCTCACGCCGTGAGGGAGTTCAAGGTCCTGGCATTGTGGGGAGATGGAGCCCATTTTGAGAGGTTTATATGGTTATCTCCGCAGGATATCCCGTTTATATTCAGTAGAGACTGGTGTTGTCGTATGGACCAGATGGAGAGGTGTTGAGGTGAGGTAGCTCCCGATAAACAGATAAGGCTGGAGCTGCCGCCTGATCACCTCGGCTCCACCCTGCTGTTATTGGCTGATGTCTACTCGTTGTTGAACAGTTGTGTATACACACGTCAAAAACGATGAATTAAACTGCTTAATCCAATACACATAATGTATAATTATCTTCTTTATTTTTTTTTCAGAGGTCAGAGCTACTCGCGGGTGTGTGCTAATCCGAGTCAATGTTTAGCTTCCCGATTAGGAAACATAGTTCCCGTTTAGGTAACCTTGATGTTTTGGATCTTTCGGAGGATATACAGCTTGCCTAGTGGCTCCTTGTAGAATATGAGATGTAAATGTTTATTAAGATTATCTGCGAAGTTTCCCAGAGGAAAGACAGCCTTGATCAAAGAAGAGACTGTTGAACGAGAACCAGTTGACATTTTACGTATCGGCCAAAGAGACATGAAGTAGGGCTTGATGCATGTCTTATTCCTTAGGTCGACATTAGTCGAACTACATGACAGCTACCTAAACACCAACACTTAATCAAGTATAGATCTAGTGCGTCATTGTGCTGGCTGGAGGAGGGTTGGCGTCATCTGCGAGATTGCAGGCAAATGTAGCCAAGATCTGATCTGGATGTATCGATTGTATTGATACAGTAATATATCTGCCTTCGTATGGGGTTTGTGCGTGTATTTTGGTATGACGTGGTATGCTTCCCCGAGCTCTGTGTGGCAGCTCAGCTTCCCGCCAATACGTCACTCGCTGCTCATCATCCCTGGCGTCCTTCTTTATATTCTTCCCACGATTACTTTCTTTCCCTTACTCATCCTCTTCAACCTCACTTCTCATAAAAATCACACTGTACAGGTATGTTTGATGTATTGCCATCTCGGTCATATCATTGATTTCATCTACCTTTCATTTGACTAACCTCGCGAGCTTCTAGCTAACATTGACGTCACCACGCCCGAGCTTTCTACCAGAATAACACAGCAGACTCAAGAAAGAGAACACACGAGATGAGAATCCGCTGGGCTACCGGCCTTTTGGTCGTGTTAGCTACTTCCGAAGCTGTCGGAGCTAGCAACTGGTTCAGTAGGTCTGGTATGTGCTGCGGTTTGTCGACATGTGGAATGAGGAGCTAATCGGTGTTTCACTACAGTGTACAACAGCTGGCATGAGACTGAGCTTGAGCGATGGCTCGCCGATCATGGTAAGCGGAGGTGCCGTTTAGTTTATTAATGTGCAACTGCTAACGTAAATTGCAGACATCCCATACCCGACACCTGCCGACCGCAAAGATTTGGAGAAATTGGTCAAAGACAACTGGCATGCCAAGGTACAGGCGCCTATTGCCGATGTCTCTGACACGGCTACAGACCACTTGAGTAATGTCAAGGAATGGATTTTTGACAGGTGAGTTATGCATTACTCTCTACTTGAAACTCGGCTTACATGTTCCAGCTGGACCGAGTCTCGTTTGAAAGCTTTCCTGGATCGCCACAGCATCCCAGCTCCTCAACCACGTAAGCGTGATACACTTCTCCGCGCCGCGCGTGAGAACTACGAGACCGTCGCAAAGAAGCTTGGCGAGACCGCTGCCTATCCTGGAAACTGGTTGTACGCAGAATGGAGCGATTCGGACCTCAAAGAATGGCTTGACGCTCGTGGATGGCCAGTTCCTCAGCCTACTACTCGTGACCGTCTTATTGCAGCCGTTCGACGTCAATCCCGTCTCGCCAGCCTCGCTGCTAAGCAATCTGCTGCTTCTCTTTCTGCCTCCGCAGCTGCCACTGAACACACTCTCAGCGAAGCTCTCTTTGACGCCTGGTCTGACTCTAATTTGAAGAAATTCCTCGATGAGAATGGTGTCAAGGTCCCTCAAGGATCCACGCGCAATGAGCTCATCGCCTTGGCTCGCAAGAACCGAAAGTATCTCACCAACCAAGCCTCGGCAGCTTCTGCATCTGCCGCTAGCGCATACGGTGCCGCTACTTCCAAGGCTAGCAACGAATTCGCACGAGCAACTGACGATGCGCAGCTCAAGGCTGAAGACGCATTTGATGCAGTGGTAGCAAAATGGTCCGACTCTCGTTTGAAGGCCTTTTTGGATGCACGTGGCGTTCCTGTGCCTCAGCACTCGAAGCGTGATGAGCTGCTTGCCAAGGTTCGACTCCACAAGCACAAGGCTGCTACTGGTTACAGCGCCTGGACTTTTGATACCTGGACTATTGACAACTTGAAGTGAGTACCACTAGTTATGATTGAAAGTGAATATCGCTAATCGAATGCAGGAAATATCTGTCGTCTGTAAACAGCAAATACGCTAAGAAGGCCGATGCTACTCGTGAAGAACTCCTAAAGCACGCTCAAGAGGAATACGCAAAAGCTTCTAAGACTGGAGGCAGTCACTATGCTTCCGCTACATCTTATCTTGCTCAAGCCACTGCCGCAGCGAAGAAAGACACCTTTAACGAATGGTCCCAGTCTGACTTGAAGAACTACCTCGATTCATACGGAATCCCCGTCTACCAGGGTTCTCATGTCAATGAACTCCGAGCTGCTGTTCGTCGCAACGCTCAGTACTTCCACTATGGCACCAGCACCCCGTCTCAGACGATTTTCGCTCGCATCAAGGAGGGAGCTTGGTGGTTGGTTGATCAGTTGAAGTTCGGTGCTGCCCTTGGTCGCGCCCAGGGTCAGGATGCCGCTGAGTCTGCAAAGACAAAGGCGGCTGAGGTCACTCAAAAGATACGCGAGGAGCTGTAAGGATTGATAGGGTGAACGATTCCAGATTCAGTAATGATGCGGCAATTGAATCACGGTGGTGGAGTGATAGACCTGGAGGATCACCAGAATATGGATGATCGGAATGACCAACTCACGAATACAGTATGACGTGGTAGTTTTATCTTTTCGGCGTTGAGACTTTTTTACTCTTCTCTTCGAAGCTGTTTTACTCGCAACTTTAGTCTAGTTAAGTTTTTACACAGGTAAACAAAATAATGAATCTTACCCATAAAGAAGAATTCTTTTTTTTTTATAAGCTGTGTAAATTGGTCCATGAACTAACTAGGGGGTTGTGCCCAATGTGTGGTCTGTTTAGGGCTATTGCACCGTTCCCCTTTTGGGACTAGGGCAGGGCGTACAATATCAACATTAAACAGTTTTAAGGAAGAACTCTTAATGTGCAGTCAATTTGACATTAATCGGAAATGTCCGTCCAATTTATATCAGCAGGCAAGTTTTTTAGAGCTAGATTCGTCCTCTTTGTACAGAAAATCCTGCTTGTAGATAGACTAAGATATAGACAGTAACTCTCTGCACTTGATACATGTATCTATTATGAGCTTGATTTGCAGGCTGGGCAATCGAAAATTCACCCTGGGCGCGTGATTCCTAGACAGAAGAATGAAATATCAGTCTTCGTTTGCTTGCTCGCTTAACATGCTACCTTGATAAGAAAGACCACACATAATTCTTGCCAACCTGGGTGCTTCTCAGGGTATGGAGTTCTGAATATCTCTTTTAAACGTCAAGCTTGACTCTTTCTCTTCTTTCTTGTTGTCTAGCAATCCCTAATGATAATGACACGACAGCTGCAAAAATCTGCGTATTTACCCCTTTAACCACAGCACGACGACAAAAATCCCATGCAACAGATTGTGAGAACAGATCATAAGAACAGATCGTGAGACAGAGACGTGAGATCAAAGAACATGACCTACTCAGCCCTCCCCATGGGTGAAATCACCTACCCCCGCTACCCAGAAGATCCTCCCTATGCACGCATTCGCCCAGAATGGCTGCAAGACATCGAAATCACAAATGTCCAATTCTGGCTGCAACCTGGTGTTCCAGACATCAAATTCTACCTCGAAATCGAGCAACCCATCGACATCCAGAATGCTAGATACGTACTTGGCGTTCGCGCGTTTCAGAGCGTATCTGCCATCGAGACGATGCTGGGGTGGGTAGGTATAGAAGGGAAGATAAGGGACAAGGTGTTGAAGAATTGGTATCAGCAAGTTGCCAAGATGCAGATTGAGATTGAGGAGGAGAGGCCTGCGATGCCTAGTCTTGCGTTGCCTTATGATTTGGGACGACAAGATGAGTACGATGCATACGACAGTGAGAAGGATGGGGAGTATGAGATTGATGAAGAATACTACGCCAGCCTAGGGGTGGCAAACATGAATCCCATCCACGGACCAACCACCACCAACAATAACATCAATACCTCCACAAGCAATCACAAAGAAGACCACCAGATCCAGATCGAGCAGTACAACAACGACGACGACAACGAAATCTTCCAGCCAGCCACAATAGCGCACAACTTCTGGCCCCTTTTCAACCGCATGTGCATTCGAGACCTGAACTTCTTCCGCTTGCAAATGGACGAGTTCTGCCCTCACATCAGCGAACAGATCAATTGGGCGTTTGTTCTCTGCGAACCATGCACCGATGTCTCAGCCATGATATTCCTGTATATGACCAGCGTGTGGCACTCACGACCCGTTGGAAAGGAGGATGAGCTTGCCGGGCCGCTAATTTGGTCGTTGGCAATGCAGTTGTGTATCATTGTGCCGTCTGAGCAGATTTTGAGGGTTGTGGAGCATACGAAGGCGACGGATCAGATTCCAGGGTTGTTGCCTATCAGTCAATGGCGGTAGTCAGTCAATTGGTTAGTGATTGACCAGATGATTGGCTCCTGGGGAGACCTCTGGATAGCAAAGTCATTGTCTTGGTTTCTGGAAATGAGTATGGGGAGCGACCTACGGATTATAATTGAAAGGTCTCTTGATGTAAGATATCACGAACGAACGACACGAATTGGCTAGGGAGGAGTCACAGAATAGGAATTGTTAGATTTTGAATGATACACGAATTCAATCATACCATATAAACATTAAGCACGTATGTCTGAAGTTTGTAAACTTTCATCCATATTTTCAAATTTGACGGAATCGAAAACACCAAAAATGCCCAAATAAAAAACCGTGCAAAAGAAAAGAAAAAAAAAAAAAAAAAAAGATGGGCTGACTCTCTTACAGAGGTGAGTTTGCCGAGGTAGTCGTAAATATCACATCAATCTGTTACCTACCCCAAAAAGCTTGCAAAAAAGCTTTGCGAGCAAGGCTTCACTCCTAAGCCTTCGGCGCCTCAGGATCGTCCTCCGCAACAAGCTTCCCAACAACCAAATACTTCTCCAAAAAACGCTCTTCCCAACCCTGCAAGTTCTCCAATTGCTCTTGGTCGAGACCACTGAGATCGTCGAGGGGACCCTTTAGATCCTTGGTGAGCATCGACTCGTCGAAGCTCTGGCATGCGAGGCCGCGAGTAGCGTCGCGGCCGGCGAAGTTTTCGTATGCGCCGCCCTGTGTTACCAACATCAGTACTGAGTATCCCATATCCAATGCTCGCTCCTTGGAGTTCATACCGGTCCGTAAAAGTGTCGTCCCGGAGTAACGTCAAACACTCTACCGCGCACAGCTAGATAGACCGGTGCGCCATCGGTTCCATTGAACGGCAACAGCGTCGAGGGAGTGAATGTGCGGAAGACGACGGGCGCGGGGCCCTTGGGGAGAGTCGCGGGTTTCTTGGGACGGAATTGAAGGTAAACGACGACGATAAAGAGGGATGCGAGGATGAGGTTGATTGGCGTGGCGAGGGTTTGCCTGTGAGCCATGATGCCGATATTTAATTTGGGCTCTGTATAGAAATTGAAAAGCGTCCGGATGTGTTGTCTGATACTTACACTTCGGCGGGAGTGTCGGCGAAGTCTAGATGTAAGTCAGTCGGAGGTCATATATATTACTGAGATGGGAGTAATACCGGAGTCCATGATTCCTAATCTTCAATTAAATAAGAAACAGAGCTGTTGACTGTCGTTGATGGTGATGAGGGGAGCAGAGATGGCCGACGGGGAGATCGCATATAAAGTACGTCCCCGGTTGGGGGCCCTTTTACTCCGACTTCCGTCATCTTCTTTGAGATCCCCGCTAACCGCTTTGAGAGCGTATAAATGTCGTGTTCAACAATCAGCAGTCCTATCAATAGATTGTTCTAAATGATTGCAAGAATGGTTATGTATGTATGTCAAAGCGAGTGCACTGTGAATAAAGTCAATGGGAAGTTATTATTTGCTTTGTATGGGGTAGGGTTAGGGTCCAACGGGCACGGCTATTCTTGGAAACATGAAACGTCATTCAATTGAAGGGAGAGCCTGCAATCAAAGTCAGACTGCGCCCCTCTGCTTTCCTCTCAGCTTCATCTTTATTCTTTACTCTCTGTCAGTCATGATGCACGTCTGCGTCCTCTGTACAGTCACACTTCAGACACTGCATCTGGCCGACTATCGTTGTGCATAATTACCAGGCGCCGCCCTCATTGTACCTTGTCTTTGACTTGCGCGTGCTGTCTGTTTTATTCTATTGTATTGTTTCGTCTTAGCCTTCTTTCTTTTGCAGTCTCCTTCTTTCCTTTACATCCAAAACAGCCGTCTTCTAATATTCTCCGACCTCATCAACCGTCAACTCTGTCTCCTTGAATATTTCTGGTGGCCGCCCTTCTCAATTCAGCTCATGCTTTGAGCCAAGATGTGGTCGAGGATCAACAAAAATCGCGATCATGCTCGCAACACCGGTGGGCATACGACTTTCGAAAACCCAACAGGTCAGCCCGTGCTGCAGACAACATCTGGCAACTCTTTGCCCCAGAAGAGCATATTGAAAGACTTGCCAGCGCTGCCGATGTAAGTGAAACGTACTCGGATCTTTAATTCGTACCGTAAGCTGAGCTTTTGTCCAGCGAGTCTACACAGTCTCCCAGCAATCGCGTGACTTCTTCTATCTACTCGCGCGACGATAGTGGGGTGCGATTTATGGATGGAAATATGCCCACTTCACCTACACGCAACTATGCAGAGTACTCCAGATATGCAGAACAGCAGGAACCTGAGATATCCCCGCCTGATACTCCAGTCGACCTGTCAAGTGCACAGGCTCACTCAGACGTCTCGCCTATCGATCATGACGGGCATTTCTTCCCGGAATTGCCTAAACAAAGAGCAAGTCAGCTACCGATTCCTCGCAGAAACGTCAGCAACGACACACCTGTCAACGTTACAAATCAGCCACCAATAGGCCCATCCAGTCTTCAAGCCAAGCGAGCTAACACTCAAGGTCTCGAAGGTCCACCTGACAAGTCCACTACATCGCGAAATACCACTCCCCAGGATTCACGCAGTGCAAGTCCACAGGTTGGAATGGCCGAAAACAAAAGCAAAGAAGCCACTCGTCTATTCAGCGCTGGAAAAGAGAAGTTACAAATGTTTGCCAAAACACGTGAACACAAACAGCGCGAAGCCAAACAACCTCGTGAGCAGTGGAAAGGGGCTAGCGGGCGCTTCCCTCTTGTGCCACCAATTGATACTAAAAGTACCACAAAAAACGGCAAAAAGCCTGTACATGTACAACGTGATACAGAAGATCCAACGCGCGAATATTTAGGTTCCAACTCTGATACTTACACGATTACGACTATTACCGCCGGCCCTCCACCAGAGGAAAAGCTTCGAAGCAAGACAGGTCAATTCAGATTACGAGCGAGAACTGCGTCACCAGAAAAGAAGGATTTGCCAAGAGAGCCCGAGCGGAAAGTCGAACCTGCCGTGAGCCGGAAGGCCAGCCCCGTGATCGATATCCCCAGTATTGATCCGGTTACTCCTCGTGATTTGCGCCAGTCCTCAGGAAGTAGAGCAAATACGCCTACTCTCGACGCACCAAACGAGTCCAACATTTCCGACCTGTTTCATGATCTGAGTCTCCCTCAAGAGCCAAGAAGTCGGTTCAGCGCTTCAACGTATGCGCCCACTGAAGCTGCAACTACGCCACCAGGGAGCAGTCACGCTGACGTTCCACCAATGCCTTCACTGGAGTACTCACCGATCATGACAAGAAGACGACCCATTCCAAGCTCTGCAGCATCGATCAAAAGCATGAAGCGGAAGCCTGTCTCTGCCGATACGCCAACAATGCCAGAAGTAGACATCAAGAACTTGTCTCCAGAGGAACAGGCACAACGTCGCGTTGACAGCTTGGAAGGTCGGCGCAGGCAGCTCTCATTGCGGAAAGAGAGTATCAAGACTATGCTCCATGAGCTTACCGAAGTCATTCAGCCTAGTTCGATTGCATACGACATGGCTACTCGCGACGAGGTTAAGAAAACTGTTAATTCGTTGAAGAATGAACTTGACGATATTGGAAAGGAGGATCACGAAATCGGCCTGAAACTTGTGCGGCTCTACAAGAACTTGAACAATGTGTCCGAATATGAGCAGAGCAGTTTGTGGGTCAAGAGGATCACCAGTTGAACTTCTCTACAGATTTTATCTTCCTCTTTACTACTTCCCTTTCTGTGTGAATATGATATTTTCCTTGGTCTTTTCTTGTCCCAATGGAGCTGGATCTTCATCAAGATTTCCTATGTTTTTGCATTGCATGTACCAAGCCAGCGTGGCGTTGTCGCATATTTCCTGATTGATACCCTCTTGACACTTTTGATAAGTAGTTACTGAACTCGTGTATGAGTTCCAAGCGTTATGCAATATATACTATATCATTCAAACTCTCATTCTGCGGAAAATGCATAAATATCGTAAATACATGAATTCCTGCCTATACTCATGACTGAATCTTATAACGAGGAACGTACTGGACGCCGATCGGCCGTATCCCGGGTATCGATTTGGGTCTCGTGTTCGAGGAGTAGGTGACGCTGTACAATAACGAGAATCGTGGTTGAAGGATCAAAGGAAGCGAGAAAGCTGGTACGCATTCGTTTACTTCTTTCCGGATTTCTTGATGCCTTGAGAGCCGGTGTTCAGAGGACCTTTGCCTTTGGCCTTGTCCATGAGTTCCTTCTTGGCCTTGGCCTCTGTTTGAGTCGACATTTATTAGTATTTGTCTGACGATAAGCTCTCGAATTCTTGACCCACCTGCTCGTTGTCTCTCCTTGAAGGCGAGATCGTCTTCATCCAATTCCTTCTTCTCCTTCTTGGCCGCCTTGAGGGGTTTGGCTTTGCCGCCTGCAATAACGATAAAATTAGTACGTGCTAAAAGTCGCAAGAGATCGCAAGACAGTAAATACCTTCTCTTCCTTGACCACCCATTTTAAATGACGATAATAAATGATTTGCGCGGCACGATACGCTTTCAGGAACGACAGAAGGGCAGAACGGGTTGAGATTCGCTGAGGGGCAGAGAAAAAATGGAGTTTGAGCTGGCGGCCGGCTTATCGACTTTATCGGCGGGAGGCCGCGCTAGGCTGGATTCGGTTGGCGGCAAATCTCAGTCAGACCGGCTACGGCAAACTTGGGATCATCTCACCGACTAACGAGTATCTATCTACTCGACCATCAGCATCAGGCCATACCAATCATTGCTGGCCATCTGTTTATTATCATTCTACGCACATTCCACACTTCAATGATTAGGTGACACGGTCAAGGACAGGCAGGACCATTAGCCGGTTGGACATCTCAATCACCATCTACTACGTTCTTGACTTTGGAGCATCATCGCTAACCGAGTTTATCTCAATTTCTTTGTCTGAAAATCAGCCAGCCTTTCTCTTGTTGAACTTGTTTCAAACATGGCTTCCCGCCGGTCAAGGTCGCTATCAACCCCCTCCGAGGGCGAGATAGTCGAGTCGGGATCAGAGACGAAGGCAACTACGTCGCAGACTTCCATGAACAATGACACGAATGTTAACCGTCGCTCCAGACTGAGTCCATCGTTCTCTCCCAGATCACCTGCATCGGGTGTTGCGAGGTCGCCATCAGCGCGGCGCCGATCTCGATCTCGGACGCGTTCCCCTTATCGCCGCGGCGGGAAACGTCGACGATATGATGACTATGATGATTATCATGACTACCGACATGGCTCATCCTCTTACCGCGATTCGTACGATCGTAGATACGATTCGCGCCGTCTGAGAACGTATCATGACTACGACCGAGACGATAGCTACAATGGCGGGCTGCGGTATATGGATGACTACGATCGGCGCGACAAGCGACAAAAGACGCGCAGTCGGTCGCCGTTCAGAGACGTAAGAAAGCCAAAAAAGTACGATGATGCTGATGACGTTGTGGAACCGCGGAAAGTGGCTTTTAGAGAACAGTCAGTGAGCGAACGGGGTGTTTCCCCTGTTGTCGCTCAAGATGTTAAACCACGTACTGAACCAGAGCGTCAGGTTGAGTCTAGCACAGATGCTTCCGGTATCTTGAATGGGTATGTTCTCAACATTCCCAGGTCTCTCTACGTCGACTAACAGGTGGCAGGTCAAGCTCAGATGTCACCGCCGAAGCGCCCGAAGAAGTTCTAGACGAAGCAGCACGGCTCGAAGCCCGGCGAAAACGGCGCGAAGCCATCAAAGCCAAGTACCGAGGCCAGGATGCACTGCGCATCCAAGCGTTGCATCAGGGAGCTGATCCGGAGCTTACCCCCGTCACGCCAATGAGTACAACTGGTGAGTTTTACCCTCAAGGACGAAACCGACACACCCAGCTAATTATTACAGAATCACCCAAATCTCCCGCCTTGGAAGTTTCTACCGAAACCCCTGAAAGTGATTTTACAGTTGCCAAGGATGAAGATCTTGCTAATGGTACCCAGCCTATGGAAGGCGTCGAAAAAGACGAATCAGCGGCAGACTACGATCCCACCCAAGACATGCGAGAAGAGCGACAGAGACATGACCAGCAATTCAGCGAGGATGTATCATCAGCTGCTTACGATGAAACCAAAACAACTAAGCAAGACGTACTCATTCCCGAACCGCAACCAGAGGCTCCCGCTAAAGATCCATACGATATGTTTGCTGAAGATGATGATGACATGTTTGCGCCAGAGCCTGAGGAGAGGCCCGAACATGCAAGCGCCAAGGCGGTTCCCAGGGCAAAGGAACTTGATATGACCATGTTGGACAATTGGGACGATCCTGAGGGCTACTATAATGTGAGACTGGGTGAGTTGATTAACGGACGTTACCATGTTCACCAAAACCTGGGCAAAGGAATGTTTTCTTCTGTTGTACGCGCCACCGACTCCAAGACAGACAAATATGTGGCTATTAAGATTATCCGAAACAACGACACGATGCGAAAAGCCGGGATGAAGGAGATTCAGATTCTCGAGCAATTACTTGAGGCAGATCCAGATGACAAGAAACATGTGATTCGATTTGAACGGTATTTCGACCACAAGGGACATCTTTGTATGGTCTTTGAGAATCTCAGCATGAACTTGCGGGAGGTGCTCAAGAAATTCGGTCGCGATGTCGGGTTGAATCTGCGAGCCATTCGTGCATATGCACAGCAAATGTTTCTCGGTCTGAGTCTGCTCCGCAAATGTAACATCCTGCATGCAGACTTGAAACCGGACAATCTTTTGGTAAATGAGCAACGAAGTGTTTTGAAGATTTGCGATTTGGGATCTGCATCTTCTGCCTCTGATAACGAGATTACGCCGTACCTAGTCAGTCGATTTTATCGTGCTCCGGAAATCATCCTTGGTGTCCCATACGACTACGCAATTGATATATGGTCTATTGGCTGCACGCTGTACGAATTGTACACTGGGAAAATCCTATTTACCGGCCGCAACAACAACCAAATGCTACGGTCAATCATGGAATGCCGTGGCAAATTCCCACCAAAATTCTTGCGCAAGGGTACCCTGACGGGCGCCCATTTCGACGACATGCTCAATTTCCACAGCACAGAACAGGACAAACTCACGGGAAGAGTGGTGACAAAAATACTCGACTTTAAAAAACCGACTCGAGATCTCAAATCACGATTAATGGGAACTGGTAGCGGTGGCAAAGGTTCTAAAGGCATGACGGAAAGTGAGACGAAGGAGTTGGCGCAGTTTGTGGATTTGCTGGATCGGTGCTTGAGTGTGAATCCGGAGAAGAGATGTACACCGTTGGAAGCGTTGAAGCATCCTTTTATTTCGAGGAAATAGTTTGTTGGATATCTGGGTATGTGTATATATCTAGCATTGATTTTGATTTCTAGCGTACTCGTTAATGTCATGATCATCTCAGTATATTGATGCCTATCAGCCCTTCGTCAAGAGTGACTGTTCAGTTATTTGCTCGATATTAACAATTTATTGTGTACATGCTATATTAAAGGTGACTAATTACTACATATGCAAGGAAACTCGTCTCAATCTATATACTGCAATGCTAATCAAACAGAAATCCCCGTATCAAACACCGCCTCACCCTCAAACGTCTCCAACTCAGACACAAAAAAATTCCACCCTTTCTCCGACGCCATCGGCGCATTACTATACGGCGCCGCACCCGTGTTGTAAACCAGCTTCTCCATCTCCGGCAGCAACGCATCCGCAGCTTGAGCTTCCATCTCCTTCTGAGCTAGACGGCTTATACCCCCTTGCTCCGTATACCATGCGGAGTCATCGAGGATAACGCCAGCTTCGTAAAGGTCGATTAGCTTGGGGTCAATGTTTGCCTCCCTGGCGGCTTCTAGTGCCATTCGGTGACCGATGGCTTGGATTAGCGGGAGGGAGAGGGGGAGGATGTTGCGGTTGAATTCTTCGCTGCGGTGCATGCCACCGATGAGGAGGAGGTGTTCTTTTGCTTCTGTCATTAGGGCGGCTTCGTGTTGAGCGAGGGGGCTGGTGGGTGAGGTTGGGGGTGGGATTTGGTAGCGGCCGATTAGGAGTTCGCTTGCGAGTCCTGGATGATGCGGTTAGTATGCAACTTGTACCTCGGGGGATGAGCAACGTACGAATGGCGAGGACCCTGATGTCGCCTTCTGCGGTTCCTACTGCCCTGAACTCCAGCTAGAGCCAGATTGTCAGATCAATACGTTCTTGAACAAAAGAGGGTTGAATTCTTACCTCACTCTGGAGGGTCTGATTATGCTCATAATACCCATGCCAACCACACCCCTCATTCAAAGGCTTAATACTCTTCTGAAAATTCTGTATCGCAACAGCTTTGAACGCAGTTGCGACTGCATGTCTCACGCGCGGATCAACTTTTCTATTCCGGAAGATGGTCGCAGCATGTACGAGGAACGCTTGAAGAACATGACATTGCGCGATAGCGTGCAGGATGGGGAGATGCTGGGTACGGAACTTTATAACAGGCATTGGTTTACCTTCGTGACCCGTGACTTTGCGTCGCATACTGAATTGGGCTGCGTTGTAGACTGCGGCTTTGAGCACGGGGATTGCGGTGCCGGAGAGGAATAGAGTGCCGGCTGAGACGCGGTGGATTGTGGAGAAGAAGTGCTCTCGCTCGTTTTGGGGTTTTTCGAGGCTGCCCAGGAGGGCGGTTTGAGGCAATACGACGTTGTTGAAGAGGGTGAGGGCGTGGTCGATGGGACGGGCCCCGGTGCGTGGTGGTAAGGCCCTGAGAAAGTCAGGGCAGTTTTTCATCGTGTGGAAAGGGACCTACTTTGCAATCACGCCTTTGCACATCTCACGACCATCCCCTAGCGGAACGAGGAAAGGACGGACTCCGCGATCCTCGCCTTCGACGATCAATCGAGCAATGACCACGGCAACAACGGGGAGGCCGCCTCTGGGGGTCGTCGGTGGCATGCATCTGTTTCTGATTAGGGCTCTGTCGTTGACAACTCAGGGCATGATATGAGAACCAACTTTGCAGCGGCCCAGGAAGGACTATGAAGCTCAAAGCCACCGTCTGGCAAGAGTATGGCAGTAGTTTCCAAGTTTCTGGCGTCTAATCCATGGCCGACCTCAGTGAGCATAAACTGCGCTCTGTCCGTTTCTTCTCGTCAGTCCCGACTAGTCTATCTGTATAAAGCCACTCACGAAATCTCGAACTTCAGAGCACGCTGCAGAATCCCATGAAGATCTGGCCTCTTAGCTGCGAACGGAGCCACAGTGCCCACAAACAGATTATACTGAATACTAATCAAAGTCAAGGCTCCGCCGTCAACTGCAGTGATCAGATCCGTCTGCAGTTTCCAAAACTTCGGACCGAGAGTTACGATGTCTTCCACCGTCAAGCCTGGTTTCGATTAGCTGGTGGTCAGACCTTACAAAAGACTTCAAGAGGTCGTACCGTATACATCGCAAATCTTTCTGGCTCTTTCATATGTGAGCCTGGTTCGCTCTTCTATGGTTAACAGACGTTCCCGTATCTTAAATAGAGGTGTTTGAGCCAGCTCAAGAGTAGGTGAGGGCGATTGCCATACCCAATCATAGAGCGATTGGTCCGGCTGTTCTGCAAGTTTTATTTCCGGATTGGGAGGTAACATATTTGCAATTTGTCTGTAGATCTATAAGTCGACGACGATCGATTTGATATACTTCCATGATTTTCCAACAGCGAGCAGCGCATATTTATACACGACCGGTAGTCGCTAAGATGTGCTCCTCCTCATCGTCGACAAAAGCCACTGCACTTCCGTACTCTGAGACTATGAGCTATGTAGTAACTCTTAACTACTGAAAATTCGAGATCAAACTACTGCTGAAGAATTGTGGATGCTGTTCATGCATGTCGCTCGGAAAAGCCACAATCCGGCATACCTGTGGCTGGCGGAGTATGTAGTAGTCACTATTTAGTCCTCGGGGTGCCCGTAACCGACAGTACGAGGCGAGCTGAATTGCATGCTAGGGTGCGTTGTACAGTGGATCGTATGTGCATGTTGGGCATGAAGAAAACACATAATTGGGACAATGTTCCATCTCTGTTCCATCTCTTACTCTGATATTTTCACGATGGTGAAAAAGATTTCAGCTTGAGTGTGGATGGAGAGCGGATTGATAAAGCCCTAAGGCCCGGAGTTGACACCAACGTTACAAACTCCCGAAAAGGGGGAAACAACACAGCAAAACAACAAAAAATGGACTCGGTGATGGACGCCCATTGGGCTACCATTATCCTCAGTTCTGCAATCTGCTATGTCCGAATCACCCCGAGTCCTTAATCCTTTCTCAAATGGATCAAAAGCTAACGCACGTCTAGTTTCTCGGCTCTGCAATCTACAACTTATGGTTCAGTCCGTTGGCAAAGTATCCCGGTCCACTGTTCGCACGAATCTCTGCCTTTCCAGATTTTTACTGGTCTCTGACTGGCGATCGACACATGTGGATTGCGCGCTGCCATGAGATCTATGGCGATGTGATCCGCTACCGACCCGATGGGTTGCTGTTCCGCACGCCTCAGGCGCATCGGGATATCTTCAATGGCAAAGCTAATGTTAAACGGGCCAAGTTTTATGATATGATGACTCGGAATAAGCATGATACGAGTACTATCACTGGGACTGATCCAGAGCTTCACGCGAGGAAGAGGCGGGTCCTGAATAGCGTCTTTTCGGATAAGTCGCTTCGGTCCATGGAGCCGTTTTTGGTTAAGCATGTGTCTCGCTGGTGTGAGCTGCTTGTTGATGGGGATGGTGCGGATTGGTCGGCGCCGAGGAAGATGTCTGATGTATGCGACTACTTGGTGTTGGATGTGTTGACGGACCTTTGCTTTGGGCAGAGTGTTGAGACCAAGGAACCGGGGGAGAATCAGTACAGAGAGATTCCGCATGCGATTGACTCGTTTCTTCGAATAATCTACCCAGTACGCTTCCCATCTTTTATCATTTCATGCAAGTTTTGACATATAGCTAACAACGGCGAAGATTGGTCATTCTCCATGGCTAGATCTGATTGTCTGGTTAAAGCCAAGGGGTCTGGATTGGGTGTTTGACGCCATGACTCCGCGAAAAATCCGATTCTTGTATGACTTTGTGAAGCAGTCATTAGCGCAGCGCCTCAAACTCGAGAATGAATCTTCCTCAACAACGAGCCAAGGCCGTAGTGACATGCTTCACTATCTAATACACGCCAAAGATCCTGTAACCGGTCGTGTTGGATACACACCAGAGGCATTAGAAGCAGAAGCAATAATGCTTACAGTTGCAGGCTCCGATACTACCTCTGTAATTATGGCCGGCATATTCTTCTATCTTGTGCGCACGCCGCGTGTCTATCAAAAACTCGTCAATGAAATACGGACTACCTTCACCTCTCTCGACGACATCCGCGGCGGACCCTTGCTCATGTCATGCCAATACCTTCGCGCCTGTGTCGACGAGGCTACACGAATTATGCCCGCGGGTCCATCTGAATTACCCCGACTCGTACTCCCCGGAGGTCTGATAGTCGACGGAAACCACATTCCCGAGGGGACAACCGTCGGAGTAGCACATTGGACATTCTACCGCAACGAAGAGTACTTCCCCGACCCAAACGTGTTTCGCCCCGAACGATGGATAATCGACGAAGCAGAAATAGCAGGAGTTACTGCCGAAGAAGTGGCTGCAGCGCGTTCGAGTTGTTTACCCTTTGCTGCTGGTACGACGGGCTGTGCTGGGAAGAATTTTGCATTGCTAGAGATTTATATGACTATTGCGAGTACGTTGTGGCAGTATGATATGCGGTTACTGCCGGGTGATGTGACTGGGGCTGGTGGTAAGGCACTGGGATGGGGGAAGAGGAATCCTAATATCTTCCATGTCAAGGATAGTTATATCAGCGTTAGGGATGGGCCGATGGTTCAGTTTAAGCGTGTGGCTTGAGTATGTCAACCGTTTGGGATATGTTTATCGAGTTATTGGGGGTTGCATAGGGGCTGATACTGGTGGATGATGCCGTCAAAAGGCAGGGCAGGAACTGCTGTAATTACACTTGTGTGATAGATATAAAATGCTGGATCCCTAGACCAAAAAGCTGCACGCATGCTAGAGGATCTATATATAGCCAGTAACGGTGACTGCATAGTGTGCAGGGTCAGAGAGAAATGAGATCCTGAGATGACCAATCGAATACTATATCACGATATTGAAGATGCTTGATCGAGATGCTCGCCAATGGTTAATCGGCATGAGGATAGAAATCGGTCAACCCGAAGTAGTCCTCGCAGTTCATAGATATTAAGAGGTAGATGGCCCCAAAGCTGCTTGCTTGGGTACATCGACAATGCTGGCTTAGTATGGGGTTCCTTGGGGAGATGGGATAACCTCGGATCTGGTGAAAGTAGATATATGTATTATGGAAGGAAGGCACTTTCATTGATTCAGATATGACGGATATATAGGAGTCAATCTGGCTTATAATGCTCCAATGCATTTAATTATTTCAAGGTTGAACATCTGGATCTGTCAGCATCAACATCGAACTTTGAATATTCGAACTCGGGATACCTATTTAGGTACATCCATGCATCTTGATGCTCGCGTTCATTCAATGTTATATCAATTGATATATGTTTGCGACGGCCCGGCAGCCATCGTCCAGATCAACGTTGCTGTGGTTGCGTTTAGTTGTTGAAATCATTACTTAACATAATTTTACCTTGCTGTGGGAAAAGAAATTCTTCGTCTTGTCTACAATGGAAAGGCATAATATACTACTACCTGGGTACGTCTACCTCAGACATCCGTAGCCCTAACCTCATAGCCCTAACCATCGAAGGCTGAGCGACTCTAATTATCTCTATACAGTACTTGAGTAGACCACGTACTGTATCTCTTTGAAACAATGTGATTCAAAATCAATAATTAAAAGCCTTATTACCCTTTAATTGTACTAGCAGGTAGTTCAGTGGTAATGGACGTCTCTACATATGTAAGCGCCAGGGGGACGTTGAAACATATACCGTTCTACAAATCAAAAACAATCACCTCAAATCCACTCATTCCCGAGGACTGCCTTGTGTATTACCTAGGTATTTGTTTCAAGCCTAGGCGAATCCAGAAATCAGTCTTAATCATCCTGCATGATTTGCCTAGTTGCACCCTACCCAATTCGTACATGGGTACAGCTACCCACATAGTGGTAGAGACTAGAGAGTCTGGGTTCCTTCTACGATGATGGAGTATCTACATAGTAGATGACTATGACTAACGGTACATATGCATCAACACGACAGTCATGCAATGCACCACCCAGCGTTAGCCTGCCTAGGCATGCACACTGCACAGTGCAGGCTGGGGTTGCGCAAGGTCAGAACTCTACGTACGTACTTCGTACTTGGAGTACGGAGTATTCAGAGACTGGAAAAGTATCGGCGCATATTTTAGGATTACGAAGGAGTCAAGGACCTCGTGAAATAAACAAGTCGGCTGGTTTGTCGCTCGCAATGTGTCAAGCCTGAAACCTTAGGCCCACTCTCGGACAGGCTATCAGTTGATATTTGATAAGATGATACATATGCTGCTAAGCCTAAGAGTGTTCACCGTTAACAAAGTTCCGCGATAAAGCATGTATGTAATATCCCGCTTCTATAGCTGAGAGTAACTTATATATGGCCGGTTGCTATTGATAATCATCAACAATAGTAACTATGTTAGTTACTCCGCCCGTAGATATTACTAAATAAATCGACCAAATAACGATAATCGAACATGTGTACCTGATTGGCCGCTCACAGACCCCAAAATGGCTAAGAAAGCCAACTAAACCTAGAAAAAGCCAACAGCGTAACGTGGTCATGGCATGACCCCTTTAATTCCAGCACGATCCCCGCCCTTGGAAGCCACTCGCCAGGGCCATCTTTGTCCTGGACTGCAAGTTCTCTGTTCTAGGGTGTGTTGGGCGAACGAATGGTGGGTTGGCAAGCCTTGATGCCTCGCCTCACTTTGAGGTCTGATCACCGTGCTTGACCTGCTTGTGATTGGCTGTGAGCGGGCTGCGACGGACTAAGGCAGCTAGTTCAGTCTGACCAATAGAAATGCCCAGAATATGGACCCCACTTTGATTTCTAGTTTTAGCCTTTTCTCTATCAAGTTCAACACGAACTGACTGGGACGACAAAGTATGACTAGGAGTATGCATTGTCTGTCATCAGCAGGCCGATTCTCGTTCGACCATTCATGATTCTACGCACATTACATATATGGATCGACATCAAACTACGTAGTTGTATCGCCGTACGCCGTACCGTGGATAAATTAACCCAGCACGGATCATTGGTTCTCCGATAATTGATAATCAATAATCAATAATCGGACTCCAACCCTTCTTTCCTTGGTAGGACCGATCTTGGGCGGACAGTGACAGCTCGTGCTATCCAGACAGCCACGGACCAATCAGCAGCCACTCGATGCATAGTGTTCCGTGCATTAATATTAATGCCTCAGGCTGATAAGCTTCCTGAAGCAGTCGATGCATCATCGACTTTGTGAGCAATCCACTTTTTGCTCCATGAGCCCAGATAAAGTTAGGGGAGAGCTTGCTTACCGCTCTTTTCTGAGTTTTCTCGGGGGGTTGAATCTTGATTGTTTGAGTCTATGAATGGGGTCTCATGGAGAAACGGGCTATTGGATAGATCCATTTTCTCCATAGTTATTAGGCACCATTCATTCAACAATTAATCAGACTAAGAAACTAGCGAGAGTCAGTCAGTATGCACTCCGTCAATTGCATATCGCTGCATCATGGCAAGAATAGCAGCCAATCAGAGCGTGCGAAATAAAGCACTTGCAGAAGTTAGTGGCCTTAGGCGCCGTTCTTGGGAGCCAACTTCCAAGACCTCAAGAGGAAGAGTCAGGGGTGGAGCCTTTCGAGAACATTGTCGTAGTACATGCAAGGAGGGCCAAGTCGGTGTCTGATTGGGTGTTAATCTGTATGAGGGAACACTGGAGCAGGCTGTGACGCGTCAATGCGTGGTGCAGATGCGGCTATTGGCTGGATCTGACTCTGCATGGGGCGGGCTGGGCCAATCAATCTATTCCACGAGGCATCTCCACCGAGCATCGACTTTTCCACGCACTTGCCTTGTTGCCACGCTCGACTCATCACAGAACTACGGGAAACATACTCCCGAGTGCGTGGCTACAGAGTCAGTGTCATCTTGTGACCAGATTGGTTTTTCCTTCCTCCTTTTCATGCCGCTGTCCGTTCGCAGTTACAGTCTCGCACTTTCCGTGGTCGCCACTTTACTATCCCAACACTAAGAGTAAGACTCACACTATCAGCCTGCTGCCTAGCTAAGGCTAGCGTGACGAAAAATAAATTCGCCTCCACTCGTCCTCCCGCCGATTGCCGTAATCGCGACATCTGGCTGTCTCGAAGAAGAAAAGTGCAGCCAATCTGAATCTCCTGACTCTCAGAGTTTTGCTTTGCCTACCGAACCCAGCCGTGCCAGCCCACCATCCATTATGATCCATAGATTCCATACTCCTAGGATGATTATTGGACGATCTTGGTCGACTGTTTGTATGTCGCATTCTGGTCTGGACTGCATCGACTGAAGGCTGATCCTGATCCTGATCCTGATTCTGATCCTGATTCTGATCGTGTCGGGTGAGACAAGTAGGAATTATAGCAAAGCATACATAGCATGGTCTAGCATTATGTGTAGCATCCGACATTCGGAGCCCTCCGTTGACGATTGCACACATTACATAATGCTACATACAATAAACAACAGAATACCCTCCGTACGGCGCAGTGGCACCCCTTTTCCTCCTCGATGATGATCACTCGTGGCACTGCCAGTACGAGAGCAGAACTAGACCCTGGGCTAGTCAGTTTGGTTTGGTCGGTCTGTGAGTCGATGGCTGCACAGACACTCAGAGTCGATTAAAAACAGAAACGGGGCAGGGAATCGCCCCTCTGTCCAGTGCCCACTGCCCACTGTTATCCACTATGGGCAGGCAGGCTCGCAGAGACGAGGCTAGAGCTGGAGCTAGTCGCACTAAGAATCGTTGCTGCTAGTTTGCACTGGGGATAGCGCCAAAGTCAGCCCCAGTGAGCGTGCTGCTATTGGCCCGCCCGTGCTTTTTTGCCGCCTTCTGTGGTTGTCTGGCTGGGGTTGTTCTTGCCTTCGGTGCTCGTTCTGGCTCCTGCTCTCGTCGCATCGACATCACCATTTCCCTCCCCGTTGCTCCTTCCTCTTTCTATCGTCTCTTTTTATTTACATTTCTCGCTCCCCCCTCCCCCGTCCTCACCTTTCCTCGCCTCCCTACGCCTCCTTTATCCTCTATCCTCTTCTTCATCATCTTCTCTCCTCCGCTCCTCCTCTTCCGATTCCTCTTCTCTTCTTCGCCTTTCCTTTCTTATCCTTATCGGTCCTTACCCGCCACATACGCTGGTGTTTACTTCCGAGGAACCTCCGTCAACCACTCCTGTTCTGATCTGTTCTATATATACCTTCAACCCTGTGCATCTTATATATATAAATATCCACATATTCATATATATAAGTGTACATCTAGGATCCTCTGCCGTCTGGTACATTCCTGCTCTCTTCCGAACTGTTCGACTGCCGTGGTCTTCGCTCTCTCCCCGTTGGCCGTGTTAGGTTTCTAGTCGGGTCCGAGTAAAGACGATAGCAATATCGTCTTTACAACGATCCTTCTCCCAAACTTGGATTCCTTCTTTTCACTTTGACCTTCTCTCTCTCTCCTTGGATCTCTACTCGGCCACTCAGTCTCCTCGGTTTTACGTGCTCTACCTATCTTCTACTACGTCCCATCTCAAGGATTTCTCTCGCCAGGATATTCTCCCGGACCCCAGGACTTTTACCAGGATAATTGCTTTCCATTGGAGACTCGACAAGACCATCCATACCAGGTACACGACCCTCCGGCGTAATGTATCCTACTTTGCTGCCGACACCACCTCCATCTCCACCACTGCTACGATGCTGTTCTCCTGAGGAACGATTAGGACTGCTGCTGGCCAACCGTCTGGAATTGACAAGTATCCTTGGCGTCGGCGCCTATGGCGTTGTCTACACTGCCATCGACATCCACACCCATATCCCCTATGCGGTGAAGGCTCTCAACAAGATTGGACTCGACCCAAGGCAACGGAAATTCCAACAGCGCGAGATCAAGCTCCACCACTTGGCCAGTCAGCACCCCAATGTTGTCTCCCTAGTGCGCATTATGGATTCCGTTGATTGTACTTTTGTGGTTATCGAGTTCTGCCCAGAAGGTGACTTGTTCTCCAACATCACTGAGCGTGGCCTGTTTGTCGGCAACGATCCATTGGCCAAGCGTGCGTTTCTACAAATCCTGGATGCTGTCGACTATTGTCACTCCATTGGAATTTACCACCGCGACCTCAAGCCCGAGAACATCCTTGTCACCGATGGTGGAATGACCGTCAAGCTTGCTGATTTCGGCCTGGCCACAACGGATTACCTGACCTCGGACTTTGGCTGCGGCTCTACATTTTACATGTCACCCGGTAGGTCTCTATCCTCCCATGAGACTGATCAGTACTAACGTTCAACAACAGAGTGTCAACAGACTACCCCACGACCTGGCTCTTGCTACGTCTCGCCTGTCAACGATGTGTGGAGCTTGGGTGTGATTCTGGTAAACTTGACCTGTGGCCGCAACCCATGGAAACGGGCATCCAATGAGGACGCGACCTTCCGTGCTTTCTTGAAAGACCCGGAGTTTTTACGATCCATTCTACCTGTGTCTCCGGAGTTGAATGTGATTCTGCAGCGCATCTTTGAATGCGACCCCTTCAAGAGGATTACCATTGCGGAGTTGCGACAACTCATTCTAGAGTGCCCTAGGTTTACCATGCCTACTCCGACAACTATTCCTGCTGCTACCACTAGGAAATCCGGACATGCCGAGGTGTTGCCCACTTATCCCTACTATGCCTACTCACCAGCTCCGCGAGTGGAGTTGCTTAACGCACAATATTCTGACTCCGCTGTTTCCGATACCTCGCTCACCGACGATGAGACGATCTCTTCTGTCTCGTCGGACTCGGATTATGCGTCCGAGGGTGAAGCCGAAGGCTTCTCTTTTGTCGATCCACAGGCTGTGCCTGAATTTTGGGATCCCGTTCATATGCCGACCAATGTGCCGGAGAAGCCATTTGCTTTGCCTCAACATATTGAACCTTATATTGCGGTTTATTGATCGATTCTTCGCTTTGATCTATGTGCTATGATATTACGACTATACCTCTCAACGCACCTTGCTTCAACCTTCAACCTTATTTCGACGTTACTTTCTATTCGACCCATTTGGATAATATTCTTTCCGAGGACTACTTTCACTCTGGATTACTTCGCCCTCACTCTGGCTTTTTCCTTTTCCGCTGGACATACACTACTTTCGACTCTTTACCGGGCTTCCATAATTTTACGGACATGGCCTGGACTGCAAATATTCTTTTAATTTCCTGTGGGATTTTCTTCTGTTATGTATCAATATTCTGGGATGGTTGCACTGTTTGCAAAAGACTACATATTACGAAGATGGAAGGCGTTTGTTTGATATTTGATGCTACATATTCATGTTTAGTGTGGTTGTGGGAAATTGAGCAGAAAAAAATACCCCTATTACATTGCTGTTGGTTACGGAGTTGGACAAGCACCTCGTCTTTTGTGCGAGTGGGTTCTATTCATGTATGATTCTTTTCTCTTTTTACATTTTTATTATGCCGGCTCTGTTTGTCAGATGTTCAGAGCGCAGGTCAGATGATTACTGGGTTGTCCTTGCCACAGTCAAGCAGGCGAATGCATACCAGTGATCTTGAACAAGCATACAATATCACATTGCTTAATGTACATATAGACTATCTATGATACTATCAATATCTGAGATCCATATTGGCAACTTACTACATGATTCTGTATGCCTGCGTATAATTTCCGGTCGTTGATATGAGTACTTCCTGTTTGGGTAGTTACAGCATCATTTGTGATATAAGTGGCAACCAGGAGGCGACTGAGTTGTTTTTCGCCCCATCCATCGCCTGGGTTAAAGAACCTTGTAGGGTGAAATAACCTAGCAAACAACATGAGATATGCTGGTATGTAGCGCAGCCTGCGACATGCTACCTGCTCGATGGTGTAGTCTAGAATTTGTTGTAGAATCCATCTTGGTATTCAATAAGATGTGATAGTGTATAAAAGATTGAAATACTTAAATTATATTCGTACCTAAAACATTTCACAAAGTTGTATACATACCCAGACGACGCTGAGATAGACTAAATATTCCTTCCCCCAGTAACCTCAATAGTCTCCCCATTAACATACGAAAACCACGGACTCGCCGCACCGACAATCGCCCTAGCCGCC
Organism: Talaromyces liani; assembly: GCA_022814505.1. NCBI lineage: Eukaryota > Fungi > Ascomycota > Eurotiomycetes > Eurotiales > Trichocomaceae > Talaromyces > Talaromyces liani. Next base: position 1,153,468 of record JAKLNL010000001.1, read on the forward strand.
TCCTCCGGCGTCCCCGGCCTTCTTAACGGAATATCCGCATAAGCCGTATTCTGCGTGGAGGGTTTGCGGCCTGGTATCCCCAAAGCAACTTTTGTCCCATCCGCAGCGACGAATGTTGCGCCGTCTTCCTTTGCGGCCGTGAGGCGCGTAAGGATGTAGCCGAATGCGATTGTGACGGCGCGGACACCGAATTGCGGGCCCCATTCTTTGGCGATTGTTTTTGTGAGGCCGACCACACCGGCTTTGGCGAGGGAGTAGTTTGCTTGGCCTCTACCGTATACAAAAATAAGTATTGGGCGCATATGAGAAAGGGATGGGGGGAAGGGGAAGGGGAAGGGGCTTACGCGTTGCCGTGTGTTCCGCTGGTTGAACTAATGTTGATAATGACGCGAGGCTCCTTGTCCTTTACGCGGAAATAAGGCGCAGCGGCGCGGATGAGTTTGAATGGTGCTGTGTTGTGGACGGAGATCATGGCATCCCATTGTTTATCGGTGATCTACTCCCATTAACCATCTGTATAATACCATGCAAACCTTCCAGGTTGGAAGACAAGAGAAGGACAGACAGACCTTATGAATAACCCCATCCCAGGTAAATCCAGCATTGTTGACAATGATATGAATCTTTCCGCCGCCGAATTCAGCAGACTTTTTAACTAGAGTGTCGATATAAGCTGCGTCCATGACGTCGCCTGCAACGGCGATTGCGCGGTTGGGTGAGATGTCATTGATGCTTTTGGCGACTGCTTCTGCTTTTACTATTCAGAATATTAGCATTGTAAGCGTTAACGGGAGTAAGTGAGGAATACCCTGATCGATATCAGCGACAATGACCTTTGCACCTTCATTGGCGAATAGGCGCGCTGCTTCGGCGCCAATGCCTTGTCCTGCGCCGGTGATGATGGCGGTTTGGTTGTGGAAGAGGCCCTGGGGGAAGTTGATGTGGGATGAGACTTGGTTTAGACGGTCTTGGGGCGCCATTTTGTATGTCGACACTCTTAATTAGCTTATGTATCCGGTGATTCAAAAACTGGTCGATTGAAGACAAAGGAGAGTATGGATTTATAAAGATGTTTTGCGGGGAAGAGAGCCTAAGCCTAGAGAGCTTAGGTAGTACTTAGCCGGCTTACCGTTTGCCGGAGCTTGCCCTAAGTAGTTAACCGAGGTACGTCTACAATGAAGTTCTACTGGTCAGAATTGGAAAAGTATTTTGTTTTGAAGATTTTTATTTGAAGATTTGATAAGAAAGTCTATGTCTATCTACATGGGTATCATTCAGAAGAACAATGGGTATCAATTGTTTGCTTTTGTTTGGATTGTTTGAAGTTGTTTGTTGGGATCTTCGGTTGATAGTGTGTTAAGCTGCTTGGCTTAAGAAGAAGGTCCAATGTTCAAGGTCATCTGGGTACCAGAAGGGCAGCCGTGAGTAGCATGGTCATCGTTCCAGACAAGGTAAGCATCGGCGCAGGCAGTGTCGCCAGGAGCGCAAGTAGCAGAAGGGCAGCCGCCATCGTTGGAAGTAACAGCGAAGCCGACCTTGGTGAACTGAGAGCTGGTGCCCATGTCGATGAGAGAAAGATCCCAGAAGATAGTGTCGCCCTGCAAAGTGTACTCATACTGAAGGACATCGACCTGCTCAGGCTTCATGGCCATCTTGATGGAGATGCCGCCGCCGTTGGGGTTGGTGCGCCAGCTCTCAGTGTAGCTGGCACCGGGCTCGAGGGTCTTCATGGAGCCGGCATCCTGGCTGACGGACCAGAAGTAGATGGTGTCTTGCATGTTGTTGTGGATGTTAACGCTGCCACCGTTACCGTTGGTGTCGGCAGTGCCGTGGGTGGTGGTGGTGGTGCTGTTGGTGGTGGTGCTGTTCATAGAAGTAGGAGCAGCAGAGGCGAGAGCGCTAAAGGCAGCGAGGAGACCGAGAGCCTTAGTGAAATACATGTTGACTTGAGGTGTTGTTTGAAAGAAGGTATGTAAGAGAGATACTGTAGTCTGTTGATCAAAGGAGTGTTTGATTCTTGATTGTTTGTCTGATTGATGAGAACGAGGATGGACTGTAGGGTGCGAGTTCCATCCATATTTATAACTTTTCGGCCCATCGTGCTCCCCCAGCAATTTCCCCAGATTACCCCAGAATTCAACCGACATTCCCCCTTGGGACCTTCTTACTTGTGCTTGAGCGCCTACTCGGATCGAAGAATGACCTGACCACGGTACGGTAACGGCATGTTCGGCTCTTCAACAGCCATGCTTTTATACCAGATCTTGGTTCTTGATATCGATTGGTTCAGGGCAAGGTTGATGCCGACATACCCTAATTAATAAGCTTGATCGTTTATCCGAACTATGGTTTGGTCTTCGGCGACTCGGGTACCTTGATTTCTCCATGGGTAATCAGGGGATTTTACGTTTTCGGTGGCGTGTGCAAGCTTTGATAGGCCGTCGGCAGAAAGCCCTCGTATGCGCCACTGGGTAATTGAAGTGAAGGCAGAACTTCGGGGACCAGAGTTTTTCCAGTGATTATACGCCAGTTGGTTGCCAATGGGCTTGAGGTGTGACTTTCGTTTACCTAAATATGCCCGAGTATTGAATGCTGTGTCAATAGAAGGGAATAGAAGGGAATAGAAGGGAATAGAAGGGAATAGAAGGGAATAGAAGGGAATAGAAGGGAATAGAAGGAAGACGGGATATTGCATTTGTTAGTTTTAGAGTTGGTGGTTTGTATAGTAGTCTAATATCATTGTATTAATGTATAATCACAAGTGTATTCAATAATAATCAATCATAGGCTAAAATACTCATCTATCTATTCGTTACTAACAGTATTAATCAAGTCGTTAGCATCATTGAGGAACCAAGACAGCCCTAAAGTGCACATTGCCATTCTCCAACTTCTCAATGGCCTCCTTGATCCCCTCTTCGGTCATAGGGAACTTCTCAATCACCGGGGTAATGTTGTGAAAGGAGGCAAACTCGAGCATCTTGAGCTGGACAGCTCGGGTTGCAACCAAAGAGCCGACAACGGAGATACCATTAAGAATCAATCCCATAGCTGGAATGGAGAGGTTGTCGCCGGACACAGTGAGAGTATAGATTCGAGAACCGGGTGCCATGATAGGAATTATTGCGTCCCAGTTGGGTTGTGTAGCTGCTGTGACGAGAAGCCTCGAAATCTTTGGTGCACCCTTGAGGTCAAGTTGATCTTGTCCTTTTGTGGCGATAAAGTGGTGCGCGCCAAGTTTGGTAGCTTCGTCCTTCTTCTTGTCCGATCCCGAAAGGACGACAACACGGGCACCCATTTTTGATGCAAATCGAATAGCGAGATGACCAAGACCACCGACGCCCAAAACTCCTACTGTTTCGTTGGGCTTTACGTCCGCAAGAGCTGTGTAGACGGTGGCACCGCCGCATTGTAGAGGTGCGGCATGTTCATCCTTGATATTGTCCGGAATCTTGAACAAGAAAGCCTCGCGAAAGACGGCGTTGTATGCAAAACTGCCTTGATCGGTATTGCCTGTGCCGTAGAGAACGCGCTCAGGGCAGAAAATTTCGGTGCCCTGAAGACACTGCATGCAAAGGCCGCAGCTGTCGGTTTCGTATCCCCAGCCAACTCGGTCGTCCTTTTTCAAATACTTGACTGCTGGTCCGACTTCCTCGACGATACCAACACCTTCGTGTCCGAGGACCATATCGTTATGCCGCTAGATTGGGTTAGACTAGTGATTTTAGACTTGGGCGCAATTGAGTGCTTACATAGTGGAGATCCGTTCCACAAACGCCAGATGCGGTCACTTTGAGGTAGACCTTGTCGCCAGTGAGTGTATCGGGTTTGGCTGTGGTGCTTTTCTTGGGGAAGCCATCCTTGACACCCCGAAAGACGGTGAAAGAATTCATTGCGATTTATTTGATTGAAGTGTAATGTGACGCTTTGTTCAACGATTGCTTTGAAAGCTAGGTAATTGGTTTATTGCTGCGTGACGAGATGCGAATAGACCAGGAGGCTGAGGCGACTTATATGGTCTTTCTCCTGAAGCCATGCTTGAAACGTCGTTGTATCCTGGAGGATAGTCGTTCTGACAGTAGTACTATGAGTAGGTAGTAGTACCATTCTCGATGTCATGATGAGCTCCACCAATTTCCTGAATCGGATTACGTAGGTATAGCACCATTAACCAATGGGAGTAGCTCCTTATCTCCACTCTGAAAATCATCAAGTTTGAATGAATTCTTTCCCTCGTTCTTTCGCCTCGTGCTTATTTGCGCTCATAGAACACAGTGGAATAGCGGATTAAGTGGACATTTATTACAAATTATCCAGGAACAGTCGTGATTACCAAGCATGATGTTTTATTTCTCCTGTTGACGATGAATTTGGAAAATCATTGGGTTAGATAAGGACGATAAGCCGATAAGATAAGAAGATAACGTCAGGACGGCTTGCTGGCCTTAGGATTCAGGCGAAGACAAACAGCCCCACATCCTTCCTCATCCTTCCTCATCCTCCTATTGTCTTCCAACTTCGACCCTGCAACCATCGATAGATTGACTATACGATGCAAACGACAGTCCTACTACGTACGTGCGTTCTACGTTGCGATCTAAATGAAGTTATCATCGGGAAATCCATCGCCACTCCATACACCGCTGCGGGCCCGTCAAAAACGCAACCAGGTCGCCAGAGCTTGCGATGAATGCCGTGTTCGCCGGATAAAATGTGACAACTTCTCCCCATGCTCCAATTGCAAAACGAGGGGCAGCAAATGCACCAATAATGCCAACAAGATTGTATCCCTGCCACATGCACACCAAGAGATCGAAACCCTGAGACGCCGGGTCGAAGACCTTCAGCGTGAATTGCAGCAACTGCGCCAGCAGGCCGATAAGCAACCCCATTTTCCGTCTCCCGTCGCAAGTCTGCCCACGCCAGAGCTTTCGGTTTCTGAAAGTGTCCACACTAATAGTGATGGAGTCTCACGAAGAACGAACTGGGGTGGCATTCACTTTAGGACTGCACGCTCGCCTAACGAGACATGGTATGGACCGTCGTCGCTATTCTATTTCCTGGGGCGCATCACGAACTTTTTGAACCTCAATCTCGATCAAACCCAGTCGAAAGACCAAATGGTACCTGACTCAGTCAGTAGACGACTGTGTGGCCCTCTCGCTGGTATTGATGAGAATTCTGGCGTTCATGGCTCTGTCTCCCAAACAGGAAACGACGAGGGTGGCCATTACCTGACTCCAACCCAAGAGGACTACTTTTTAGACTCGTATTGGAGCTCATACCACACCTCTCTATTTCCAATTATTGACGAGACCGAGTTCAAGCAACATTACAGATCCTTGTGGACGACCTCGGGGGATGCGCGAAAAGACTCGGCACTCGTTGACATTGTGATTGCGCTTGGCATGCAGTACGGCATTTCTATGCTCCCGAATATGAAACATCAACTTGCAGATGACAGTGATGCCACTATTGCTGGTCGATGGTATTACCGACGGTGTCAGACATTACTCGCCTACGAACTAGAAAGTCCTACTTTGGCAACCTTGCAATGTCACTTATTATGCGTGATATTCCTATGTTCGGCTTCGTTCCAGAACACCTCGGACAGTACGTGTGCTATGGCTGTGCGTACAGCTCACATGCTGGGGCTTCACTTAGCCCCTCCCGAAAGCATGCCCCGCAAGGAACGAGAAATGCGCAAGCGTTTATGGTGGGCGCTGTACAGTTCAGACAGCAAACTTGGTATGAAGCTGGGCCGTCCATTCCTCCTTTACCAAACCAACACCACCCCTACCTTGCCGGATGACGACGTTGAAGCTGCGATGCTATCAGGTTCTAGCTTTGCGCCTCTTGGGAATAACGCCACTTGGCTTAGTTTCAATCTGCAAAACATGACCATGTTTCTAGCAGCCCGGGAGGCCCATACTGCATTCTATAACAGAGATTTGAACCTAAAGGAGGGTCAGACTATGTGGGATGACTTCAATATCCTAGAAGGCCAAGCTGAATTCGTTTATCCGTTTGTCAAAAAGCTCGAGAATTGGACGAATGGCGTACCCAGCGCCCTCACAACAAGACGCAAAGACGGCAGTCGCCCATTTGCCACCGGTGGCACGGATCTGGAAATAGAACAATATGCGCCTCTCTGGCTTCAAAGGCAGCGTGTGATTCTCGAACTCATGTACCACAATCTGAGTGTCAATATTTGTCGCCCTTTTATTTCGTTCGCGCTTACTCCTTCATTGACTGTGGCGGAAGATTTGGCATTCAAATGCGCTGGCCATGCCATAGCTCTGACAAGTATCACGCACCAAGTTCTTTCCTCGACGACTATCTTATCCGGCTGGCACGAGGCATTTCAATGGCAATGGAACAGCGCCATGACTCTCGTTGGTTTTGTGCTCGCTTACCCGCAAAGCTCAATGACAGTTGCAGCCAGGGATGCCATCACATTATCGGTTTCTGTTTTCGACATTTTCGGACACAGCTTTGCAGTAGCTAATAGCGCAGCTACCATTGTGCGGAATCTGATTACGAAAATCGATTTCCTTGCCAAGCGTGCCTGGCAAAGACAGTCTGTAGTGGAAGGTCACAGAGGAACGACCGATCAAGTTCCGATCCATTCACACACCACGTACTCACAACCTAGGACATATATGGATAACATCATGTTTCAGCCTTCAGACGGTTCCCTAGACTTTGGGGACATGAGCCTCGAGTCGATGCAAGATATGTTTCACATGGCTTTCGATATCGATCAGTGGAGTGACCTTAATGGCTTATGGTCCGAGACAAGCAGAGTTTAGATGTGGTCATATTCTGATCATAAAGCTGAGTTCTAGTCATTCAATACCCAGCTAAGACACTGTCACAGTCTCTTTGGGGAAAGTCACCGCTTAATCATTGGAGTCGATGTGATGACAGCCAATAGGAGTAGGACCTCAACATCCACCACCGTTAACCAATGGGAGTATCTCCTTGCATCAGATCATCCGCCGTCCAATAGGAGCTTATCCTTCGATCTATATCATCAAACTTCAGATCTTCATTCAAGACTTTAACTATCTGACTATGACGACCCGGACTCTGTTGTTCAAAGTGCTCGTCGGCACTGAAACATTATTACGCAACTCATCGCGGAATCAGGACCATCCATCACAGCACATTCATGTAGTTTTATAGATTCGCCTCTTATAGCAATACTTATCCGCCATGCATGATTATACAACTCTCATACCTTTGTAGAAGGTATGGAGACCTGTCAATATACTCTGAAAGAAAATGAACGAATGATTTCCAAGATTTTCGAATCCTTCGTATGTCTTCATACAGATTAAACTCTCGATAACCTCAAACTTTAATTTAACTTCATTCCGACGTTCCGTGCCATAATTAGTAATATCTGGGTTAACGAGCTTATTGTTATTTTCGCATTTTCACTTTTGGTAATCGCTTCATCCTCAAGCTGGAAGCAATGCACATCTGTAACAAAGAACATTTGAAAGAAAAGCCAACGTTATACTCAACGTGCAACGAACTTGAATCAACCAACCACATTCCAAGAAAATACGAGGGAACGTGCAACAACGAAAAGTATTCTCGACTCGCACAAAATGATCACAACTCCCGGTGCCAGTGTAACCTGTCAAACACATGACCAAAAATTTCTAACGAGTACTCCGTATCCAAAACTGCTTATTACAAGTCGTACAAAAGGTTGTACGAGAAATTCGGGAAATTCAGCTCCCAAGGCCGCGGACCAGGGAAAATGAAACTGATGCATCAGCATTGTATTGGAAGCAGCCAACTGATGAGTTGTGGGTACCAATGAGTGAGGGATTGCGTTACAATAGTCACACGCTTGGATATCCGAACATCCGGTTTTGAGCGGCCTTGCAGATTCCAATTATCTTGAATATCTTCTACCTGGGAGATCCAGATTCATCTGCATGTTTTAATGCTCATACGACAGTGTATAAATATTGCATAAAGCATATACAGAATAATGATTCAAACTCCAACCAGAAAGTGCGAATTGTGTTACCTCTGGGAATTATGGCAAGGCATGCAATGGTATGTTTGGAAAGTCTGGCTGCGCGTGACGTTTCCTGTTAAGCATACGATGCGGGCATCAATTACATTGGATATAATGATAACGGATATCCTACCACTTATTTCGGTTCAGCCTAGAGCTGAGCCTCGAGGTTACCAGTGGACTTGACACATGCACATCGTGGCCTGCCACTGAGCCTGGAGTGAAATACCGATTAGGGCTAGCGACGCACGAAGGCCGCAGCCTATACACACCTACATACTTCAAGTATATCAAATGAATATATGATTCGTTGATGTGGACAAATTCAAGCCTCATAATAACTTTCATTAAGATTAGAGTAAATTACTATCTAGGCATGTAAATTAACAGGGTAATATTAAGCGGGCCAAAAACGCAAGGCTGATCTGATCGGTACATGCAAATGAATGAATGACGAACCCGAAACTAATCTAATCTAATGACTCCCCTCAAAAGACCCCCCAGAAGTATTGGTACTGGTATTGATCACAGATTTGCAACCTGTTTGTGCAAGGCATCAGGGTAAAACTCGGAAACAGATTTGCCCAGGTGCTCATACATACGTACGTATCAAGAAAGTCCAATCACGTCGTACGAAGAGAACCTTGACGCATGGTCGCGGTGCGGCTGTTGTGGCAACCCATCCATTGTTGTTGCAGGTTGGTATGGTGCCACGCCTGCTCCGCTTTGATTTGTTGCGGTGCCGGACATGCCAATGGGCCAGGAAGATGGGTGTGCGTGGGCCGTAGCGGCGGTCGTATTGCGGGCAACGACTGGTTGCATGTTGCCAATCAATGTATCGTAGCGATGAATGGCCTGAAGTAGGAAGTTGATTTCATTCGAAGATAGACCGGTGCCTGATTTCGCCTTGCCGTTCTTGATGGCTGAGCATTCGGGGTTGCATGTCTGTTCGGTTTTGACGATAAAGTCCTGTGCCGGTGTCTCGATCGAGGCTGGAGAAGGGAATCCGGATGACGAGGACGAGGATGATGACGACGACAAGCCATGGTTGTGCATGCTGACGTCTCCGAGGGCGCCAACACTAAGCCCAGTCTCGATGTCGATTGCGTCCCTCAACGCACGAACGATTTGGTATGACGTCGCAATGCTCTGCTCCAGTATGCAGTCTTGAAGTACAAGTGCATAATTATACGGAACGACATGGTACTGTTGCTGCTGGGATCCAGACCAGACCTGGTGATCGTTCCGATTGGTTCGATGGAGGACAAGATGATTGAGTATGTCAAAACTCCGATCAAGTACGGAAACAAGGAGCCACAAGACTCCACCACTAATCTTTGGGCACGCACAGCTGAGAAAGATATGACACGATGACAAGGAGGCTGTGACGTGTTCCATAATTGGGTCGAAGCGCCAAAGTGTAAGGTCCGAGTGGAGAGTAGATAGCTGTCGTTGAGTCGAGTTCAATCTATCGATGCAGTTGCAGCCGCCGGTCATAGTCGAGGGATTTGACTGTAAGCTAAACGCAGTAGACGGCTCTTCACTTAGTGAAGGCAGGTATGGCACCATGGCAGGTGAAGCAACATGTCCGTAGATAGTCTCGAGAGGATCGGAAAATCCCATGTCTGCCGATGGCATACCACCTTCCCACAAGTGTGGCTCCGTAGGAGACGTAGGTGATGGATAAACGGGGAACATTGGACTGGCAAAGGCATATTTGCGAGCCATTGGATGAGAAGCGTTTCTCAAGTGCAGCTGTGCAGGATGAATGAGATCGTATCTCGCTCTGATATCGTGTGTTGACTGGTAGATCATCAGTATAACTCTGAAATTCAATCTCAATATAGCAAGAAACTCACGATACTCTTTCTCCTCTTCCTCTGAGAAAACTCAGCATCCGTCAAAGGCCGCGATATCTTCCTTGTAGAGCCTCCTGTCCCGCCGCCCAATGCTAGCTTCCCCTGTTGAGCCGCCTGAAGTATCTCCAATTTCTTCAATGTAGCCTTGTTCTTGCTACCTTTTGGTTTACCTGCTCGATGAGCAATGCTGTATCGACATTTGTAGTCATGTTTCTTGCAACGAACGCATACCCCGCCACCTGAACAGCGGACTTTGGACTGACGACACGCGTCGCAGGCGGCGCGATACCGCGGTTTGCCTGTCTCGTCTGTGGATTGCATCGAGGCTTGTGTATCGTTGAACCTGCTCAAGGCTGTAGTCAACAAGACAACCTGTCCGGCAGCACCGAGAAGTCTTGATATCCGTAAAACTGACAATTAAAGCGCCCGGGCGAAGAGCAATGTAGATATGTAAAGAAACAAAAAGGAGAACAACAACCAGAGCCACCAAGGTAGATAGATAAACAATTCCGAATACCCAATGAACGACTCGAAGCTATTGGAAGTTCCCGTCAAACCCATACAGAGCCCAAAATTCCCTCAAGTATCTGATTCGAGCACTGCCAAATCTGGAATGCCAATGTTTTTGCTTCTCCTTTGAACCAGCTCCAATTTTTGCGAGTAAGCTTTCACTTGAAACCAGGGGTAAAAGGAACTGGCTCGACTTTATTTTCAACATGCACCTAGTTAGAAACCTAGACCCATTCATACATATGTAGATGGATGGATCTATCCGCCCAAAAAGTTGAGGACGTGGGTAATGTCAACTGCTGTGTATGTATGCCATACACACAACAAACGGGAACCGTTCTAGCCTAAACGTCTTTAGGCTCTTGAAGATCAAGCGGCTAATTGAGTTTTGTTCTTTATTCTAGAAGCTTGGCTTTTCTGGAAAATGGTGTTCAAAGGCCAGTCATTGATATGCATTAGCTCGGTCGTTGATCTTCGTGATAGCTTTTGGCTGGTGGGGACAAAGGCGAGAAGGAGAATTAGGGTTGGCGATACGATTCAGCAGGCGTTGTCGATCAGTTGAGCATAGGTGAGAAGACGAACGGAGTGATTTATGGTGTTAGCTCACTGGGGCCGCAACTATCTTTCGAAACACAATTCATCATCACTTGCAAGACAAAACACGATCAAACGTTGACTGACAAATAGAGAGGATGTGGCGCATGCCATGAGCGTAGAAGGCCAATCTATGTACGTGTGTATGTATGGTCAAAGAAGCCCGGGCGGAGTCAACCAATTTTCCAGAAACGACTGGGAAATGGGAAATTCCAACAAGTCTAGCTTGATTTGCTGACGGGAAACAGCGATCCATCTTCTTTTCCTTTCCTTTGTTCCAGTCATGTTGCTCCGTTTCGCTACTGCTTCTGGACCACCCCGAGGCTGTGGTAAGAATTACCGGGTACAACGCTGTAGCTAGAATCCGAAACCTCCCTTGGGTGTATCTAATTGCTTAGGGGGGACTACTACATCTCATGACTCGCTTAAGTTCTTCCCGTGTTTTTGGCTTACTTGCTCATGTACGACACAAAGATTCGAGCTACGTCCCCGATTGGCAGGGGCCGCTGAAGATCACGAGATGAACTGGTGTTCTCTGAGTGGTTGGATTTAAAGGTTAGGGCTCTTTCGCTGATGTTTACCGGATCGGGGCTGGTTATGTGAGTGTCATATCAACAAAGAAGGAAATCGAAGATTCTGAGACTTCTACGCAAGCCAAAAGAAGAAGAGACAGTTCGATTGACAGTATTACATGCATAGCACCAGCGTGTAGCTAGACTGCTAACAGCAATAGCATTGGCATGAGAGCTGTCGGATTGTACGGAATGATAGTAGATGCAATTCCGGATGAAGTAAATCTATATATGCACATAATTAAAGACATGATTCAGCCAAGCCGCTGTGTCGGTAGTCAAACGCTCGAAGAAGACCTGTCAGATGCGAGACTGCAGCACACACCACTAAAACATGGAATATCTGGTGGGAGCTGCCAAAGATATTAAACCGGCCCGGCAGCAATCTCTCTGGCACGCGAGCTGCGTAAATGGTGGCACCAAGGATATACAGAAAACCTTGAAGAAGCAACCAATAGAGCCCAATCTGATCTGTCATCTGCTTCGGGCCGTACAACCATAACCCGTGAATGACTGGGAAAATGGCAGACAACCCCATCGAGACGAACATAACGGCTCGAAAAGGGCGCCATTCTGGGGTCCGGAATTTCGGCGACAGACACACAAAAATGCATCCAAGGCCTATTGTGCAAATCATGGTCCAGTAGATGAGCTGCAAACTGGGCGCACAATAGAAGCCGTAGTAGACACTGGGGATGAAACTGCCGGTAATAAGACCGACGATACCCACGTAATCCAGGGCGTTGCCAATACGAGCCACGGAAGGCGAATGATTTGAAATAGTGTGATAAGTTGCAGACATTCCCAAACAAAAGGTGGCACCGACAAAGAAACAGGCAAAGGCGGAGATATCAGCCTGAGTCGCCGATTGGTAGCGAGGCGCTAGCACTTGATACAGGCGGATACCCGCTGGTAAGGCCACCAATGCAGGTAACAGATGCGAGTATATATTCACAGTTTCGTTGTGGAGGTATGTCAACGAGTGAAATGATACAAGGAACGAGGAAGAAGCTGGCCGGTAGCCGTGGTGAATATAGTGGTTGTCCTGCAGCCAAGGTGGAAGCTCGTCCCAATGAAGTAATTTTCGAATTGCTTTTGTAGGCTGCTTGACGGCCACTTCTGGAGTGATTCCCTCATTGGCGGGTCTCTTGCTGTCATTGCTCGATTGTTGTTTACGAATCGAAGCCCGCAAACGGGGATCAGACATGATGCTGGTCTGAATGGAAAGAGTCAACGAGAGAGACTAGAAACAAATGGGGAACAAAGAAGCTACAAGGCATACAGATGTATTCAACACGGCAACGATGCTACTGTGACATAGAAAGAGAGAGAAAAGACAATGGCCTGTCGAAAGCAGTCTCCTTTCATATATTCCGTCTTCGTTATGGTAGGAGCTACAGCAAAGTCAAACGAAATGATGAAGCCTCTAGAAATGTTGGGATCGATTATTGGAGATACCATTCCTCTTTGGGACTAGACACGGCTTCACGAGACAGATCACATGTCAGGCACGTGATGTATCGAGTCAAACAAGACAAACAGGCGGGTCATAATGGCAAGTGCCCCAAACAATCAGAATCAGACTTCAATTCTACTGGAGCTATCGACAAAAAAAGCCCCCAATAAATGCAATGCAAATCCATTCATGTCATGAGCTATTAGTCAGTCCAATATGAGCTATCGAGGTCGGAATCCTCCCTTCAGAAGACCGGATAGCGGCACGAGCATTAGAAACAATACCTCCGGAAGTCGATTGCGGCCGGTTTCCGACCCCCTCGAAGCTGTTGGGTTCCCGTCAAAGGGCGACAAGACGTATGTTCTTCTTTATGACAGCTTCCTAGTGCGACATAAGCGATAGCCGACCGACAGGCTAACGTTTTCGCCTCAGGCTATTAGACCACAAGGCTCAGAGAGCATACTACGACACCATCGTCGACCGGTACATGCGATTTTGTTCTAGCCACTCGCATGATCTCGAAGCAGCATGGGCATCTCTACCTGCCAGTGCGTCTGCAGACGCAACCAAAAATCCCCCCTCAAATCTTCCTGCCCTTCCGATTGGCAAGCCCTCTACCAAACCTGCTCCTCGAGATGACTCTGCAGAAGACCTCGTTGCGAAGACAGAAAGCCTGAGCCTATCGACAAAACAGACTGTTGAGAGGCAACGTCCGCCGGCAGCTGAATTGTCCACATTGCTGATGTCACTACGCAAACTCCGCGAGGGAATTTTGGCAGCGTCATCTACTGCTCCCGTAGACTTTCAGCAGCAGGTACATATCTTCTCCATCCGCTTCTCGATACTAGCACGCCACCCACCCTCTTACTTTTCTTCATTGCGTTACCTGGTGGACAATTTGCACACGGCTTCCCATCCACTCACACCCCATGTTTTGACGGAGTTCACATCCTACCTTATCCTAGACTATGCGTGTCGTCAGAACTCGCTCGCGCCCGCCTATACATTGTTGATCCAAGCCAAAGAAAACCATGGCTTTAACTCTCCTGTAGTTGACCGAGTTCTTAATGCGCTCACTCATGACAACTGGATAGCATTCTGGCGGATTTCAAAAGAGGTAGACGGCTATGTACGCGCAATCATGGGCTGGGCAACGGACCACATGACGAAACAGGCGCTCAAGGCTGCTGGTCGAACATACCTGAATGTGAATGCGAATTGGCTGCTGCGAACATCCACCGGCGAAGAAGGCTGGACTTGGCAGAGGCTGGCAGAAAAGGAGAAGCTAGGGTGGCAGCTTGAGGGCGATTCAGTCATCATTCGGAAGCCAAGGGCGAAAACCTGAAACGTCATTGCCTATACATCAGGCATATCCGATCGGTTCAACTATCGATCCTTTGCATTTTGCATCAACGCGACTACCAGTTGCCGGTATCTTATTTGTGCAACACGGCGTTCTCGTATTCTGCACAGCGTGACACGTTGTTATCCTTGTGGTGTTTTAGGGGCGTGACAATGAACAGTGTATCATTATACTTGAAGACTTTGCATCACAACTTGAAATCTGCATTGGCGCGATCCAAATTCATTTCTCCGTGGTGGGTCTGCTGGGATACCATCTGCCCTAAGCCCAATTTGCGGTTCTGCGGGTTGTCACAGCACAGCTCGTAGATAGTCGCCAGATTGAAAGTGAGACTCTGGAAAGCATGGTTCTCGGAGACAAGTGACTCTAGAAGAGAGCGAGACTATCCACCCAGATTGGGTTGCAAGTCAGTAATCTGAAAGCAAACTTGTGATGCAGAAGATGGACTCACCTCGTTCAATTGACCTGTGTATAATAAGCAAACAGCAAGATTCTGCACAATCATTGGCCTGTCCAATTGTGCGGAATTGTCAAGCAAAGCCTTCCACTGTACAGCAGCCTCTTCGTAGGAGCCTTCAGCCATGGTTGTCAAAGGTTTCAAAATCCCATCTTGTAGCACCGTAGACTTCTCCAGTATGTCTTTGGCAAGGGCAAGATCCCCTATGCGCAAAGCTAGAAGAATAGATCTAGCTTGGGTATCAATATTCGCAGAGTCTCCTAGATGGTTCAGCGATCGTCGGGCTGCATCGAGGTCTCCCATCTCGACAAGGGCATTCACAGTCCGGACCCCCAGATCGTACAGTCTGTCTCTCCATATTTGTTTCTGTGTCTTGTCTAGACCCGGCTGCATGAGTTCCCTGCGAGCCTCAAATCCGAGCTCATATAGGCCTGTGATACTTCTTCGCGAGTCACCAAACGCAATGCTTTGAAGGCGAACTGCAAGCACGCGCAAGGGCCATGGAACTATATGATAAGACCTCCTAGCACGTTCGTGGACATCACTGTCCACTTTGAAATCAGCATCGACATAATAAAAGGTCGAATTGAGATCTTCCAAGGCTTTCGACTCTTGTGCAGCAAATGCGCTATTGCCAGTTAATTCAAGGCAGGCCAAGCGAGTATATAGCAGCGTGAATATAACGTTTGCATCCGAAGATTGAATGAGCGGAGATGTCAATAACTTTGCGCTCAGATGTGCCGCTAAAAGGAAGTGTCCCTGTGAAAGCTGCTTGTTCAGGACCTCCATAGAAGCTCCGATCGTTTCTCCTATCGAAGGATTGTAGAAGGAAGAGCGAAACATAGGCGGGATCTCGAGTTGGGAGAGAGGATGGTATATTTCCGGGCGTAGCAGAAACGAAAGGTCTTTCGTGACGACTGTGGAGAGCTCATAATTTGCGAGTATACTGTCAAGCTCGACTTTCAACGGACTGAGATCTAGGGGATTCGACGGGGAGAGTGAACCGGCATCATGCGAGAAGCGGGGAGGTTGCGCCTGGGACTTCTGGGGGGACCGAGGAGACGATAATAGGTCTTCCGATAATACGGTATCACTAGGTCTATTAGTATAGAGATCAAATAAAGCACACACATTGACGCACTCGTCGGATAGATCCAATGGCCCCTTCGTTGATGCACGCGGTCGTGTTGCTATCGGAAGCATGTTAGTATGCGTTAAGATATCCGATTTATTGTGTTGTCATCTTACTCCGTGAGGTACTGTGTTGATGCTTCTGACTCTGAGAGCTCGCCATTTTGATGGCGTTCTCTCATGTCCAATGATGATATTCGAATGAGTTGAACTGTAGTCGACTAGCTGATCCGAGTGGAGAACGAAGCTCAAGCTAAACAAATCTCCGAGTGGAGCTTATTCTGCCTGGCGGTGTGATATTACTCCTGTTTAGATGTTGCGAGTTGGCCTTGATCGCAACAACTTTAATTATTGCTCCTTTGTTAATGAGTACGCTTCTTACATTCTTTTTTTTCTACTCTCTTATATTGAAGCGAACATTTTGAGAAATCAATAAACAAGGAGTAGATCAGCGCAGTCAGTCACAATGGCGAAACAGAACAAGTACTCCGTGATCCTTCCCACCTACAACGAACGAAAGAACCTTCCCATCATTTGCTGGCTTATTGAAAAGACATTCCGAGAACAGTGAGAAATTCGCGCCATGACTTACTCAAGGATTATCTACTTACTGTCGTCACTAGGAACCTCGACTGGGAAGTCATCATCGTCGACGACGGATCCCCCGACGGCACCCAAGAAGTTGCAAAACAACTCCAAAAAGTATGGGGCACCAACCACATCATCCTCAAGCCCCGAGCTGGCAAACTCGGTCTCGGAACAGCCTACGTCCACGGTCTCCAATTCGCAACGGGCAACTTCGTGATCATCATGGACGCCGATTTCAGTCACCACCCGAAATACATCCCCAAAATGATTGAGATTCAAAAAGAGAGCAATGCGGATATTGTGACGGGTACGAGATACGCTAAGCGCGGCGATTTAAAGGGTGGTGTGTATGGTTGGGATTTGATTCGGAAGTTTACATCGCGAGGCGCCAATCTTATTGCGGATGTTATGTTGATGCCAGGCGTTAGCGACTTGACGGGCAGTTTCCGGTTGTATAAGAAGAGTGTTTTGGAGAAGGTCATTACAAGCACGGAGAGTAAGGGATACTCCTTCCAAATGGAGATGATGGTTCGTGCAAAGGCTTTGGGTTACAAGGTTGAAGAATGCCCGATTACATTCGTTGATCGTCTGTATGGCGATAGTAAGCTTGGTGGAGATGAGATTGTTGGATATCTCAAGGGTGTCTTCATGCTGTGGTTGAAAGTTTAATGGCACTTTCTTGCCCTGTTTCCCCCTTCCATTTATATTAATAATGCTACTTTTTACTGACCCAGGAACTGAGGCTCAATGAATGACTCCACTATCTGTCCATGAAGCCTCTCTTCCGTATCCTCTCTCTGCCTCTCTGATGACCCTTTCTGTGCTGCACATGCATTCCTGTGGCTATACTATGTCTTGATATTTTTCATTTGTCGTGATTGCAAAGTTGGTGCATTACATTTGTGTACATTATTTATTTATTTTTTCATTGCTTTAACAATATAAGGCGGTGCCTTTGATTCCTCAACATCTTGCTCATGTAGACGCTCTCACATCTTCCAGGTATGCTTTGACTCGATCGACCAGGTCTTGTCTAGCATTGTCTTCGCTATCGCCGCCAAGGTTGTGTGATGCTCCAGGCACAATTCCACTATTCTCATCATCCCACACTTTCTGATAAGACTTATCCGTGGCTGCCCTCCAGCGCTCCAGAAGCTTAACCTTGTCTAATTTCTTTGGAACATGTTCATCGCTTCCCGAATACAGAACCAAAAGCTTGGTTTTGAGTAAATCCCTAGTCGCAATCATCCCAAACGTCTCCTGTAGCCGTTTATCGGACAAGTCCGAACTGAACAGATCATCTTCCCCAGGGTTTTCAGGCGCATCTGGAGAAATAAGACTGAGGAAGCGTCTTGCCGTGATTGGGGCGGGCGGATATCCAATCTTGGAAGTCAATGACAAAGGCAAAATAACATCGTACGCATTTCCTGAGGAATAAGTGCATGTCTTGGACATTTCGACGAGCTGTCGGTATGCGCCTTCAACCTCGGCGTCACGAAACTTTCCGTCTTTATCGGTGAGTGCATCCAAGATTCCTTCTCGGTCAGAGACGGGAGCTTGCATGATTGCACCATCTAACGCAGGTCGATTGATGTGGCGAAGTCCCTTGTCAAAGACGGTATCTGTGGATAGTGGATTGGGCGAGTAAAGGTAATGCAAAACGTCCTGACTACCGGTAGAGTGTCCCATGATTACAACCTTGGGCGATTGTTCAGTTTGACTTGCTGACAAGGATTGTTTCTTGTACTTGATGATGTACTCGACGCATTGCGCGATGTCTTCTACATCCTGCCCCAGACGACCCGTTCCCCACATATCATATGCCGAGCTTGCGATAAAGGAGAACAATGCCCATTCTGTAGACTCAAGACCAGCAGCGAGATTCTTGAGGTACGGTACAGTACATAGACCATCTCCTAAACCGCCTATGAAAACCAAGCTGTGAGGCTTTTCATTGGCCTCGGGTGTAATGTACTCAAAGGCGACAAGTCTCTCTGTCTATAAGGGTGTCAGTATTTTATGGAGATATATAAGAGGAATGAGGGTTGACATACGATGTGGTGGACCTTGCCCGTATCTTGGGTTCCGACGACTCCATGGAAGCCACCCATTGTGATGAGAATTTTGAGGATGAAGGGGTGCTATCAATGTTGGCAAGACCAAATATTAGAAGCTTCAATACAAAGGTATTCAAAGAGATGCAGAGCTGGTTGTTGATGAATTGAAGCGAGAGAAAGATAAGAGGGAGATTACATCAAGGTTGCTCAAAAGAGTGGGTCACGGTTTAGGGTTACAATTAGGGCTTAGGGTTATGAGAGTGCGATTGAGTCTTGCACGAGAACTATCTTTCTGGGGTACAAAGCCATAATTTGTGCAAAATAATTCATAATCATACATTATCAATATCTATCTGTCCTTGTATAATCTAAGCCTGACGTGTGCCGATGGTATTAAGAAGCGACCCTATTCCTCCCTGGAGCTTATCGACGGACAGGTTGAGACAATCTGGGTCATTCGAAGAGCCTGGTGCAATTTCCTCAAATAAAGAGATTGCAGAGTCTACGGAGAATCTCTGCTGAGTTGAGAGGACAATTTCGCGGATATCCTTCAGTGCGTTCTGAGTCTTGATAAGCATGTGACGAATCTGCATCATCCGGATGGTTTTCTGTTGCTCAGACTGTGGATCTTGTGGTATCGTCGAGCTGGATGCAGAGGAGGATGAGTCCATCTGCTCCTGAGAAAGAAGAGCTTCTAGATGGTCGAATACCATCTGTAAGGATGCGATAAGGAGGTACATCATGGATGAGCTCTTTTCGCATGATTGGCATGCAACAGTTCGTTGGCATGCCGAAATAGTTCCAGTGATGTATTGCAGAGTCTCGCCAAATGTACTGTGCTGGATTACGCCTACCGGTGATTTGAGCGCATGAAGGGAGACCAAATTCGAAGTCTGCCAATGGAAACAGTCACATGTTGGTAAATGCGATTGCCAAGTCGCCGGGAAACCGCTCGTCTCTTGAGACGGCAAAATAAAGTCTGTATTTCTGGTGTTCACCGATGTCGATGAAAGTTGTGGGCTGTGTATATGAGACTCGAATGGTTGTGTCAGAGATACTGGTTGTTGATACATGAACAGGCTATCGTGCACCTGCAGTGCACTCAGGCTCATGTCAATGCTCTCTGGGGGTGTTGGTGTTGCTTGCGGTGATATCCAGTTGTAAGGTGCGTATGATGTATGCTAGAAGTCCTTTAGCTCTGCTCTAGTACCAAAGATGGAAATCACAGTAACTCACCTGTGTTATCGGTATAGAATAGTCAGAAGTCATCCAATCCGGTGTCGAAGAGATGGAATGAGGCGATATGCTGAGGGGAACTGGATCAAAAGCATATGGAGGCGTAGGACAGCTTGTTTGGCTTTTCGCCGCATGATAAGCAGCTTCTCTCAAGCGAGCAAGAGTCTTCCGATTGCGACTCCCCTTGGGCTTTCCAATGCGGGCCGCAAAACTGTAATGGCAGTTTTGATGGTGATTCTTACAATGTACACAAGGTGTTCCTCCTGTACATTTTACTTTTGCTTCGTGGCATGCATCGCATGCTGATCGAAGCTTGGGCGTCTGAGTATGGGCCATTGCCTGTCGGATAAAGAGATGATCTATGAAAATTGGCGTTTGCTATATTCTCCACACTGTAAATCGGTAAAAGAAAGTATTTAGTTACAAACCCGATAACTTGGAACAGGAATTCGGATGTACCTGTTTATAAAGTCATTCTCTTGGGCAGGTAATAGTCCTCAGACACATGTTGGATCATCTGAATCCACCCACAATCCCATCGCTTCCAATCACATTACTCAGATGACACTTTGTAGTTTCAGCTCTAGATTCCTGTGTAAAGTGGCATAGTATGTAGCTGGTACAGTACTCTGGAGTGTAGTATGGAGGCGGACGGCCTTGCAGTATGCACAACCCTAGCTAAGGTACCAACTTTAGCACTCACCGTAACGTCTTTTGGAAAACGCCTCGAACCGGGGCATGGTAATTGAGTGAGTGGGCCAAGTGCATGCATACAGGCTGAATCAAAAATGCTTCTACCTTCTTTAGTTGGACTACATGGTGGGGTGAAGATTAGAGACATTGGTTGGTATTGTGTGTTAGTCGTAATGAGATAAAAGGCAGATTGACAAGGCTATGGACCCGATTCGTGATGGTTACTAGTATGGCGCCAAAATAATCACAAATATATTCGACATCACTATTTTATTTCTTTGTTGATAGTCAATACTTATAGCTGTACTTAAAATACAAGCTGAATGACCTGCCATATCTGATCCCGCCAGGGGAAGACGCAAAGATTTTTATACCACCATATTCTACGTGAGATGTCAGACAGTTCAAAGCTCTTATCAGATTCCAAACCTCCATTCTGCCCCAGGAAAAAGAGGCGTGTCAGCCGTAGAGCAGCAATCCCCGGATGATCTCGTGGTGCTGTTCACTGATTTGAGCCAGCCCCCTTTAGAAGATCACCCGCTGTACTTAGGGTGCAAGGTCATCCAGTTGGCACATGCGTATTTAACGCTGTTCGTACTGTAAAGTTGACTATTTTGACACCATATCTGGTGCAAATATCGACTAGGAAATACAAAGTAAAACATTCTAGAACATCTCTTTTTTGGTTGGATATTAAAAATTAGGCTAACCCCAGGCGAGGATGGAATCACCATCATTGGAGTGAGTTCTAGGAAATTGGCCCCCATTTGTATGTATGCAGGTAGGCATGTGCAGTTATGTACACATGCTAGACATGCCTACGTATTTCCATCGTCGATCGGTGATTCTGGATATGTCTTTTCCTCTCCATCCACGGGCGCTTCGGAATCCTTGAATCGGAAAATGGACTTAAAATGCCAAAATGGGGTTTTAATTCGCTCAACTCGCAATTGGTGGCAGTGTACACTTTCATTAGGCAAGCGAAGCCCTAACCGTGCCTCCTCCGCCCACTCTGTATTTCTTTGTCTGTGTTACCCATCTTTTTTTCAGCTACAATTTGGACATTTATTATGATTCGCCATGTACCACCACAGCCGTATGTACTGTCAGTCTTCATATTTTGGATAAATTTATAATCACTTGTTTTGTTGTATGCAGGTAAACTACGCTACTAGGCATGGACATCTAGATGACAGCCGGAGAATTTCGGTCTCTGCTCAGGTAGATCATGGATGCATTGTTCTATAAGTGAAATATTTATTTTTCGACTTCGAGCAGTGTCACTTATCAAACTGGATAACACTTTTACCGAAGAGTCAGTTCAGAGTAGTTAGTATGGATTGTTATTAATTAATGTAAGGCCCCCCGCAGATGACCCCAAAGCCAGGGATGCTTGTCACTGTTAGGTCGTCTCTAGTTCAGTAGTAGCCACTCGAAAATGACTAAAAGCGAGGATTACGATATTCGAGGACCAAGGAACGGATTAATTATTACATCATGCGATGGTGTATGTTGGTTTTTTTGCTTGTCATCAGTTCAGGATCCTTACATCCGTAAACACTTGTTTCTGTTGGAGCTTTGATCATTGTTTAATTGATAATGCATGCAACTAAAGAAATGCTTTGTTGGTTGCTAGGACCAACAATTTCTCGGGCGTATGTATGAACAGTAGATGGAACAGTTCGACCAACTCCGTTATCTAGAAGATGCAACGTTAATGTTCCTTTGGCCCTTCCTTGGCTAACGATTGGATTGTATTGTTCCTATATGACCCATAAAGTGTGCTTCTCTAGCATACAGTAAATAGCTCGTATGGACAAGCAAGCAGGGTCCACGCTAGAGACTATTTTAGACTATTCTCGGTCAGAGAAATGCGCTCCAAACCAATAACTAAGTTTCGCTCGTAAGTCGCTTACGATGAACGAGACTAAAGCTTGGGAAATAGCAGTCTACCCTTGTCTTTCTAACAACTTTTCTCCACCACTTGGGATTTTCTTCGGTGTCTGATACCGACTATTTCAAACCACAAGCATCACTGTATGCAGTCTTCCGGTGATGAGTGTTCATACAAACTGCATCAGCAGTCGAGTATGACATTCACGTTATCTCCGGAAACCATTCAGGTAGCTGGAATCTAACCGAACTTGCAACCGAAAACATACCGCGTTGGTTATCCTTGATCAATATCAACATTTGTATAATTCTGTCTCAGCCTAAGGCATCCTTCGAATACGCCTGCCCCTGGTAGCTGATGTTGTACAATCTTCACTACAACTCCCGAGACCTCAAGTAAAGTAGCTGAAGCAAAAGTGACACGGCATGGCATATGTGCACGCTCCTGCTTTGCTGACCCTCAATTTAGATTAAATCAAGGTACTGTTCCTGTCCCACCCTTGACAGTAATACAAGATATGACCGCCACAATCCGTCACTTCGATCCTTTACATTTATTATCGGAGGTAGTAATAGATCCGTCTGCAATTTGAAGTTCCACGAGAGAGATTTCGAGAATGATTGATGGCAAGTAGCAAGTGCCGCACCCATGACTAAGCATAAGATCAGGAGTGACATCTGACTAAGGGGAGTGTTACTCTATCTCTCCTGTGCTACTTCTTTAAACGAGTCTGTACAATGGCATATATGGCATAAAAAGGATAAAATAATTGAGATTTGGCCATGGTTGCACCGTTCCGAGTTCAACCGAGTCTCAAGTGTCGGTGATCTGTCGATCAATAAAGAATTCTCCGTATGGACGAAATCGTGAAGATGTTTGATCAAAATCCGATAAAGTTGGGTTACAAGCAGTAGTACAGTAGCATACGGAGAATACAGTTTACGAGCAATCACCAGAATGGGCACTGGGCAGATAGGATGTTGTCATCTCTTCGTAAACTAAGTTAATCAGAGTAACAAACTAGTCTACCTTTAGTAAAGTTGACGCACCTTTAAGCCTGAGGATTCGTATTGTATGTAGACATGCGCTTTCGCGCGCCATCGCACTGAGCTGGGATGACTTACTCCTCCCCCCGCGATGTCTCCCCTCAATATGAAAGTAGTCGTATTTCTTACTATGAGGAATACGTTTGCACTAATTATAGATGTTATCCTCGACTTTGCCGGCACTTTTCCACAATGGCCAATGACAGCAGTAAGTATCCCATACCAACTGCTTCTGCAGTGGTTGCTGCACCCCTCCTACACCACTCCGGAGCTTGAAGCTTGGAGCCGAAAGTGGCGAGCATAGCAGAAATATAAAAGATAAAAAAGCTGCGGATGGCTTCTGTCCCATAATTCAGGTTACGAGCCGATCACGAGTATGTGAATACCCTGGCTCTATCCTCGTATTATGGAGAGATGACTACGCAAGAGCTATACTGACGACAGGTTGCAACCTTCAAAGAACAGTTCATTAAAGCCTAATACAGCAACTACAATTTAGAGCCGGCGTCCGTTAAACGATTTTATGTAAGCGAGATGCTTCTATCTTGAGAAACCGTTATGACCGAGGATGAGTTGATGTGGCGAGATGCTTCCATACTTATCTTTGAAGACGGCCGAATCTTAGGATCCACTTACATAGCTGACAAGCTCACTGTATGCAAACACGAGCTCTCCTGTTAAGCAATGCTCATACTATAGTGCTAGTCCCTGTCGCTCTAAGAGGGGAAAACCCAGATCATTACTACCGATACCTAACCGATTTTCGTTGGACTGGGTATCGTCATTGTGATTACTGGTACCCTGAAGGGTTGTAGATGAATTACTGCGATTTGTTGACGTTCTTTAGGTTTACAAATTTTCTCGCAGACTTTCTTCCTTGGGACAGAGGGGCCAGGTTACATTTTTGCTTGTGATGTCTTTAAATTCACGTATCCTTCTTCTTAATCGGGGTATGTATGTATATGCCCCTTTTGAGCACAGCTATCTGGCAAAAGTTGGCGTGAAGACGGTGCAGTCATCTAGTTTCCTATAACAAAAGTTGCTGATATTCATACATATTTACCTATCAAAATAGCTAAAACAGTTGATCACCCTCCCCTCCTGAAAGGATGTGCTTCCGTATTCAAGACGTACTTGTCCAAACTGACCAACCCAGGCTCACTAAACAGCAAGTAGAAATACTTCAACGTCTCCGCCAGCCAAAAGCTCTCCATTGAATCTTTCTTTGACGGATGCGACTCCATGACATTTTCCAACCTCGCATGCGCAATACTCGTTCTTGAGTGTTTCTCTACAGACTCAAACATTCTCCACCCTTTCTCCTGCCATGACGGATCACCCGTGAGGCGGTACATGACAAAAACAGATTCAATAGCCTCCGGACGGAGTTGATAAGATGAATCGTCGACACACATGAATCCATCGCCCTGACCTTTCCAAGCGCAGGAAGTAGGGTCAGTGCATTGATCGACGTGGAAGATTTCCGGCATTATTCCTGACGGCGTGTTTTCATAGGCCCAGACACAACCATTTGTCAGTTTTACGGCTGTTTCTAATTCTGTTGGAGAGTTATTAATCTTAGCGCCCAATCCTACCATCCCTCCAACGAAGCAGCCGAGATGTTGGATTGCTGTGTCGAGATTTGCAAAGCCGTCGTTAGCATTAGCGTTACCAGAGAACAGAATATCTGGTTCTCCGGGAAGGGAAGGGCGGAAGATAAGATGTCTGCTGAAAGAGTCGAGGGCGGTGCGGTACATTTCGAGGTACTGCTGCGCGGCAGGAGAGGATGAAGGTAGCATTAGGTGTGTTTTGGGTAAGTACTCGTAAAGAGAATCTGTAAAAGATTAGTCTAGTGATGAGGTGCCTGCTCAAAGAGTAAGACTTGCCAGCAAAAGCACCAAGCGTAAAATCGCGATTCGAGAATGACAAGCTCTCTCCCATACAATTCGCAAACGATGGCCAAAGTACTGGCTATGGAGGATACCTCGCAGCTGTTGGGCAGAGGGGCCTTCTAAGTCATGCTTGGAAACCGCATCTACTTGCCCTATACTACTAGAGCCTCCCATTACCGCGGCTACGGGCTCTTATGGTTTCCTTTACCCCTTTGTATTCCCTATATATCGTTGATACCAGTTGACTGCGGCTTCATCGGATTCTCATCCCAGGTTTTCGCTTCGACGCAAATAACAATCAGTCGTACACAGCATCAATTTAATGATCAACTACCAAGCACTCTTTCTCCTGCTTCCTGGCCTACTGGCACCCAGTGCCGAGGCGTCAAGACAATGCTACTTTCCGAATCATAAACTTGCGGTCAACGACACGGCCTGTACTGCAGATTCGGTGTCGGTGTGTTGCCAACAAGGTGCTGCCTGCTTGGATAATGGGTAAGCTGCGCTCTACCATATCTACGTATCTACAGATTTTAATAATATGAGCAAACTATAGTCTCTGCTACCTCCCATCTGCCTCAGCAGCAGGAGGCTTCATCCGCGGCTCATGTACCGACCAGACCTGGGCCTCTCAAGACTGTCCACAGTATTGCACAGACGACATACCCGGTGGAATTTTCAACTCTCTATCGGACGCCGGCGTTGTAGCCTGCGGCGGCACTAAATACTGCTGCGAATCGGCCAATGTCACCACATGCGACTGTCAGACTGGAAACGGGACGTTTTCTCTCGCCGGCTCCATCTCAATTTTCACAACAATTGGTAGCTCAGTGACTACCACCAGCTCGTCGACCTCGTCTTCATCTACCACTTTTTCCTCCGTCACCACAACTTCGGCTTTGTCATCTTCTACTACTTCATCCGTGACAAGTTCAGCCTCTCCCTCTCCTGCCGCTGCCTCCGTGACTACCTCTACAACTTCGACCATCGCCACGAGCACGAGCACTGCATCATCAAGTGGATCAAACGAGGCAGTAAAAGTTGGTATCGGAGTTGGAGTACCACTTGGTATCGCCCTGCTAGTTGTTATTGGGATATTTTTCTGGCGAGGGCGGAAAAGGACGTCGACGTCTTCCAGACAAGTTGAGAATAGCATTGCCCCGAGTTATGACAATAAGCCATTAGCATGGAGTATGCCTCCCCAGCGCGAGACTTATGAGCTACCATATACAGAAAGACTTGGACAGAACGTATATGAGTTACCGGTAAGGTGACATCGACGGCTACTGTCTCGGTAAGCGAATTGGCGTGTGTATATAGTGAATGAAATTAGACGAAAATGACCAAACAAGACACGTGCATAAATAAATATTTACAACCTATTAGTGACAACATTGAAGTGTCCGAGTATGCATCCGAAGCATTGATCCGTATAGAATAGTAAAGAGACGAAAAACTGGTAGTGAGCATGAGATTTTGACGTCTTTAGGCGCTTGGTTCGGTACCAGACCCAGATGTCAGGGTTCCCTCATCTTCCTTCAGCAACTTTGTGACATTTCTAGTTCACTACATATGTGCTACTTGTGGATTAAAACTCATCTCGAATAAGAGTATAATTACGCAGTCCTATACTAGAACTACTACATGTAGTATCTAGGCAGCATATTATTACACTTAGAACTAATGATCATGGGAATTCAAGCAGTTTATTCACATAGTCTAATACTAGAATGATTTGGACATGTATTCGCTCATTAGGACTGTATATACAGCACCAGAGATAAAATGTGCAATCTAAGAGCATAGTTACTTTCAAAGTTCTGCGAATGTACAGGAAACTCAATCCCGGGTATGCAATCCCTATACATAAACTCATTCAACATCGCTAAATGGCAAAGCAAACATAACAGAAACAGGATGTAGGATAAGAATATGTTCATTGAAGGGAAGTTTTGATGTCCATGCGAGCTTCCGGTATCTCGTCAAATGGGAATATCAAATGTCATGTAGCAACGACCGTCTTACAATGGTGTTCTTCTCGTCGTCGGTCTTTTTGTACTTCCAGTTCGGAGATCCGAAAGCGGTCGGCTCCGTGGGCTTTGGAAGTGGAAGTCCCGTGGATGGGACCCACGACGGCGAGAATGATGGCCATGGTATCGTCGTGGTAGGTGTGTAGGACGGGAATGATGACATGGTTGGTATCGAAGCGCTGGATGTGCAAGAAGTGGATATTGCAACGGATGTAGATGAAGAGTAGCTTGTCGTTGTCGATGAGGCTAGTGTTGTTGTTGAAGTTGTCGTTGGTGGGGTAGTAGTTGTTGGTGTAGAGGATGTGCTTTCCGTAACCGTCACAGTAACAGTGTTCGTCGTAGCTGGCTGAGGCTGTACTATCGAAATCGCAGTTGTTGCGTCGACTGTGGTTGTAGTAGCTGTCGACACAACGTCTGTCATCGTTATCGTCTGCACGACCGTGTCTGTAGCTCTCGCTGTAGCTGTTGTCGTTCCACTGCCATTTACATTGACAACTGAATATGTGGCTCTTCTTCGCTCAATGACGGGGGTATGTTGTTCGGTTTCTGCAATTGGCAGCGCCAGTGTTTGGCATGGCAGGGTAATCGCTGTTGAGAGGAGAAAAAGTGTTGTAGAGAAATGCATGATGCACTCGCAGCTGAGTTACTTGGTACTTCTCGACAAGATCTCTTTGGAATCAGATGTCATTTCTCGTGTGAATCGTCAAGTTATCAGAGCATCATTAAATTGCAGTTGTTGTCATGCAGCATGTCTCAAGAAGTGAAAAAGAGTCTTATCGTGGATATGGATAAAGTAAATAAAAAAGATGGCGGGGCGGAGATCTTATCAGAGTGGGGCCGATCGGTGGCTGGGAGTTTATCCTATGCTTTTCATTGGTCACTCATTCAGGAACCTCCCAAGCGAGCCCCTCCCAGCCACAGAAATATCGGTCTCAGCCAATAGGTTCGGCGAACAGTGATCCACATCGAATTAGCTGCATATATATATACTATGTATACTATATAGTATGTCACCTGCATATCAAAGAAGCTTCCAATGTATCAATCAGTGCGATGGGCACATAACTAGCAGCCATTGACTTGATAGTCTTCTGAGAATCTTCAAGGCATTTGCTGGGTTTGCAGCGCATAACGACAGCATGTACTTCGATACGAGGTCACTCAGGTAAACAACCTACAAATACAAATCTGGCTGATGAATGAATATAATGTCACATCCATGTGATAGACAATTCCTCAAGCATCCTTGAACTTTGATTAAGCCATAACCTTTGCAAAGGTTGATAGTTATTAGAAACTGTTGTGTTTAACATGTTAAGCAAGTTCAATCATGTCTACCTGGTTTGTCGTGAATAATGATGCCAGATCATGCTGCCTTGCTCCTTCTTTGTTTGTTCCCTCCCACATGAACATCTGTCTCCTACCCCATATTTGAACTCCTCCTCCGCACCGAAAGCCGACAATCATTGTTTGCCATTTTTTGAAATCCCAAGACAACAGTCCTGAATCTCGTCAAGTAAAATAACAACCCACCCAAGATGGGCCATGATAAAGGTACTCCCCTCTCGTCCCATTGCCTATTACCACTCCCTCAGCTAACTGCTTCAAAGACCAGCCTGCATCTAAACAAGCCCAAAACGACAAGAACAATGACGAAGGGCCCGATCGTCGTTACGAAGCCCTCGTGCCTGCGTCAGCAAACATAGCTCTGACCATGCTACATCGCGGCAAATTCCTCGAAGACGAGCTCAAACGTGCGCTTGACCACGTCCGCACAAGCAATGAGTTCTTGCAAAAGTTTGTGGAGTTACTTGAGTCGGTTGACGAAGAGCGAAAGGATGGGAGTGAAGGTGCTGGGCCGTGAAAGGAAGTTGCTGAGCGTGTGAAGACTGTTGTGAAAGGGTTGGTCGACGGGATGAAGAGAAGGAAGTTGGACAAGATGCTGAGAATGAGGGGTCAGTTGTGGGCAAGGATGAGAAGGGCGAGTTGAATGTCGCGCCCTTCAGTTGCGGGAGAATGAATGATTAGTGAGAGCATACTGTACTGCATTACTTGTACCTAGGGGACACAGTGTCTTTTAAATCTGTCTTCTATTGTGTCTCAAGAAGCTAATTAGTGAAACATCGCCAAATCCTCCACTCTCACCAACCCCGATCCCAACCCAGCAGCCGCCCAGCCTGCACAATGCTGATTCGGATTCCAATTAGTAGCAATAACATGCTGCTGCTCATCATATATCGTAATAGTCATGATGCCATTCACAACCTTCCCACCTTCCACATTTCGCACCAAACTCAAATTTTCCACTTCCAGGTCATCCGTGAATCGACTCGTGTTAGGTGTCTGCTCATCCTTTCCAGCGGCCCATTCGTGTAGAAACCATCTTGCATGGTAATATGCTTCTTTGGCATGCATAAACCTACGAAGAGGGTTGAAGCAGAATATAGAGCCTTCCGTACAACCCACCATGACAGATGGATGCCAGCGACTGCCGCTCGCAATACTTGTTATCGTGCTCGGAATCTTCCCGATCGAAGTAGCAGTATAGAATCGACGGATGGAGAGTCCGCGGACAATGTCATTCTCGTCGCTTGACACAAACGCTTGTAGATGAGGGTAGTAGGAAATCTGCATTGTTCCTAGGCGTTGTCTCTGTGTCTCTACTACGTCTTTGGTGGTGTCGAGTAGAGACGTAAGCCGAGTATTCCCGTCCATTGCTACGGTGGATATGAGATGCGGATGTTGGGGGTATGCCGATTCGATGTTGGTGAGGTATGTTGAGTGGATAGGGATGTAAATGTATGGGACAGGTTCGTCTTCTTGTCCGCCTGGCTTTGGTGTGGTCTGATACACTGCGATATTGTATACGGCGACCCATCCGTTCGCGCAGCCGATTGCTATGTCGGTAGGTGATAGCCAGGTCATACAAGTCGAGATTGTTGGCGAGGGTATAACGGTGAAAGCGGCCGATTTCACATGGACTATCACGGTATCAGTTAGGTTGATGCGAAATTGAATCCAATTGAACTTTGGTATACTTACCATACTCTGTGCTTTCCGCATCTCTGTTCACCTTGACATCAAAAACCCTCGTTCGACCATCTGAAAAGAGACACGCAAGTAGACCCAGGTCATGTTTGGTATCATCGATTTCCTTGTCACGTCGTTTTCGACAAAACCGACACCAATATATCCTTCGGATATGACCAAAGTTCATGCAGAGAACCAGTCGTAGTCTCGGTTTGCGTTTCACGTCTATGGTTTTGATCATACCATCCTTGCGGTCCTCAGCATCAAAAGACCAAATCTGTACAGCGCCTGGGTACGGCGGCGAGGCAGAGAAAGCGCGTGACACAACTGGTGGCTCAGGCGGATCATGCTCCCTTTCTTGTTCCGAGCTAATAGGAACTGATACTGCGAGATATTGTGTCAGACCATCCTGATTAGGAGCCCATCCCAACGCCTGGACTTTTCCGGAGAGGTTCAAGATCCACCCATAATGATTTTTGCGTCTCTGTCCAGTCGGTGTTTCTGGAAGTTCATTATCATCCACTGGAGAAGGTGAAGCTTCTGTTTTCTTTTTCCGTCCTTTGCCCTTCTTGGCAGTCTCAGAGATTTTGCCCGGCTTATGCGTCTCATCGCGATATTTCCACGCGTCTCCAAAATTCAATGACTCATGTTGACCTAAATGGGCGGTGGATAAATTCTCGCTTGGTCCATATATGACCTTATGGCTCGGCTTTTTTGGCCTGTAAAGGTACGTTTGCTCCGCCCGCTGTTTGTCAATCCTTTCCACTCGCTGCCTCTTTCTAAACGCAGGTCCGTAATTATCGTCGTAGTACCAATCCCAGGCTTGCGTAGCTTCTCGCTCAAGTTCTTCGGCCGATGTTCCATGCGTCGCTCCAGGACCGAATTCTTCAGCACTCGGCGCATTTTCGAGAGTGTCCCTCGTAGGGAACGTAGCATCAATGCCCAGAGACCACTGCGTCCTCGCTGCTGCTGTCGCAAGGAGGTCGCGATCATCCGTTCCAAATGATAACTTTATATGCATTGACTTCCCCACATGCTCCGACGGATTATATGCGCCACGAGTATGGGTGTCAGTAGGCTTGAAAAGAATTGTCCCATCATCTCTTCTCTGCCTGGCCGCGTTACTAGTCGGAGTGCGACTACCACGCGCTCCAATCGACAATTTCTTAAGTTTGGCGGCAGGCGTAACCGGTTCCTCAGCATCTGCTTCATCTTCAAAATCATCATCATCCGCTTCTTCCTCCTCCTTCACAGATTCATCCTCCTCATCATCCTCTTCAGCAGCTGCGGCTTCAACGAATTCATCATCCGACTCATCTCGTTGTCGCTTCCCTGATTTTCCCTTCACTCCTTTAGATGAAGAGGGTTTTTCGATGTGCTCCTCGTCTTCCTCGTCTTCTAGTCCGATTGCTTCAAAAGCATCTTCAGTGTAACTTTTGCGGGTTGTTGCGCGGCGTGTTGATCTTCGCGGTGCCATGGTCAATCAATATCATAAGAACCTTTCTTTTTTCAAGAAACCACGTTTTTGCCTTGTTCCATACATTTGTTGAGCTGTTTTCAAGGATCAGGTAGATGTATGGAAGAAGATGGTTTGCGAGGGATGATGAATTCGGTTAGTGCAAATTACGAAAATCTAGCACCCGTGTAACGGTAATTTCAACATGCTGTAATATATTGGTAATTTACTGACCAATCACTATCCAGTATTCAGACGAACGACATCATCAAGAAGACAAGATCAAGAAAGTAAGAACAAGATAAGGGAAATGCAAATTGGATCATAGGATGTCTATATACAGAGTAATTTCAAAGAGCATCACCGCGAAACATATCCCATCCCCCTCCTCCACCACTCCCAAACTCCACGCCTCTTCATTATCATCCCAAACTCCTTCATCGACTCAACCTCCCTCAACCCAACCTCAACAGAAATCTCCTCCCTCGCTTTCTCTGGGCCCTTCCCTTCTCTTTCTCCTTGATCCTCCTCAACAACTAGCTGAGCTGGCCTCGCAACCAACTGATAATCCTTGTACCGTAACCTCTGCACTGTATTCACCCAAGCAGAAACATCTTCTTCACTCCGAGCCTCGGCGTACATCACACCGGGACAACCGCCCGTTCGCAGGAGGATGTAGCAGTTGTATGTATCTGCTGCTTTTTTGAGGGCTGCTATCTTCTTGCGGGAGGTGATGTGGTGCGTGCGGATGAGGGCGTTGAAGAAGTTCATTCATGCAGTGCCTTGTAGTGGATCTTTCGGTGAAATTTCTTAGGTCTATAAACGCAACCTTAGAATCAAATGGAGTGTGGGGTGTTAGAAGAACTTGAAAATGGAGCAAATTATTGATAGGTCTAAATAGGATCCTGAAGTTGAGGTTCAAGGTGATTGCTGAGCTTGAGGGTTGAATGAAGATCAAAAAGTCTCGGTCCGACTTCGTCCCGAGATACCTACCTAGTACGGCGTTCCAGTTAATCAGTGACATTGAAGAACGCTAACGAGTGCTATTGTATATTCATTTGATACAGAAATAGAAAAACCGATATTACACGCCTGACTATCGACTACTGCCTCGCCTCCGTCACAACGCCCTCATAATCCCGCGATCGAATGTACTCAAGTGTACGCTGGAAATGACGTTTGGGGTTTTCGAGGCTTGGATTTGCTTCCCCTTCATTACTTTGTAGGTTGGAGTGTATCAGCTCAATCAAGCCATTCAGGTATTTGGTCGTCACGGTCTCGTTTTGTTGATCAAAGTAGTAGACGTATCGGTTGAGGATCTCGACGAAGAGTTCTACCGAAACAGCAGTGTCCATGCATGCATCAGCGACGCGGAGAGCACGCTGGAGACATTCGAGGACTCGTTTTCCATCGCGATATAGCTGTGTATTGCGTTAGCCTTCGTCAATTTCATGACATTCAAAGTACTTACAGATTTTGGATCTTCTTCTCGTTGCGAATTCTCCACCACCCACCATAAATGACTTGCCAAGTAGACAGCCCGACATTGGTCTGGCTTCTTCAACAACTTGCTTCCGTGCAATGCGACCTTGGTGATTAGAGTATCGTAATTTTCCTTCGAGAAACCTCTTGAATTGTGAAGAGCACTAGCGATGATGCAGACAGCTTGGAATTGAGCTCGCGAATCGCTAATAGCGTCCTCGTAGATTGTGAAAGCTTGTGCAAAGAACTCATAGCTGACCTCTTCGAAACCGGTTTGATCAGCAACCTCACCACACATTATAAACAAACGTAGAGACAAGTCGGCGCATCCAGGACTATTGACTCGCTGGTAAAGGTTGCTGATGCACTGGTGCATGAATCGGTGTAATGTTGATGATTGAGACTGCCAGTTATCGTCGTAGTGTTCTCGAGATTTCAGCTGCCGAGCCAAACGCAGCGAAGCTGTCACAATTGCAGGAGTCGTATACCTAACCCGCTCATTTCCTTCCGCATAAGCAGTCCTTACGGCTTGCAAAAGCTATAAATAGTCAGCATAAAGCTCAATTTTTCCGCAAACGGAATACAAGTACCTTGAGTTGTGTATCATTGTCTGGTCCTTTGATGAGATGCACCAATCGCGCCAACCATCCTTGCTCTTCAATCGTCTCGTCAGTTTCTCCCCGTCGCTGAGGATGTACACCAGGATATCCTGCAGGATGAGGCGCCCCCTCTTTGATCAGAACTTTGAGAACTTGAAGGATTCTATCCAAGTTCTCCGAGCTAGTGATAGCAGTCTTGTTGGTAAGGATATTTTTGATAACTTCAGTGGCAACCGCCCTTCGCGTAGGATATGATTGAGTGGCCAAAAGAGGAATGTAGTGTGGCAATGCAAGACCTGTGAATATCGAAACGTATAATCGAACTGGTGCGAGCAGTAAATTCAACAAATTCTGCTGGGCTGGTGCGGAGTGTAAGTCAGCTTGATCCGCATGCTCGGCGGCTTTTTGAGTTGCATAGTTCAGTACTTGATCAACGTATTCTAGTCTGTCTGGGTAGATGTTCCTATAGCCCGAGTTAGTGAGAATGATACATGGGACATCTTTAAAAGACAAACTTACAGCGCAAGGTTGATTAGAGACACCAACAGGGCAATAGTGTCTTGAATGGGCAAGCCCCTCGACTTGATCAAGTTCACGACTTGCTCGTAGAAAGTTTCATAGAGCTTGGTTTCCGCCGGAGCCTTGACTCCATTCGTGTCTTCAGACGGTTTGGTACTACTTTCCGCTGCTGCGGCCGGTTCTTCAGGTGCTGCACCATTTTCTTGAGTCTGTTCGGCAGCCTTCTCAGCCTTCTTCTCCTCGGCCAGTTTGAAGTTCTCTAGCAGTTTTGCGACTGCTTCCTCTTCATGTTCTTTCTTCTTCGCAGGGTCGTCTGTTTGCTCTGTATCCTTGATAGCGTACGAAGAAAGTCGATCCATGAGGCCGATGACTATCTTCTTCATATCAACGTAAGGATTTAGTCGTGCGATGCTAGAGAGCAATAGATCCAGGGTGTGAAGATGATATTCGTCGGGGAAGACCTTTGTGATAACTGTTGGCGCGTTAATAACCTCCTGCAAGAAATCAGAAAATGACGTTTTCGCAATGCTTACCTTCTAGTAAATACTCCTGCGCCAAAACATCCCGACACTGAACAACCTGTTCCAACAAAGGCGGCAAGATGGTATTTTTGTATGTCTCCAGATCCACCAATTGACTCAACCTGACAATATTGCTTCCTACCAACAGTTCCAATTCCTTTCGTTCTTGCGTTCTCTTCTCGCGCTCCCGAGAGTGGCCTTGGTGCTGTAACCGAACCCAGAGCTTGTTCATTTCCACGAAGTTGGTCAAAACGAAACTAATCGAGTCCTGAATATTTCCCTGTGGGCCATCACCTGTACCTTCGGGGAGGTGATCTCTCGCCTGGCCAGACAGGTAATATCTCAGAAACAATCCACGAACAGGATGCTGGACACCTCGACTCATTTCCATCATATCCTTCATGATCTCCTTGACAGGGGCATCTTCAATTGACATATAGACCGTTCCCACGGTGATCATGAGATATAGACGAGGTATTATGTTGCCTGCATATTGGACGAGTTCGTACAGGTCTGCGAGGTGGTTGACCGGGTGGCTTTCGCGCAGATAGACGGAGAGATGTCGCAATGCATCAAAGACGGCCATGTATAATTCATAGTATTGTTTTGGTCCTAGGCTAGAGGTTCGTAATTCCGACACAAACGTAGACCTGTATCAATCAATTGAATGTGTCAGTAAAATTGGTCTGAACCATTAGGTAGTTAAAAGCGGCTGCCTGGGCATCTTCAGGGTTAAACAGAGCAGAGCACATACGCGCATTTCAGAGCATCCATGAGCTTGCCAGGTGTTTCGAGGCATTTTCGCATCATATGCGACTGTTGTCGTACCACTCCCAAGGCCTCTTCGAGAAGCCGGCCCTGGTCTTCGGCGGGGGTGGGCGTGGTCGACATGGTGGGAGCTTTGCGTGCAGTCAGCACACACGAGTACCGCACCGATGGAGCTAGCGAGACAATGACACGATCAACTATCTGCTCGTGGTAATTGATGCGAATTTGACAGGTGGCGCACCAATGTTCGTAGAGGAAGAGCAGGAATTGGGGTTGCGGAGGTGTTGATAGTAACGGTCGTAACGGTCTGGATGATTGATCTGGAGTCGGGAAGGAGCACGAGCTGTTCGCCGCTCAGCCACTCACAGCAGCCGCGCTAGTCTACCCACTATGATATAATCAACTCGTTTCTCTCGACGATATCTCCATGGAAAAGATACGCGTAACGACTGATAATCTACAAATTCTGGACAAATATGAATGCAGATGATATGGAGGCAGTGTTCAAGGAACAGCTACCCCTCATAATGCTTCGTTATTGGTAATCTCGAGCAATCGAAACTACCTCTCTCTGGCAGCTACCTACAATACAAAAATACCACAAGCCTGAAGTCTATTGCTCGGACTTGTTTTGGGAGGATAGACGTGATAAAACAGCATCGTAATGGAAAGCAAAAGGCGTACACTAACAGGTGAAACAAAAGCATGATCCCACTCGAACAGACGAAAAAGAAGAACTCCGCAAAGCTGATGGCATGATGCTGCGTTAAAAAAAAGAGGCAAAAAGGGGGCTATGATGCGTCCAAGAAGACCCTAAAGGCAAGGAGGAAGAATATGGTAATCCTAGAGTAGACCCAATGGAGGTGATGCCCCGGAACCTAGAGAGATAGAACAAACGTGACATGACGCCTGGATGCGTTCGCGACTTGGCGCCCGCTTGCGAATGCGAGGACAATAAGATGTGAGAAGCGGCTGACTAGAAAGTCGTTGGAGAAGAGTATTGGCGGACGCCAGGCGCACCAAAAGGCGCGGGCATGCTGCTGGCAGGAACAGGACTTCCAATATCCCCCGGCACAAAACTACCACGATGGCTGGACAAAGGACTGGAGCTGTCTGGTTCGAACTTGACATAACGTTTTCCACTTTCATCTTGTTCAACGGTGAACGAACCGCCTCCGTTCTGTGAGCTACCTTCTGTATCACAGATGTCCATCATTTCGGTCAGTGTAATTGCTGGATCATTGGGAGACTTCAGTTGTTCAACCTGGTCGAGAAGACGATTGACTTCGTAGAATCCAGGAGCAAATTCCGAAGAATCAGTTGAGCTTAGGTGCTTGATCGCCTGGATGACCAAAAGGCGAATTGCCACAGGTCGAGATGCGTGGGTACGATGAGGGCCACCAGCGCCGAAAGGTCGATTGGGCCAAGAGGGTCCTAATCCAATGTTAGTAATCTATGCATAATGAACTCGTAAACACAGAACATACCAGCTGCAGCGTTCCAAGACGTTGGGAACGGCACGCCAAACGGACTATGGGTGGCCCATGAGCTGTTTCCTTGTCCAGAAAAGCTAGGGTGTTTTGCTGCTAGAGGACAAATGTCAGTGCAACTATTCATTAGGAAACATCGTGGAGAATAAGAGAACTCACGGCTTAATGGGTCGGGAAACGGTGGTGCGCCAAAGCTTGCACGAGACAGCCCAAATCCACTTGGAACTGGAGCTCCTGGTAGAGATTGCGACAAATGCGTAGAAAATGGAACATCCGAATCATCAAGCAATGCGCTACTACCCAGTTGAGCACTCAAATCATCCACATCCGACTCTCCTTTCTGAGGACTCGACGGCCGTTTGATCGGTGTTGGGCGAGAAATTGGCGCATTCATGGGTTGGCCATCGACTGGTGGTCTATCAAACGATCCAGAGGCTTGACGAGAGTGTGCGATAGGTCTTCCTGTCGGTTGAACGGTCGACATCACGCCAGAGCCAGGTGCTTGACCGCTGAACGCCATGTGGCCTGGGTCTAGGGGAAATCCGCGATTTGGAATTGGCATTGGACGAGTACCACCAATTCCTGGAGGGAGGAGGACTCCGTTTGGTGCGGGGAAGCCTCTGTACTGGCCACCGATAGGCCCAGAATGGGGAGGATATATTGCCATATTCTCGTTGCCCATGGGTCGCGTCGCTAATCCAGGCATTCCAGGAGGAGGATGAACAGGCAGCCCATTGACAGGTGGATAACCTGGAGGATGAGATCTACCAGCTCCACCCATTGGTGAAACAGGTGCTGAAGGTTGTGGATGGTGTAGGAGAG
The DNA here is from genome assembly GCA_022814505.1 of Talaromyces liani. Classification (NCBI taxonomy): domain Eukaryota; kingdom Fungi; phylum Ascomycota; class Eurotiomycetes; order Eurotiales; family Trichocomaceae; genus Talaromyces; species Talaromyces liani. The sequence continues at coordinate 1,191,574 of JAKLNL010000001.1, forward strand.
GCTGTTGTGGGAGACCGATTTTGCCCGATGAACTGAGAGGAGTGCTTGACGGCTGCGATAAAGGCAAGCTCTGCGGCGAGATCGAAGAAAGAGGCTCAGGACCGCTCGTGGCTTGGGAACGTGGAGACGATGCGTGTGACCCTTGCTGCGATGGCTGACGAGGACGAGCAGGAGTTGAAGCTTTGTGGATGATAGGTGTCGCAACTTGAAAATGAGGGGAACCGGTAACGGGCGCAAGTTGTGGGCTTTGAAATCCAGGCGGGACAAATCCAGCGCCAGAAGCAGGCTGTGATGTCCGTTTGGGGCCAGCCACTACGGGCTGCGACGAGGATTGTGATTGACTACGCTGCTTGCCAGTTGGGTCTATGATGCGAGTGGCCTGCTCTTCACGAAGCTTGCGATCCTGTTCCTCTTTGGCCTTTTTGTCTTTCAATTCCTTATCCTTTGCTTCACGTTCTTCCTTTTCTTTCCTCTTAGCATCCTCTCGCTTCTTTCGTTCCCGTTCCTTCTGCTCCCTTTGTTTGCGCTCAATCTCAGCTTGACGTTCACGTTCTTCCTGGAGGCGTTTCTGTTTTTCGGCTTCCTTGCGCAAACGCTCCTCTTCTTGGGCTTTCTTCTCGGCCTCTTTCTTTTTCCGCAACTCTTCTTTCTTTCGTTTCTGTTCCTCTAACTTCTTTACTTCGAGGGCACGAGCTGCAGCTTCTTCGGCAGCTTTCTCAGCTTCCTTCCGAGCTTTCTCCTCCTCCCGAGCTTGTTTCTGTTGCTTCTTCCTATCTTTCTTTTTTTGCGCCTCGCGAGCTTTCTTTGCCGATCGCTGTTCGTTTAGAGTTTGCTCCTCCATCAGTTCCTGAAGTAGCAATTCCTGCCGTTGCTGCGCGACCCTTTCTCGATACGCTGTTAGCACTCGCTGTTCGAACATCCGAGCAGCAAATATTTGAAACATTCGCCTTCCTTCTTCCATGCGTTGTTCCTCGGTCATGGTATCCTTTACATATCAAAATCAGTATTCTCCTTTCCTTGAAACACCCAACCTTGCGACTAACCATTTCATCGTCCTCATAGTCTTCCTCCTCCTGACTGTCATAATCTTCCTCTTCTTCGTCATCATAATCGTCTTCGTCCAGGGGTCCATGATTATGTCCTGCGTGGTAAGATTGATGTGCGGCTACCATTCCATATTGCGTGTCTTCCTCGCGCTGCATTCGACGCTCGGCTAATTGTTCCATCATATCGATGAAATGTTTCCCGTCGTTTTTTAGGAGATCATCGGCGACAGTCAAGATTCCGTCTAGCAGAAGGTTAGATGTGTCATGGGAGATATAGGTTGAGAGAAGATGGCAATGGTAACAAACCTTTTACGGTGAGACTATTTCCAAAGGCAAAAAAATCCGCACGCTCACCATGGCTGTCGTCATCCAGTTCATCGTCACTGTACGGCTCTTCATCATCGTCCTCTTCATCATAGTCGTCTTCCAAGTCGTCTTCGTCTTCGGGTATTTCATGTACTCGGCCACGATTGGAGTGATGATGGTGATGATGGTCATGGTCATGGTCATGGTCATGATCGTGGTCGTGGTCGTGGTCGTGGTCGTGGTCGTGGTCATGATCGTGATCGTGGTAATGATCGTGGTGGCCATGATCATGGTCGTGGTCGTGGTCGTGGTAATGATCGTGGTGATCATGATGATCATGGATGTGCGAATGCGAGTGGGAGTGGGAATGCGAATGGGAGTGCGAGTGGTGCGAGTGATGTGCATGCGAATGTCTATGCGTATGGCGGTTGAGAAGATTCCGGTGGTATAGTCGTGGCGGAGGAACGATAGGGGCGCCATTTTCGAAAGTGCCTTGGTTGTTGTTGGCATACTGTTCGAGTTCCTCATAGTATGCATCGTACAGTACCTCCAGCTCCTCTTCTATCGCCGTTCGCTTTCGCCCACAAACGGTGCAGCTACACGAATGCTTTTGTTGTTCCTTCATTTTCTTCAGCACAGCATCCTTCTCTACCTTGACCAACGCCCTTCGCTCGTCTTCGCCAAGTTCAAGCCAGAATTTCTTGATATTCTCACGTTCCTCTTGGGTGGACGTATTCCATATGCGGTCCTTGGGCTTTTTGATTGTTTGACTACTCGGCATGGATTGTAACGGGGGTTGGGATCGACCTCCTGTCGCAGAGGGCGCAGAAAGAGACGTCGAACTTTCCTCGGCCAGTTTCTGAGAAGCGGATGGAGTCTTGGATTTTTTCTTCTTTTTCGATTTGGACGTCTTTGTCGTTCCGTTTCCATTAGTCATGGGCGCAGAATGGTCGTGTGTGTCGTCCTTGATGTCGTCTTCATCGTCAATATCATCTTGGTCATAGACGTCCCCATCGTCGGCGTCGGACTGGTCCTTGTTGCTAGAGTGCATCTGAACTGATGGATTCGAGTTGTCGGCACTGTGGTCTTGTTGCTCAGCGGCCAGTTTCGCGGCCTGCTTCTGTCGCCTCTTTTGTTTCTTACGATTCACTGTCGGCGCCATGGTGTCTGATTCGGGTCTGCTGCTATTCTCACTGGCCGAGCGATTTAGTTGCGCTGGCACCAAGGCTGCCGTTGTTCGTACAGGTGACGGCTGCTTTGATTTCGAACTCGCTGGGACGGGGGTGGCCGCTGGTGGTCGGTGAAGGGCGGCAGACATGCCGCTTTCTCTGATATGCAGTTAACCTAGACGCAGTGTCTGATGTACATGAGAAAAGACGCTATCCCTTCCCAAGAAATCTTGTCGGAGCGATGGAGATGCCGCTTCAAGGTCGGATGGTACGTAAGAAAGCGTAGACTGTGGTTGGTGGAGGTGAGGATGTAACAAAGGTCGTTGGTGGTGGAGGGGAAGATTCTCCAAGCCGCGGGCGGGTTGCGGATAAAAGCAGCTGGCCGCGAAAGGGTTGAGGTTAAAATGTGGTGAGAAAGAATAGACTGCCAAGATCTGATCAATCACGTAGCAATTGTGGTCGTGAAAGGAGCAGGTAGGGTCCCAGATTGACAGAGCCCTTACGTGAACAAATGATTCGGAATGGTTGGCAGACAGAGGATGGATAGAGAATGAGATCAAATGGGATGGTTGGTTTGACGCGGGCCCTGACCTTCCTGGCCTTCTGGCTGGCCCAAGTGCCGCCCGCTGCTGGCCACAAAAGCGGGCTGCCTTAGACGCCGCAAGCGAGCTTTATCTCTTTGATCTTTACAGTATACGTAACTAGTTATTAGTTAGATGATTAACTCAGTAAGAGAAGGTAATAGTCTGCTAAAGTCTGCCTAGGTAGTGAATAGATAGTTATACAATTCAGATGAGATCTAGTAGTCTCGATCCTACAGACTTGATAACCATTGGTACATGATACACAGTTTTCATAGGCTACCCAGGTACCCGACTATTGCAACAAGCTGAGCCCTGACTGTGTCAGAGAATTGATGTTGGCAAATGAGTCAATTCATGAAGATAATTAATGACCATGAAATCATAGATGATGAGGATATAGTTAACTAGTTAGTTAAATTGACTTCCTGACATTACATAAGCTATCACGATGGAGGCCTGATTTCTGCCTTAGATGATGTCCAGAAGGAAGGAGCTGACCCAGAGAGTAAACCTTGGAACTGAAGAGAAACCTCAGAAATCTCCCAGCACAAAATTCACTCCTTCACCCTCCACACTAAAAGTCAATTGTTCTTCCCATTGTCCAGATAGAACCCGCCAACCTACCTGAGACATCTCGCTATTTCTCGACCCTAACGGCCGCTCGGATTGGTGAGGCAGCATAGCCCCCCGGTACCCGCCGATGTGAACGTTACAGGGCGCTCAAAAGGTAGAAGCCCAAGTGGATTTTGACGCTGTCAACTACCTACGTCCAGAGTCCGAGCCGATCTCCAGCATACCTAGATTTCGAGGACATTCAGCTCATCACGGCCATCCGGTGTCTCAGGATCCTCGTCGCTTCTCTCGCCGTGCCTGCCGTTGTCTCATCGACGAACCGGAACGATTACTCATTCTGTCTAATACAAACAATCGATCGACAAGGCGCGATTCGTGGTTCAGCCAGCCTGGTGTGAAATGCCATCATAGTCAATTGCGACTTTCATCAACCATCCCACGGGCATCAGAAATATTCAGGTTTCTCCGTGTTGCAAACTATCTCCAGTCCGAACTTATTATATCTACCACTCGAGCTCCTCCTCTCGCCGGGTGTTTTCTTGATTGATCCACTATAACAACTGCTTGCTACCTTTTGCACCATGGCCCAACAACCGACGGATAATGTTATGCGAAGGTACGTTACATGATGGAATGCTTGTATTGTTCCATAGTCAGGTGCCGTGTGGAGTACACGGGTTCCTGAACGTTTATTCGCATACATGAAGGAGGGGACAAAGGAACAATATTCGAGTCTGTTGCTGACTATTTCGCATAGGAAATTAGTGATTATAGGTGATGGTGCTTGTGGAAAGACCAGTTTGCTCAGTGTGTTTACACTTGGTTATTTCCCAACAGTGAGTGATTCAACATTGTCTTATTAACTCGTTCTCTGCTAACCTCTCATAGCATTATGTTAGTATCCAATCGCGAAAATACTATCGTCACTGCCGTACGTTCAGCGCTAATCCGACTAGGTGCCCACCGTTTTTGAAAACTACGTGACCGATTGTCGAGTCGATGGCAGATCAGTGCAGCTAGCCTTATGGGATACCGCCGGTCAGGAAGATTATGAACGACTACGCCCTTTAGCATATTCCAAAGCACACGTCTTGCTCATAGGTTTTGCTGTCGACACACCGGACTCATTAGATAACGTGAAGACAAAGGTATGTCTTACTTCCGCAATCGCAATCAAGTCGCAAGTAACTAACTTGTTATAGTGGATCGAAGAAGCCAACGAACGATGCCCCGACGTCCCAATCATCCTAGTCGGCTTGAAAAAGGATCTCCGCGATGACCCCGTGGCCATTGAAGAAATGAGGAAGAAATCACTTCGCTTCCTCACGCCCAAAGAAGGGAGTGAAACCGCCGCGCAGATTGGAGCTCGCAAATATCTCGAATGCTCCTCATTAACGGGAGAAGGCGTGGACGATGTTTTTGAAGCTGCAACCCGTGCGGCACTTTTGTCATTTGAGAAGGAGCGAAATGGGTGTTGCGTTATTCTATAATCTGCTGGTTTCCATGCTATATGTTTTTCGGCAAGCCGTGCTATTACCATTCTGTCGATCCGATTTGACTCAAAAAACTGGATAAATTGCCAGATTTGCATCTACGGCGTTTATGTATTGTGTTGTGTGTATCTGCAGGCGCTTTTTTCCTTCTGTTTCAAAACTAATATTCCCTTGAATTTTCTCTCTATTCTTCTCCTTTGCGTACATGGAAATATAATTTGGTTGTCTTGCCGTTGTATCTATTGACTTGAACTACATTTTTTCTCCAAACGACTTCTTCAATAGGTAGAAGATTTAACTAATATTGTACACATGTATATATACAGAAACAAATGGAAACGAAACCGTCCACCAAATCCCCCCTCCTTAACAAAACAACATCTTCTTCAAAAAGACGAGCCCCGAAATTGGAAAGGCGAAAAATTACATTCTCTTCCACCCATGATTCCACCCCTCCCTACCGGGACTATCAGTCTGCAGCCTCGCATACTCAATCGGAAACAAATCCGTGAACACGCCTCTCTTATTCATGGACACCCGAAACAGCTTCGCGCCTCTTTCGCCGCAGTTAGTGCGCAATTCTTCGCATGCAGCGGACATGGCTTGTTGTTGGCGGTAGAGTTCGGTCTCTTGTTGAGTGCGTAGATTGGATTGGTAGAGTTGCCAGGCGCGGTGGATGGTCCAGTGGCGGAGGTAGCGGTTGCGTGAGAAGCGGAGGGGGCGTGGGGTGAGGGGGTGGTAGAGGAAGTATCTTATTAATGCTGTTCAGGACGTTAGCATTCATATCAATTGAGGTTTTGAGGATTGGAAAAGGGTGGAAGGAGAAGGGAGGTCGTACTGATACGCTTGTCAGGTTTGTACGCTGATTTCCGTTTTGCGAGCGATGGCGTCGTGGAGAAGGATGATGTTTGCTGTGAGTTTCTTGCTGAGAGGGTTTGTAGAATTGTCGATGTTGATGGTGTTACTTGTGGTCTTGTGATTGGGATCCGGAAGACGTTGGCCAGGGAGGCCAGGATTGGCGAATGAGGTCGCATTGTGAATTGGATTTGTGCTGTCAATCAGGTCGATATCCTAATTACCTGTGCAAGGCTCGGTAAATATCCAATTATCTCCGCCCGTTCGTTGATCTTGTTCTGGTGTTGATGCTTGTGGTTGTTGGGGAGTACGGAGCAAAAATAATTGGCTTTTCCGCTCGGAAATTAAGCGCGCGGCTAATTGCTGCCGCCAAAGATTTCTCTACAGTCTACACAAAATTAAGGCATTAGAACCATCTTCATCTCATATCATTGTTAAGAACGTATATACAAATAATAAGCATGCCTGAGTCGAGTTTCACCAGTTATGCTATGCCCAGCCATCCCATAGAAATAAGCCCAAATTTCCCATCACGCCGTAATCGTCAGTTCCTTCAGCATGCAAAAAGAGTATGTCTATTTTACAACCTTCTTCTTCTGCCGATCATAGTTCAGCACTCGTCTCTTACGATGGGTCTGCGCCAGTCGCCATCGGCAATACAACATCAATGCATCCTTCAAAAGAACAAACAGGCATCCGCCGACTACGCTGCGACCCCATCGGCTTTGTAACAGTCCTGCTCTCCCTGTTGCATATGCTGATGGTGGCGCTGTCCATGATTTTGGTAAAGCTAGTTTCAAGAGCCCGCCCATTCCAGCTGAGATCGCAGGAAACAGCAATGCGCCGAGAACTGTATCAGCGAGATTGCTCGTGTCGTGAATGAGTTCTTGACGACGTCGACCGAATATTTGCTGTTCTGGATCTTGTTGTCCATTTTGCGCTCCCGCCTGAGCATCCCGCTCTGCTTGCTGTCCCGCGTTGATCGGGCCCGGCGCATTGATAGGCTGTTCAATATTCTGCCGGTCATCATCCATTCCGATTTGTAATTCCAAGTCAATCTCCATCAAGATCCCACCATTTCCGCCAATCCCCAGAGCAGCCCTTTGATCCCCTCTTTGCTGGTCTCCTTGCTGTCCCTCCTCCTCGCCACGACGAGGCTGCACTTCGGCAATCCATTTTCGCTCCAACTTCCCAAACACCCTCTCGTAAAGCGCGCTATAGATACTCTTCACATATGGCAGAGCTGCGAATGTCATGGTCGCACTTGGAGGCCACAGGGTGCCTTGGGGCTCAAATCCCGTTGGGTTGTGGGTTGCAAAAAACAACACCGGGATAGCTGGTAATACGCCGTCTGCCCACGACATGCGAGAAAAGATAAGCACGATAGGAATAAAAGGAATGCCCACGTTTCGGACAGGGCTCCATGCGTCATCGACGCCACGGTCGAATATGCGATGCACCTCCTCTGAACCAAAGACCAGATGCATTGAGTAGACCCCATGCGCGCAACAACCGGCCCATATCGTCCCAGCAAATGTAAACATCAATCCCGGTATGACCAATCTCCCGGCGAGTCTCTCACAGGCCCGAACGATATCAACGACGTAGCTCCGCGGTCGCGATACGACAATCTTCGACTTGCACTGCGGACATTGTAACCGTACATCGCCTCTGTTCTGTCTACGTGTGCGCGGACTCTCGAGTTCGGCCAACCAGTCTAAAAGACATGCTTCATGAGCAGTCAGGGCGCAGGGACAAGGCGACCGCCACTCAGAGCTATGCGGCAAATCTTCCGTCTCGTCGCTATAACAGATCCAACATTTCCTAGGCTCCTCCTCCGTTGTCGTCCGTTCAACTATTTGGTTCCTTTTCTCATTTTGATGTTGGCTATCGGGTTTATTCTGATGTGGTAAGTCTCTTGGTGGCGAAGGCGAGGACGAATCGAATGGTACGGAGGATGATGGGTTATTGAGGAAGACTGGATCTGATTCTTGGGCTGATGTTTCCGAATGTCTATTGTCATCTCTCACACTTGATTCTCTTGAGTCGTATGTGCTAGATGAATCATTATGTTGTGAGTATCGTCGTCGACCGGAAGTCGTCTGCCGCGAGGGGAGCGATGCCATGGTGGTGTGACTGCTAAAGGAGAAAGACGACGCGAGTAATAATTGTTCGACGTGGCTAGTATCAGGTGTTCATGGTCGATGGAGATAAGTAATTACAAGTGATAGTAATAATAATCTCAAAAGAGTGACGTTGATGTGTTGATGAAGAAGCTTTGTCTGGAGAAGTTGTTTGGCGATACAGTACGTCACGTTGAGTGGGCCTCGGCTCAGCGTCAGCCTTTTGAGTTTGACGTGAGATCAGTCTTGCCGCTCGACGGAGCTTCCGTCCACTCTGG